>OW203763.1:26062515-26303638 GCA_934045905.1 Leuctra nigra | reverse complement strand
TCAGAAAATAACTGTGTAGTTTTTCTAAATTGAAAAGTAAAACATGTTCTACGTTGGCTTGTACAGGTGAGTTTGTTTTACAATCGTGCCCTTAGCCTATGACCGGTGTCTCAAACTTCTACAATCACATGACCGTATTTAATTAGTTGCTGGCCTAAGGCAGTTTCTCTTTCGATAATTAAAACACAAAAAAACTATAAAATTGACTCACTATATTGGCAGATCGGCTGGATATATTCACACCATATGAGTGCTCTGGTCGTCGAAAGATAAATTTACTTAAAATCTATTCTAGATACGAGTATTCGACCTCGAAAATGTCAAGTCAGGCTAATAATATAACTATAATATGAATTTAATAATCCAGAATGTTGTTGAATTACACAGCTAGGTATTTATAATTGTATAATACTGTTTTAACACAAATGAGAACTATTCAATCTAAGATGTACTTATTGCTGCGTTCTGACTGCTGTTTAATGTTACTTGTTTTTAGTGTTCGGATGTTGAAACACTGGAAATCGGTTAATGCATTTTATCTAGCTGTTTTTTGAGAGGTGCAGAAAAAAGGAATATTGTAAACTGTTTGCGATAACTAAATGATAAGCAGACCGTTATCATGCATACATAATAATGACATTTTAAAAGTTATCGTAACAACTAACAAGATCAAGGTGTAAGAAGACTCGTATATAAAATTTTAAGAGTTTTGTTTAAAATTATAAGGAACTATCCGTACAATTAGTCAATTACACATTTTATCCGTCAAAAGTTGTGACAGCGTCATTTCATTCAAGTATGCAGAATACTTTTTATAAAAAAAAATCGATCTGGAATAATTTGGCAGAAGTCTACAAATTACAATTACCTTACATTTGCACACTAGCGATAAAAAATAATTCAAAATTCCCCCCCCCCCCCCCCCCCCCCCCCCCCCCCCATAATTGATATTTTGGATGTCGTGAGCCCTTTCAATAAAAAATGTTAATGGTCCTTTTAAAATACAAACATGTTATACAAGAAAATATCAATAGGAAACTAAACAATTAGACTGTAAAATAACATAAAAATTTAAAATAAATATAATGCTATAAGATTCATATATTTTATATCTCTTTGGCATTTTACCAACACATTTTGTAATATTTGGGTCATTCGCAATGACGTTTTGAATCAACTCAACTAAAAGTCGTTTTTGTCAACATTACAAATCAAATATTGGTAATATATCCCACGATTGACGCCAGTGGGTGTAATTGTAAATGTGCCAACGCCAACATTCATAACTGACTCACGATCTGCACTAAACGATTAGCTAATTGAAACGCAATTAGCATCTGAAATGTTCCGAGCAACTGAAGAAGTGTTTGACCAACTCGACTGAGATGAAAGAAGATGGTCTCTCGTCACCACTCTCTCTCACCAAGACAAATTGTGTCATCACATACGAAACTGTAATGTCACTACTCTCCCTGCTAGGCATAAGTAAAACAAACAAATAAACAGTGGTGGAGTCCTGAAAAAAATTACACGCAAATTAAGGGGGGCTTGGGGGCGAAGCCAACAGGAAAAACTTTCCCAAGGTCATTAGTTTTGGTGCATATTAATGATTACCTGATACACTTTTTATTCGTAATTAAAGTCTTGAGAACGTGCTCTCCATTTTTATACTATTCCAGAAATTGCTTGTAATTTTTGTCAATGTTAGTTATTTCATGCTTCAAATGTCTAACATGGAAAGTTTTCTCATCAAATCAAAGATTTCGATTTTCTGCATCAAATGTCAACTTTATGCCACTTCTACTCTTGTTTTTTAAACAGACAGGATTTATGTAAGATGAAAAGTGTCCTACGCCCGTATACCCCAATAATTATTTATATACGCACAGGTCAAAATCAATTTATAGGTATTCGGTGTATAACCCGCGTTCGCGTATACCCATGGACACACAATGCAAATAAACAAATATAATAATTCAGTGTCTGTGAGAATGAAATGAATTCAGAACAACTAAAGAAGAGTGTACTAAATACTTTATCAATTAAATGCCTCATTGCACGCTCAATTGTAACGTAATTATTATTTTTTAGTGGTGTACAAAGTCGCATTGTTGTGCACTTAGGCAAATGGCGACGGATGAATAATTATGATGATGAATAGGTATAAGGATGGACGGTGGGATGAAACGGTCGGTGACGTAAGGGAACCTTCCCAGGGTGTTGCCTCTCGGCTGAGGGAAACCACAATAAAACCTCAGTCAGGAAGAACGGCCACGGGAATCGAACCTGGGACATCCGGTGTTGGTGAGAAGTATTGAAACTTGGATTTGATTTGCCAAATATACTTGACGTCACCAAATTTGGATTGGTCCCTCTGGGAGAAAAATATCTGAAATCCTGAAACCGTCCATAGACATAATGAAAACTTATTGTTCATACCTTATACAAAATATACTGTCTTGAGACTCAAATGTGCGAAAAAAGTTAAATGATCCTGATGAGTCCTAGACCAAAAGACAAACAAACAAACGAATATCAGACAGAACAAATGTAGGTAGCTTTCTTATCAGCCTGTAATAGATGTGCGATAGGTAGAGTACTTAGTACCCATCAAGGACAAGGTAAGTCGCAAGGGCATGACTTAGTGTCGCGGTAGAATTTAGGAGGTATACTTTTTGGCTAGTAAATCGTGGACTGTGTATTGATACGACATTACGAAGAAAGAAACATCCACTAATACTTGCATTATTTGCATGGAACAATGACACGTTACGAACGGGCGCGGCCGCACAAAAAATTAACTTTCTCCGAAAGATTGAGATCGAATTTTAAGCCTATTGGTTTAAAAGCATCCCCGACATTATGGCCTGAGACAACCAGTTGGATTTTGGTACAGTAGAAAAATTAGAAAAAAAGAGTGAAAATGCAACAAAAAATATAGAAGTCAGTGGCGAAATAAAAAGAATCGTGAAAGTGAAGAATAGATGTAACTGGACATATATTTAGTGCCTAGTTTATTATGTTGTTACATTTTAATACAATGATTATCAAGTAGACCTTGAATCAAACTTTTGTAGTTTACAGTTATTTCCTTCATCTAATTACACTTCCATATTTTGTACTCCAATTATTTTTGTTATTTCACTGCCTATTATAATATTTTCACTGCCTTATATGTTACTATCTATTATTTACTACCAACGTAATCTTAACATATGGAAGCTGTTGATTTATCCTGCCGATAACTATCGGGGTAACGGGATAGTATTGTTAAATCGGGAGTAAAACAGGTCGAATTGGAATCGTTCCAAGGGAAATTATGTGATGAATTATAATCATTGAATATTTAAACGTAGTATTAAATATCATTGAGCCATAACTGCACTATTATAATTTCACGTTTTTTTTACCCGCGGGTGTATACATTCCTTTTACCCTTGAATATTAAATAGAAATTGAATACTTCCTTCGGAATGGTGTTGACTGACGACTGTTACCATTCAATGACTCAATTCAGTGTTATATTAAAACTTGGGCATTTAGATTGAAGTTAAAAGTTGTGTATTGTCTCTAAATCATGCAATCTCAATAACTTTTTTCATCCAATGTATCATTTCTCCCAATCAAACAATAATCAACTTGGCTCCAATTGCACTTGGATGCCATAGGCCCGATTTCTTCGGATCTTCCTGACAGATTGTTTCGTGGTTTCCCTAAGCCGAGAGAGAAATGTTTGAAACGTTATTTGCTTATAAAAGGAAGGACACGACCACTTCCTTCCAACCCTTCACCTTTCCTTTCGGCAACATCATCTCCCGCCCGTTCATACTTAGGTGCATTCATGCACCTAAGCCTACGCTAACTCGGCATCTCGGAGAGCACTTACTTCATTGATAATAAATAATATCGATCGATTGTCAAGGAACATCACTACCAGTCGTTTAAATTTATTCACACCGTTTTGTGTTTTGCCGAGTGTGTATAGTCAAGGAAACTAGATGGTTCATACTCTATCTCTCTCTGCTCCATATAAAAACATGTTTATGAAATGTGTCAGAGAGAGGCAGAGTATGAACCATCTAGTTTCCCTGACTGTACCTATCAATATAGATAGCAATCAGTGAAAAATGGTGTCCAATGCAAGCTGATGTGCCATCGAAGTTTGTGAATCCATATTTGTAAAAATGAAACATTATTTTTTTGTATATACTCATCACAATCAGGGCTTGATAACTCGATTTCCTTACTGATATCGGGTGAAGTTCTGATAGTGATCAAGTGATTATATTGATAGCATTTCTTTTACATCTTCGAGTGCAAAGATAGTGAGTGCATCTGAGGAAGTTTGCATGTTTCTTGCCGAGAGAACTGATGAGGTGATGATGAACTAGACTCAGTATATCATCTAAGATTTTAAGGCAAGATAGTTACGTCGTTGAAAATAATGAGTAATTAAGTAGTAGATGATTAGAATAAGAATGCGAATAATTAGAATAATATCTCACTTATGATTGCGTTTTAAATCTGTCTAAGAATAAATACAATTAATTACTGGTTGGTACAGAACGTAGTACGTACAAATTTGCTCACCGTCTAGAAAATCGCGTAAAAACTATTTGATTTTGTATTCTATTTTTGTGAAAGAACTTGCTGATTGGGATTTATTTCGCATATCTGGATATTATAAAATATAACTCAGAAAAGCACTAAAGAATCTTGGCAAGACATAGAGCCATCTTGTCAAAATCTTGGAGGATCTTGCCAAGATGTTCAGCAGTGAGCAAAGTGTCCGAAATCGCGCCACGCCATCAATTTTATCTACCTCTATAGGTACCTAATCAATTCCTGAAACAACATATAAAAAACAACTAACTAACAAATTGCCTTTTGACACTTACAGTACCTACTTACTTTTGGCTTCCCGTTCCAATCCAAACCACAGGTTGACAAAATGGTTACCTATTTGTCAGTCTTGAGTGTGTGAGATAATAACTTTTTATCATTTTATCTTTCCGACAAGCTGCAATATGGTGGAGATTGAAGACGATTTTAAGTTTAGATACCATACCTAGCTTATTAAAATGTAATCAATCATGATTGCGTGACATTTTCCCGTACTGTCATCTGATACCATACTAAGCCTTCGTTTGCACATGGTTTGATCATTGGTTTGATAGCCCAGTAATTTAAAGCAAAAAAAGGGCTGAATCCACCACTAATTGCAACAGAAGGTTTCAATACATGAATCGATTCAGAAAAATACCCTCTACAACATATCCAAAATCCTCCCGAATCCGAGTGCTGGAAGTACTTTTTAATCACTTTTTAAGTTAATTTCCCATGTTAATTCCATCTATCAAAAAAAAATTGTTTAATGTTAGTACTCCGATTTTGACGAAACTTGGCAGAATTGTTCACCATCCTAAATGAACACAAATAGCTCTCTTAGCATTTTCCTCTAAATCTCATCGTTTGGGAAATATGGCCCATTGAAAAGTAATATTTTAGTCAGTTTTCGACGATTTAAATGCCACTTTGAGTGTAATTTGACGTTTTGCGAGCTCCATATTTCCCAAACGATGAGATTTAGAGGAAAATGCTAAGAGAGCTATTTGAGTTCATTTAGGATGGTGAACAATTCTGCAAAGTTTCGTCAAAATCGGAGTAACATTAAATTATTTTTTTTGAAGATTGAATTAACATGGGAAATTAACTTAAAAAGTGATTAAAAAGTACTTCCGGCACTCGGATTCGGGAGGATTTTGGATATGTTGTAGAGGGCATTTTTCTGAATCGATTCATGTATTGAAACCTTCTGGTGCAATTAGTGGTGGGTATAATCACAAAATTACTGGACTATGAACGACCCGTGAGAATTAATACTTTATTTTGTCGAAATTCTAACTGGTCACCTGAGTACCTATATGTTTATGTCGTAAACTCCATCGGAATTGATAATAAACACGCATAGAAGAAGAAATAATTATTTTTCGTATATACTTATCATAATAACAGTTCGGAACTTATAGTCACAAAATACGTACCTACTATAGGTACAATTATTATTAGCGTCAACTGTAATTTGGAATACTTTTCATGAAACGAATGCCCTCCTTTGACTTGTCAAATGAGTGCAGCTTGAAATATATTCATATCTTATCGAGTTAAAAATGTTCCGGTGAGTAATTTTACCTTCAATTTTACGTATCTGCCAAACTTCACCTTCTGCGCACGTAATGAAGGGGTGTTATCTATTTCCTCAATGATTATTTTCTTTGGACAATGAATATTGCAATGACAAACTTTTTAGATTGATATAAAGATCCCACGTGGTAAAGTAAGTAGGTAACCTAAACATTGGGTTCTATGACAATTCTTTCACTTTCCCCTTTCTATAAACGAAACGAGTCTGTGATTAATTCGAATAATATGCAAGTAATCTGTACAAAACTAGCACAGAGATTTTACTGCATATTTTACCTTTGCTGCATATTTTACAACTTGGTTTTTGACTGGTTAAATGTTGAAAACAACTAGCGACGAATATTATTTATTAGTAAGTATGCTGAACGCCGCATTTATATAAATGTATTACAAATTATTACAGATTTGTAATAGTTATATCGGCCATCTTTATTTGAAATTTGACAATCATGAATGAGAAAATAATCATCAAGGAAACCAAGATACGGACAAGAACACAGATTTCAGTTACGTCATAGCTGGACACGACAGACAAATATTTAATTGATAACGTAATTAAACTGTCTTTATATTTGAACTGAACGTAATTACTGGAACTCGAAAAGTCGAACAAACATATACGATTCAACTTCCACTGAGTAGTAGCGGAGAGTAGGCCAAACAGCTTTAAACCAGATCAACAAATTATGAGCAAAAACAGGTAAACAGCAAATTCACGATTACCGGACCAAAATTAAAATCGAAAGAACATAAGGTGCCTACGAAAATTATGAGGGCATGACAGTTCACGGTTTTATAAGTCAAATTGTTAATGATATAGCCACATATTTTTGTTGTTAATTTTTCGAAAGACGTTAGTGTATTACAAGGAGAGTAGGTACCTAACAAGTTTTTTGGATTGAAGGTCGAATTTATGCGACAAAATCAGCTAGCCTCTGTTGTTATTGTGACAATAACTGGAATTGACAAAAACATAAATATGTCCATATGATTATTGTTCATACTCATGAAACAACGCTATCTGTAAGTATACTTATCTTTGACTGTTACCACAGTTTGTTGTGGTTGATTACATAACTTTGCCTGTGGATTTCAATTCAATATTCCAGTGGTGTGTTGTGTAAAGTTATAGGCTCACGGAGACGTGTTATATGATTGATAGGGAGATGACTGAGGATGGACTGTGGGAAGGAGACGGGTGGCCTTGTAGGGAACCTTCCCAGCATTTGCCGCCCGACTGAGGGAATCCATCAAGAAAGGACTGACGTGGGAATCGAATCAGGAGCTCCGGAGTGCAAGTCCGGAGACAACTTCTTTAGCTTGGATTTACAATTTTCTATACATATTTTTTTCATACTGCTTGAGTAGAATTAGCTTTGCAATGTTAATGATGTGCGTGCACAACAACATTAGGTATAAGCCGTTATTAAAAACCAATACAGGATGATCAACATAATATGAAATGTAGGTCTACCTACGTCATAGATTGTAAATTAGTTATCTCCGAGAAATAGAAATAGGCAATGCGTTTGGAAGTAAGTACAGTAGAGCACAAAGTTGACATAACATTACGTTTTGATAACTACTTTGTCTATTTTTGTTTGTAGTTGAACAGATTGATCAGGAAGTGATTACCTTTTAGTTCGTATACCTCATAAAATCTAAAATCAAAACAATCTTCTTGCTGCTATTTAGTGCAATAATCTACTTTTGATAGATTTTTGATGTTGCCGAATTAATTTTACATAAACGCTTTAGATTGCCATTTCTACCTCCTACGCAACCTGAACGCAAAGTCATTTAGCGTATGTGAACTATTGTAATGACGAAGAAAGATGAAGGTTGGAATGATGCGTTCTTGACTTATTAGTAAATAACCTTCCAACATTGCCTCTCCGACTGATGTGAACACAAACCGCAAGTCAGAAAGGTCCGAGACAGGGTCTCCAGATTTCAGTATATCTATGCCGTTTGCATTTTACTATAAGGTAAGCATGTAGTTCAATCAAATATGAAACATATCATTTATATCAAAATAATAAAAATAAAAAAAATCCTGAATCAGCGCGAAGTAATTCGCTTTAGTAATCAATTACACCACTTCCTTCGAATTGGTTAAGTACCACTTCTTATTACCTACTTGGTGAAATAATTTACTAAATTACCAAACACTGCATGCGATAACATATGAGTAGGTATTTGTCAAAGTTATCGCCAGTATAATAAAGGAGTAGATGGAGCAAAAAAGCAGCATGCATGTGGTGTCAGTGTGACTGAAATAGTGATGGGACTAAGAGGGGAGGAGGCTATTCTTTTTCTCCCCTTCAACCCTTCAGTCAACAACATGGAAAACCCTGAAATAACAATTATTTTGGCGTTATGTTGTTAAGGTGATTTCTGTCTCAGACATGGTCTATTTTAGGACGGGTTACCCAGGGTTGTCATTTGTAGCAGCTATGCCCCCCTCACGTGCAATTGACCGAGACTTTTAAATCAACGATCGTGCTACGAAAATAGACATCAATTTTTTAAAAATATTATCCGGGCGGAGAGTTTAAATACTCGACGACCATACGCACCAGTCACCACTAATAACACCAAATGGTCTCCCCTATTGTAACACAATTATCTTACGATTAAAGTAGTTTCAATTACGATTTCCGCCGTCTTTTAAAAGGAATGAAGTGTATAGCCAGGAGCACGATGAATAAAAAAATCAAAATGAAAAAATTTACAACAACGGACTTCGCAGAAACAATTATGAGTGTCTTTCTTCAACTTACCTGGAGATCTTTACACACTCAGCTACAGCCTTCGGCACACGTGAAAAAATAAATTCACTTAAGTTCGAAAAACATTAAACACAATAAGAAGTATTGCATTCGTAATTTCTTATCACATTTTAAATATTCCATTCTTGTAACAATTTGGCACATTATTTATAAACTTTATTATCTATCCGAGCTACCATGTTGCTCCAGTACGCGATGACACTGAACTGAGCAACTGGAATTCCTTAATCCTTGGAACTGAGTGTCAGAAAGTTGTCTACAGCCTTCCTCTATGCGACGCGGTTGGATGGCTCACTATTCTAGCACAGTCGAGCCAGCAAAGCAAACCTTACCAAGCGACTCGACCAAGCTCGAGGGAGCGAGAAAGAGAGGGAGAACAGCCGAGTGCAACAGAGTTGGAGATAGAGAACCTTTCACCGCAGTACCCCACCACCACCCATTCAAGTATCATAATTCCAGACCACGACCTCTTCCTTCGAGCTTCAATATTATTTCCAGCCAGACTCCAGTTGGTCTTGCTCACCACGGCTTACTCCGAAGACCTCACTATAGTTACTTCTTTCATACCAAGTATATTTTTCATAAAAGACGTGCTTACGGTTAAATCACTAATTTAATTTACCCAACACTGTAAAATTTGTGTAAATTGTCTTTTAGTATGCAAAGCAGCTGTTGGCATCTTGAAGAAATTACAACACAAAATGTCTGCAGTATTCTGCGCACATTTTGTCGACGACACATTTACATTGGCTTTGGATTAGCTATCGTAGATGCAAACCGCATTTCATTCTTTGATAAGATGATTCAAAATAGCCTTCAGTAACCATTTTATTACGTCATCCGTTCTGTTCTTCAGCTGCCTCATGGCTATAATGGTGTCATCATCACCAACCGCTTTGATCCGTCAAGAATACGTCATTTTGTGTTAATTCTACCTGCAAACTAAGACCCTTCTACCTGTGATCTTTCCAATGATTTCTCTAACCGAAAAGCATTGTATTTTGCGGTATTATGTAGTCACTATTATTGCCACATTTTAATCCTGGATGACACTATTGCCTAATTACAAACCAAGAATATAATAACACAGTTTGCTTCTGATGATGACACAGTAAAAGTTAGGATTCGCCAATTGTAATATAAAACTAATGAAATCATAAGGAAATGAAATGCCGGTATGCCAATTACAATTTTACAAAAGCATTATGAAACTTCTGTCTAGGAGAGAAGGAAGGAAATTAAGTTTGCTTACATTGATAGATTAAATTTTATTAAGTAATGCATCAAACAAACAAATAAATTCACACAAAATACTAAATATTGTACAAATTTTTAAGTTTTTAAAGTAATCTCATGCAATAATGTAATAAATCACGTGTTTTTCAATTGTATTAATGCCAACCAATTTATATGCGTAATAGAACAAAGTAGCATATTATCCAACCAATATACCACGATATTACAAAAAGAAATAACCAATAACATTTATAATTCTAGCAATAACCAAATATCAGCCGCATGCAAACGCAACAGATGAGATGGAGTCTTTCAAGTTCAAAACATCTACTACGTAATCCATATCAGTTATATTTTAGCGCCAAGAATATCAAGGTTGCTAAAACACCTTACGGACAGGAAGTTGTATGACGTTTCTGTTTTGTGAGTTTTACCCGGCGTGCAATGGGCGTGGGAGTGAAGGATGTCCTTGTAAAATGGGAGTGGGTAACGCAGTGATTTTATAAAGTTGATTTTGTTATAGTTTCTGTGTTACCTAGAACCACATTGAAAGTGTAATCATTATGTGCATATTGTGAGACCATGAAATGTTTTACGGCGGACAGTAAAATAGTGAATCTTATAAATTTGTTCGAGGTGTTAATCTTCGAAGGGGAGTGAAAAGTGGATGCTGACGTAGTAGACTGGCAAAGAAACCCCTCTTTCTCGACAACTAAAATCCTTGGGGTCGGTCCCATTATCTATTACACTGTTATTTTTTATGACTCTGACGGAAGCTTTCATAACTTCTACTGTTTTAATTACGAACACATTTAATTTTCAACTAATAACAGTGGATTGATCGTGTCTGGATCAAGCTTGTGACGTTTAGGCCATCGTACTCTGCCTAATGTGTCAGGTTTATCTCACCGTCTGCTCTACTTGGTCTGTTTAGGTTATTAGTCAAGACTTGATCGAAAGCTGATCACTCAATTGTTCTGAAAAGTTTGTTTCCGTTATAAACGCAATTAACCAGCATAATAAGAAACTTACGAAGACTGTTACTTGGACATAATGAAACTAGGTGAGGCTCATAGCCCCATAGGGTTGTTGCACCCTAGACATGGCCCGCCTGGCCTTGCCTAAGGTTACGTGATCACCATGTTCGAAAACAGTAGTTACAAAAATGATCCTTTGCTGCTCTTGTCTTACTTTATAAATTTAATTTAAAATAATTCATTTATTAATCAATATTTGTATTTGAAATTAGAGCCTTCAAACACAGGATTGTTATCTACGGTTTGTAAACAAACGTGATTATAACCTTTTTCTTGAAATATGTTGAATGAAAGTCAATTACCAATATTTACAAGAATAGAAAATTGTATTCTGTCATAAGGGTCGGTATTACCAAACCTAATCTGAGCCGGATTAACTAAATATTGGACTAAATTGGCACAGCCAATCGGATACCTCAAAATTATTGAAACAGTTGAATTTAACCCAAAAGTTAGTTAATCCAGCACAATTTTACTTTGGTATTACCGGGCCTAAGTATTCATAAATCATAAACATTGTTAGATTATATTGTAGGAAGTGTTGCCTACACTTGTAGGATCTGTTTATGTTTTGCATATTTTTCTGCATGACGAATGCATGTATTCTTGAATCATCCTCATTGTACTGAGTCTTGCCTGTTTACAGAGGATATTAGTGTTCGTTTTCAGAACTGTAGGAGCATTCTATTGGGAGAGTTCAAACCATACCGTAGAAAAATAAGGATTTGGTACGGTGTGAGCTAGAATTAGGTGTTAAAGAGGTAGGTCTTTTGCAAACTCACAATTTAACAGATATATCAAGCAAGTGGCATTTCAATGTGTATGTTCATGCTGAAGTTGTTTCAACGTAACAATCCTCAGTTGTTCGTCTATCTAGACTTTACCGTGGGACACATTCGGAAATTTCTTTGGAGAATTCAACTATGAAGCTTCGCAATAAGTGACAGGTTTGATACATTTCTGGTTGTAAACATCTCAAAACCATTGCAGACACCAGGTCATTTCCATGATGCCAAATATTTCAGTTTTGTGTTAAAATTTTAATTTTAAGATTTTCATTCATGAAAATACCTTGCCAATGTAATTGTGATCAGTAATTGGCTTGAAGTGTTTTTAGTTCCAAACGTTGTTGAGCTTACCGAATGTGTCATACAGTAGAACTAGTCGGACTATTCAGAGTGTAAATGATACAAATTCAGTTCATCGTTATCTATCTTATTTATGAGCCTACACAATTACATCCAAAATTATAAACAAAATGTTACCATCTACCAGCACCATTTAGACAAGTGAAAAGTCACAATTGCTTGGTTGCTGTGTTGATGGAATAATGATTATAGCAATGTGTTCATATATTGTTCCAGGTTGGGGTGCCCTGACACCTGCCTGCCCTGAACCTAATGCTACGTAAAACTGCCGGCAGAAATGTCAAATAGCAATCAATTGGTCGACTCGTGTTTGTAAGTACCGAAGAAATCCCCGAGTCGATGGTTATCTACCAAGTTTTAAGAGCAGTAATGTGTGTTAACGTACGTTGGCCGTCTGGTTCAATAATTCTAATTTACATAAATTTCATCCATGACTGCAATGTACGCAACAAAATCCACATAAAATGTTGCAATGAATGTTGTATTGGACCCTGCTGGCTAGAAATAGTTAAATATCCTATACAAGGCAATCACTTTTATAATGCCATAATTAATTATAGTATACGCACTGCAAATTCCACGTTGGTACCTATGTAAATTATTCTGATAAATATAAGGATCAATCACCATTGTATTATCAGTTGCATGGGTCATACCATACTTGCATTTCACAATCACCTCTAGTATTCATTCTCGAATTTTAATATTATATTGTGCAGTGTGGAAAGAGGTTTGCTCACAATTAATATTTATTAACACTTTTCTCAAGCTTAGTTAATTGATGGCTTCAGCATGTCCTATTTGCACTTGTAATGTTAACACTACCTAAAAGCTAATCCCTAAACTGGAGTTAAATCAAATATTGAACCATTCCCATAAACTAACGATGAAGAGATTTTTCAGTAGTGGTATCAACTGATGAATCTATTCATTTCTTAAAATTTAGTACAACGTATTAAGTACCTAGGTATATTATGCACCCGTTTTCATAGATGTATTCATATTGCAAATCTAACAAAATCACTACCTTATCCCATGCTCATTGAATGGTTCTCTCATTTGAATGGGTTTTGATCGTTTGTTTGTCCGCTTTGCATTTGGCCTTGGGCTCCACAGGCTGGTGAATCGGAGGATTGAACAACGCCAAGAGCACAGCATTACGCGCACCGAGATTACACAGAGGTACACCTATCTGCCCTTTAACCTTACCTTAATGCTTTCAATAACTTGCTTGAGTAATAATAACACACCCTGCTATCGGGCTGCTTCCTGTTGGAAGAGGACTGTTGTCAGGACTTGAGGATCATTTCCAAATATTGAAGAATCAAAGGAAGTGAAATTTGGCTTGCATTATGTAGTTAAGATTGTTGATCGGGAGCTGTATTCTAAGAAATGTTTATGTTTACAAAGTAACCAGTGATTTTAAAATGTCTAAGGTGGCACAAAGTTGTTTCCTTTATTTTTTTTCCCATTAGCAGTACACAGTGGCGGCTCGTGACCTAATATTGTGGTGGGGCACAAATAACTAATGAATACCTATATTTACCTTAAATATGCTCGGATGATTATTTGTAAACAAAATCCAAGCGCCCATCTTTCAGTGACACGAACTTGTCAATTATCAGTGAATTAAAACCACTGATCTTTTTGTACCATCCTTGTTGATTGTTGATTGATAGCATGGCAAGTGCACTAAGCCTCTCATTGCTCATTGTGTTACAAAGAAATGTTTTGATACGTTTGAGCGTTTAGAAACATCGCGCCGCAAAGAGCGATGATCATCACGGTGACAGCGTTCTAAGCCCAGTTAAAAACATCGACTTTGTGAATACTTCGTGTTCACCCATTGCCGCGCTCAAGGGCGGCGCCCGCGCGACTAGCGTTCTCGGTGCACAATGTTTTTAGACCGACATGCCAACCATATTCCACTGCTGTGTGTAAGCCAATGGGCACACTATTCTGCGCCCGCGATGAAAGTGCATGCTAGATTCAGCTATCACACATCCCACAGTTGTTTTTATTCCACACAGTTAATGAAGAAAATTGGTAAATAAGCCAAATTACATGAAAATAATACTAGAATCTTTCATTGGAAAGAAAAGTTGTAATTTATTTTATTTGATATATACAAAAATGTGTTTGTGAGAAAAATGTGTGGAGGGGCAGTGCCCCAGCGCCCCTATGGACGAGCCGCCACTGGCAGTACATTGCATTCATAGTTATTAAATAATATTTACCAATAACTACATTGCTACTACTTTCTCCAATAAAAGTTTATTTGTAATTCCTCTACAAGGAACCAACTTAACTGTTACTTTGATGCAAGTCCTGATAAACTGCTCCTCTATTATGTGTTGGATTCATGATTGTTTGGTTTGGTGAGACTTAGCACTACATATCATTGTCTGCAATGGCAGCACATTCCATCACCACACATATATATATCACCCATCACCTTCTTGGAATTGTTGGCTGCTGTGTTTTAGCTGACACAGATTCTCAAGATGAGATTCTCATGGATCAAGCATATGATACTTACATTATAAGAAAATCGATTCTCTGTAAACTTATTTTTATACTTATTTGCTATGTGTAGTGTGTACACATCTTATTTTTATAAAACTTTAGATTTTGGTCTATTAGACACTTAACTTTCAAATGATGTAAAAGTCCTTTAATGTTTACAAGTTTCCACAACATACTCCGAGTACTGTATTCAGTTCAACGAATGCTTACACAGGTAAAATGATCACAGAAGGCATCGCCAACATCTCGGCACAAGACACCTGTACTTGGTATTGTGGGTCATCACACAATTTGAAAGTATTTTCAATATAGGTACCTAATTAGTTTTTATAAAATGTAAAGAATATTAAAATTATACTAAATATTATAATGGTTCAGTCTCCCTAAATTGGTAACTATTGCTAACTACATTTTGTGCCGTGATGTTGAAGGTTACAACTTCTATGACTGGACCTGTGTCATCTTTGGTTGAATAGTGTTTACCTACATTCAAAGTCAACACTATTGGAACATATTTATTTTTTTCCAGGAGAGTATTACAAGAAAAAAATCCCGATATGCCACAATATGCGTAAGTATTACTTGTAGCACCAAATCGATTTAGTTAATTTGATATAGGCCATGCAGTTTATACTCCAAAATCTGCTTTAGCCAATAAATTAAAACTAATTTCAAATGACATTTCAAGCACATTTATATTGATAACAAGCTTTATCTGTATGTAATTTGTTTTAAAAATTTGTTACCATTAATCCAGATGGATCAGTCTAAACCAAAAAAAGAGTAGGTACTAGTATCTTATTTTGGATGGCTTCTAAATCCCATCAAATGGAGCGCAGTCAGTAATCTATGAGAATTGCATTTATGTTCACAGTATTATCAACTCTTATCTTGATGAAGTAATCCATTCAAATAGTGGTGTATTGATAAAATAGATCCATGGAACATTTTGTAACATGTCATGAACCAATAATCTGAAACGGGGTGATTCAATACTTGCACACGTGTGTCACCACAGTGTGTGGGCAGTTAAACTTGTGAATAGCATGTTGTTCCTACCAACTTACACACTGTGTCACCTCCTCCAATGTTTTATCACTTGCAGTAATGACGCCAATATCTTGTTTGAAAGGCTTTAAGTAGAAAATGCTAATGCTCTCCAAAAGTAATCTGCTTTACTATCAGTCCCTCCCCTTCTCACAACAATCTTATCTTGTAGACTGGATACATACAAGTTCTCTATTCTCAGTCATATATTCAACATCTGTATATCAAACACAATTCCACTGGATGTGCTCTCGTGATGGGATTTTAGTATTTGTGGATAGACAGCCAGTTGTTTTGTATGCAAATTCTATGGTGGTATGAAGTCAACATAGACAATTTGCAATAGTTTTCATGTTTGTGGAATGTTAAAGCCACGCCTGTAAGTTATCTATCTATTGCTAACATCACAAATATAACAATTGCACTGGAGTAGTAAGAGAGGTTACCTATGCATATCCTTCTCTAAGCATAGCTCTGACTGAAATATCACTTTGAATTTGAACGTAGTTTATCTTTTCTTAACTTGATTTATTTGAAGAGTGTAAGTTTTGGACAGCAGCACTAGTCTTCACTACATAACAGCAATCTCATAAATAATTTGTTACATTTATGAAAACTTAAAATACTTTGAATTACCTGTCCTTTCTTTGTTAGTTTTAACTAACAAAGTTAAACACAAAGATTTGTATCTTATTAGGTGCATTTTTTTTTTTAATTTTAGGTGCCTACTTATATTGATTAACAGCTACAATTAGTATTGGGTTTTAATACCCATATTAATAGCACTGGAGACCTCGTGACAATAGTTGCAAAATGAGTGATAATGAAAAGAGGTTTTCCCATACGTACGGACGTCCCTCCTTTATCAACCTTCATTTCGTTATTTTATCTCCATAATGTCAACGTCTCGTCTAAATGTTGGTCTGTGTGATTGTTTGTCGCTTGAAGAGGTCAACCCGAGGTGCAACAGGCGAGCTCGTACTCCGTGGACGTGAGCTACCACCCAACTAATGGCCACCCGGACAACCACTCGCCAAAGTCCTCGCTTGGCCACTCCGACACACCGACACTGGTTGCTCGCACTCAGAAACAACAAACCACTCAGCAGGTGCGAAGTTAGACAAGATTCCACTTGGGGCTCGCGTTTTAGACAAATTGATGTCTGATCATGAGGACCTGTATACAAAATCTTTAAAACGTCACATTTTCTACTGAAGAATCTAGCAATGAGGCATTCATATTAATTGTTTGTCCCAAAATAAAAATTGAAAGAACTGATTTCATTAAATTTTCTGCTTTTAGTATACACTCCATGATGTGGTACAGGTGGAGCAAATAAATAACTACTGTCCATAAATAAACTATAGACCATTCTTAATTTCATGAACAAACAGGTTATCAATTTATATTGGCTAAGTCTACTAATGTAATCTTGTCTTCAAGGGAGTTTAATATTAAGTAGATTATATGTACTAATCTCTTTTACTCATCTCTCGGCAGGTGACGACACTGACTAAAGTCGTGCGGGAAGTACACCACGTCGGTCCCGACGGACAGCAAATTGAGTACGTCGGCATCCCTTACTCGGGGGTTGGAGTCCCCCCATCGGCAGCTGCTGGCTACCCTCATCCCCAGTTTGCCAACTACGAATTGTTGGCAGGCCAGGACCCATATCCCACACTAGACACTGGTAATTTATGATTTAGTTTAGTTCCTAAGCAATTATGAGTACATGAGTAATTATGTTTTTCTATTTGATCATAGATTCTGAGAATGTGAATGACTAATAGTAATGATATTACCAGTTTTATATTATTAGTTACTCATTTACTATAAACACTTCATTTAAATAAATAAATAAATAAATATTGTTAATGTATGACAACATTTGTGCTACAAATACCATTAAGAGAGAGTAAATATGATTGGTATTGTGGGCGTATGATAAAGGTAATGACTGACTGTGATGATTCCAGCTCGTCGCTACCCGGAAGCATACCGGCCGACGTATCAAGATTATGAGCAATACTCACCGCGGCCCGACTATCCGTACCCCAGTCCAGCGTACGGCGCAGCTTTTCCTGGCGCCAACTACGCTGACCATGCCGCGGTCTACGGCGAACGTCCCCCCACGCCACCCAGCCCAAGTGAGCGAAGCGAATCGCCGCAGCCACTACAACATGGTTTGTTATGCTCCCTGTGTAATGATTGTTGTTACAGTATAATTGACCTTTGATAGGTTTGAAGTGTTCAAATATTAGACATTTTATGTAATTGTTCCAAGCGATCATTTAGATTGCTCCAATGAAAATAGTAATACATATTCAGAAACTAGTCTACACTCTACAGCAGCTTCCCAACTGCTTTTCTGCATCTCTTTCTTTACAGATAGTAGCTCTTTGTAACTCATTTACAGTTCGATATTGTTCAAATAATAACATATCTTTCGTGGCATTCAAAGATAATTGTGGATAATGTTATATTTTTTCTTTCAGATTACATTCGAAAAGGTGCACCCTTTCCGCAATCAGGGTATGATGAGTTGGATTCAACCCTGATCTCACCTAGACCGGACCACTACCTAATTACCCCCTCTCCTGGTGGACCAGTTGACAGATATGGTAAGCTTGTCCATAATCTTAGCCAGTCTTGCCACCAATAGCCTTGAAACATCTCCTTAGATCTGTTCAGATCTCTGTTCAGTAAACTGCATGAAGTTTAATGTTGCGTTGACTAGTTGTGTGTTTACCTCATGTTTTATTAACAAATTGATCCGTATCTTGAGATTGAAGTGACTTTTGTCTTGGCAGTTTAATAACAACAATAACAAACCCTGTTAATTTATCCATCTCTAGACCCAATGACTCATCCTTGGAGTATCGATGACTCGGGTGAACCGTCCCAACTTCCCCATGGTACGTTGAATTCAAGTTTATCTATGATGCTTATTTCAGCTAGTATGTTGTCGTCTTACTTGAAAGCACACTGAATTGCTGCCCCACCTGATTTATTGGATTGTCGTTGATTATTTGTTGAGGGTGTGCAAAATAACTGCAAAATAATTGTTCCACATACACATTAATCAAACATTAATCAAACATTAATTAATACACATTAATCAAATTCTGTGTATAGAAGAATACTACCTAGATTTGATTATATATTCATAGTAAAACCCAGATACCTACATGCCTTTAACATGTGTATGTCTTTATTTGACATAAATTGAATTTTGAACTCTCGTCGAGGTTAACTAAGTTTAAATAATTAATTTAATAAATTGAAAAATGTATTTTATTTTATTAAATTGAAACTATTGAATTCGATATATTTGAGTATTCTCACATCCCTAGATAAATGTTATTTTCAGCACAAAAATTAAGGATGATTTTAAATAGGTACTGAAAATAGTGTGTTATTCATTCAATATTTAAAGTTACTCACATGAACTGGTGTTGTAATAAGAATTATGTGAATATTTGCTTTAGTATGTTTACAAACCTGTATAATAACAAAAATTTCCATAACTTTTCAGGCGAGGATGCCAAACTCTATGGCTATGTCCCACCTTCTCCATATGGCACTGTGACGGCCGCTTATGGCACTAATGGCACTGATCCGCGCAGCTACGATGACGATGGCACTGGTGCGACGCCACAGCAGCGGAACTTCGACGAGGAAGAGCTGCGAAAACACCTGGCGATGCATCCTGCCATTCCATCGCCTTCTGTTGATGATGATCATAGAGGTGATTATTACCATTGACAAAGCAACTAACCTTCAATTGTTATTAATCACATTCATAGATTTATAGATTTTACCAGATTTGTAAATTTTATTGTTTCAAGAATACTTATGAATGTGCAAGATTATTATGCATTCTTCTTCGTCAACACAAGTTTTTACCATGCTCTACGTAATTTATGAGTCTACCAAGTTGGAAGCATTATTTGCGTATTATAACATTACATACCACTTGATACTAGTTCAATTAACAATTTTTTTTTAACATATCCTCTTTTACAATCCTGAAATATTTTCCAAATACCTAGTCAATAGTCATCATAGTTATAAAGATGCAAGAAGGACATTATGTACACCTTTATTAGGTAAATGAGGTATCATGGAAGCAAGCCCCCCCCCCCCCCCCCCCCCCCCCCCCCAGCTTTCTAAAATAAACTGGTTGCATGGATGTTGCAACTTGGTATTCAGATTCTTGAAGTGTTATAAAACTACGTTAATTTATTTGAAGGGGTGAGGTGGCGAGATCCAAACCTCACGGAAGTGATCGGCTTTCTGAACAATCCGAACAACGTGATCAAGGCCAATGCGGCAGCCTACCTCCAGCACCTGTGCTACATGGACGATCCGAACAAGGCCAAGACGAGATCTCTCGGCGGCATTCCCCCCTTGGTGATGCTGTTGAACCATGACACTCCGGACGTTTACCGGAATGCATGTGGAGCGCTCAGGTATGGGGATATTGTTTAAAACTTACTTCAAGATTTTCAGCTTATTTTGTTAAATATGTAAAGAGTTTGAAAATTTTCATAGAGTCATACAGCTAAGATCCCAAATTTTAAGCAGATTTGGCAGGTTGTAAGCTGTATTATATTATTGTACGTAGTGAGTTTTGGTTATATGGATATTTTTGCAATTATGATTGATTCATGTAGAGAGCTACGCATTTGACTTGGGTACTTCAAATCATTATTATTTCATAGTATAGTGTTTCATAGTTTTTGATTTGTGCTTGCACTACTTATCATATCTAAGAATTGCTTGCTTAGATTAGAATTTATCAAAACCATTTGCCTTGAGACTTTCAGCTATCGAATTCTCTCTTTTCACATAAGTAATGAAATTTATAATAATAGCATTCTGTCCCTGGTTCCAACCCTTTTGGTCAGTAATTGCATGATTTTAATTTGTTTTGAACTATTGCAGAAACTTGTCGTATGGACGACAGAATGATGAAAACAAACGAGCAATTAAGAATGCAAGTGGCATTCCGTCGTTGATCAACTTGTTGCGTAAATCAACGGACGCCGATGTTAAGGAACTAGTTACAGGTGTTCTCTGGAATCTTTCTTCTTGTGAGGTACGTTTAATGATTAAACTTTTCTGTTATGCTTTGAGGAAATTATGTGGTTGAGCATTATTTCTTCACCAAAATGGGATCAAGAGTCTGTATTAAATTACTGATTAGGATTGTGATTGATATGCAGACCACATCCTTTACTTGTTCCCAAGGATGAACTTCACGTAAAACATTGACTGCAACTGTGTAAAACATTGTTACAACTTTATAAGTATTGACATTCTCTTTTTCAGGACTTGAAGCGATCCATAATTGATGACGGCCTGATGGTAGTTGTTAATCACATAATCATTCCTCACTCCGGTTGGGATCCCAACTCTTCCGGGGAAACTTGTTGGACCACCATATTTAGAAATGCTTCTGGAGTGCTCAGGTACGAACAACACACATTTCGATTTGACTATCACGTAGTCTAGAAATGAACACATTGAGATTAATTTGGGAATAAGAGAAGATCATGTATTGTGGTGTCGGATAAAAAGAACTGAAGTAAAGTAGTATTTTGCATAAGTTACGAGAATGAGTATTTTTCTCCATTATTTTCCCTACTTACAAGATTTTTTTAAATTGGTACTTCACTCCAAGATACATGCTTGAGTTATATACTTCTGCATTCTGCCTGAAATAAGCAGAGAGCACACACTTTAGTAAATTCAAATATGTAGTTGAGATGTTCTTTCAGACTGTCTTTTGAAGCACTATTTACCGATGTCATTATGTGTGGTGTGATAATGGTTATACTGTGCAGGAACGTGAGCTCTGCGGGTGAATACGCACGGAAGAAACTCCGCGAGTGTGACGGCCTTGTCGATTCGTTGCTCTACGTGGTGCGGTCTGCAATCGAGAAGTCCAACATCGGCAACAAGAGCGTGGAAAACTGTGTGTGCGTTCTGCGCAACCTCTCCTACCGATGCCAAGAGGTCGAGGATCCGAATTACGACAAACATCCGTTGCCAACGCAAAGCAGGGTCGGCGCCCAACCCAAGGGTAAGTCTCGCTTCGTGAACTCGGTGGAGATATTCTTGTAAGATCATAGGACTAAGTAGGAACATATAAGGTGATCTTGGAGAAAGCAGAGATTAGATTCTTAACTGCAAGTACATGAATGTAGGACTTTTCAGTGTAGTTGATTATGTAATTGTTGGGTTTCATAGATAAGTATGAAGGTAGTGCAGTCTTTTGCTGTTAATTGTAGTAATGACTTTTTGACTAAGTCATTATCTAATTGCTGTGTGTGTGATTAACATTTAATATGTACAATTATTAGACACATTGTGTAATTTATATACAATGGAACATCTGCAATTAAGTTTGGTGACAGACTGTAAATGTTGCACATTTTTGTGTTGTTTGTACATGGTAAATAATTTAGGGATTTCTAATTGTCTGTTTTTTATGCAAACAAACTTCACTAATTTTATTCAAGTTCTATCAAATTTCAATAGTTACTTTTAACGTATTAACTTCAACATACATATTGACAATAGTACTAGGTATGCTCGATTCATTTGTCTTTTTAGCTCAATGCATTCATGAGGATATTAATTAGTAATCTCTCAGTTCTTAGTAGAACGGGACATGGGACAATTTTACTTGGTAGAAGAAAGTTTGTAGTCTGTAACATTTATGATGCGATGTTGTATTTAATTAGGACCCAGTTTTCCAATCGACACACAAATATTAAAAGCATAACGTTTTTCTTTTCCATTTCTTTGTTGACACATTGATTGACCTTGGCTCAAAACATTTATTTTCATTTCTGCAGTTCATGCTTTGGAGATTGTAAATCTGGGCCTAGTTCGCCCACTTATTTTACCCGACATTTTCTAAAGATTGTTATGTCTTTTGTAGCATACAGTCTTTGCCAAGGTAAGAAATATTCAACGCCTTTATTAATTTTTTTATTTTACGTAGTTAAGTTCACTTTCCCTACACACAAACCCACAAGTAGACCCGTTTAGCGTAAATATAAGTTTGCATCGCCCACATATAGAACAGTAGTAATGCTCACTCACAACATTAATAAACAGAGAGAATCAAGAGATCCCCATTTATTTACAAAAATCTGTGATTACTGCTGACTGGGAGCAGACGTATTAAACAAATTCATGTCCGTCCTGAATGTTGTGATTTGGATTCAGTCGAATATGTACGAATTGTAACTGGATTTGTGTCGCTATGTTCCAGGTGACAACTTGGGTTGTTTTGGTGCCAGCAAGAAGAAGAAGGAAGCACAACTCGTTCAGCAGCAGCAGCAGAAGGAACCCACGTCGTCGTCGTCGTCGTCCCGCCAACGGAGTAGCAACGAGCCGGTCAAAGGCAGCGAGCTCCTCTGGCAACCCGAAGTGGTCCAGTCATACCTCTCCCTCCTGCAGAGCTGCTCTAACCCAGAGACGCTAGAAGCGGCGGCGGGCGCGCTGCAGAACCTCGCGGCATGCTACTGGCAGCCGAGCATCGAGATCCGGGCGGCGGTGCGGAAGGAGAAGGGGCTGCCGATACTCGTCGAGTTGCTGCGCATGGAAGTCGATCGCGTCGTCTGCGCCGTCGCCACTGCCTTGCGGAATCTTGCCATTGATCAGCGCAACAAGGAGCTTATTGGTGAGTTTGAACGTTAAATGTTTCCCGATCTGAGGTACTTAAGGGTTCTAATGTCCAATACATATAACAATTATCTCTTTGTTTGTAAAATTGTAAGTTATTTATAAAGGAGTCTTACCTCAAATATCAGAGGTAAATTAAAAGTATTAAGAACACCAAAGAAGCAGATATGAATAATAAGTTAAGGCAAATGAGTAGAAATTGAAACCTACTTCATGTTCCCTTGCATTATACTAAAATTATGTAGTATTTCTAGAATTGGTGTGTGCCAGTTAAAGAACAGTAATTTGATGTAACACAGCATTGAAGTCAGTATGTAATGTATTGTGATAACGCAAATTGATAATACAAGTTATCTAGACGTATGTTAGTGTAGAAATTACCTGGATGAATAAATGAAAATTGTTAAATGGTCCTTGATTATTAATAATCTGCGTTAGTCACAAGAATGTAAAAAAATTAAAATGTGCTTACTCCTTCATAAGAAATATTGTCAATGAAATGGTTTCATGACAATAATGTCTTCTTGTTTTCCAGGTAAATATGCGATGCGTGATCTTGTTCAGAAACTACCGTCAGGCAACGCACAACATGACCAGGGCACATCTGATGACACGATAGCTGCCGTGCTCGCCACTCTCAATGAAGTGATCAAGAAGAACGCTGAGTTCTCCAGGTAAGATTCATAATTTACTTATTTCAATTGAAAGCTACATTCAAGCAATTAAAACTAGTATTTAGTTCTCTTTTATAGTTTACACTGTAAATTCCTTGACACATTTTTTTTGGAGAGCTAGTAAGGTGAGGCAAGTGCAATTAATATCACTGATTTTGCAGATACTTTTGGTCTACATTTGATTGGAGACAAAACTGTTTAACAGAACAAATTCAAATTGTAATTACCATTAGAGAAAAAATACTACCTTCTAATGTTTTTGTTAAAAAATATCCTGTAAATGTCGAGCACGTTTTGCATGGAGCAGATTATTGTATAATGTTATCTCTCGAAGGCTAAACTCCAAATGCAGAACTACGAAGCCTGCACTATCATGTTCTGCCCGCTTAACCTGTTACTTGAAAGTAAGCAAGCATTCTTGTTGTCTGTGACGATAGATCGCTGTTGGAAGCTGGCGGCGTGGAGCGGTTGATGAACATCACGCGCCTGCGCCAGAAGTACACGCCGCGCGTGCTGAAGTTTGCCGGCCAAGTGCTCTTCACGATGTGGCAACACCAGGAGTTGCGCGAGGTCTACAAGAAGCATGGCTGGAAGGAGCAGGCAAGTGACGGGAACTTTCATTCGTGCCAAGATAAAGAGACAGTAAATCTAAAGGGTGTGGTCATACTGGTCATATACCTAAATTGAGGAAAGTTATTTCTGAAATACCATTTGTGAAATCGAAAAATTTTCAATTTATGTGATTTACAAGTTACAGACTTGGATAATTGAGGAGGTGATTTTGACATATAGAAACCGGGAATATTTCATGCATTATATTGGATTTTATAATACATACATATGCTACCATTTTTCTGTAAATTGATGGTATTGCTCATTTGGCAACTGTAAAAAAATAGCACAAACTGAACATTCAGCGATTGTTGGCTGTTACTCCGATGAAAATCCTTTCATATCATTTCATATATTTCATATTCTGTTGGAGTATTGGATATGTAATTGATAAATTGAGCTATTTATAACACCCTCCTCCCCCCTTACATTTTAACTATAATAATTAATCATTTGCATTGATATTAACAGCAAAACCATATTCTTTGGTTGTTGATAAAGAGGTGCAGAAAAGGCATTACTGAATCTATATTTAATTTATGTCTGAAATGTCATGGACCTCCTGAGATGTTAACTTGTTAACTTTTATTTTAGGCTTCAAAACAAAATTTTCTCTTACTATTGTACTTACTTATTACCGTATTAACTCGTGTATAAGACGCACTCGTGTATAAGACGCACCCTTGTTTTGAGAAGTCTATTTTAAGAAAACACTTAGCATGCGTGTATAAGACGCAGTAAATGATGAAAAACAGTGTGTGTTTGTATACATGATATCCATCTAAATGTTGGTTTTCCAGCTAACTGAGCTATTTGAATGAAAATCACTGCCAACTTGTAAACAAACAGTAATTTCCTGCTTCTGAGAAAGGGGGGAGGGGAGTCTCTTCCCAGCAGCTGTTGTTTGCTCTAAGAGGCATGCACCTGCCTTTCCTCTGCATTCCAAAACAAATCCAACTCCTCTCTCCCCCTTCCATTAAGATCGCCATTCAACAGTGTTTAGTCTATTTTATGTCTGTCAGAGCAATGTTTTTCAGACGTAAACATATATTTTGTCTCCTGATCTAAATGCAAGGGAAAACATTTTGTTGCACAAATCTAATATGTTAATAGTATTGTGTCTAGACACAGTATGAGTAGTCCAGACAGAGTGAGAGGGAAAGGCAGAGATAGACAACATGTGTGGCAGTCTACCAAAGCTCTGTTTACAAACATCCACCTTGGATTTACTGGGAAAAAAGCTTGGTATGCATGTATAAGACGCAGGGCTGTTTTCAGAATCAAAATATTGACATATAATTGCATCTTATACACGAGTTAATACGGTAGTGTCAACTAAGTGTACCTATCTGTAGCAAATGTAAAACAGGTGACGCTAGACTCGTAAATTCAGTTAATTTTGTAAATGACCGTAGGAAAATAATACTAAATACACAATACATTTTGTTAATGTTGGAAGTTTCCTTTGTGCAGGAGTTCGTGACGAAGACTGTGGCTGCGCGCAACGCTGGCCCCAACTCCCCGAACAACAACGCGAACAGCACGCTGAACCGGCCGATGGCTAGCCAGGGAGGCACGCGCTACGAGGACCGCACGATGCAGCGCGCTTCCAACAACAGCGGCGCCGCGCGGAGTCCTGGCGGCCCAGCACTCTACCAACGGGTGAGTTGAACTAAACTTGCACCCAGATGAGCGATCACGAGAAGTTGTGAGATGCCATCATGTTATTAATAATCATGGTGGAGTAAGTTTAGTGCTAATAATTGTGGATGTAAGCATTAAATACAGTCTGAAATGTGTCAAGGGTGCATGTTTTAATGAGGGAATCCAGTATTGTTAACCCAGAAAGGAGTATTGATCATTTATTGTTAAATTGCCGAAAAAGATAAGCTACTAGGTAACATAGGAAATAATTTGTTCACAGCAACCAAGTTTAGTGTGTGTTGATAGTTGGATATAAAAGATAAGTTCTTCTATATTCTCTAATTACTTCTCTACCTTTTGTGCATCTGCATCATCTCTCAATCATCCTCCGATCTCAAAATTATGTCACAATTATTGGCCCTATAGAACAGAACAATGCGTACAAAGATTGCATTAATGTTTCGTAATTCTTAACTCTTCTGAAGTTCTGCTTCAAACTGTTAAATGTTCTGCAGACAGCCATTTCCATTAATAAAATCTGAATTACTGATAATTGCTATTTTATAGGTGAAGGTTATAGGTGTGAACTGTGAAGGTGTGCTATTTATTGGTGTGAACAATAAACATATATTAAAGGATGTACATATCTTAAATAATCTCTATCTTGGATTATTAGAAAAGATAATCAGTAGACTGTCGGAGAGTGAATCAGTATTATGAGTCATGCCTTTCGTAACCATGAGTCGTTTATTGTTTCCACAAACCTTCAGACTATACAACCTAACGCTAACATGACAGCTCCAGCTCATGTGGCAAGGTGTTCCACTTTTGTATTACATATCGTCATGCTATTGCATAGGTGCAAGCAAATAAACTCGACATTGTAAATTAAATGACATGCATGAGGTATGAGACATGCCCCGGCTAAATGTTAATGTAGTATGTAATATGAAGACGTATGTTCCTCAGAATGAAGACGGCATTCCCATGGCCGACATGTCGTACCCGGAAGGTGGCACGCATGCACCGACTCAAGGCGGGGTAAGAAGCTACCCCCAAGCTCCTGTAAGTTATTCATAACTGTTACGCACACGTTGCCAAATTACGTGCATGAACCAATGGGCTGCACTCTCCCTCGAAAACGCCAATCCTAGGTATCCATGACAATTCCACACACCATTGTATCATCAGGTAATCGGGGCATTTTTTATGACAAACTATTCATATATTTCTATTCATGAAGCTGTTATTGCACTGTATTGTTTGATGTTATGTAATCTAGTTGATGAATTACGGTTTAATATTCAAGTGATTATATTTTTATTGTAGGCACCAGTACTAAATCATTTTGTATTTTCTTTTGCGGTACCTAAATAACTTGAAAGAAACGAATGATTATATCTCGGTAGTCGATAGCATTCTATTTATCAAACTGTACACCAGATGGTAGTGAGCTTTTAAATTTAACACTTGCGGAGTGGGTTTAGTAATATATATTACAGTAGGTTTATGTCAGAGTACATGTTATTATTACCTGATAATTACTAGTGAGGTGGCAACTGTTTTATTCCATGACCATAGTTTTAATTAGTAAAACATTGTAGCAGGGCTAAATGTAACAAATTGCCACGAATGTAAATTATTATCAATACCTACTTATTATTTAGATTTTCTCACTTTTAATGAGCAAGCTGTCATTACCAGTTGTATTCGTTGGTAAAAATCTCAATGGCCAGCGTGAACCAATTTAATGCCAACGGCTAACAGTTTTCTGTCTTAAGACTCAAGTTTGAATATTATTATAGACATTATATAAATGAAACAATTTGTCGATTAACTCAATTGCATATTAAATACTTGACTTATGGAATATTGTAAACTTGGGCATGTGTATACGATATTGATTGAAAGTATTATGAACGTTTGTACTAGAATAATATTGAAGATAAGAATTATTACCAAATTTGGGTATGCAGTTACTGAGCTATTAAACTTCGAAACCAGTACGTAATTTGTGTAATGCAATTATGAATATTGTGATCTATGTCATGTAGTTGCACAATGGTGTTGGTGAGGTACACGGAGGGAGTCCACCCTTGCTGGCACACTTGCATGCAGATATCTGTTGACTTGAAATACATTCGGATGGCATTCCTTTCATACTACATATGGGATCGGTGGATAAAATTAAACTCATGAATTTTGCTCATAAATGTTTTTTCAAAGAACTGTAGGCCTAGATAATGAATTCTTACTAGACAAGTTAACACATACAAATTTTTTACTTGAAGGTGCCACTACTTGATTATATTATTGATTGTGTTTCATTTCAATATTATTTGATAGAATGTGTTTACAAGAGCCAAATTATAATAAGTACTATCACATCAGCAATTGTTTTTAAGGACCACTAACTTCATACTTATGTCAATGTGCATGTATTTTGATTGAAGAATTGCTAACTATTATTTTATTATGTATTAATACTGAATGAAGACATTTAATTAACCAATCTAATGATGATAAATAAAATGTGTGATTGAAATATTTATGCTCACAATTGAATAATAATGAAATGCCTTGACTATGTACTTACTATCAGGTCCTCTTACTTGGTCCTCTTCTTGTGCTAATATTAATAATAACTTTGGTTTGCACTCTCCTACATACTATCTAATTTCTTAGTTTACGTGTGGGTACTAAGGTGCATATCTGTAATCAAGCATTATTTTTAATTACAGTTTCTAGTATTCGTCTGCTATCCTGATGAAATTGCATTTTTTCCTCTTTTTTAATCGTGTGCCTACATTTAAACAGTTCATATTCCAGCCTGTTATTTTAATTTATTTTTTAAATACTTGTGTCTTGCTGCAGTTTCTTATCGTGGGGTTTTTCACAATTTCATACATTAACCACTAAGTAGTATTCACTTAATTTATTTTCTTTACCTCTGTGTGAAACAATACATAAGTGAACTTCGAATGATGCAATTCTATTTCAACTATTTAGCACTCTTTTTCAAATTTACCGTATTTAAGTTGAATGAGGAGAGTTGACCACGTGCCTTCATCTCTTGGCACGTGGCAGATTCTAACTCCGAGTGGCTGTTACAGATGGGTAAGCCGGGCGAACCACTGTACGCCCAAGTGAACCGCGAGAAGAAGAAGAACCGCCAATATGATGGGCAACTACCTCCGGGGCCTGGAGATATGTGGGGCTATGAGGAGAGCAACAAAGGTACGCCAGCTCCAGAAACGGGGAGCTCGGCTGGGGTTGGGGGAGGAGGGGATTCATGGGTCTAGAACTTTGGGTACCTACGTAACATTGCAATTTTATTTGATAGTCAGTGACCGTAGCAAATCAAGATGACTTGTGGTGTACATTATCTTCATATTATACAAGTGTTCAAGTATGGATAAGCATCATGTTCCCCCTTCCCCCAATTTTAAATAGTTATGTGTATATTTTACAGTTGAACAGAGGAAATGAATGGTTGTATATATTTATAATTTATACATTACGAATATTGTTTACAAGTTGGATTGCAATCGACGATGCGTATCCGTGGTGAGCAGCAATAAATTGCATGCAAACAAGAACTGATAATTGATCTATGTGTCCGGTTGGTGTCATGAGCGGAATGGCATTCCATTTTCATAGTAGTGATTAATTAATGAATTAATGTTCGTCCTGCAAGTCAGATCTCTAAAGGAAATTTTAAACTAAGTGTTGTCTTTTTTCATGGTGTAATGCCATTAGTGTGCTTGCATACAATTTTGATGACAATTTGAAGTTGCCTAAGTAAGAGAAGGTGTACGCATTATTACAAGTAATACACCAACATTAGTATTATCAAATTACTTTACAAACATACCCATACACAGTGTATAGGAACATTGTCTTTCTCACACATTTTAGGCGGTTCGGTATGAGTGATATTTCGAGTTGTACTATTAATTTTTTTAGCTTCCAGCTGAATAAGATCCACAGGTTATTCCCTCGCAGTATCTGTCGAAATGAACGTGTATATGTGTTCTGTATGTTGTCTAACCATTGGGTTTTATTGTTCTGTACTTTTCTACGAAAGATTCTCTCGAGTAATCTTACTCTAGGCCTATACTATTTCATGTTTTATTTTTTATTGGCTAGGCATCGCACAAATGATATTTAGGTGTGTGTCATGAAGTATATATGAGGTTGAGTGAATTATTACTTGAGGTGAATGCGAGTACATTTTTATCCATGCATGTACTCCCTGAAGAATTCATGTTCAAACTGGCCAGTATTCTGATGATTGTGCATAATATAATGCCCCTTCCTGGTTCAACTACTTTGTCCTGCCATTTAGCAATTCAATTATTATGCAATTAAATACTATAATACGATTATTATATTGACTTCTATTCAAGTTGTAGTTTGGTGCTTCCTTTTGCCATCATCAGTCTGGACCTCTGTAACCTTTTAAGACATTTCGTTCCACGTGAAACATTTCTATTTTGTACAATCTTAAGTTATATATAATTTTAGGGGTAAGGTGGAAGAACCACTTTAAAGTGGAACCTCACCATTTTGTATCGGAACTACAAATAAAAACCATTATTATTAAAAGTACTTTAATTATTATCATCATTATCATCATCATCACAAAATATGATTGTTTTTAATGTTAAGTAAAAAAAAAGTGCTAAAACGGCAATTATTGAGCATTATAATGGCACTGTCCCCATTCACGTGAATCGAGATGGCAAAAATGTTACACAATAAGGCCCTTGTTGGCTAACGATAAGGCTTTGATGATAATAATCAAAGCTGAACCAATACTAGCGAAAGCTTTAATTACACATCTAGGTATGTTCCATTCGAGAGGTGACTATCAGTTGGTTAACACGACCCATTGTACATGTCAATTCTTCCACTTCATTCCAACGCTCTCATTGCATATGTCCCAGCAAATAACCCTTTGTCCGAAGGAAAATTATTGAGATGGCATTTAAGGCCTTGAATAGTCGCTTTGGCGTAGGGATGGCAAACTTTGACCTGTACAATGAATTGTCTAAACCACCTTATAATACTGCACACACTACCTGATACTTCCTGGAAGTAGCAAAGGCAGTTGTCATGATCAACAATTTATGAAGGCGCCTTCTGGAATAGCTTTGTAAATATATGATGGCATCTCAATCCTATAGTCATAGTTTAGACACGTAGTTTAGATCGCAAAGTAGCTGAGGCTGGCGGCAAGCAGAATTTTGACCTTGACGACTTGCCATTCTCTGGGGGTAGACTATGATAGTGTGCGAGAGGTTTCAGTCATACAGTCAATTCTCATATTAGGTAACCTTAAACAAGTTCAATTTCTTAAATGAACAATCATGAGAGTGTAGTAGAGCTTTTAAGTAGGTACAGGTACAAAATAGAAGTAGATCGTTTAGTTTAACACTAGTGTGGTACTGAAGTTAATAATTTAATCGATGATAAATTATTTTGATTTTTTTCGCCTGTTCATACAATTTGCAGTTACAACGGTACAAACTACAAGCTAAGAGGAATTCCACTAATTCCTCTAAGGTAGAATTTTGAGTCCTGGTTAGACTGAATGTCAAGGAACTTGATTCAAAATTAATTTGAGCTTTTTAGTACTGGTCTAGTAGCTTTCATACGAACTTTGCAAATGGCCGTGTGAACTGGAGAAACATCCATGTTAAAAGATGTTAATTTGGACTCTTTCGAACTTCCAATTGGATCAGGGAAATATGGAATACTATTGGAAAATGTCCGAGTGAACACTTCACTTCAATTTGGTAGATTAATTTGGATAATTCATAAAAAATCAGCTCATTCAAATGTACCAAATTGAATAAGAAAACATTATGAAACCTACCTATAGTTAGTTTACTGATGAATGAGAAATCCATAAACTTACTTACCTACCTACTTAAGGAGGGATGCCCAAGTAGATTTTACGAAAATATTTTTTGTTGAAATGTACGACTTTTATTAATTTTTTCAACATTTCAACTATATTTTTATGTAAAAGTTTCATCAAATGTCTTGTAACTTGCAACTCTCGAATTATATTGAGTTTTCAATATGATGTCTTCGGAAGATTAAGAAATTTTAACACAGGAGGTATAGGAAAATTATTTAGAATTTGGTGCCTAACTTTTAAAAACGTATGGCTAGGTGTATATATAAAAATCTTAATAAATACCTCTATGTCTAATACACATAATATTAGTTTTTGGAAAAAATCTATCGGTGGAAAATAGTTTAAATCGTATATTTACTAGGAAAATTACCGTGTTTTTTCGACTTACCATGTTAAAGATAGGGCTAACTCAAATTTATAAAGTGATATATCTTGAAAATTAGTTTGGCTACCCTACTTTTTCTTGCGTTTATATGGTGCACAAGGAAATTATCTATTAAATAAGCATATTAATTCAAATATCTATCGGAGACCTCTACTTGGGCATCCCCCCTTAAGGTTGACCTCTGTGAATCGTTGTCAAAATTAAAAATTAACTTCACAATGTCCCGTCTACATAAGGAAGTTGTCGAGAAAACCAACACATGGAAAAGTTTTATGAGATGCTATATTTTTTAATTTTCATTCTCCTTTTTCTACTACATATATTAATTTTGAATTCGACTCATAAACCAACTCAAGACAGGCATACTGTTATTGTTTCTTGGAGATGAGTCTGTGTGGATTCAATTATGAATTGTACAAAATACAATGTCATAATTGGCAGTGCTCTTGGGTGTGGTTCATTCACTGATTACAAAATCAGCTATCTCAAAGTAAACTCTATCTCTCTCTTATCTTTTATCTTTTTAAGTCTATGATAAAATTGTTCTATTGACATCCTATTATGTGCAGACGGTGTGAGTTTGGACACAGGTTGTTGCTTGGATTTAGAACTTGCGAATCATATCGGTTCGATTTTGGTATGTACAAAATGCATTATTTTGTTATAAAAATATGCAGAATCTTCATTTGCTTAACTAGGTAGGTATAGTCATAGTTCAAGTTGATAGTTTTTCTATAGGACACATTCCGTAATTTTCTTTTCCCAGTAGTAAAGGGTATTCAGGCAATACTTAACTTGTCAAAGCTATATACCACATGCCGGTTTGCAATTTGTATATTCATTATTCACTCATTGAAAATTTAGTAATGTAGATTATGTGTTGTTTAATAACACTGTGTCTATAATAATTGAACTCCTATGATACGAATTTTCTAGTTTGCTACTCAAACCATCGGGCGTCTTCAAATTTCAGTAGAAAGAAAACTTGAATTATTTAGCATCATAACGAAACTACCATTTCCTAAATGATGACAGTTGGTGCTGTATCAAACCTGTCACTTAATATACTTTGTCAGCTTTTGAATGAGAATGCAGTGTGTTCTACCGAAAATCTTTTCTCTACATCATGTGTATTTCTTAAAAGGAAGAGTTTATTAGGTATTTACCAATCTGGTTCTGTTTTTATTTATTTCGTACTTCAAAGATAGTTGGCACCAGGATAAATAGAATCATTGTTGGCATGGCTAGGAGATAGCCAACTGAAGATCTTCATCTCTTAAACAATAAATCTACTGTTCATAGGATGCTGCACTCGAATTGAAGTTGAACAGTTAAATTAGTAGTTCAAGATCCTTCTGCAAATGGAATTAATGGAAAAATTTGAAGGTTTGCGGAAATCTCTTCGCGGACGATCAAGTGCAGCAGCAGCAGTTCGTGTGAAAACTACGACCTCCAAAAGACACGAAAGTTCTTCTCATTCTTCTTCAAAATCTGCCAGTACTTCCCAACCTTCCAAGGACTCTTTCCAAAATCTCAGTCAAAATCTGCTAAATGCCCTTGAATGCCCAGTTTGCTTTGAATATATGACACCACCGATAACACTATGTGAAAATGGGCATAACATTTGTCAGGATTGTAAACCTCGTCTCGCAAATTGCCCAACTTGCCGATGCCCATTGATAGGAATAAGAAATGTTACATTAGAAAATATTGCCAGAGATGTAAATTTTCCATGCCCAAATGTTGAATATGGATGTAATGTTAGTTTACAACTTGGTGAGCTGTCGGATCACGTTGCTATTTGTTGCTATCGTATTTACGACTGTGTCTTTGCAAAAATGGACAATTGCAAGTGGCAAGGGAAGAGAAGCCGAATGCAAGACCATGTGAGCCGATATCATGGGTCAAAAGTATTGTCATCCTTTTCTTTTATTAATGAAAAATATCTTCAGTTTGAGGTATCAAATGCAGAGTGCTTTAATGATTGCTGTTTTGCTATTTTTGCATTTGATGAAATTTTTATGTATTTTAGAAAGTTTGATGTATCAAGCAAAAAATTGTGTATGGCTATTCAATATATAGGATCCAAAGAGAATTCTGCCAAGTATCAATACAAGTTTAAAATGTGCAAGAATAATGGCAATCAATCCAATACTGTAACCAGCAAAACTCATGGGGACAATGAAGCTATTGATGCACTCTTCTTCTCCAATGAATGTGTTACAGTTGATTTTGATTTGTTGATGGGTTTTATGAAGGGAAACAAGTTCGTTAGACTGAGGAAAACTGATTTTTGTAACGGATGAAAGAGGCAAGGAACGTGTCAATGATCAAACCTAGAGGTGTTGCACATCAATAAAATGTTATGTTTTGGAGAAATTAGTTTGAGAAAAAAGCAAAAGTTTTTTAATATGGTTTTACACTTCAAGATGGTTAGGGGTATTGATTACAAATGTGGTTTCAAAGATTTTTTAAAACTATTTTTCATATGAAGATTAAAAACTAATTGATTGTCACATAACATCTTTCTATAGGTAGAGACAGGTGGTAAGTAAATATTATATACCTATACCTGTAAACGAATACAATTTTGGGATCAATAGTTTTCTATTAGTATAGGTAGGTATCTACTCATACTGTTTTGTTTAATACTATTGCATTCATTTTATTACTTCATTCAATCTGTGTAGGGGAGATCTAAGCTAAATTAAAGATAAAGAGCAACACCATCTTGGCTAATTTGATGATATTTATCTTTTACCACCATCCATATTATTATATAAATAATCACACTGCAGGTCTACAGTACCTACCCAATATAGAATAGTTTTAATAACAAAACTGTATCTGGAGTACCATCTGTTGCTGGTACCTTCCATAAATTGAAATCGAACAATTTGTTGCTGTTCTATGAATAGTTTCTTTAAATTATAGAATTATAATAGAATTAAAGGAGAAAAAAATAAGTTAAGTGATACTCCACTATCAGCATGTTGTATGTGTGCATATAACATAGACATGCTTGTTGGTGAAAAATAAAAATCTTAACACACTTGGTAGATGTCCTTCCGCATCGCTACTAGAACGATGATGTAGGTACCTAGCGGGTGCCTCACCTGGAATGCTCTGCATTTGCGCGCGAGTTTGTATGCACCCATGAAAATCAGTCTTAATTCATTCATGCACGCACTACCTTGTGATGTAAAGAGTGATTCGAAGATGTAATAATAGTACCTAGCGTATTTTTGGTATAACACATGGCCAGTGTTGGGTAGGAACGGAACGAAATAGTTCCGTTCCTAGGAACTAGTTCCTTTTCTTAGGAACTATGGAACGTCTTAGTTCCTTTTTTCTAGGGAGGAACTATGGAACGGTTTAGTTCCTTTTTTTGAGGAACTGTAACGATTTTTGCTAAGTTCCTTTTTTTTTTAAACTTGACTGTATTTTAACTCCGAAAAACTGCACTCTTCTAGAAGCCACATATTTGTTTCTGTCAGCAGTCAGATGTCTCCCTAACTATTTGGCATCTAAAAATAACTCAAACCAGTCGTCACCTAACACAATGGACATCTATCTACCTGTAGTCGCGTGGCCAACCCTTCAGACCAAAGAACTCCATTACTAGATGACAATTACACTTTCCAAATTTCCAATAAATTCCTAATAGTAATTCCAAATTCCTTAGTTCGTGATTTTTAATTAGGTAGTATTACTGATTTTTATGCTTTGATTTTTAAAATTACAAAAAATTAGTCCCAATTTTACAGAAAATGTTTTTTTTTCCAAAAAATAAAATACAAAAATAGATGTCAATTTTTAATTTTCAATTTTTAATTTGCAGATTGCAATTTTTAATGTTCCAATTAAAATTACACCTTCTTTAAAAAGGAACTAGGAACGGAATAGTTCCTTTCATTATTGAAGGAACTGGAACTGGAACTAGTTCCTTTTTTCGGCGAGGAACTTGGAACTGGAACTAGTTCCTTTTCAAAAGGAACTTACCCAACACTGCACATGGCAGGCACCCGTTACGTCCTGCGCGCTACATGAAATAAATCGTTATAACATCCAGGATTTTTTAAAAAATATGCTGTTTTCACTAAATTTCATAGAAATAATTATTACATTGCATACTGCATTGCATTACAGTATTTAGGGTTGCCAACTGTCCGGAATTTCTCCGGACACTCCGGAATTGGACAATATTGTCCGGATGTCGGAATTACCTCATTCCGGACAGCATAATGTCCGGAATTGTTCAATTGGTTCATGAAACTTACGCTATAATTCAATAATCAATGATACATCATAACTTTTGCAAATTAAGTTTTGCATGTAGGGTTGGTAGAAAACACTTAGTTCACTTTCGCCCATTAATTTACAATTTTTACTACATATTTATCAAGTTCAACTTCAAGGAAATAATATTATGAGAGCAATCTAATTATTATCTTGAGTTAAATTCAAGTCTGTTTGCTATAATTGTACAGAAATTTTCAAAGTTCTCAACAAGGGCGTATTCAGGGGGGGGGGGGGGGGCGAGGGGGCCATGCCCCCCCCCCCCCCCCCCCCGAAATCAAAATTTCATCTAAGAAAATAACCACATTTAAAATAATTTGTAAAAAACAATTTAAAAATATACAGATCATGTCAAAAACGTTCCAAAATAGTTAGAATTGAGAAAAAAATCAAAAAAATTTCCGGGGCTATGCGCCCTGGTCTTGAATATCCTAATAGGCATCCTGGGTGAGAAAAGGTTGCCATAGCAACCTGCATAAAAGTATAGGGAATAACAAATCTGACAGCAGCAATCCAATCTCATATTTAGAGTGATTACTTGCGAAAGAAAGATATTAAGTAAGTAGGTACACGTTAATAATAATACGCAATATTTATCCATACACATATTCAAGTTAAATATTCATCTGAGAAACATGATTTATAGCTATTCCCCTACCAGAGCATCCTCCATTTTTCTACCACTGTGACGTCACGAGCAGGATTCCTATAGGTTCAATAAATGTCTTAAACCTCTTCGACCAATTTTTGGATATTTTGTAATTTATAATTCCCCAAAATAGCTATACACTGCGATTCAAAGTTGCATCTTAATGAATGACCTTGATCCAAAATTTTCTCGGGGGCTGCGCCCCCGAACCCCATGTTTTCCACTGTGATTTTTCGAAATATTAATAATGTCCGGCCCCCCCCCCCCCCGGAAATTTCATCCTGGATACGCCCTTGGTTCCCAAATATCAAATCGCTGAATATTGTAGTCCAGAACGCATAAAAATGACCCAAATACACTTTCGAAATTCATAATTTTCCCGGGCCTGTGCGGCCCGGACCCGCATGGGGGCCCGGGTGCTGGGGGCCCTCACCCCAGACCCCCCATTGATTTCCTGCGAGATCGTCTTTTCGTGCATATGAATTTCCCCATAATACCGTATTGTGAGGATATTTATTCCCAGAGAATTTTAGAACTACATTGTCCGGAATTCAATTCTTACAAAGTTGGCAACCCTAACAGTATTGCATACAATTGTTTTGTGCCACTTTAAATTTATAACTAAACATATATTTGTAATTTTATTTCTTGTTCAGTACCTACAACACATTGAAACATTGCTATTACAAATTAGTAACATGAATGTGTTTTGGTCAATAAAATGAACAAACAAATAAAACCTCAGATCTACCTAAGGTACATAACAAATAAATAGTACCTATTGTAAGTATTGTTATTAATATTATTATTTTATATTTTATATCTTCGGCAATTATATATTTTAAAATTTATTTCGATGATTGAGATGTTGTTCAGTTTCCACTTTAGTCAAGTCATTATAAACGAAAACAATTGAGGTTTGTTTATATAATATAATTTTTGGAGCGTAGTTCATTTCATACTTAATGATTCTTCATTCTGTTTTGAAATATTATTGGAGAACTTATTATGGCAGTGCAACACATTAGCATTACACGATCATAACTTTACTTTTAGTTTTGTACAAGAAAAAGAAATTTGAAAAATATACTTTTTCCGCCACAAGTTGTGTTTCATTCGTTCAGGGACACCAATATACCCGAGAAGAAACTAAACTCAAGGCACAATAACATCAAGTAAAACAAAATTATACTTCAGCGATTTATCACAAAATGACTCTAACTTTTACTATTAAAGAGTTTAATTGAAGTCCTGATCTATTTGGATGGAATCGTCCATCCAGACGCCATACGTCATTCATCCCAAACGTTGTATTGTACTACGCGGTGTATTGTACGTCGTGTATGTTGGTGCGCCTGCTGACTAATCCCATACAATGCCTCCTGGTTCTTTCCACTTCCTACAGCAGGTATTGCTGATGACGTCAGTAAAAAGACATACAGCCAGGTTATTAGCCAGTATATGTTCAATGACGCCATTATGACGTCAGAGCCATGGCTCGAGCTGAGCTCGGAGATCTGGTACCAACCCACATGAACGAACGGCACGGCGACTTTATGTCCTTGAGTATCTTTGGATCTTTGCTTTGGACGCTTTGGATTGGATGGCGCCTTCGGATGTTTGTTTTACAATAATATTATGTTTTAGATTGGGTTTCTGGAGGGAGTATCATTTATTATCTGGTGGTAAGTTGCATTGCTTTGCTGTAGTAAGCTCTAGTTAATTAGAGAATGTTATTTAATTTGGTAAAGAATAAACAGCTACCTTTTCGTTTATATGGGGGCCAGTATAACCTCACATTCTCATGCTCAGACCGAGAGTATTTTAGGGCCGGTCTTTTACTCTGCTAAAGTTTCAATTAGCTCTAAACAGTTAGTAAGGGCCGGTCTTTCAATACTCTGCTAAAATCTCAATTGCTCTAAGGTCGGTGACAGGCAAAGATGAACCCACTTAAGCATTGCCAGGTATACCTAGGGCGGCCCATGCTAGCGCGGGTTCATCTTTGCCTGTCACCGACCATAAACAGTTAGTGGTCATTCTAGGAATGTCATTGGTTGTTACCATGACAATACAGTCCTAATCAACTGTTTTAAAGTTAGCAGTGTATTGAAAGACTTGCCCTTAAAAGTTTAGCTTAGTAAAAGTACCTATTAACAACTTACAACGGATTTAGAGGAAAGCTAAAATGAAGATTTTAATCGATTCCTTGGCCAATTTCGATGTTTAACACAGCCTTGCACGGTCATAAGTCCTTGGCACCCAATGATAATTTGTAAAATAATAAGTGGGTGGACGCTTGGCGATTGTCAGGGGATACATGTTTGCTTGCAAAAACAATGAATAGGGGGTTTGGGGTGAGGGCCCACCAAATACAATGGGGGTCTGGTGCGCATGTCCCCGGGAAAATTTTTCAGGAATTAATTTGGTGCTTTTCTACACGATTTGTAGGTAGGTACCTACACAATTTTAAGCCAATTTTTCTTCCCAAGACGGAGTGATGGGACTCACTCACCAGTCACCCCCAAATGAAGTACTGCTTGGCACTTACAAACAACGCTGTACTATATTCGTACGTACGGAAAAAAGTACGAATAGGCACAGATTATTCGTAGGGAAAATGTTTCCATTGGTTGTTCATCCGTGGCGTCACTACGGATTTTACGTACTATACGAAAGTGCCATGTTAATCATACTGAAAAATATGCGCCAGTACGCAATGTTAAATAAAATGTTTTTCTTTGTCTGTAATTACAACATTATGTGAAATATGTTGAATAAAAACGTAAATAAAATGTTAAATAGATGGTAAGTATGTTGTGTTTGAGTATCTAATTTTATCTGTTGGTATTTATTTTAAAATTTATTTTATTTTAGCTTTCATTATGATAATGTCACAATATTATTGATTATTGATGTCATTACTGGTTACAGCTGTAATTACTAATTACAGCTGATCATTTGTAAAAATCGCGTGATAAAAAGGCGCGATTAATTTCTCTTCGTTATCATATTACCTATGTCATTATTCATTCATCAGTGAGTAGATGAACAACGTATCTAGTCAAAGTAAACATTAATGTGCGCAATATAACCTCGTCATTGACGCGCCATTAAACAATAATAATCTATCCTAGGTACACTCCAACAAATAATAAATGGTATTCGAAAGAAATGGAATGGCTGCTAAAGGTTTGACGACATAATCCCATGAAGTCTGTATGTACTAACGCATCATCTACTCGTAACTATAATGAGCTCTGATTTCATTGATAATAACAAGGATTGATTGTCAAGGAACCTGACCACCAGCCAATCCGTTTTGTTCAAACCGTTTTTAATTGGTTCGAGAGTACCTACCTGCTTTTCACTTCATGATTCCTACTAGGTACTACATCTAACATCACTTTCCTTTGCTCACACATTACTGATCAAAACTGCGTGTATTTTCCGTATGATTAACTGGGCACTATTCGTACATATAATCTGTAGTAGTGATGTCACAGATTAACAACCAATGGGAGCATTATACGTACGAATACGCACAAATTCGTACGTATTTGCTCATATTCGTACGTATCATATGTATTTTCTGCACGAATATACACTACGTACAAACAATTGATGGCCGGGATAGATGGAACGGAATCACCAAACCACAATCACAATCAGTAATCACTTTGACGACCCTAGGCTTTCATATTTGTACGCCTTCCTCCCAAGTCCCCGCGCCAGCGTGATCTTTGATTTTTTTGAATCTAGGATGATGACTACCTAATTTGTGCTATTTTCTTCAAATCACTTTAAATTATGCAAGTTATCGTGGTACTGCTGCAGAAAAAGTCATGTAGTGGGATTCCAAACTCGAAAGAAAGGGAGACGGTTTGATGGCTATAGTCGAGACATCCCTGCAGGACTTGTGTTTGGAACACTGAGTCCGCGGCACGGCATGTTCTATTGAAATATTTTACTCTCTAAAAATGTTGTAGGGGTCGTTCCAGTTTTAGGATGGGGGGAAATGCCCCAATGTGCCCTCTTCAGTAGTCTCTTGAGAATTGTTTCCACAAGTTGCCGCATTTTCATGTTACCTACTTTGTATTATGCAATGTAATGTGTGTGGGGGGGGGGGGGGGGGCCTATAACATTCAAAACATTAGATCATTTTGGTCCATTACACTACACTAGTAAAACATTAAAGGTCCCAAGCAACATGATTAAAAACTGTTATGTCTTATTCTGTTCTGCATTAAAAATGTGGTCACACCACACTCACTCACACCATATCCAACTGGATGTTCCTTTTTGTTAGAATGTTAAGCATCTGTTTGTTTTGGAAAATAATTATTTTGAAATGCTCTTTATGTAAATGTGGTTCTTCTTATTAGGATGAAGCAAGATCAGAAGATCCAAGATGATTTCAACTCTGTGGAATCGACTCAAGGCGGCTTTTTTTCTAACATCCGAAGAAACATCTGAACAAGAATATGATGGCCCAGATGAGATGCCTACCAACGAACGATTATACTCAAGGGAAAACGACAAAATCGGCTGCTGCATTAGGACCGGAGTGGTCACGGATATGTTCACGGAGCATGGAAATTTAGATGGCCACATCTTCTTCTTGCTTGACAATGCTCCACCTGCTATACGCTGGGGTGACCATGTGGAATACCTCGCATTCCGACGCTCGGAGGATGATGAATGGACGGTGAAAAGAGTGTTGCCTACACTTGCACATCGTGCTGAGAATGCAGTCATGGATAAGGCTGATGAATTTAACATTGATATTCGAGATATGAAGGTTTACTACAAATCGAGCCCCCTTGTCCGAGTGACAGAGCGAGCGGGTCGCATTTTAACTGTGGGTGAAGAAGGTATTAAAGTAAATTTGGATAATGTTGTTTCACTATTCTCACCCCTGGTAGGGGATGCGCTCTTTCTCGACGTCGAGTTTAAAGGGGTCTACACAGAATACACACACACAGAGGGGGTGGACAGAATAAGGGCAAATAAATGCCATCGCATTGAAGGTGTTGTCAATTTGGTTAACGTGGATGGCTCTGGTCAAATTGACTTAGACGTCTATTTTACTCACGACTCCTGTGCTGCTGGTTTTATGCCCTGCGTAGGTAATAAAGTTTCAGCTGAAGTTATCGACAGTTTGCATGGCTATTGCTCCTGGAGGGCACTGAATGTTACTGCGTTTAATGACAAAAGCCAATTGTACAGACCTTTGCGCTCACTTGCTCCGGTTGGTCAACAAGATACCAAAGATGCAAAAGTGGATATCCAGAAAGCACCAGTTGTCGTGGGAGGAGAATCTCCCTTCAATAAGGCGATGTTTGTGAAAAATAAAATTTCAGAGTTTGCCATCCCTGAACGGATGTTAAAGATCTTTGCAAATACTGAGGGAACAAATGAGAATGAAAATGCTCAAATCATTAAAGATTTGGCGACCAAGTTTCCGTGGGTGAATCAGCCATTAACAGTGAGCAATTACAGGAATCACTTCCATGCCCTTCTCCATATTGAAGAGATCAAACTGAAGCAGAATTTGGAAAAATTGAAGATTAAATGTGTGGTTTTAAGCCAAGCTGGACCTAATGAAGAATATCTAGCTTTTGATGTGTCCGGTGTTAATGACTGGCAACGGAGATTCATTGTTGGTGAGAGAATTCATTTTCAATATTCGGACTGTCCGGCAATAACTTACGAAGGCTTCGTTCACCGCTTAGTAGGTGCTTCCTTGTGGTTAAAGTTCGACAAGGATTTTCATCAGAGTTACAGCCAACAAGCGCTGAATGTTCAGTTTTTGCTGAAGCGCATTTGCAGCCGCAATTCGCATAATGGCATTGATGAAGCTTTTTCACAATTAGACGAGCAAACTTTAATGCCAAAGAAACTTACGCTTAATGATCCTCTCCTTGAATTGGCTGAATTTCCCAACCAGAATCTAACTGCAACTAAACAACATTCAATTGTTTGGTTCAACAAGGCCCTTAATCAGGAACAAAAGAATGCGGTAAAGCAAGTTTTGATGGGAGTGGCCCGGCCCTTGCCATATTTAATATATGGGCCACCGGGAACGGGCAAAACGATAACTATTATAGAAGCAATATTGCAGATTCTCTGCCAACCAAAGAGCAACATTCTCGTCACTTCACCATCTAACAGCTCTGCAGACTTAATTGCCGAGCGACTACTTGACTCTGGAGTAATTGAGCTTGGCGACTTGGTACGTGTGGTATCCTTTAACAAGTATACTTCCATGACCAACCAACTGAAACCATACTCAACGATGATTGACCTTGAGGATTGGAAGGGAGTAAAAGCTCGTTCTAGTCCAGTTGGTAAGCAATATTACAACAGTCCCTTTTTTACTTTCAGCTCTAAAAGCTTTTGATTCAACCCTATCTCTATACTAGGTACTTCTAATATTTGGTTCGAATAGATCATTTTGCACATCAACTAATTTTGAATTTTAATTACCTAGCTAGCGATTTAATTTAAGAAGTAAGTAGTATTCATCCTATGTGCCTGTAATCGACTTAGATCCTTGATATCCATAGCGTCTAATTTTATCTAGTCTTGTCCACTTCCTAAATAATGTTTCTATCTTTCAGGTCAACTTCCCCCACATTCCAACAAGAATACTCTCCTCCGTCACCGCATTGTTGTCGGTACGTGCATGGTTGTCAGCAATTTGTACAAGATTGGTTTTGGTCGGCATTTCACTCATGTGCTCGTTGATGAGGCCGGTCAAGCCACGGAGCCAGAAACAATGGTCCCACTTGGTGAGTTCAACAGATACAAAACTAATTCAATCTACTCTATTCAAATTTTATGACAGTATGTCCCTTGCTGCTTTAGTATTTTTCAAAAAGGAACCCTGTGCGAGTAGAATTCATATAATTTAATAATTTTTGTAACAACAATTTACAGTAGGTAGTTTATTGTAGTCTTGGTATGACATTTGATTTTCTTAAAGTTTGCTCATTCTAAATGGAACTGTTTTAAGGGTGATCATTCTTTTTTTTCTGCCAACAGTGGGTTTGGATAGGTTATAGAGCGAAATACAAAATATAAATTGCCATATTTGGCAAGCGGTTATGATTTATGAATATCGAAAAGCAAGAAAGACATGTGGTGTAGAAGATATTAACGAATGGGTGAAGAAGAGACGTCGGCAATGGAATGAGCATGTAGAGAGAATAGGAGGAGACAGAATGGTGAGGAGAGCAAAAGATGGAAGGCCGGTTGGGTAATTTATATTTCGAATTTCCCTCTAAAACCACTCCGAAACGACCGTTGGCGGGAAAAAAAAATGACCGGCCTTACGGTTAGTAGTGAAAATTTTGTTGATTTTGAATTTTACATGTTTCGTGACTAATTTTTGTTTTTTCACATTAGGCCTAGCCAGCAAAACCAGTCGCATCATCCTGGCTGGCGATCCTCTGCAACTGGGACCCGTCGTAACATCGCAACTGGCTCATAGATTAGGCCTCTCCAAATCCTTCTTCGAGCGCTTAATCAACAGGTTTCCCTATAGACGGGACATGGAGAGTTACCCCACCACAGGTGGATACGACCCGCGCCTAGTCACCCTCTTGGTCAAGAACTACCGCTCCCTGCCACAACTACTCCTCTTGCCTAACCAGATGTTCTACGACAACGTCCTTGACGCATGCTGCACGTCTCACGAAAGGGAAGGAAAACTACTGAAAGAAATCCACAAGACATTGCCACGTGTACCTGCGATGTACACTTCCGTATCGTCGGTTTGGTTTCACGGCGTTGTTGGCAGAGATGAGAAAGCAGGCACATCTTGGTTCAACCGTCATGAGGTGGCTGTCGCTGTCGAGTATGTCGAGATGTTGTTCAAGGCTGGAATGACCGCCACAGATGTCGGTATCATAACACCGTACAGGCAACAGGTATGTAATCATTAAGTCTGTTTCCCTATTGAAGGAATGTGCTAAAAGCGTGTACATGAAATATATACTCTAGAGAAATAGTTTGAGAATAGGTACGAGACGTTGTGGTGAGATTGTGTATGCATATTTAGACATCTGAAGGGTAAGAGAGGTAGTACCTAGAATGGAACATGTTTTAGTAAAACTTGCAAGTTGGTGAAAATAGTATTTCGTGATACATTTCATGTCATGTACTGAACTCTCCATACTCCCTCGAGCATTTTGCATCTCTTTCGTTACTCCCGATTAGACATATTGCATATTTAGACATCTGAAGGGTAAGAGAGGTGGTAGAATGGAATACAGTAAAACCTCGTTAAGTCGAAATTGAAGGGACCAAAAAAAAAGCACTTCGACTCATGATTTTTCGATTTATAAGTATTTTCATAGAATGATGTTTTCCAGACGTGTAGTAAAGATAAGCCTCGTAAACCTACCCCCTCCCCCTGCGCAAGGGTCTAGAGACCACTTGAAGACAGCTGTTTAGTGAAGGGTCAATGCCTCCAATGGTTCAAAGGACTCTTATTATTTACGCAATTATATATAATCGGCAGACTGGATACTAAACAAATTAATCACACACTTAATTTTTGACAAATCGATTTCACAATTATTATTTATAATATGTATGTTTTAGTAAAACTTGCAAGTTGGTGAAAATAATATGTCGTGATACATTTCATGTCATGTACTGAACTCTCCATAGGTACTCCCTCGAGCATTTTGCATCTCTTTCGTTACTCCCAATTAGACATATTGCATATTTAGTCATCTGAAGGGTAAGAGAGGTGGTAGAATGGAATATGTTTTAGTAAAACTTGCAAGTTGGTGAAAATAATATGTCGTGATACATTTCATGTCATGTACTGAACTCTCCATACTCCCTCGAGCATTTTGTATCTCTTTCGTTACTCCCGATTTAATTTGATCTCTTTTGAAACAAGTCTTACAATACTTTCCATCACGATTGTTTTTTGTACAAAAAAGACTAAAAGTACACAAAAGAGGTTTCTCCCTTCTTGGGCGGGTTTATTACAGTATATTTTTCTAGGATACATATTATGGTATACTATATGGTTTATTGTATAATGTTCAATCAAGCCAAAGGCTATATCAAGTCTGTGCTATTATTAAGTATCACAAAGCACTAGCAGGTATGCCTCTAGCATGGCCGTCAAAACTGTCGGTGGAGTTCAACAGAATAACATCAATACAATGCTTAGCTCTGCACTTACTCCGGAGGGTTTTGTTGTCTATTGAAAATTGACAGCACCGTTTTGAGTAAATGGTAATTGGCAGAATGGTGCTATAGGATAGGGTACATTTATGATGTTCTATGAAAGGATTTTTGGGTTTATTGATTTCTCGGTAGTAAATGCTGCCGAAAAATCTGTTGCAAAAAAATCTGTGTGTTGCAAAATCTGTTTTTTGATAAAGCTTTTTTTTCTTCAAGGCTGAGAAAATCCTCCAACGGATTGTCGAATTGGGCCTTCTCGCACCCAAGATTGGGTCCGTTGAAGAGTTTCAGGGACAGGAGAGGACGGCCATTATCCTCTCAACTGTCCGAAGCTCCCTCAACTCGACCACCAAAGTTACTGCTCCGGAGTTCGTGACAAACTTCAGACGATTGAACGTTTCAATCACCCGGGCGAAGGCTCTCCTGTTTATCATTGGGGATCAGCATCTGCTCTACAGGGACGCTCACTGGAAGATGATAATGGAACACTGTATCAAGCGTAAGTCGTACAGGGGAACCATGCCGTTTGGGCGTATGGAGGTGAAGTTGACGTGACTCTCTGAAGGGAATGTTAGGTAGCTGGATCACACATGATATTATTAGTATGTTACATGCCTGAATAGTTCAGGTGAATGTGTCTTTAATTCCTTATTATGTTTGATAACCCTGGAAAACATCTATTATGTGGCAGTAACCCTTAAGACTGTCACCATCTTAAATCTTGACGCTTATCTCATATGTAGTTGATTGGTTTCATGGCATGTACACTCGGCAAAATATATATTAATCGTCTTAATTTAAAGATAATTTAGTTCTAGGTAGATAATCAGAGCTGGACTCTGCAAAGATTACTCGCTTTAGCAGCCGATCTCCAATTCATTAAAGATTGATTCCTAGGCAGTGATACAACTCTGAGAGGGCAATGATTTGCGTGTTTTTGGAGATCAACATCGTATCAATAATACTCCACAAACGAGTTGGTGATGTTACAAATTTCACTATACAATCACACAACGATCTAGGATGAGTTTGAATATCAGCTCGTTAGAATATCTGAGCCATCCATCGTAACTGTGGGTTACCTTGTTGTGTGATGATCAATTGATCATCTTGCCAATTTAGTGGTGTTTCTTTATGGCTCATTGACAGTCTTTTTTGAATTTTTATACCCTTCGTTACAACTTTTTTTCAACCTTGTCGTCTTTACTTGCGCAACTTAAGATATAACCGAAAATTGTATTTTTCTACTAATCTGCAAGGTGGTGAAGTGGCAAGGTGGCATGATGATTAATTTTTATTTTGCGAAGTGCACAACTGTTTATAAATAACTGCAGTTTACAGTTCCTAGACTGTAAGTGCCTCGGACACTTACCTTGCGTATATGCAAAATTTTTGGTTCCAAATCACCAGTGGATTACTTGAAATTTTTGACAACAATCAAAATGTTGAGTCAATATTTTTAAATTCTTACCATTTTTATCATACATATTTAGTGATATGTATCTTTAATAGTTTTTAGTTTGTATCTTCTGAACCAATGATGATTATGAAACAGAAATTTGTAGTACAGGAGATATGACAGAATTTGCTTAATTTCAGGCAAAGTGGAAAGTGGATTGAGAAACCTAGATAAATCTTAATCTGTATGAATAAAAAATCGATTGCATAATTCGTTAATAATTTCTCTAGATGACTCGATCAACATGTAGGCACCAGAAAGCTCCTATACAATTTTAGTTTCAGTTCAATTATTTTTAGAACTATGCTCCTTGTAGCTCATAATTTGTAAATATGTTATGAATCATCTTTGGTGGAATTGTTAACCCCATAGCATTAAGATTAGGATACATTTATTTGTCATAGGATACATAGTAAAAAAACATTTGCCACAACCTCAGGGTTACCTCAGATGTTAAACCTCATCTAAAAGTTATCATTCAACTACCTCATTCATGAAAGAAGTAGGAGTATTATTGAGATTACTGACTCTTGACAAAGCAGGGAAATACTTCTGCAACTTTTGTGAAAGTTCAAGAGTTTCTGATTTTGTTTTTACGACCTTACGCCTTGATTTAATACAGTTGACAAACCATTTAAAAATTATTATTATTTATTATTACCTATTGTGTTCATTTGGGTTACTTTACACTTATTTAACACAGAGGTAATTTGCTGTTTTTAAAACAATATTGCAAAAGTAGGATAGTATTAAAGTACAAATAGACAACCGATCTTCACTCGGCATTATGCGGACGAAGGCATTTATGACGTTCCCTTGTGTATGTTTTTATTTCAAGTTCATTTATAAGGAGATTACCCTTGCATGCTGTAATTGCTAAGCTTTTAAGTTCCTAATTCCAGTTTCAGTCCCTCTAGAATGCTGTTATTACTGAAGCTTTTAAGTGTACAGTTTATTTTTTATGATTATCTCTCCTAGAATGCTTTAATTACTGAAACTTAAGCTTCTGATATGTTATTTTAGCAGTCTTTTCCCTAGAATGCTAGCCTATAATTGCTGAGACATTCAACACTTTTTTGAAATGCTCTAAGGTGGGACGAGGCTTATTTCACGGGCACTTGTCAATGTAGAGAGGTGTTGATGCGACTTAACCAAAAAATGTGCCAAACTACTCGGATACTGCAATTTTTGTTCTAGTTAAATTTATGGGTGCGGGCGAGCTCTCCGAATATTTATTATCCGAAAATCTCACTCTCCGACATAAAGATATTCCGACAAAAATACTGTCCGACACGGGTTAATGTTTTCATGCGGGTCTTTAGCGTGCGCCTGCGCATACCACGGCGCGCGAAATGTTTAAACTGTCTGGGTCTGACTTATAAACACAAGAATTTTCAAAATACAAAAGTGTCTATTCCCTCCCTACACGGCGTATACGTATACGTTGGTTTTATTACATGAAATGTGGTAGTGTTTGTCTCGTATTTTCAGAACGATTATTCGTCATTTTGATACTATACGTTCGATTTTTCCTTCATCAAAATATCACAACTTTGAAACTGAATTGAAAATTAATTGGCTCACCCACGGTTAAAGAATTTTGATGAATTTTTATATGTTATCAACTATTTATTTTTGGATCGATTGTTCTCAAAAAAGTATATTATTTACTTTTATTAACAATGACATAATGGCAATTGTCATTGGACGCTTAAAAATTGGAAATTTTACCACGATTTGGGCTCTCATGACCTTTGTTTGACCTTTTTAAAGGTAATATTTGTTTTAATTTGTTGTACTAATCATAAGCTTTCAATTGATATGCTACTCGACTAGGTTGATAAAATTTGATAATTTGATAATCACAATTGAGTTTTTGCAAAATTTTGAAATTTGGCCCAACCACCCTAATTAAAATTTGGAGAACTTTTGATATGTTTTAGAGGACATTGTCATGTATCGTTTCACATCAAAAAACCTTCTGTTATAAATAGTGGTGATTTAGGAAATTGGTTATTAGACTTTGACTCAAAAATAAAAATTGTCCTTTTAAACTATTTGACAAATTTATTGGCCCACTTATGTTTTAAGAATTTCGAAGAACTTTTGATATGTTATTAGCAGATTCATTTCGGATCGAATTATATAAAAAAGTATGTTATTATCTTTATTAGGGATGAAGATATAGCATTTTGTCCTGGAACACTTCAGAAATGTGATTTGACCACTTTTTGACCCTTTTGACCTCTGTATCAACTTTATAATGGTGAAATATATTTTTCATAATTTTACTAAACATAAGCTTTCATTTTGATATGCTTCTCGACTAGGTTGATATAATTTGATTATTTGATAATGACAACAACGGCTTTTTGACAAATTTGGCATTTTGGCCCACCCACCCTAAACAAACTTTGGAGAACTTTTGATATGTTATAGAGGGCATTTTTATGAATCGATTAACATCAAAAAATCTTCTGTTGCAATTTGTGGTAGGTTAGGCCCCTTTTTTCAGCTTCAGACAATATGACTATGAATATTCTTTAAGTAGTGTGAAGTAAGCTGTTCTCTACAAGGTGCACTGTGTATAAACTATCCTAAAAACATTCGGTGTCGGACAGTTTTTCTGTCTGAGAGTAATTTTGTCGGAGAGTATTTTTGTCGGATTGTTATTATGTCGGACAGTTTTTCTGTCTGACACTTGATACCTATCCAAATTTATGTGTAAGGTCACGACACAAAATCAATTTGATTTGTTACGCTCGCACAGTTTCCTATGTTACTTGACCGCACACATGCAGATAATTTCCTTTCAAATTCACACTTGAGCTAATTCGTACTACATTTTGTTGCGTAGGTATATTACATTGTATTTCATTACGATATATTAGTACAATAATTTGACCCGTTGTGAGTTAACGTATGATGCTAAAACAACATCAAACAACATCACCAACACACACAGCCTATTTAACTGATGGTTTTCTGCTCACCTTGTGAATGCTTATTTAAAATAATGTTTGCCATTCACCACACAATATTGGTTTGGAATCGGGACTTCTCATACACATTGCTTTGAGAGTTCAAATTATGCATAACACAATGCCGCTCAATGTAACTCCATCGAGTACTCCATACTCGATCGAATCTCAGAAATCAGGATTATACTGATTATATTACTTTCATTAGCCAGGGTTTTATGTCAAATGTTTTTACAAATTTCTGCACACAGCATTGCTTCAGAGGCAAAGGTAACGATTCCGAATGTTTTTTTTTAGTTTTATCTAAATACACCAGAATTTTAATAACTCCACTGTATTTAACGCTTAATAATTTACTAATGTCATCATATTACTTCAGTGTGGTATTTTATTAAAGCTTGAAAAAAGGTAATTGTTGAAATACCGCTTGCATCGTGTTACCTTCCCCAGACCTATTACTAATGAACTAGCTCTCTACTTACGCAATGTTCATAGTTCACTTTCATAATCTTATGCCTACGAAATAATTCTAGCACCCACCTTGAAAGCTACTTCATAACAATCTCACTAGTTCCCTATCTGTAAAAATATGTTCTGTACCACACTCATTCCATGCATTATATCTTTTGAGCTTTGTATGAATCTCAGGGTAAATATAATTCCAGCAGGGATCACATTTGTATGTAGGTATCTACTTACAATGAAGTGTGGCTATACATTATATGTACTTTATATAGTATTATTATCGATCTGCATTTATTAGTGGTAACTAGTAACTTATTAGTGGTTTATTTATTAGTGGTAACTGTTTTTTGTACTACAATATATACCTGTTTTTGTACTTCATAATTACTATATATACTTAATAAATCCTATAAATGTTTACTTTTGTATGTATTTTTTTACAAAATGGGATAAGATGAGTTCAGGAGTATGGCTTTTATCGAGTAGTAAAAGTTTTTATATGACATAGTAAATTGAAAAATGTGCAACGGTTCTCTGAACTTGTTCTCTAAATGTCTATTATGCCGTTGATAAAAGGTTAAAATATATTTTTTAGATCTGATAAATACTTTTTATTGCTTTTATTGATCTTATGGTTACCATGATTCTTGCAAATATTAAACATGGTTGCTTGACATCTACTTAATGTTAAAAGTAGCATTGTTTGTTCTAAATTTTGTATTTTTGCAAATTCCATAAAGTTTATTTGAGTTATGTTAAATGACTGATATGTACTCACATTAAAAGGCAGCGGAAATTTGCAGGCTGCATAATCTCTGTTCATACTTTCAGCATATTTCAATATCGTAATAAGTAGTTGTATCAAGGAAATGATGAAAAGTAGGGACAAAGCCTACCAGAAGTGGAAAAAATCAAAGAATGCTGACGAATGGACGTATTTCAAATCTCTGCGTAATGCGGTCACTACAGCAATACGTGCTGAGAAAAAAGCATTTTTAGAGACCCAAGCAAACGATCCGAGGTATAATGATGTATGGAAAAAACTGTCAAAGCTTAATATTCACAGTGGAAGTAACAATATTGAGATACCCAAACAACTATCCGATGTCAATGAAGTAAACAACTACTTTCTCAGTTCAGTTGTTGCAACTACTCCGGACAAAGACTTGATCCAGTTTTACTCGTCTAATCGATCTCCATTAGTATCGGATTCTCTGCTATCATTCCATGAAATTTCAGTTAAAGAGATGTGTACTTACTTGAGCGATATTAAGACAAATGCGACGGGGGAAGATGGGATTTCACTACTAATGCTAAGGATGTGCCTTGGAAATATCTCATTTCATCTAACTCATATAATTAATTGCTGTCTAAATGAAGGCTACTACCCAAATATATGGAAAGTAGCTACTGTTAAACCTTTTCCAAAAGTAACCAACCCTATTGAATTTAAGGATCTGCGACCCATCAGTGTACTCCCGCTTATCTCAAAACTTGCTGAAAAAGCCATCTGTGAACAACTAAACAGACACTGCAATTCTAATAAAATCATACCTGCTTGGCAATCTGGCTTTCGGAAAAATTTCAGCACAACAACAGCACTAGCAAATATAGCTGATGATATTCTACGAGCCTCGGACAAAGGACTTATCACGACCATGGTATTATTAGATTATTCCAAGGCCTTCGATACCCTTAACCACACTTTACTCATTTCTAAATTGCACTACTTTGGACTGAACGAGAGGGCATTGGAGCTTTTCAAATCTTTTATCACAAACAGGTTGCAGAAAGTCAACATAGGGCCTAACAATTCCGACTATAAATTAATCAAAACAGGTGTGCCGCAGGGCTCAGTACTCTCTCCCTTGCTGTATTCCATTTATACATGTGACATCGCATTAGTTAATCACTGTACTGCACATTGCTTTGCCGATGATACTCAGCTATATTATTCTTATAAACCATCAGAAAAGATTACAGCAGTGGAAAGAATCAACAGTGACCTTAAGCTAATAGAGTCTGCCTCACAGAAACATGCCTTGCACTTAAATCCATCCAAGTCTATGGTAATCCACTTTAGCAATCGCAGTGGACTTAATTTCATTCAAAATGAGAACACAGATATCCTGGTGGATCAAAAGGTGTTACCTATTGTAGAAAATGTAAGAAATTTGGGTCTACACTTCGACTCTACCCTACGTTTTAAAAAGCATACGTCAACCCTTCTGCAATCATGCTATTCCAAATTAAAACACTTGTACCAATTTAAAAATATTTTGTCACGAAAAGTTAAATTCCTGCTTGTTGAATCATTAATAATCTCAAAATTTGATTACGGCGACGTTATCTATGGAAACTGTCTTGACAGTGTGAGCGCTAAAAGACTCCAAACTGCGCAAAACTCTTGCCTACGTTTCGCATTAAACATTAGACGCTACGATCCTGTCTTAAAGAGACCAAATCATATTTCCTGCCATTATGCAGAAGTTGGCTGGCTCAAACTCCAGGAAAGACGTAATTTACATATATGCAACCTAGTCAATAAAATCCTAGAAACTGGACAACCAGAATACCTCCATAGCAAACTCACTAAAAGAAAAGACATTCATTCAGTAAACACACGTGGTAAAAATAAACTCTCTTCACATTCAAACTCTACGAATTTATTCCAAAGATCGTTTTCATTTAATGCAGTGAAATATTATAATGAGATCCCAAACTCTATGCACAGCGTACAGCACAAGCTATTTAAACCACTTCTTAAAAAAATGTTCCTGGAGAGAAATAGAGCTAATAAATAATATATTGTAGATAAGTACCTAGCCAGATGTTACTGCAGATGCACATCACATTACATACATACCTTGTAATTTAATTAATCATGAAGTTTTCAGTTCCTTCAAGTATCTGTTACTATTGCCTTTGTTATTATTACTCTAATTATCCATATGTTTTTTGTTCCTTAATGTCAATCAATAACTTATCCATAGTCGAATTATACATTGTAAAATTTTCCTTTTATTCACATATTTACTTGACACTGTACCACTTATGTTAACAAAAGAGTTAAGTGGAAGAGAAGCCACTGGCTTAACTTCGCTCTAAAAATAAAGATATTTATTATTATTATTATTATTATTATTATTATAAACATACTATTTCTATGTGATTTTTAAAAGAATGTGGTTCCTATTGTTGTATTTTTTTACTTTTCTTGTATAATTACCTATGGATGTATGATCAGATATACTTTTCATTCCATATTACTTCGACATTGAATAAATGTGTCTGGTAAAAAAAAGTCATAAATATGTTAATATTACTGGGTATCATTAATTATTCCTATTCCCATTATGTGATTTTCATGTGAAAATTCTCATTTCCCTTATTCTGTAGTTTGACAGTAAACATTTCACATCTTATTTATTTTCACATTTTTTTTATGAAAATCATTACTAAAGCGAAATAATGAAATATAAGACTGACTAAAAGAAAGTTAATTTTTAATTAGATTTTTCCAGCAGATTAAAAAATTTACAACTTCAGGACTTCGATAATTGCTTTTGGTTTGAAATGTTCAATTCTGGACAGAATAGTTACAGCTAGGTTTGTCAAATATAAGCCACAAGTATCTACCTGAACGATTCGCTATTAATCTCTTACAGAAATATGTTGGTACACTCGTGGTCACATAAATTGCTTGCAAAATTCAAGTCCTTTCCAAAACTTCTTTATCACAGAGGCAAATGCATGGGATTGAGGGGTTTGATTCTATAAGAACCAACCAACCACCTCATATGTACAAATGAATTCTCAATTTAACAAATATTGACGGTATTCCAGCTCCAACTTAGCAGTTTAGCGTCAATTATTCTGACCGTGGGTGTACCTTTGTCTGGTGCCTACTTGCATTCAACTCTCAATTTTCGAAGGTAGGCTAGGAACATTTTCAAGTCAAATTGTCTTATTTTCTTAGCATAGTGAAGTAAATTTACTTATACATTTTATTTACTCTTTTGTTACACAAAATGCATGTGCTATAATGGTAAAGTATGTATCCACGCTTATTTTTACAGAAAATAGTTTCGAGACTTACTATTTTTTGTGTGCAAAATTCAGATGTAGACTATTACTCATGCAATCATTAGTACCGGCAGGCACCCCGTCATGGTGGAGGGGGGGGGGGGGGGCAAAACATTCTTCATGGGGTCACCCTGCCCGCATGGCGATTCTAGTCTTTTCGACACTTCGAAATCAAATAATTTTGAAAAGTTCTGAGATGTAGGTATTTTGTTAACAAATGTTACTTTTTTAATTTTTTAATTTTTTACTTTTCACACTAGGGTGTGGATGGCGTACCCGCAGGGCTTTTTTAGTTTTTTGACACTTTTACTTTATTCAAGTTTTTTTTTAACTTTAACTATACGTTAAACACCTAAAAAAAAAAATCCTGACATCCAAGACCTATGCCCTATGCTCCCGGCACCTATGCAATGCTAATTGAAGCAATTAATTTCCTAATTATTTGACAATATTTTCTGCGTTACCCCTAACACCACATAAGAAGCAACCTGCTCACAGAGCTGTAACTATGATTGCCTATCCTCCAGGCGGACTAGTAGAGCTGGAACGGTAATAATCTCGGTCAATGACACAGGCTATGCCACATATCCATAGCAAGACGGGCCTAATACGACGGAAGAATAAAGTCGGCAGACCATCTTGAACTGTCAAACAAACAATATCGAAACACCTGACTGGAGGAGTTTACGTCAATGGAAGGCGCTAGCAATACGACAAACGTACCAGGTATTCAAGTCACTAATACATTTCATTCATCATTCTCTACAATTAATAATATAGAATTTAAAAGAAATCTGTTTCAATTCAAGTTCAATTTCAAGGATGTTATAGATTTGAAAAACGAAAATCGTCATGAATTATCTTTACTTGTTGTTTTATAGACGATTCAGTACATACGAGGATAGCAGGATCCTATCCAGAACACACTGAAACTATTCCTCTAAAAGCTACAGCAACCAGAGAACCATGTGGAGGGAGTTTGAGAGTAATAGTAATTTGTTTCTTTATATTGACACTCGCCATTACAATAGCATTGGCTGCGCAAATTCACCTTGGAGATTACCAGGTGAGAAATTACAACCGCTCTCTTTCTCTTGATTTCGTTGTCTCAGTTTCCTCTACGGTCTGTTGTCATTTGGCCTCCACATAAAGTAAGTAGTGAAGATTGAAGGAAAAATTCTAGAAAATTTATGTTTTTAACGAAAGTGAGAAATAAATAGTGAAACATTTTATTTTAAAATATAAATTGTAACTTTGAAGTAGGTATTACGTTTGTGAATGACCTCATCAGTATACATGAATTCATTATAAACGATGATGTAATTTGATTTGTATGCTACACCCAACTCTCTGGTGGGTGCTCGAAAGGCTTACTTGGATAAAAGTGTTTATATTAATCCGTACATATCTTTAGGTATCCGTTTAAACATCCGTTTAAACATTTTAACTGACGGGAGTACACATTTACTTTTATATCATGTGCTGTAAAATGACAGAATTGTCGAAAAATGAATTCAAAATACCCTGATTCGAATCCCGCGACTAACTTTCAGTACGGAATTTTTCACATTTTCCTCAGTCGAAATGCAATTACTGGGATGGCTTATAATAGGGCCTTCAAATCATCCTTCCAACACATTTTTCATCATCATAATAATTACTCCGAGGCGCGATATTACCTAGCTGCCGACCCGTCTATAAACACTATCATTTCCAGGGGCGTAAGAACACCTTCCGTCTTGGAGGGAAGGGAGGGTGATATATATCCCGGGGCGTTTTCTGAATTTGCAACACATTAAAAGTGAATCTGGGGCGCTAAAATGGTGGTAGTGCTCTTTTTCCTCTTTAAATCCCACGCATAGGTACTACCTAATATAAGTTTGGGTCCCCTGCAAGTACCTAAAACGGGAATGCTTATACGAGATAGGAGGTGGAAACTCTTTTTTTCAGTTTGAAGTTGAAGTTCATTTTGGGCGTTTTATTTGTTTTTCATTTTAATCTGGGACTGTTTAAGGTGCAAATTGTCTATTTAAAACGCTCCAGTTACAGTGGTCTCACTAATTGAGCCCGGTGGAGAAAAATTCCCCTTCCTAGGCAAGAAGAACAATACTGTCAATTATCTGCAATAGGTAATTGAAATAAACTAAGACTTAATATTTCTTATTTATTTTCTGTTGGTCAATTCAACCGGAACTTAGACGGTCAGAAACATTATGGATACTTTTAGTAAAAGTTACATTAATCAACAATTTAGAGAAAATAGAAATCTATGAAGAGAGCATTATAAACACATGTGATTTGTAACAATATATTGCTTTGCTTCTAATTTTAAATGAGGTTTCGATTAAGAGTAGATCAAGGCATGTGATTTCTAAGTCTCAGTGCCATGCTTTTCATGTTCTTGAAAGAATAACTTTTTTAGTTACTATGGCAATCTTCAAACAAAAGTGTTGTGTAAAATATGTAAAACAAAATCTTGAACAAAACACTATAAAATATTTCAAGGTGTCTATTCCGAAGAGTCGTGTACGATATTCTATTTGATGATTTACCGACGAGAATTCTGGCCAAGTTGGGACGTTGGAAAGTATTTAAAAATGAGAACGTCGATTTCAAATTAATTATATTTCTTGCCAGTGTTTTGTCAAATGTATTACTTACTTACGAGTACCTATGTTTTCTTCTGTGTTATAACTTTTGTCAAGTAATCAGTTTTATTTGATTATCAGCTGGTTCCTCATGGCAGTGTTGCTACTGACAGCAGAGAATGCTCCAACATTGGTACAGATATTATGAAGATGGGAGGGAACTCCGTTGATGCAGCGATTGCCTCTACTCTGTGCATGGGGGTAGTCAACCCTCACATCACAGGGATTGGGGGGTAAGTACGTTCTTTAGCAAGGACAAATATATTACAATGCTCTAAAGGTGACTGTGATAATAATGCAACATATATAAACACAGGGAAAAAGATATAGCCTAATGTACCCCGTAGATGACGTGAAAACATTGTAAACACACAAGAAGAAAACGTATAGGTAGGTATTCATAACATAATTATAATGAAATCAAATTATTCAATAATAATGGATAATAATGGATAATAATAATAGAGTCAATAATGACAAACAAACAAAATAGCGTGGAAAAAATAGCGTGGATGAAAATGTTAGTTAATAACATAAAATACAAATACACAGAAGAAATACGGATCATCTCCGTTTAGTTGCACTTGGGGTCCACATAGGCCGTTTTTGCGTTTCCGTTTTTCGTTTTTTTTTCTTATGACCAATCACAAGTCCAGAAACCGCTCACGGCCAGGGACGGCGCCAGGGGTGGGCGCGGGTGGGCGCGCGCCCACCCAAAAAAGTCTCCTGCCCACCCTCTGCCCACCCAAAAATTATTAGGGTATAATTATAAATAAATATTTTAATTTTTAATAATAAGAGTAAATTATTAAATAGTATGGTACATTTTACAATTGCGTTGCATGAAACTGCTCATGCTCCGTGCTTTGCTTACTCAGATAGAATCTAGTGTTCTTAGGTTTCTTGTTTGTGTTTCTAGCTGAGGTTTCATTTTCATTCAGACGTGCATAAACTGGCTAGAGAGGGTATTTATGTACGCAATGATGTCAGCAACTGCAAGACTATGCTCTGTCAGCATGCTTGTGAGCAGTATTGGTGAAGCCCAGTCAGTTGTGATAAAAATGTCCAAGAAGAGAGTTCTTTCAGCTCATAGCGTTGGCATTCCAAGTTACTTCAAACGTAAAGCTGGTGCTAATACAATTGACGTTGATAATGAAAGTGATAACAATCCGTGTGGTGCTAGTGACGCTGGCAGTGATTCGATCGGTAACGACGAAATAGTATTTATCGAGAGTGATCAAGAGTTTGACAGTGACAATGACGGGTCAGGTGGAAGTGATAATGAAGACTATGGAACGTGGATTGAGAAACGACGTGCATCTTCTGGGCAACAATTAGTTTCAGTGCAAGAAGCACCTATAATTTCTACGTCTCAAGATTCGCAAGCTCTTCCTGGACCATGTGATCTGTCGCAATCCAAGCTGGCTGGCCCCACTCAACCGAAACTCCCACATTTCCCTACTACGAAGTTCGGTAAAGATTGGCGAAGTTTTAAATCGGTGTGGTACACGAGATTTCCCTGGTTGGAATATAGTGTAAGTTCAAATGCATCGTATTGTTTTCCGTGCCGTCACTTTTCATTGGACACTTCAATGCTTGCATTTAAATCGGAAGGATTTGTGAATTGGAAAAGAGCTTTAGAAAATGACTCAGGATTTAAAAAACACGAACGTAGCCAAAACCATTTATTATGCCAAACAAGCCTAATAAACTTCAAACAAGCAACATCGGAAGGTGGAAAATCAGTGGCTGCCCAAATTAGCGATGGCTATGCCGAGTTTGTGAAGGAAAATGTGGAGTACATAAAAGTGGTGATTGACTGCCTCCTACACACTGCCGTGCAAGGTAAAGCACAAAGAGGCAATGATGAAAGTACATCGAGTGACAACAGGGGTGACTTTCTAGAGACTTTGTCACTTTTGGCGAAACACAGCGCGGTGGTTAGGAAAAAAATTGAAGACAGACCTCAAAACGCAAAATACACTCACCACTCGATTCAGAATGAAATATTTCATTTGTTGTCAAGTATGGTAATTGAAAGAATTGGCAGCGAAGTGCGTGAAGCACAATACTTTGCAATCATGGCAGATGAAAGTAAGGACATTTCAAAGACAGAACAATTATCAATTGTGATTCGTTACTACCTCCGAGGTGCGGTTTACGAGCGTTTTCTTGGCTATCAGAGTGCAAGTTCACTCAATGCTCGTTCACTTCTCGCATACATTAAGAATGCATTGATAAGAAGCTCAATTGACGTGAAGAACTGCGTAGCACAAACGTACGACGGAGCAAGCGTTATGAGTGGCCGTGTCAACGGAGTGCAACAGCTGTTTAGAGAGGGTCCAGATGGCGTTCCACAGGCTATTTATGTGCATTGTTTTAATCACAAACTAAATTTAGTTATCGTGGACGTTTGTAAATCGGTAAAGAGTGCATCTAACTTCTTTAAGCTCTTGGAAGATTTATATGTGTTTCTTTCCGGTTCTGCAACACACTCAAAATTTTTGGAAGTCCAAAAAGAAATTCGATCAGGTGGTAAAATAACCGAACTTAAGAAATTGTGTGATACAAGATGGACGTGCCAGGTAGCAGCTTGTGTGGCTATCAAAAGTCTGTTTTCGGCGGTTTTGGTAACGCTTACAATTATTTCTACAAGTCATGATGATCGTTCGTCTCAAGCTACAGGACTGCTCTTGCAATTGGACATGGAATTCCTGATAAACATTTGCTTATTCCATAGCGTTTTGGGAATCCTGAAAGGAGCGTCCGACCAACTGCAAAATGTCAATTGCGACTTATCTACGGGCCTAGACGTAATTGAGGCAGTGCAAAGTGTAGTTCAGGATATGAGGGACACTCCAGAAACCAGCTTCCATACTATGTGGAATGAGGCACTGTCAATAGCAAATAAAAACAACATCGACACTGATTCGGCGGCGACTACGTCAATCACGTCGCGAAGGGGCCGAGTTCGACGATTGCCTGCTCACCTGCAAAAGTTTATATTAACTGACGACATGGCTCACAGCGAACACCATCGTCCAGACAGCGAATCTGAATATAGAACTACACTGTTCATTCCCATGTCTTGGACAGAATATTACAAGAAATGAAGACTCGATTTGCCGACAACGGTGGAATATTGAATGGTGTCACTGCCCTCCATCCACGCAATAAGGACTTTCTGAACATTGAAAAAATGACAAAGTTGGCGAATCACTACGCGTGTGATATGGACTCAATGTCAGCCGAAGTAAAGCTCATCCCTAAAATTGTAAAGAAATATGAGGCCGATAATAATATCGAAATAATATCTCTTTTAGACCTTGTTAAACTGCTCGAGAAATATCGCGATGCTTTCAGTGAGACCTATAAACTGATCGTGATTGGAATTACTATCCCCGCATCAAGTGCTTCCTGTGAACGAACCTTCTCCTGCATGCGGCGTCTTAAAAACTATTTGAGAAATAGAATGAGTGATGGCAGGCTCTCGGACTTAGCTATTCTTCACGTTGAAAAACAAATATTCAAAAGCATTGATTTGGAAGAAGTTGTAAAGAGATTCGACGCTGCGCACCTGAATCGCAGAATTACCCTTCATTAAGGTAAGCACATGTGTTGATACCGATATATAGAAGAAAATGTGTTTGCCCACCCAAAATTATTGCCCGCCGCCCTCTGCCCACCCAAGCAAAAATTCCTGGCGCCGTCCCTGCTCACGGCAGACTTGTGATTGGTTAATAAAAGAAAAACGGAAGACGCAAAACGGTCTATGTGGACCCGGCTTAGCCTTTAAATAGGAAACGACTGCTAATGGCACAGACATTGACAAATATTTTATTACTAATATTAGAAGAAGAAAATATACACTAGGGGTTGGCAACGTTTTTTGGTCAAGGAGTCCATTTCTAAAAATTTCATAAATTAGATAATAATGGGAGCCGCAGTAGAAGGAATCAAATTTAAAACACTAAAAATAATAAATTGCATGACTAGTTTATTTTGTTATTTTGACAAAGCCCCCCCCCCCCACCCCCAGTTGTTGTTGCCCCGCAGGGCGGTTTCTTAGAATTTTTACAATTTAAAAGTGATTCAAGAGCTCTAAAATTCAGATTGAATCAAATAACCTTCCAATTATTGCCCCGCAGACTGCACAGCGTTTTTTCTTCTTCGAATTTTTCGATTCAGATCTTTATTAAAATTATAAAGAGCCATTCAAGAACCACTAATGGTGCCGCTTGCGGCTCCGGAGCCGCAGGTTGCCGACCCCTGCATGAATTCAAGTTCCAAATTCTACCACCAGAGTAGATACTTGAGCGCAGCGCTTCCCGATATTTGCTCTTATTTTTGAACAGTATGCGCCACCTCTAGGAGCATCTATAAACTAATTGGACGAAACTGTGACGTAACAATGTAAAAAATCTGTAAATTATAGTAATTTATTTTGACAATAGAATGCGTTGATTGTTATTTTGTGTCACAACGTCGTTCTTGTGTGTTTACCTAATGTTAATACCCGTCCAAAAATTATTTAAACAAATTATCACTATTTTTAAATCTATTCGCTCTCTGGGCGGCATTACTATTGGAGGACTGTCGTTGGACTTAGTCCCATAGGTCCTGGAGGGGATGTAGGACTGGGCCTCCTACACCCCTCCAACAAATTTTGGAAGAGAGGGCGGGGTGAGTACACCCTGCCCTGAGAAGTCTTGTCAGTAAACGAGGTGTGAACTCGGGTCTCTGAAAACAGATCTGTCATTACTGTTATTGCTTCCTTGAACGTTGGAAACATCTCTGCTCTTCAATTCGAGAATTCTTTGCCTAATTACAAATTATTCTCGAATTGAAGAGATGACATTTGGGAGACACGGGTAAGATTTCCATGGGTTATCGAATTACTTAAAAATGACTGCCACTTCCAACATTTTCTTCATCATCAATCTCAATCATACTCATTACACCAGTAAACCGTAGAGAATAGCCCTTGCTATGCTGAACAATGCCGAACACAAGATAAAACTTACCCACCTAGGTACATAGCCCAGGAGTTTTAGACGAAATTTAGACCAAACCTACAAATAAATAAAGTAAATCTGAAAATTTGCAAATATGTCCTATTTGATGTCCTGAATAACATACTTAAAATCCCCAACTTTCCTCTGCCGGCGTCATCGTTTTTTTTGGTGCAAAAAGGGCGGAAGTCACATAAATCACTAAAATACACACAATAACCACAAATTTGCACGGATTTCGACCAAGTTGGTTTTAAAATAATCCTAAAAACATGTTGAACGATGTTTAGTGGTATTAGTGCATAAAGTAAAGTGATGTTGGCTGTGGGCGTGGCCTAAGGGCCCTCAAAATGCAAATAAATTAGAAATGTGAGGGCCCTTAGGCCACGCCCACTGCCAACATCACTTTACTTTATGCACTAATACCACTAAACATCGTTCAACATGTTTTTAGGATTATTTTAAAACCAACCTGGTCGAAATCCGTGCAAATTTGTGGTTATTGTGTGTATTTTAGTGATTTATGTGACTTCCGAAATAACAAAAATTGATGAATACCTTAGAATCAAATACAATCGGCATATTTCATTACAGCACACATTCATTCAAATTCTTGTGAAAACGAGTTGTCTATTCACCAAAAATCACCATTTGACAGATGCAAATTGTTTTTCTCACGGCCTTCTGAACACACTATTTTCTTGACGCCTCGTTCAAACAACTGCAATCTGTCAAATGCTGCTTTTGGTGAATAGACAACTCGTGTTCACAAGAATTTGAATGAATGTTTGCTGTATTGAAATATGCCAATTGTATTTGATTGTTGACACAGAGGTAAGCATCAGTTTCTGTTATTTCGCGATATTTATAACTTTTTACTGAACTCGTTACGATTGACATCTAAGTGACTTGTATGTAAAAGTACGCACGCGCTGGGATTGTACTCGCGGGAGCGTCCATCTTATATTTACTAGCGCACTCTCTAGGTACTTTTAGTGTCGAATAGCCTAATATACCCCGTAGATGACGTGAAAACATTGTAAACACACAAGAAGAAAACGTAGGTAGGTATTCATAACATATTATAATGAAATCAAATTATTCAATAATAATGGATAATAATGGATAATAATAATAGAGTCAATAATGACAAACAAACAAAATAGCGTGGAAAAAATAGCGTGGATGAAAATGTTAGTTAATAACATAAAATACAAATACACAGAAGAAATACGGATCATCTCCGTTTAGTTGCACTTGGGGTCCACATAGGCCGTTTTTGCGTTTCCGTTTTTCGTTTTTTTTCTTATGACCAATCACAAGTCCAGAAACCGATCACGGCAGACTTGTGATTGGTTAATAAAAGAAAAACGGAAGACGCAAAACGCAAAAACGTTCTATGTGGACCCGGCTTAGCCTGTAGTCTTAAAGTGAATGTTTTTAAATAGGAAACGACTGCTAATGGCACAGACATTGAACAATATTTTATTACTAATATGAGAAGAAGAAAATAAACACTAGGGGTCGGCAACGTTTTTTGGTCAAGGAGTCCATTTCTAAAAAATTCATAAATTAGATAATAATGGGAGCCGCAGTAGAAGGAATCAAATTTAAAACACTGAAAATAATAAATTGCATGACTAGTTTATTTTGTTATTTTGACAAAGCCCCCCCCCCCCCCCCCACCCCCAGTTGTTGTTGCCCCGCAGGGCGGTTTCTTAGAATTTTAACAATTTAAAAGTGATTCAAGGGCTCTAAAATTCAGATTGAATCAAATAACCTTCCAATTATTGCCCCGCAGACTGCACAGCGTTTTTTTTTCTTCGAATTTTTCGATTCAGATCTTTATTAAAATTATAAAGAGCCATTCAAGAACCACTAAGGAGCCGCATGCGGCTCCGGCGAAAATTAAAGCTGGGCAACCTAAAAAAATAACTCAATGGTTAGGCAGATTATAACTTGTGAAAATTGCAAATAAAAAAAGTACGACCTCGGCCGGTTTCGAACCGGCGACCCCTAGCACCGCAAGCCAATGCACTGTCCATTGCGCCACCAGGACAGCGATACTCAATGTCGTTCGTAACCACTATATAAATAAAAACTTGTGAACCGTTCGCGCATCCTCTACTGCGCAATGTAAAACTTGGAGCACCTTCTGCCTCTAGCCGTTATTCCTGCACGAATTCAAGTTCCAAATTCTACCACCAGAGTAGATACTTGAGCGCAGCGCTTCCCGATATTTGCTCTTATTTTTGAACAGTATGCGCCACCTCTAGGAGCATCTATAAACTAATTGGACGAAACTGTGACGTAACAATGTAAAAAATCTGTAAATTATAGTAATTTATTTTGACAATAGAATGCGTTGATTGTTATTTTGTGTCACAACGTCGTTCTTGTGTGTTTACCTAATGTTAACACCCGTCCAAAAATTATTTAAACAAATTATCACTATTTTTAAATCTATTCGCTCTCTGGGCGGCATTACTATTGGAGGACTGTCGTTGGACTTAGTCCCATAGGTCCTGGAGGGGATGTAGGACTGGGCCTCCTACACCCCTCCAACAAATTTTGGAAGAGAGGGCGGGGTGAGTACACCCTGCCCTGAGAAGTCTTGTCAGTAAACGAGGTGTGAACTCGGGTCTCTGAAAACAGATCTGTCATTACTGTTCTTGCTTCCTTGAACGTTGGAAACATCTCTGCTCTTCAATTCGAGAATTCTTTGCCTAATTACAAATTATTCTCGAATTGAAGAGATGACATTTGGGAGACACGGGTAAGATTTCCATGGGTTATCGAATTACTTAAAAATGACTGCCACTTCCAACATTTTCTTCATCATCAATCTCAATCATACTCATTACACCAGTAAACCGAAGAGAATAGCCCTTGCTATGCTGAACAATGCCGAACACAAGATAAAACTTACCCACCTAGGTACATAGCCCAGGAGTTTTAGACGAAATTTAGACCAAACCTACAAATAAATAAAGTAAATCTGAAAATTTGCAAATATGTCCTATTTGATGTCCTGAATAACATACTTAAAATCCCCAACTTTCCTCTGCCGGCGTCATCGTTTTTTTTGGTGCAAAAAGGGCGGAAGTCACATAAATCACTAAAATACACACAATAACCACAAATTTGCACGGATTTCGACCAAGTTGGTTTTAAAATAATCCTAAAAACATGTTGAACGATGTTTAGTGGTATTAGTGCATAAAGTAAAGTGATGTTGGCTGTGGGCGTGGCCTAAGGGCCCTCAAAATGCAAATAAATTAGAAATGTGTTTTGTTCGTTCACTTTGGACGCGATGAATAAATTCAAATAATTGGTACACACGTCCTACTGCATGTCTGAAATAACATATTTAAATTCTGCTAGCATCATCGATTTTTGTTGCAATAAGGGCGTAAGTCACATAAAATACTGATAACCGTAAAAGAACGCATAGGTAACAAAAGGTAAACAAAGGAATAAAGTAGATCCGAAAATTGGCAAATGTGTCCTATTTGATGTCCCGAATAACATACTTAAAATCCCCACTTCTCCTCTGCCGGCGTCATCGAGTTTTTGGTGCAAGAAGGGCGGAAGTCACCCCGCATTAAAGAACACATATTTTTCAAACAATTGCACAGATTAGAACCACGTTGTTTTAAATTATCATGAATACATACTGAATCACATTTGCTGGTACTGGCACAATTCGTCAAGTATTGTTGAGAGTGGGCTTGGTGTAGGAGACCGCAAAATACAAATAAATTAATCTAAATAAAAATGTGTGAATTTTGGTTGCGATGCATAGACTATTTTTTGTTTTGCAATAGCATTTATTGTGAAATTGACACTTTTTATATAATAATTATTAATTATTAATTATAGACAATACTCTGTCACTCTGTACTCTTTGTACTGCTCAGATGACTGGGGATAAAATTAAGACGCGGTGGATATCATATAATTCAGATTGCAAAAGTTTGGATATTTCATTTGACCTATCAAAGCTGTTCGGGGTCATCGGCATCGATATCCTCAGCACCGTTTGAACAACTTTGTCCCTACAAGTACTGCAGATCAAGGAGCAAGGAAGACCAGCACTTTGGCCTGAACATTTGAGTCCACACTCAGATTTGCACTTGCAAGATATGAGATGCAAAAGTGTCTCTGGAGCGGGTGGCAGGTCCGTTGTAATTAGGATCAAAGTTTGTCCCAACTGACGCCAACCCCAGTCGGTAGGACTGAGTATATTGCCCAACTACTCCTGGACCTGTTAGGCGTGACAAATAAAGAGAAAAATTTACACGGAGTTTCAAAGAGAATAAGTACCTATACTTCGCGGTCGCGCATTACAGAATACCTTTCTTTATCTGCAGATATGTCCTCAGGGAATGCTGGAAGCATGCATCAGTCACTGGTTGGAGGAAGGCTTGCTATAGCTCAAAAGATGCAGTTACTGTGCAGCTTGTCTCGCCACAGTACGAGATGGTACAAGCGTAAACGTCTGAGGAATTCATTAAAGTTGGGGAAGTTTTCTCGGCTGTACAGATTTCTGACAAATTTCTCCCCAGCAGCGGTGGTCGTGTACTGTGGCAGAAGGGTCATTGAAGACATGGTATAAGAGATGTCTCGCAGCAGCGGCTGTTGTTCTAGAAGCATCCATGCCTCTTTCTTCCTTTCCCAAATAGGGCAGAAGTTGTATCACAACCTGTGATTGCATGGACGAATAACACACTTTTCTAATTTATTTGCATTTTGGGGTCCCCTAGGGCACGCCCACAGCTAACATCACTTTACTAAATGCACTAACACCACTTAACATGGTTCAACATGTATTAAGGATCATTTTTAAACCAACCTGGTCGAAATCCGTGCAAATTATTGGAAATTGTGTGTATTTTAGTGATTTATGTGACTTCCGCCCTTCTTGCACCAAAAACTCGATGACGCCGGCAGAGGAGAGGTGAGGATTTTAAGTATGTTATTTGGGACATCAAATAGGACATATTTGCCAATTTTCAGATTTACTTTTTTATTTGTTTACTTTTGTATGTGTTATTTACGGTTTGTTAGTATTTTATGTGACTTAAGCCTTTTTTGCACCAAAAAATCGATGACGCCGGCAGAGGATATTAGGGGAGTTTAAGTATGTTATTCGGGACTTCAAATAGGACATATTCGCAAATTTTCAGATTTACTTTTTTATTTGTGTACTTTTTTATGTGTTATTTACGGTTTGTTAGAATTTATGTGACTTACGCCTTTTTTGCACCAAAAAATCGATGACGCCGGCAGAGGAGAGGTGGGGATTTTAAGTATGTTATTCGGGACATCAAATAGGACAAATTTGCCAATTTTCAGATCAACTTTATTCCTGTGTTTACTTTTTGTTACCTATGCGTTCTTTACGGTTATCAGTCTTTTATGTGACTTACGCCCTTATTGCAACAAAAAATCGATGATGCTGGCAGAGAAGAGTAGGGGAATTTAAATATGTTATTTCAGAAATGCAGTAGGACATGTGTACCAATTATTTGAATTTATTCGTCGCGTCCAATGTGAACGAATAAAACACATTTCTAATTTATTTGCATTTTGAGGGCCCTTAGGCCACGCCCACTGCCAACATCACTTTACTTTATGCACTAATACCACTAAACATCGTTCAACATGTTTTTAGGATTATTTTAAAACCAACCTGGTCGAAATCCGTGCAAATTTGTGGTTATTGTGTGTATTTTAGTGATTTATGTGACTTCCGAAATAACAAAAATTGATGAATACCTTAGAATCAAATACAATCGGCATATTTCATTACAGCACACATTCATTCAAATTCTTGTGAAAACGAGTTGTCTATTCACCAAAAATCACCATTTGACAGATGCAAATTGTTTTTCTCACGGCCTTCTGAACACACTATTTTCTTGACGCCTCGTTCAAACAACTGCAATCTGTCAAATGCTGCTTTTGGTGAATAGACAACTCGTGTTCACAAGAATTTGAATGAATGTTTGCTGTATTGAAATATGCCAATTGTATTTGATTGTTGACACAGAGGTAAGCATCAGTTTCTGTTATTTCGCGATATTTATAACTTTTTACTGAACTCGTTACGATTGACATCTAAGTGACTTGTATGTAAAAGTACGCACGCGCTGGGATTGTACTCGCGGGAGCGTCCATCTTATATTTACTAGCGCACTCTCTAGGTACTTTTAGTGTCGAATAGCCTAATATACCCCGTAGATGACGTGAAAACATTGTAAACACACAAGAAGAAAACGTAGGTAGGTATTCATAACATATTATAATGAAATCAAATTATTCAATAATAATGGATAATAATGGATAATAATAATAGAGTCAATAATGACAAACAAACAAAATAGCGTGGAAAAAATAGCGTGGATGAAAATGTTAGTTAATAACATAAAATACAAATACACAGAAGAAATACGGATCATCTCCGTTTAGTTGCACTTGGGGTCCACATAGGCCGTTTTTGCGTTTCCGTTTTTCGTTTTTTTTCTTATGACCAATCACAAGTCCAGAAACCGATCACGGCAGACTTGTGATTGGTTAATAAAAGAAAAACGGAAGACGCAAAACGCAAAAACGTTCTATGTGGACCCGGCTTAGCCTGTAGTCTTAAAGTGAATGTTTTTAAATAGGAAACGACTGCTAATGGCACAGACATTGAACAATATTTTATTACTAATATGAGAAGAAGAAAATAAACACTAGGGGTCGGCAACGTTTTTTGGTCAAGGAGTCCATTTCTAAAAAATTCATAAATTAGATAATAATGGGAGCCGCAGTAGAAGGAATCAAATTTAAAACACTGAAAATAATAAATTGCATGACTAGTTTATTTTGTTATTTTGACAAAGCCCCCCCCCCCCCCCCACCCCCAGTTGTTGTTGCCCCGCAGGGCGGTTTCTTAGAATTTTAACAATTTAAAAGTGATTCAAGGGCTCTAAAATTCAGATTGAATCAAATAACCTTCCAATTATTGCCCCGCAGACTGCACAGCGTTTTTTTTTCTTCGAATTTTTCGATTCAGATCTTTATTAAAATTATAAAGAGCCATTCAAGAACCACTAAGGAGCCGCATGCGGCTCCGGCGAAAATTAAAGCTGGGCAACCTAAAAAAATAACTCAATGGTTAGGCAGATTATAACTTGTGAAAATTGCAAATAAAAAAAGTACGACCTCGGCCGGTTTCGAACCGGCGACCCCTAGCACCGCAAGCCAATGCACTGTCCATTGCGCCACCAGGACAGCGATACTCAATGTCGTTCGTAACCACTATATAAATAAAAACTTGTGAACCGTTCGCGCATCCTCTACTGCGCAATGTAAAACTTGGAGCACCTTCTGCCTCTAGCCGTTATTCCTGCACGAATTCAAGTTCCAAATTCTACCACCAGAGTAGATACTTGAGCGCAGCGCTTCCCGATATTTGCTCTTATTTTTGAACAGTATGCGCCACCTCTAGGAGCATCTATAAACTAATTGGACGAAACTGTGACGTAACAATGTAAAAAATCTGTAAATTATAGTAATTTATTTTGACAATAGAATGCGTTGATTGTTATTTTGTGTCACAACGTCGTTCTTGTGTGTTTACCTAATGTTAACACCCGTCCAAAAATTATTTAAACAAATTATCACTATTTTTAAATCTATTCGCTCTCTGGGCGGCATTACTATTGGAGGACTGTCGTTGGACTTAGTCCCATAGGTCCTGGAGGGGATGTAGGACTGGGCCTCCTACACCCCTCCAACAAATTTTGGAAGAGAGGGCGGGGTGAGTACACCCTGCCCTGAGAAGTCTTGTCAGTAAACGAGGTGTGAACTCGGGTCTCTGAAAACAGATCTGTCATTACTGTTCTTGCTTCCTTGAACGTTGGAAACATCTCTGCTCTTCAATTCGAGAATTCTTTGCCTAATTACAAATTATTCTCGAATTGAAGAGATGACATTTGGGAGACACGGGTAAGATTTCCATGGGTTATCGAATTACTTAAAAATGACTGCCACTTCCAACATTTTCTTCATCATCAATCTCAATCATACTCATTACACCAGTAAACCGAAGAGAATAGCCCTTGCTATGCTGAACAATGCCGAACACAAGATAAAACTTACCCACCTAGGTACACACGACAATTCATAAAACGGTATTTGAAAGAAATGGATTGTCTGAAAAAAATGTGATGGCATCATCTGATGAAGTCTATACTTACTCGTCATCTACCTCTAGTAGGTGAGCTCTGATTTCATTGATAATAACAAAGATTGATTGTCAATGAACCTGACCAGCAGCCAATCTCATTCTGTTTCGTTCAAATACCGTTTTATGAATTGTCAAATATCAGTCGAATAATACTGTAATATTAATATTATTCACATTCTTCAGCTCTCTTATGGCATTGTACAAGTGTCTTATTCGACGAAGAGAGATATATAATCATCGTTCAGTGTACAGTGCTCAATGTGCATAATGTATCCTTAATTGTGTAAATTAATCAATTTTGTTTTGTTATTTAAAATCTCATTCCAAAAATGGTATCTAAAGTGCAATTGGTGAAAGCTATGACAAAACACACAAATTATGCACTGAATTAATATAGCCTAATATAGGTTGATATACCTAATTGATTGTAGGTCAGAATATTTCGTGACATTAATATTAATTTAATTTAATTTTTTTACCTATGTAATAATGTCAAATATATTATATTCGTTTATCAATATAGATCAATTTTCCTTCCAAAGCAAGACAGTTTCAAAGAGTTGTATTTATGTATTATTGAACTAACTGGATAGTTTGAAATTAATTTTGTAACCTCAATAACAAAGTCCTTTGTCAACTTTCAAAAAAACCATGATATGTAAAAAAATCTAATAAAGTTAGCATGTTACTACAATGGAACAGTGTGAATTATTTCATACCTCATACACTTTGTTACCACTGACTAATAATCATCCCTCTTCACAGGGGTGGTTTTCTGATCATCTACGACCACCGCAAGCGTCACGTCTTGGATGTGATTGACTTCAGAGAAGTGTCTGCCGCTGTCGTTGCAGATGGAGAAGATGCTGGCATTGATGTCGGCGTCCCAGGGCTGATCAGTGGCCTCTCTCTAGCCCATCAGCTACATGGGTTACTTACCTGGGAGGAAGTTGTCATGCCTGCTGTACAACTGGCCAGGTAACACATTAGATATGTAAAGACGAACTGCGGACGTAGCAAAGATGATTTATTTGAGTGGTACCGATGTGGGTGCTCTGGGGGATCAAGACCAGTCAGAAATTTTTGAGGGGGTTATCAAGGGTACTCAGCACCCCTAGATATACTTTTTAATACTTTTTTAAATATATAAATTTGTCGCTGAATTCATTAAATTAACATTTCATTTTATTTTATTTTTCATCTTACAAATGGGTTTCCCCGGTGGCAAGGAATATTAATTAATATTATAAACAAAACGAAGACTACAACAAATTTAACATTTAAACATTACTACTATACATCAAATAACTCATTACCCTACTAATATATAACTAATTAACTTATTCCTAAATTCTCTTACACTACATTCCTCAATATCTACGGAGTCAAACACACCTTCCAAATTATTCCATTCTCTAATTGTTCTTAATAAAAATGCATTTTTTCCAATATCCGTTTTTATGGTGTTTCCATGGTGTTTCACAGTGTTTATTTCCCAGTTCAGTAGGTACACAATATAGTAACATTTCCAAAACAAATTCTAAAGTAAATTCATCGATTTAATTGAAAACATTAAAATCCAATGCAAATATTAATTGTCATATCATTGGGTACTAAAATCATAAAAAAAATGTCATAAAAATGTTTTAAAAAATGTCAATAAGCCCTCAATTTTCTATATTTATAGAATAATGCTGAAAACTGTAAGTATTAGGAGATCAAGTTGATCAAAAATCCGTTCAGAACACATAAAATAGAAAAAAGTGTTTACAATCCAAAAATGTCCAATGCTATGAGCCGTGTTTTGCTGTGGCCCCCGACTATCATACTTCTTTGTTGTAATATTATTATCCCGGCAGCCCTCGGATTTGACAAAAGTCAGCGGCCCTGCACTGATTTATTGTTGGAATATTGTTTTCATAATGTATCACGCTGTTTTACACACTCCTAAAATCTAGCAGGCTCTATACCTTTAGCGTGACTTCGTTAAAAACTTTATAAACTATACTGAACTAATAAACTAATAAATAAATAAAAATGATATGATATGATTTTTTTACTCTGAATTCAAAAGTAATGCTATATTAATCACACATGTAACATCATTTAGTATTGCTTAGATGAACTACTTTGCTATATTAAAGATAACAAAGAATGATAAGGGGGGGGGGGAGAAGATAAAATGTCAAATGTTTGAATGTAATAATGTCAAACTTTCATATACAACTCCATATATTCATTTTTTGTAATTAGTTTTGAGTTATCATTACACGTGAATAATCCTCTGATTCTGGGTAGGCCATCAAATAGGCATACGAAATGACATTTGAGTGTTCACTTTCAGGTCTGGCTTCAAAGTGCCAGCTAATTTGGTATCCGCGAGATCAAAGCTGCAAGTGACAACTGGTGCTGGTAATGCCAGATTACAAGAATTCATGGCAAACTTGGAAGCAGGCACAACTTTACTTCTGCCACGATTAGCAGCTACTCTTGAGCTGATTGCAATGAAGGGGGCGGATGGTCAGTACAATTAATCAATCAATCAATCAATCAATCAATCAATAGACATTCTCTCTATCTTCCACATTTCTCATGTTACTTGCACCATAAAGCTGCCATCACAAAGACGATAATTCAAGAACATATTTCACACAAGTAATGATGCAGGAATTGTTCATAACTTGTTTTCTTATCATAATGATTTTACGGACAGGAAACCCATAAGATAATAGCGACATTTTATATAAACAATGTTCTCGTAAAATCCAAAATATAGTTTTATCTGAATTTTGATTTTAGAATTTAAACCAAGGAACGTCGTTAAAACGAGTCAAGTCAATACTATGTACACTCAAACCAATTAAAAACGGTACTTTGCACAAAACGGATTGGCTCCTGGTTAGGTGCCTTGACAATAAATCCTTGTTATTATACGTAAAAAGAAGGAGAAATAGTGTCAATGTATGTAGATTCTATTGCGCAACAGTTTATAAACGCAATTCTAATAGTGCATGCAATACACTGTGTTTACATAATATACAATATATGGGGATTACTTAGTAGCATTGTGTATGTACCAGCTTAAGTTTCAAATGGGTTATATTGCACTGTCATTTGTCTGAGATATTGCATCCTGTTTTTACTTTTAATTAAAATTATAAAGTCTACGGTTACAATTCATAAGCCCGAATCATCCTCAGGTCAATATTGACAATAGAAAAACTTTCGCCAAAAAGTAGCAAAAATGCTACAAACTTGTCTGTAGTCAGGCTAATAATATAGGATAATAATTGGTAATAAACAATCAATAAATAATATTAATCCTGTTTTAAAAACAAACACTTAACCATTATTGCTATTCTACTAACAGTAAAAGAGTCCATTCTTCACTCTCAAATAATGTGACAAATGCTTAAAATCTGTTTTTGAATTCTAGTCCTGTACAACGGCAGCCTTGCCGATCAGATAATCAAAACTGTATCGGAAGCTGGGGGCTCCATGACTCTGCAAGATCTGAGAGACTACCAACCTATTCGACAACGAGCTTTGATCGGTACATTTCGCGACTTTCAAGTGGTAGTGCCAGACGCGCCCTCGGGTGGTCCATTGCTTCTGGCAATGTTGACTCTACTCAACAATACACAAGATATCACAGATCCAGTACAGACTATCACGGTGTTGGAGCAGATAATTGAAGCACATAGGGCGGATTGGGGTAAGTTTAAAAACATTAAAGCAGAAGGCATGAAGACAATTTCAGGGATTCTTGAAGTGAGCTCAAAAACCAGTAATTTCGACTTAATGCAATCTTATTTGTAGTGATTTTTTTATTTTTTTTATTGATCACACAAGAAATAATATTACAAAACACTTTTTTTATGCACACATAAATAGCCCTACTAAGTCAATCCGACTTATCAGTAGGGTTTAACTAACAAATAATATTCACAACAAAATGCAGGTCGATTCAAGACATTGAGAAAATAAACAACTTATTATAATTCTAAAGTTACAAGAAAAGAGAAGAGAATACGTCAATATAAATGTATTTGTTGACTTCAGTCAATTGTCGATTGATAGAGTAGATTACATGATTCCGAAAGTGTGCAACGGAAAAACGTGAAATAGGACTTTGGGTAATTCTTCTTCTGAGGGACTGAACTAATTTTCATCTTTTCGTAGTTTATCTTAAAATATGTTCTTGATGCATCATGCAAAACCAGGGGGTATATTCTTGAGTTTGTTGAAAATGTTCGTCTTGCGGAAGTGAACCACTGCACAATGGATTCAGCTACTTTATCATTGGTGAAACAAAATATTTTACTTGATTTCGTACAGTCGAACATTTTCGCAAGCGGTTTCGATTCGAGAATGAGTCTAATTCTTGAGACTACACGTTTTGAAACCGTTTACGTTTGCATTGTATAAATAAACTAGAAAAAGTTGAAGGGTGAGTATAATAAAAAGGAGGACGTATCAAACGTGGAAGCTGAAGAATTGGCTTCCATAGTATTAAAATTATTAGACAAATGATGTGGCTTTGTGAAAAATGTGTGTAAAAAGAATAACTTAAAAATGTACTTCTTGTATGATACCAAACCTGCCACGGATATTTCTTGTAAATAACTTATTCGACGGATAATATTTAAATGAGAGTCTTAAAAATGTAACAAGTATTTTGATATCAAATCTTTTTATGTCTTGATTTGGAATCAGGCTTCACAGAACAGCATAACTACCTACTGAAATTTACTCATGGAATTAAATTTCAATATTTCACATCATCTGATTGGTGAGGCTTGGCAAACATCAAGTCAAGATTGAAACGTTTTCTTTGAATGGTACAAGTATCCAGATTTCGCCTGGTTGGAATGATGAATCGAGATGATTTCTCTCATCTAGGGGAGCCTGGGGCGGATGCTGATCAAACGAACAGTACGGTGGCTTGGAGTTTTCCAGACTCCGTCGGATCTCATGTAGCAGCCATCGACTCAGACGATCTCTACGTTTCCATCGTTAGGTAAAGATAAATTAATTGTTTCTTAGAAACACAATAAAATTAGATCGAAACAAAGAGCCATTCATACTGGATAAGAATTATATAATAAGATTTGCTATTTTTTTCTTCTAAAATATAGATTGGATGTCGTCACACTCGATTAAATTACGACGATTCCTTTTCAGTTCAAAAGCTCAGGCGGAATTTAGTTAAAAAGTATAATTTATTCCTTTTGTAAAAATATGAAATACCTAATATTAAGAGCTCTCTCTATTATTTGACTATTTCCAGTTTTGAAAACCATGATGAAATATACATATTAATAACACAACCTTGTTTCAGCGGCTTAAATATGCTCTTCGGTTCGCAACTTCTCACTGACAACGAATTCATTCTCAACAATGCGTTGGTGAACTTCGGTTCCGCCAACAACGCGGAGGGTCCCAGTAAACGACCGCTGTCACTTGCTACTCCTGTGATCGCCGTTCAGGCCACCTCCATATGTGGCAGGAGATTTGTGTTGGGCGCCGGGGACTTCTCCGTGGTGGGCCAGGTGTTAGCTCAGCTAGTAGCCAAGTACAACATCAGTAACAGTGTCGAAGCGCCCAGAATACGACTTACAAATCTACCGATGACTTTTGGATATGAATGTGAGTATTCTTTTAATGAACTGCAAATTGTTTCGACACTAAAAACTGCGTGAGAAAGAGAACGATGGTGAATATTATGAATATTAACCATTTAAAGCTAATTACAATGGAGGGACTATTTAGTTTTCTGAGCTCCAGTCATTGTATAATGTCTTTTGTCTTTATTAAAGGTTTATTTCATTGTATTCGCCAAGATATTCATAAAACTGTTCTAGGTATAATAATATTAAATATTGAAGCGACATTACTTAGGTACCTATTCATTAGTTTCTATTCTTATGTGCACGCTGTACCTGAAGGAAAACGCAATTAGGTCCTCTAGTACAGTATCTATAGAATGCAATTGACATCATTTCACTTCTTGGTATATATTATAAATGCATTTTCCTTCTAGATTGGCATGGAAGTAAGCTGAGTAACGCAACAATAGATCGACTCGTAGGATTAAATTACAAACTGCAACAGCTGACTGAACCGTATCAGAGTTGTAATTTAGTCGAGAAACTGATTGACGATCTCACCTCTCACTCCGACTCCAGAGGCCAAGGAATTGCATCTCGCTTTTAGTCTCACATCTTCACTTGTTAGTTGTTACACTTACACTTTTAATCATTTCACCTATTACAAGGACAATAGGATCCTCGACGTGTACTGGTAGCACAACCATTAAGACTTATATATTAATTAAGAGTATTAATAAATATTATTCATAGATAGAATTTTAAAATTATTTATTTATTTATTAATTATTTTAATGTTGTAAATAAAAATACTCTTCAATGTATCATCTGGCGATATTTATTCACAGCTCAAGATGGAGTTTCATATCACAGAGCAGAATCATTTATCAATAATTATTAGCCAATGTAACATTTCAGTATAGTCCACACAAATGTTCGTCGATTTAAATTCATTAAATGACAGAAGTAAAAGTATAACATGTATAATATTTATACCTTACAGTAAGACAGTTACATTTTGTTAACAAACATCGTAAGTTACAATACAATATACATCTCCTCTGTCAAAATATCTCAAAGAAAATCTTTCGATAAAATTTCTTTAAATGTTTGACGATTTTATCAAACTTTCTGAAGAAAATTACTTCATCTATATTTATACGAGTATTAAATAAACATCCTGGAAGAATCTCGCGAGGTTTCAATGAAACAGTAAGCTTTATTAAATAACTTATTATTATTATTATAGTAAAAAAGGATTTAAAAAATATATTTCAAACTACTGTGTTCTTCTTGCTGAGAGTACGAATGAAAATTGAACTGTATAAAAAACTTATACACCTATCAAACTTTTTCAGACAACTTATTTTGGTGTCGGTATAGAGATAACACTCGAATCACACTGCAATCGTAAAGTCTTGATTTGCACTAGCCATAGCGAACAGTCTTAATTTATGTTTCGAATCAATGTCACATTCCGCTTCACTCAATTCCCTGCCATCGGAGAATCCTGTCGGAGGTTCAAGTTTGTGTCCCAGGACGAACGCCGTCGGTGTCCTGCGAGACATCACGCCACCCCCTCTACAATCAAGGAGAGTCATAACTACATGCGAGACATCAAGCCACCCCCTCTACAATCAAGGAGAGTCATAACTACATGCGAGACATCACGCCACCCCCTCTACAATCAAGGAGAGTCATAACTACATGCGAGACATCACGCCACCCCCTCTACAATCAAGGAGAGTCATAACTACATGCGAGACATCACGCCACCCCTCTACAATCAAGGAGAGTCATAACTACATGCGAGACATCACGCCACCCCCTCTACAATCAAGGAGAGTTATAACTACATGCGAGACATCACGCCACCCCCTCTACAATCAAGGAGAGTCATAACTACATGCGAGACATCACGCCACCCCTCTACAATCAAGGAGAGTCATAACTACATGCGAGCCATCACGCCACCCCCTCTACAATCAAGGAGAGTCATAACTACATGCGAGACATCACGCCACCGCCTCTACAATCAAGGAGAGTCATAACTACATGCGAGACATCACGCCACCCCCTCTACAATCAAGGAGAGTCATAACAACATGCGAGACATCACGCCACCGCCTCTACAATCAAGGAGAGTCATAACTACATGCGAGACATCACGCCACCCCCTCTACAATCAAGGAGAGTCATAACTACATGCGAGACATCAAGCCACCCCCTCTACAATCAAGGAGAGTCATAACTACATGCGAGACATCACGCCACCGCCTCTACAATCAAGGAGAGTCATAACTACATGCGAGACATCACGCCACCGCCTCTACAATCAAGGAGAGTCATAACTACATGCGAGACATCACGCCACCGCCTCTACAATCAAGGAGAGTCATAACTACATGCGAGACATCAAGCCACCCCCTCTACAATCAAGGAGAGTCATAACTACATGCGAGACATCACGCCACCGCCTCTACAATCAAGGAGAGTCATAACTACATGCGAGACATCAAGCCACCCCCTCTACAATCAAGGAGAGTCATAACTACATGCGAGACATCACGCCACCGCCTCTACAATCAAGGAGAGTCATAACTACATGCGAGACATCACGCCACCCCCTCTACAATCAAGGAGAGTCATAACTACATGCGAGACATCACGCCACCGCCTCTACAATCAAGGAGAGTCATAACTACATGCGAGACATCACGCCACCCCCTCTACAATCAAGGAGAGTCATAACTACATGCGAGACATCACGCCACCCCCTCTACAATCAAGGAGAGTCATAACTACATGCGAGACATCACGCCACCCCCTCTACAATCAAGGAGAGTCATAACTACATGCGATTTACGGCAGAAGAAAAGTTGACTTTTTACAACCATTTGCAATGCCGTAGACCTGGTAGGGAGAAACTGCTCTTTTTAAACAGCAGATAAAATCCCCCCAGATACGGAAACTATACTCAGTGACTGCTTTTAGTTGGTGTCCTATCATGGTGGTAAACGGATGAATGTGCAGTAATGTCAAAATACTAAATTTTCTGTAGATTTTTTACTTGATTATGGAATAAATGACAGAATTATAACAGAAATGTTATCGCTGAATGATAATGTAGTTTGAAAATTAAAGTTTAAAACTGCCGCCAGCAATTATTATTATTATTTTCATAACCGTATGAACGGTTATCGATATGAATGATACTACCATGGTTACCCGTAGGCTATCAATCTGCATCTCCAAAATAAATCATACCATTTTGCGTCATGGTTTTTATCAACGGAGCACTCTTCTGAAGTAGACCAATGGCGACGTATGAATGATTGTGATTGTGAGTTCAAGGTAAGGCTGGAAGGTGCGAAGAAGGTTGTCGTGGCCTATTAGCGAACCTCACTTGTATTTGCTCCCTCGACTGAGGGAAACTACGAGAACACCTCAGTCAGGAAGGACGGGGGCGGTATTCAAACCCCGACCTCGCTGATTAAAATTATACTGATTATTTCGATGTAATGAAATTGTCAAGGGAAAGATACGATAATTGAAACAGAAGCACAATTCTGAAATTACTCAATATAGAAGCTAATTCTACGGGATGAAGTATTTTCACGTTCATAGGACTTCTAAATGATTGTCAAAAGAGTTTCAACGTAAATTACATTCACCCGTTTGTTGTCATTTACACCATATTAAAAAAATAATTAAATTTAAATTAGAGTTGGTCCTCCAGGCCTAACACACATTTTTCTCTTCAACATACTTTTATTGCTAATCAACCTTTCATTATTACGAAAAATAAGATGAAAATATAAACGTAAAATATCCTAACCCTTGTATAACACACTAGACCTCTTAAAGGTGAAAGTTGAGTTGACTTCAGCACACGAAACCGTCACACGTCAGTGGATGATCATCATTGAAATGCGTACATTTAGAACTCGTCAGAAACTTGCGCCACGTCGAGTGACGCCTGAGCTGCTTGGAACTTGGAAGTTCACTCTCAAACGACGACGCAGATTACCGTGGCTAACAATTCATCTCATGGGTATAACATAGCACTGAACTTCACGGACAGTACGAGAAGGTAGTGCTAAAAGCTCCACATGAGTTAGTGCCGTGTGACGATTGCAATGTCAGTGTGAGACTTAATTATGTACCGGCTCATCACATTTTCAAAGCTCATAACATTTTACACATTATTCTCTCAATAATGGTATAGTGTGGCCTGTAAAATGAATAGGTTTCAAAAATGTCTGATATGATTTTTCAGAAAACTTGGGAAAAAGTTTTTCGTCAAACTTTGAAACCCCTTAAAATTATTTGGAATATGTGAAAAAAATTGTCTAGCTATTTCTTGAGTAACATCCACTGCAATTAAACTTTAATGATCAAACTTTTAAGGGCGAGTGATTTTATTTTTAATCTGGGAATAGAGATTGGTCTTGAAAATCATTTTGAAATGCCATTGGTATTATGTTGACTCAAGAATAGCCAGACTTACCTTTTTTAGTTTCTAGAAAATTACTTTTTATGACTTAAAATTGAATCAATAAATTAAGAAGCACTTATGTCTGTAAGTTAGGTATTGTTTAGTCAATATGGGTCAAGATATTATATTTTTAAAATATTATAAAATGCGATTAAAAATAGTATTGAACTTTACCAATACTTTTCCATACCCATTAGCTTTTATAAACGCGGTTATAAGGTAGAAATAAAGTGGACTACCGAAGTTCATTTCCTTCACAACAGAAAAGCAAAAGGCAAAACGGTTTTATTCATTTGGAAGTTAGCTCTTTGACGTTGACCAATAAGAAAGTATTGATTTAAAAAATACTGAAGCTTCGAATTCTATTGTAATTTTATATGTTGGTTGATTTATGTATAAGTCTACATTAATTTTCCATTGTAATTTTTTTCTCTAATGGCGCTGTTATTGTCATTGGTTTACAAACGCGCTTATCAACGTTTTGTTCTATTTCATTTGTAAATATTGCAAAGAAGCTTAATAGAGCTTGAGTTTGTGCCATGTTATTCAATTAATTTCAATCAATGACCCTTTAAAATATTTTTAAGATGTTTTTATTTATACTAATAATAAAATTAATGAACCAATCAAACTTTAATTCACTCGACTCTACGCAATACACATGTCAATTGACCGAATTGTTTTTACTGATTACATAGAATAATCTGAGCCAGATGGCGACAAAATCAACATGCAAATGAGTCTGTAATGATCCTACCTCATCTTGTTGTGTCTTGGACGTGGAAATGATTTGCGTTCAGAAATTGGTGACGGTTCGGTTGACGTACTTGACTCGTGTGTTCGTCGATGAAAATCTGGAAAAATCCGACAATCAAAAGTAAACTCACAGTCGAAATCTACACAGTAACAGATAGAAGCTTGTCTTCAGATCAGAAAAGACAAACTAAAAAGGATCCAAGAGAAATTGAGTTATTTAGGTTCAGAATAGAAGATTTGACGCCAAATCATAAGCCATAGCATATTTTTTTCTCCTCAGCCGTTTCAAATCGCATGCTGCTATAGCTTTTACTTTTTACTGAGCACTTACTTAATTCATGTTTCGAATTGATCAGGCAAAAGCAAAAACGGATTGAATTAATTTAGAAGATGCATCAAGTATAAATAAAAAAAAATAGTAATAAATTATAATCTCTTTATGTAATTGAATTGGAATTATACTAACTTACTATGATGCAATGCCCCCGTGGAATGGTCAAGGTGATTAGATGATTCAGTTCGACTTGATGTACCTTGTTCTGTGTCACTGTCGGAGCCTAGAGTATCGTATTCTTCACTCTCCGACTTCATTGATTTCACTTTCCGATGTCCCGATCGCGATCGAATCTTACCGTCACACTGGAAATCAACAGATACAAAGACTGATTGAAAGAGGTTCACAAAGTGATCGATGGAAGAGTAGAAGAAGAAAGGAAGAGTTTAGTTAGAAACCATCACATGATTTGTTTTTTTTTGGACCAAGAGTAACTCTAATTCATGATGAACGTCTATGCCCTGGATCGAACTCGAAATTCCCAAATGTCAGCTAGCGTTTTATACGATCACTTAATATGAACACATTCCTAAATTTTCTAGTGACTTTTCACCTTATGTATAAAACCAACCATTTCATCTACGTGTCTCCGTATTTAAGTGTAATTTTGAAAATTTAAAAGATCTCTCGCAGTGTAGACTAACCCATGACCTTTCGGTTGGTACTCCAATGTTCTACCCAACTAAAGCTCGAAGAATTGTAAATTAGTTGTTGGATTGTTAAGTCAGGCAGTTTGTCTAATTCATTATCTTATTTAGTAGAATTATGTTGGATATTGTAATTTATTGAATTCTCAGTAGTGTCTTTTACCTGCTTCGATTGCGACGATGGAGGTGCCGAGTTCTCGAGGTGAAAAGTTGCATACGGATAAATGTCTTCAGAGTATTCTGTGAATGAATAACAGATTTGAACAACAAACAGATGTCGAGTACTTGTGAAAACGTCGTGAATTAAGCCGTGTGATGACTGACCTGGTATACGCTCTAACCCTGGTGGTGACTCCAAGTTGTGGATGTGAGATTTGCGAACAGTGGCGTAATACTGCTCTCGCTGCTCGAGATTATGCTTGTTCTCCAGCATCGCTGCTGCAGCAGTCTGAGTTTCATGATTACTCCCTTCTTCAGGCTCGGATTCTTTAAAGAAAGTTACCTTTATATTCAAACGAATCTGATCCTAAACTGAATACATTTAACGTGATGTTTGACTGCTTACTTAGACGTAGGCATAAGCAGACCCCGGCAAGAGCTAATATAAGTCCAGCGACAGAAATAAGGATGGGAGCCATCACATTCCCGTCCAAATAAATCGGAATATCAACTTCACTCTCTGATATACTTGGCGAAAGTCCTGAAATACCGTACAATATTAAAGCACATTCCTCTGAAAACTTTAGAATTTCAAGCTGAGGTGAGTAAAATATTTACCGCCGAGCATTGTAAAGTCATATTCTGCTTGCGTAGGTCCTGCAGAATTATGAGCCACAACTCGCAACGTGTACGGTTTGCCAGCTTCTAGGCCATTTAATAAAAGTTCCTTTTGTTGCAACGTTAACTCTTCGCTAGCTGAAACAGTCAATTAGATAGATTGTTTTTTGTTATGTCTAATTAACAATAACTTTGTTATAAGTTTTTGGAAATCTGATGGCAGATTGCCCGTACTAGATCGATTTCTTACCAACTGTCCATTCTAATCCACTATGTCTGTATTCAACAACGAAGTATCGGATCGGACATCCACCGTCTGGCCAAAGACCCGGAAGAAACAGCACGGAAGTCGTGTTGATTCGTAGTATTCTATTTAGTGGAGGTGTTCCCGGTCTTCCGCCTTTCGTGGCAGCGGTCTCCAGTTTACTCGAACTTCCACTGCCAATCTTGTTGAAGGCTAGAAAAATACAACATGTCATGTCCATTTTTATCTTTTGGTGGAGTTTTTTTTTATTGACGTTTCGTATCGTATACTGAATACGCTATAGAAATATTGAAAATTTCAATATATTGGAATTATAAAATTGAAATGAAACATTCTTTCTACACTAGGAAAACGCTCTGTGTAACGCGTTGATAAGCGAGCCTTCCCATTGCATGCGAATTCGAAAGTTTCTGCTCTATACAAATTTTGGAAAGAGCCGAAACGAAATGCATCAACAAAGGAGCAATAATAAAAACCTGACATTTCTATCACGAAACTTGACAAATATATCCAATAACGCATAAAATTTAAAACACAGATGACACAGACTTTTAACGACAGAAAATTTAGAAAATCAACTAAAATGTTTTCCATGGCCATGCAAAATTTGAAGTTATAATGTAGAGCGTCCAGTTTAAATTTCAAAAAAGCACGGGATCATGTTCAACAACTTATCACGAGGCCACTTGGATTACAATACCTAGCATGTGTGCAAAATTGCATGTCGATTTTTTGAACGGGCTGGCGAAAGCGAGCCTTGAAAATGCATGACGGCCACATAAAACTCTAAGAACACTTTTATTATGTTTCAAATTCATTCACACACTTAGTATTTTAGTGAAAATTCGCGTGAAATATCATTTACAACACTTTCTGACAGTTCTTCGTTTGTTTACAGTTACACCGGCCATCTTGGACATCGGCCTGGTGGATCTCAGTCCACGGAACCAAGCTGAACATGCAGTCAGCGACCGGTCATGTAGGAGGCAGTGAAATTGGACCACCGAGCGCCAATGAGTGAATGAAACGGTCGGCATACCCGCGAACACCCGGACGAAGACGTCTTATGAAGAATTTGTCATTGACGATCGGAAGATTAGAAATACTACTCTTTCCGAAAACATCAGTTTTCGAGCGGCCATTTTGAAATGTGGAACGATCTTCAAAAACTGACGTTTTCCAACTTGTCAAATCCAATACAAATCAATATAACTTGTTTTATTAAAAACAACAGTGTGTAAAATCATCCATGGTAAAATCCACATAAAACTTACTAACTAATATTTTTATTAATACTGTTTTTAATTTAAGCACGTAAGGGATTTTGGTGAAAATTCAATTGCAATATTAAGAGTACGTATACATTGAGACCCAGAAATTCAAATTAACGTTTGAAATCCATTTGAATGGCAGCCCGCTTAAGGAACCTTCCCATCATTTGCCTCTCAAAACAACGAAATAATTCAGTAGGTACTGAGCCAACATTCTGATCGTTATTAAAATAGGGACGTGTATCGTAAATAAAAACTTATAATAATGTTTAAATATTATGAAAGTTAAGATTTACCTGAACTAAGAAGGGTTATTGAGCGAGTCCAGTACGCTACACGTCCCTATTTCAATAACGATCAGAATGTTGGCTCCAATATCTACTGAATTATTTCGTTGTTTCGAGAGGAAAATGCTGGGAAGGTTCTGTACTAATATGCCACGGCCGCCTCCTTCCCACCGTATATCCTTATATTATACTCGCTTTACTTTAAACTTACACCAAAACGCTCGGTGTAACGCGTTGATAAGTGAGCACCGGTACGTGCAACACTTCGAATCAAAATTACCTAAAACCACGTTCCACTAATCCAGTCAAATAATACAAAATGACTGGAACACCGCCGTCATTGCGTCATTGTGTGTCTTTCAATGCCACTTAGTAAAATCCACACTCAAAAATAATAAACAAAATATATTTTTTTTAAGTTCAAAAAATAATTTAAAAACGCAGTAATTTTTATCATACAGTATACGTAATTAGCTAAATGTATGAGCACAAATATATTATAAAAATTATAATTATCTAAACAGTCATTACTTCCCTGTCTGTATTGAGCGTAAAAACCTCAAACGTTTTATGAACTAAGAAACGTATCGATTTAAAATCAAATTTCGTTAACACTTTCTATGAAATATACACATCTTTTTCTTCAATTAATCATAACTTTCGCATGTCGACAAAGAGTATTCTTACTAATAACCTTTGCAAGGAACGAAAAAATCCTTCATATGAAAACTCCAATTTAACAATAACTACATACTCTTCTTCAAGCAAAGAAAAAAAAAAAGATATAATATAGTATAGGTAATATCGTACACCCACGCATGTAAACTAACTGCAACTAACAGTCATGTAATAATTGTTACGTGTTCTATCAAAATATAGGCAGCTGATCGCCTCCGCAGTTCGTTTGAATTGGGGAACACCGAGCGGCCGCAACGGACTCCTTGAAATGCTACGCATATTGTATGAAAATACATATAATTTTATTATTTATTGACGGATCTCTCTCAAAAACTATACAGGTCCAAATTAGTATGAGATGAAGGTGTTTGTCGAATTTCAGATCGATCCGTTGACCGGTGCGACCTGGGTTGACGCGACAAAAAAACAAACACACACACACAGGGAGAAAGTCCCGCAAGAGTCAAGTGGAGACGCTCGCTCCGCTCGCTTAAATATCATCACTAGGAACAAATACGTGTACACGTTTTAGTTAACGACCTTATAAGATGTCTTCATTTAACAATGATTAAACGTGACATGCTCTTACCGATTAATTTGAATTGATAAGAAGTGCCACATTGCAGATTTTCGAGAAGATAAGTAGTGGCTCGTCTCCCGACATGAACTTCTTGCCACTCAGCTGCACCCTGCTCTGTGCGATACGTCAACAAGAAGCCACGCACGGCGGAGCCTCCATTGTCTCCTTGCTTCCACTGGAGCTGGACAGACTGATGTGTGGCAGCAGTTGCCAACAACAACGGAGCTATCGGCGGGACTGATCAGAATAGCCCAATTAAAATTCTCAATCTAAATATAAGTAACACACAAAGGGAAGATGAACGTGTCTGTTGTTGGGTTACCTTGTACTTGCAGGGTGTAGATAATCATATCCGAACCAAGGCTGTTGCGAGTGAAGCAAGAATAATTGCCTTCGTTATTTCTCTGCACTCCTTGAATAACTAAAGTGTTATCGGTTGATTGTGTCATCCTGTATAGAAAGATATAGTGATGGAAACTTCATTTGAGTATGTGCTACTTTGAACAACGATTTTCAAGATATCTCTCACCTCAAGTTTCTGATCTTGGTATCACCAAGTTTCCATTCTGTCGTAGGTCGTGGTACTCCAATGCATAGACAAGGAAGTTTTACTTCAACATTCCATGGAACAATAACCATCTTTCCGAACGAAATAATAGCAGCTGGTACTGTGAAAAGAGTAATCATTATTGATCTATTCTGAAATAAATATGTTTATATTCCTCAGACCCATTTTCCGTAAGTAGAATTTAATGCCCACTTTTCATGACCTCCTGAATTATTATAAGAAACATGTACTTGTCTTTTCTTAAATACACTCTATAAATCATTAATACACTATACACTATAAACACTATAAACGCTATACACTATAAACACTATAAAGCATTTAATTTTTATCTGCGTAAAGCAGCACATACTCTAGATCGAGACTAGTAGTTGGGAAGACGATATAACCATGAAAAACTGATGTATTAGGTCTGAGGAGGATGTAAAAGTATCAACCTATACTTACCCACATTACCAACAGTTAATCGTACAGGCTGAGTGGCAGCCCCCGTCCCTGCTTTGTTCGAGCCAGTTACCCACGCTTCATATTCGTAAAGTGAGTCGATACGATTCGCTTCGTAATGAAGCTGCTGAGGTGGCAATGTCGTCTTCTCAACCTTCAGTTCACGACCTAACTCCAGTTTGCGAACGTAGACGGTATATTTAGTGATGATACCGTGAGGATTCCGAGGAGGAAGCCAACTGAGAACGGCAGAGTCGATACCGCTGACGATAGCTTTAATACTCTCGGGAACATCGGGCACTAAACAATGGACATTTTGAAATTAAATTTTATAACAATGCGATGAGCGAAGTTGAAAGAGTTTTTAGCGGCACATAGATTCATACCAGCTTCCTCAGTTCTGCAGAAAATAGGATCACTAACGGCTCCGTCACCGATGCTAGTATACGCAAGTATTTGTAGACTGTAGTTGGTGTAGGGTTTCAGACCATGCAGCACTGTTGTAAGTGAGGTAGTTGCCTTACTCTCCGATCCAGGGGCATCTAAATAATAAACACATTCTGTAGTACGAAGAGATATTAATGTAAATTACGAATAGAAAGTAAAAGTGTACTCACCATACCATTCTTCAGCGGGCTCATATAATAGTTTGTAACCCTGAACAATGCCATGCGTCAAGTGTGGAGCAGGAGGTTGCCAGTTGATCTGAAGACTCTGTGGGGTGAGGGCTGCACATGCCAACGCTCGCGGAGAACCACTGGGTACTTAAAAAAAAGCAGAACCTTGTAACCAGGCTCCAAGATTCAAGACGTCAACCAATATGGTCAATTAACTCGAAAAAACATTCAACCGAATACAGAATAACGTCGACAACATGTTGACGAATATTTAATATGATTTCTTCCATTGAATTGTATTCTTACCATCCTCCAGTGTCGTAATGATGACTGGCTCTGAGACTGGACCTTCTCCCTTGGCGTTGAACGCTTGTACCACGACGGCGTAACGCGTGAACTTCTCGAGCCCAGCTAGCCGCAGGTCTCCCGAAGCATCGCTGCCGATGGCGTTCACCAGAGTCCAGTTGTAAGTGTCGTGATCGATTCTAGATGACAAAATACACTGCACTATTTACTCAGGAAACGTGTTTGATTTATTGATACAAATGGAGACGAAGGCGAGCTTTAAAAGTATGTCCAACTTATAAAAAGTGATGTGATGAGAACATACAACTTTATTGGAAGAACGGATTGATTTTGTGGTCATCAGAAAAAAGCTTGACATACTTAAGGATCCAGCTATATTCTACCCACTCATGTAAACATGACGTAGTATACAATATAAGTATGTATTGTCCATGACTTTAGAAAGAGAATAATGGCAATTCAAATTTGATTGCTAGGATAAATCTCGACAAATCCATTAGTGACTAAACTCTTCAAACTAAATGATGCATCACTCTTCAAAAAGACGAATGAATTGTACTGACCCGAGTTTCCTGCATCCAACATTATACCCCAGTAAATCTCCATAACGTAGCTCTGCTTCCGGTGGTTGCCATGTAACTCTTAGCTGTTGTGACGTGATTGGTTCAATCGAGAGATGTATCGGAGGCCCTCCTGGTGGCTCCAGTTCCGTTGCACCTTGTAGGACGTCACTAGCAACACTTCGACCCAGATCGTTCTCGGCAAACAGTCGGAAGTGGTAGGTTGTTGCCGGACGAAGTCCCGGTACAAGTGCCAATTGAACATCGCCCGATATGGAGAGTTGGGCGTTGTGCTCATGCCATAGATCTAACCCGGCAGATAAGAGAATCTATGTAGGGTGATGAGAGGTTAACTCGACAGAACACAGAAACCATCGAGACTAATCGATTTAATTGCTTTAATACTCCGTGTGTATGTGAAATAGCAATTAGGAAATTAATGCACTAGTGTATGAATAATTTTACTTATTCAGAGAGCTAACAGTTGTGTTGTCAAATTTACAGTGTGTCTTTCATCGCATCATTTTAAATGATTAGATTATTAAAACCCAGCTAGTTCAATATTACATAGCTCAAAAGTTTGTGTTTTTAATATTGAAATAATTTTTGTGCTTTTGGAAACAATCTCATGCTCTCTTACGTACTACGAAGGTTTTCTTTAACGCTAGAAATAATTTCTCTAGAGCAAACGTAGTCTTGTTATTTGCTTTTGGATTTACTTTAAATGTTACATTACTAGTGATATCATAATTACAGGTTGAAAAACCAAGCATGATGTGTTTGAGTTCTGAACACAAAAATAAATCGCTTTAAGTAGAATGTATGTTACTTCAGCGCATTTGCTATGAAAAGCAAGCTTTAAGTAGAGCGTAAGGCACCCCGGCATTAGTGACCGTATGCATACATTGATTTGGAAATATAGTATTATATTTTATCTATAGTATAATTATTTTGTGTCTGAGTAAAAACACATTTATACTACAGCTTATTCGTAAACTTAAGAACGTTAAAGTACAAAGAATGTTTCTCCCATTATTGCACTATATTCACGAATTCACATAGTTTCACGTACACTTCAAGTTTCTCGTTTTACGTTAACTAAACAAAAATTTACGCAGAGCGTAAACTTTTCCTTAATGTCTTAAGTTCTAAGTCATAAGATTAAGTTTACGTCTACATTGTGAACGGGCCATACTAATGTTGTGTAATGATTTTCTTGCTGAACATATTATTAAACATGATTAAATTAATAGCTATGGTGAAACTTTATCTTAAATTTGTCTAAAATTGTATTTAACAATTAGTTGTCATAATTCGTTCTTTGAAGTAGAATGTGCGTAACTAGGGCGCACTTGTTGCTGGGCAAGTCAGTTTGAATAAAATCCGCAACCAAGCGAAGCAGAAGAAACACGATATTTTTCTCGTTAGGTTGGTCGCCTGCTCTCGTAGCACTGAGCATACCAGATGTCGACTCCATCGGACTTTCAGCTAGACTTGCTGTCGACAAACCCAACGAGGAAAACATTGCGATTCCGCAGTCTGCTTGCGGACGTCAACGTATGGTCTGAAGTGGAATGTGGGTAGCCCCGGCACAAATGATGTCGTAAGTAGTATGTATATATTCCCGTCACAAGACCTGAAACGTTACTAGATTACATAGTACGGACGATATCATTTCCGTTAGAACTCTGTACTCCAACTAGAATAATCGATGTCTGTTCTGCGGTTCTCTTATTTAGGTTACAATTTATTTTTCTCGATGAATTGAAAACGTAGTATCTGAAAATGAATTATGCACAGACTCACCGCTGGCTTCCTTGTACTGGAGATGGTATGAATTGATGACCGTTCCACTAGCTGCCGACCACGCCAAGACAAGAGAGCGACTCGAATGTTCGGCGACGTGGAGGTTGCGTGGGAATCCTGGCGGCTCATGGACCACGAGAGAGATGCTGGCTTGATCTTGACCGTAGGCGTTATTCGCGACGCAACTGTATTCTCCAGCATCACTTGTCAACGGCTCGGCGATGCTTAATTCGGAGATTGTCGTACTCAGAGCGCTTGTCACAGTTTTCACAACCAGTCTAGTGAAATTAAAAATAAAACACTTATCAATGCACAAATGCGATTTACAGATGATAATGCACATTCGTTTTCCGATTGATATGCAAATTGGTTATTGCATATTTCAATTTGGTGATGATAAGATATGCATGACGTGATCCACACTGATATTAATTTATTACCAATTGCCAACTACATGATTTCTTTTACATAAAGGATAATTCGATAGATCGATAATTTATATCTATTCAATTATTGGAATACGTGTAATTGGTATATTGTCAGTCCTATCCATTATTATTAATTTATATTTAATTCGTCGACAATAATTTACATATTTGGATGTACATTTGTAATACGATTAACTACTAATTAACTGCTAACTGCTCAAATAATTACTGAGTGGTAAAAGAGTACAAAATCGTTCAATGTCTCTTTTAGAGATGGCCGAGCCACTTTGTCTCGGCAGATAACTACAACATATTCTAGTTTCGAGATTCAACTGAACTTTTCCCGCTAGATTGTATTGGATTCAGTCGTCGACAGTTAGCGCACCCAAGCGTGAACGCCGAGAACTAGTAATATCACAAACTAACACGGCACCTCCACCAAGCACGTATTTACCTGCTGTGATATCCCTGCTCTTGTTCTTGTATGCGATTCCCTTTAAATCTCCAAGTGATCACCATAGGACGATCTCCTTCAGCTTCACAAAGGAGCTTGACAAACTCCCCCTTCCTTGCCGTCTCGTGGTGCACTCGAGTCTTGAATCGAGGACCCGCTACAAATCAGAACAGCGTCAATATTACGCCAAGATGTTGCGATGTTATCTTGTTAATATATGAACGTCTTTAAAACCATGCCAAAGAATGGCGAGATTTATTTTTTTTTGAGGAAAAATGTTCAATTTTTATATAATAGGGAAACCACAACTGTTCCAATTGTTTCAAGAAAACTACTTTGCGAAAGTTATGACGAGATAAATAAGTGACACGAAGAAGTTTTTAAAGCAATGCAACATACCATAAACTGTGAGTTTGACTACTTTGCTTAGTCCTGGTCCTATTCCGTTTCCTGCTTGGCACAGAAAGTATCCCTCGTGTTCGGGTGATATCCTCGGAATCAACAAGGAGCCGTTCGACAAATGTTGGATCCGTTGATTGTGAGCACCCAGCTCTCTGTAATCTCCCAGCTCGGTGCCTGAAATCCAAACAGTTTACGCGGGTTCAAATGAATTTCTGATCGTTTCTGCGCCTGCAATTGATAAACGTTCCATATTCGATTCAGGAAGCAACAAAATCAAACTTCCGCTGCACCAAGTTAACCATGTTGGCAAAAAAATATATAAATCGAAAAATTCTTAAAGCAGGATTTTATATATTTTGACGCTTTTATACTTCTTTATCAAATGTGGTGCAAAGTAATCCGGTTAAAAGCAAGAGTGTCTTGATTCGAATTTCTAATCCTGTGAATTTATGTGTTTTTCTTTTATCGCGTCATCACCATATTCGACCCAAAGCTCTCTCACATAAAATACGTCCTTTTTATCCCCCCATACGAAGCACAAGGCCGACATTCTGAAAAAAAGAAGTAACAAAAGGATAGCATTTTGCCCACCTATTGCTTGTTTCCAGTTGGTGTTCGGCTTCGGAAATCCGTCTGCTTGGCAGTCAAGAAGTAGCGCATTTCCAACTACTGCACTACGATCAGTGGGCTCCACCAACCATCGAGGTGGCACTGGAAAACAACCGAGTATGTAAGCTCTCAAAGCACTATTGCTCTCTAAAGCAATACTTACTTTATGAAATTAATGTTCAATATAAAACCATACAAATTCAAAGGAAGTTCTATGAATTGTAATATTTGATTGATCAAGAAAACTTAGTTTCTTCAAGATTTGTATACAGAGATACTGACGTTACGTCTTGAATGTGATTTGCTTAAAAATACTTTATTTAAAAATTGAATAATAATGTAATTATCTTTCATCGCATATTCACCGTCTTCGCCCAAATCTCTCTAAAATGTACACTGGGCTAAAAACTAAAAACGATATTCGAAAGAAACGGTAAAGATTTGATGGCGTCATCCGATGAAGTCTATGTTCACTCGTTACCTCACTCTAGTAGGTGAGCTTTGATTTCAGTGATAATAACAAAGATTGATTTTCAAGGAACGTGACCTAGCAGATAATCCGTTTCGTTGAAAATACTGTTTTTAGTTGTGCCAAGTGGACGTGCTTTCGATCATACGGTGGAAATTGACTGGACAATGTTGTATATTTTCTTCACTCGTTATATGCAATCATACATTCTGGAATTGAAATTATTATTGACATGGAAAATAAATGTATACTCTTTCCAGTTCATCAGAAAGTTCACTATATCTATTTTAAGTGAATTTTTCTACTTGCTACGATCTGTCCAGAAAATTTCAGCAATGTAAATTCCTCTACAAGTTTTCATTAATAGACAAGCAGAATTCTTAAGTGTGGGATATTTTACAATCTGAAGAGATATCATCATTTAATGTTAAACCAATAAAAAGTTATATCAAATATTGGGGTTCTTCGGAATTATAATATCCATTTGAAGCTGAATACATCTTCATTCACTTTAAATTTGATTGAACATTCTATACAGTTTTAATTTCTGCCGTAGTCATTCTCTTGAAACCCAACCAAAAGTAATGTCTATGTAAATAATAGACACAGAAAAGGGTGAAAAGAGTTCGTGCAGGTGACAACGGTAACAGATATGATGAAAAGACAACGGGCATGCAAGCAGAAAGCACACAATTATTTGCTTGATGTCAACAGTATTCGAACCAATCATTTTGGATCGCTAGTAACGAGACATCATACAAATACAAATTCAAAAATGTCTCCTTTAACTTACCAACAACGAAAAGGGTCGCCGTATACTCAGCTTTACCAGCCCGATTGGCGACAATACACGTGTAGTTACCCGAGTGACTGGAAGTTACGCTATTTATTGTAAGAATACTAGAGAAAGGTGCGTAGTCGCTAATCGTTATCCAAGAATCGTCGGCACTTCCCAATGTCGAGCCATCTTTCTGCCAAGTGATATTAAAAGGACGGTCGCCTTGGCTCGCCGTGCACATGAGTTGCGTTCTCATTCCCTCGGTTATACCTTCTTCAAAATAAAAGGGAGAGAGTCGAGGAGGGACTGAAAGATTCGAAATAAGAGAAAATCGAAGACGTTGTTGTGATTAATCAGCCGATTAAAATTAATTTGACATTTAAATTGGAATTGGAATAGGATAATGGTGCAAGGAATAATTTCCTTTCAACACGACAATTATTCTTTGGTTTCTAACACAAAAGGTAATGTGTATAACACATGGATTTATTAAACAGACTTTAGATAATTATTATGAATCTATTAGAAAACCACGTAAAAAAATTGAACGTGTTTACTAAGAAATTGTGTGAATATAATGCTCCTTCAAAATTCTTCATCGGTGCATTCAACATACTCTATTTTTTCATAAACCCGTTTCGCGATTTAAAAAAAAAATATTTTGTTTGTCATCATTTTGAACCTTTCAGTCGTCAAAACATCTCATGCTAAAATAATATAACCAAAACAAATTCATGACTGCGAGCTAGTGTTGATTTGTGATGCAAGGGGGTTTAGTGTCTCTATTTCTCTCTCTCCTATTGGTTATTTTGTACAGACCGTTAACTCGTAGCACTGCCGTATGAGTGACAGTCGCGGCACCATTGCCCACTCTGCATGTGTAATTTCCAGCATGGGAGCGGTCAATGCTAACAATACTGAGAGCACTTGTAAACTCGTCGTGCTGGCGTATCGTTATGTTGTTGATGTTGTTATTGTTATTGATGTTGTTGTTGATGTTGTTGTTGTTATTGTTGTTGGATGTGGTTGTGAGTGCGTCCAGGTTGTCTTTTAGCCATGAGAAGTTGAGTGGAATGTCCCCAGTCACCACAACGCACTGGATACTAGTGCGGTCGCCTACATTTAAATCCCGCGCAAATGTAAAGGGCGTGATTTTGGGAGGAACTGAAAGATAGAAGGCAAAGTGAATTGCTTTAATATTTGCCAATTGACTAAATTGTCGCATAGTATTTTGTTAACTTTGTCGTTACTTTAATTTGGTTTTCACAGAATGTCAATAAAATGTCAATTTGTTGTGATTTTGAATGGGCCCGAGTGTTCGTGTAACTATTTGTGTTATTCAATTAATGGAGCTCAAAGAATCTTGGTTCTTGTGCAAAGGGTACACAAAGTATGGATTGGATTATAAATTAAATTCATTCGAAGCCACCACGAAATTAACTACATGATTTCTATAATCGATGTAACATACATCTTTTCTGCGCTTACAAGCATGGCCTGTCTTGTATGCATTATTCACAATAATTATTCAGCTTGATGCTATCTTCCAATTTATTTGGAATGAACTGATATCACGGGAAAGTAACGTTGAGTTTCATTTCGTGCTGGCTCACTAAATATGCACTGATTCTGTACACGCATTGCAAGTAAATTTGCCAAAATGGTTTTCTAAACGTTCTGTGTATTGATGATTTTCTTAACATTCCGTATTATCATTTAAAAGTAGATTTTACTCCCTCAAATTGAGCAAACTTTAATTAAAAATTTCAATTATTGCCACTGTCAACAGCAGATACTTCACTTAATTCGATTCAATGAATTCAATTTTCAATTTTACCGCAGCACTTTTTGAACAGTAACAATTATATCTTTACATTTGCTATGCTTGAATAATTAAGTAAAGATGAATTTATGAGGTAGATTTACTGAAAACTCACCCAGAACTGAAACCTCTACAGATCTATGAGAGGTATGATTTTGTTTATTTCGCGCCGAACAAGAGTAAGACCCTTGGTCAGCATTTCTTTGCACGTTGTCAATAGTAATAGTGCCATTTGTTACCCGCTGGCGGATATTGCTGGGCAATCTTACTCCATCTATAAAACAAAACAAAATTACAAAACCGGTCGGCAAAACCGAAGAAAAGGAAAATGAAAATTTAATTAGAATGTGTTTCAAAAACGTGACACTATACCACCAAAAAACAATATCAATTCAATTTAGTAACATCAACTCGCTTGTGATATCATTAATATTCTCTTCTCAATTGTATTTTACAAATTGTATAAACGGAACTCACCCTTCTCCCATGTGACTAAGTCAATGGGATAGCCAGCCACTGGGCATTTGATGGCCAGTTGCTTGCCCGCTACAGCAGGAATGGCAGGCATTGGTCGAATGTACGGCAAACCTAGGATAACACCAACGTCGTTAAAATCAACAAATACGCGATATTCAGTTTATTTGTTTTAGTATTCACAGCACAAATCCAAACAAAATTTCAATACCAAGAATACCAAATAATTAATTTGTGTTGATACAACGAAGGCATTGTTTTGCAATTATTAATAATATAGGTCACCAGAAAAGCCGTTATCAAAGGGAATATTGTAGTATCAGTAGGATTTGTGGCCTCTGTTGGAATTGTACATGCGATATTAATGCATTGGATTGGAGGTAAGATTAGTATGTAATGTGAATAGATTCTAAATGGCAGCTACCGTAAACGTTGAGGCGGGCAGAGTGAGTAGCTTTGCCAGCCCGATTCTCGGCGCTGCATTCGTATTCACCACCATCTTCCACTTTCACCACCGAGATGTTCACATGACTTATGACGTCACCGAATGGCGTCACATATTGGCCAATCATGAGCCTGCGTCAAGAAATAAGTTGATTACTTTATATAGTAGGTCTGTGGGAGACAATAAATTGTAAGCCAATTATCTCTTGTTTTTTTTTTCACTCAAAGGTCAGAGTTTCAATTAACTACGAACGTTTTCAATTATTAAAGAGAAGAATTTTATATATTTTTTGTAACGGAACTATCAGACATATCTAACATTAATTAACAAGTAAATTAACATGAATTTACATTTTCAGCAAGCTTATTTTAAATTGAAAAAAAAAATCACGAACATTATATATAATCACAACTTTAGAATTAAAATATCAAAAAAGTAAGCATACATAATTTTACATAGCTTATAAGAAGCCGTGAGTAGACGCGAATCGAGGAATAGCTTAAAATCTGTCGTACTTAGCAGATTACATTCTGATAACATTGTGAATAGATTCCTATTGTGAGGTGGGAGTTGTCATATCTTTTTGGTCCAATTTATTACACAAAGGAAAGTCAGCAGTTTAAAATGTGAACTTAATCCCTTTCACATTTAAAAGAAAAACAGATAAAAACGAGGTATAGATAAACCAAAAGCAAATTAATTTATAATGTCCAACAAAATGAACAGAGAATACTTAATATTGATTCAATATCGAAGTTTTATTGACATTTATTTAGCATTTGGTAAAATTTAAATTCTGTTATTTCAGAAACGTAGCAAAACAACGCCTAGACAACACCTGCAAGCTAGAAAGTCCAATTAATGAATTTACGATGCCACGGAGCCCGCTAGTTAAACGGAATCCGTTCCATTAAGATAGCCGGATATATGATTACACAGAGTTGCTAATTAATTTTCGATACTATAATAATCAAGTTATAGCTCTGAAGTTTGCATTAAACTTAGAGACGGTATTTTGCTTTGAGAAGTTCTGATAGACAAAGCTCGAAGCGTCCGCAATTAATATATAGACATCGGACCAAAACCAATTTATCCGACAAGACCCAGCTTCGCGGCTACAACTTTGTCTCGAAATAGTTTCTGAAATTTCACTCAAATTGGAAAACAAAAAATATCGCTAGAAATTGTGAGCTTTCTAAGAATTGAATTCAATTATATAAGATGTATGAATTCGTAAATGCAATTAAAGTAAGACCCATGCCATTTCAGTTGATAGTCACCCTAGCTCTCAAAACAGAGATTTGTATGCTTTTTTGTTGTTGTGGTTTGCTAAGATCTGAAACACAGGGGCAAGAAGGGATGCTGCCAAGAGAGGTTGGCTTGGCGTCGCACTATATTTTCTGTTAATAAGATTGCTTCAGAATGGAATATGTTGAGTGCAAGTTAACTTGTGACAACGTCCGTACATTTGCATCCCTCTCATCTTGGGGCGTATCCTCATGTAAACCTTCATGTGTATATATGATTAAAAATAAACTAAAGGTAGCTAAGCGGAAAAGTATGACTCGATTCCTTGTTGTTTTCTACCATTAGTTTGTTTCGTACGGATATTTGATTTGTGGGTTTACCACACCACCAACTAGTAATCCGATCCGAACCAATCGAGTGGATCTATTTGGAGTTGGTAAATATTGAGGGTATCACTCTAGTTGATTGGATCAATTTACCGTTCATTGTGTGGAAGAGAGAAACCGTCTAAAGTCCAAGAGATCTGCGGCGTCGGATTCCCAGAGGCGCTACATTTTAACGACACCGACGGACCAGACTGTAGCGTCTGCTCAATAAATTTATACGCCAACTGGGGGTAAACCTCTGAAATATATCAAATCAGTGTTAGTTTATTGAACAAACCGGTATCGCTTCTCTTTTTAGCGTTAAAGGATTTTCCAATTTCAAATATCAACTCTATAAATCAGTATCAATATTGATGTACCGCCATTCAAATGAAGATTCAAGAATAAGAATATCTGTCGTAAGAAACAAGTGTTCCACATTCAGTATTAGAGAGACGTAAGTAATGGCATAAATCAACGTTTCTCTTACTGATTTCATTGTGTATGTCTTTAAATTCGTGATGGGATGTGTTAGTTATATTCATGTAAACTAATAACGCTCAAATTAGTTATTACATTATATTCTTCATGATCCAGAGACTCACCTCCTAAACTAATTTCGGCGGACGCTTGCGCCATTTCCGCCTCATTACGCACCACACACTGATACATTCCGCGATCTTCTTTCGCGACAGCAACTAACAACACGCGATGCGCATCCAGCATGCGCACTCGTGCACCTGTGCGCAGCAGGCGGCCATCTTTCAGCCACGTGACACTGAGCTGCGGAAAGCCCGTGGCTGCGCACGTGAGTTCTGCACTCTTGCCAAGGTCAACACTCTGCCTCAGCGGATGTAGATGCACTTGGAGGGGCGCTGTCACTGCCAACTGAACCTCCAACACCTCACTTCCCTCAGCATTGCTGGCGTTACAAAGATACACCCCGGCGTCAGATTCTTGAACATTAGGAATCACAAGAGTGCCATCGTGGACTATATGACGGTCGGAGTCTTCTAAAGTAGCCTCGTGAAGATTACGTCGGTACGACCAACTGGAAGCAATTCAACGGATAAAGAACAACTGCATTGGAATCATTTAACTCCATTGCTATTCCGATGCTCACTTACCTATAATGTGGTCGGGGGTTCGCGTAGGCTACACAGGGAATGACAACGGTGTCGTCGACTTTTACTGACTCTATCACGAGTTTCTCGTTCAGGATCGGAGGCACTGGACCTCGGATGTCTGAAAAGATCACACATCGTCTACAGAGCTTATTGCATGCATAATGGAAAGAACGCTTAAAAAAACATGGAAAAGGGGGTGCATAATATGAACAACACCTCACGTAGGCGACATAAAACCTGGCAACAAAGAAGATTAACGTTATCTTGCAGATATCTCAGATGGCGAACAGCTGTCGCGCGGTTGCGAGACTGACTTTGAATATAAGAAAGTTTGCGTTACATATCGAGGCAAAAAAACAAAATGATCAATCCATGCAAATGGAAAGCTAAAATAAATAGTAGAATTTGTCTTCTCTTTGTTGACAATCCTGAAGTTCATTTTGTAATTAAAACCAGAGTAATGAATTTCATCCCCAGAGTAAGTCCTCAATATATTTCTAGGGGAAACATCATTTTCGTCGGTCAACATTGACGTACTTCTTCAAGTCCTCGTTATTCTGCATTCATGGCAAAACGGATTTCCCTTCAGGATGAATTGAACATGTGGTGGCGATGTTGGTTCGCCTCGCAAACATCCATGAGGCAGTATGGATGGGGATGGGACAGACGATATCACTCCGCCCCATCCCCCCAGACCCGGTCCCGGTCCCGGCCTCCCTCACTACCCACACCCGACAACCAAACTCTTCTCTTTAGTAAACATCCGGAACCAGGGACGAGGAGTCAAGAGGGCCATGATGACACTGACAAAAGGCTTGAATATTGGACATTTCACTCACGGATCTAAAATAAAATCAGAGGAAATCTCAAACAAGGATATCAAAAAGTTGAATGTCGCAAGATTTCATCTTCCTAAATTTCCGCTTTAGTTCATTCTTAAGTAGAGCTCCATTAGACGTTCAGTCATGCATCCGTGCTTATTTCGCTGGTTTTAGTCACTTGCTTTCTTCAGAAGAAAGAGAAGTTTAGTATAGAAATGTAAATGTAACCCATTTTAAATAATAATTGAGGCATGATTCTGACATGGCTACGTTCTGAATTCATGCGATCCTGTGCAAACAACGGCACGTGCATTACGATATATACATAGCTTCTTTATTTATGTAGATTATAATAAATAATTCATGATGTTTCTTTTACCTGTAAGCTGAATCCTGCCCACATTTGAACTGGTAACCGATTCTTGTGTCAGTTGATGGAGAGTTCTACATCTGTACGTTTTCATGGCGTCGCTTCTAGTGACGTTTAATATCATTAATTCTCCAGAAGGAAGCATGTGGTACTTGCCATCTACCGAAACAAATCATAGTCAGCATCAATCATCTAACTCATTACCTTCTAATATTAATTGCCAGATGGAATAGCGAAGACGTAAGGACGATTCAACAATTCTGCAAAGACAAGTCAGTTAGTCTTGAAACGGCGTGTTTGAAATTCATCCCATGGATTCCGCTACCGTGATGGACAAGTCAGGAAGCAGTTTTAAACTTTGTCAGTCAAATACGTCTCACGTTCTTTACAACAATAGCTACATCGTCGTCTGAGCATTTCACTCCTGAGTTATGAAACGCACCTTCAGGGTTCACTTTAGGAAAGTTTCCAAGTTTCACATCCTTCCACTAGGTTAATCAGTTGAAATAATCTCTCCTCTCTTGCTACGTAACCAAACTGACACGAGCGGCATGTAAATGTTCAAAATGTTAAAAGGCTATTTAGAAGTGACAGGATGGAAATGAGAAATACTACTCTCTCTAACTTAATAAAGAATTTATTACGTAATCATTCAAAATCACCGTTTATATTCTGATGATGACAGTTCTGACTTGAGCTAATTGAAATGATAAAGTTTGTCGATCGATTATGTTGTTCGTGACAGAACGAAACGTTGCAAACAAACATGAAAGAAGTGGACAATTTCCAACGCTAATTAATTTAATACAGGTGTGCTGTGTTAATGCAATCAGTGCAACTGTACAATTAGACCTATTCATGTTACAAAGACACGAGTTTTTATCAAAGCGTGTTTATTTGATTGCAACATTATCAGGACGTGGGAGAGAAATGTCCTCGAATGAGAGGTAAAATGCTAGATGAAACTGAATATCATCATTTGCGACGACCAGTCGCATGAAATCAAGCTATTATCAATCTACGTCAGTTCTGTTTTGTGGACGTGTAGAAATTTGCTTATGTTTTTTTGGACAATTCTAACTTAGCTCGATTCCAACGTCCAGCTAACGTCTAGCCCAGGTGTTGCTGATCTTGATTAATTGTTAGACGGATTAACCATGAGAATAGAGAAGTATTTTTAAGTGCGTTCTGTGTCTGACTTTGATATTCCAGACTAAACATATAGACATTACACATGACATTAGTACTAGAAAGAGAACACAAAAAGCAAATATATTATTCAAATGAATATAAAATTATGGTTATGACACATTTCATAATTCATTGTGATATCCATATCATAGTAACATATCAAAGTATCGGGGAGTTCAGTTTTGAATAATTCTGAACGAAGGTTTATTGAATGGTATTGATAATAGTCTTGACCGATTACATTGTGATATTGGAAGTAAACGATCGTTCGGCTATTCCAATGCGGGCTGGTGTTGAGGGATTGGGGCAGGGGTTGAAAGTGGGTGGGGGAGGTATGAATCAAAGGAGATAGGGGCTGAGACCACAAATCACACCCTCACATTTGAGTCGTGCCGAGGAGACGGGTGTTCTCTGCATGGGATAGCGAATCATCCCATCTTCAACCTCCGCAAATACATCGCAAACCTACAGACATTTTGACAAATCTCATCCGTCGGAGTATTACGGAGAAGATTGGAAATCACATCAGTTGATCGGGAAACACCTGCCGCCATCTATTAGATCCTCGGCTCGGCTATCAATATGTTACGTCTATTGATTGATTGATGAACTTATTGTATGATTGAGTGACACTTATCTTTTCATCGAAGCTACTCTTGGAATTCGCTAGACCGAAGAAGGCAATTCAGCGAAGATGAGAGAGCAATTGAGCGGAAAAGTGGCAAATTAATCGACAAGAGCAAAGTGAGGAGCAAGGCACTTGATCAAGTTTAGAGACAATAGTTTTCCACGTCCTTGGTTTCGGTTATTGTTGTATTGAAAAAGTGATTGAATTTCCAATGTAGTCACTTCCTTTTGGTAGTTTCTTTACGTCGCATCTGTCAATAGATTGATTCTGACGTCTGGACCGAGCAGACGGTGGACGCCGGGCGTCGGCGACGTCAGTAGCGTCGGCGGCGTCAGTAGCGTCGGCGGCGTCCGACACGAAATGCAAGCGTAATCATGATGAGTGCTTGCTGCCGAAACCATTATACAAAGCGCGTGCTTCGCTACAATAACCAGATTATTATTCGTCATTAGCTAACCATGGCTTTGGTCCCCGGAGACCATCATCCCATGTTAATCAGAACGAGGTATTTGGATTGCGTATTGCACTCGTGGCTGTGCATGAGTTTAGCGAGCTGCACACATGGTGTGGCGGGATTTAGTAATAGTCTGTTAACCAGGCAAGCTCAGATTTTAAGGATTATATAAAGTACAGGGATAAACAAAGCGACAGCTCACAATTTATTTTTATTTTTTCATTCTTTACAAAGGTTTTATATATTATTCAAGCTGAGATGAAAAAATTTAATTCATCCTGGAAATACATTTAAACCGTGACAGAGATTAGGGCGTTGATGTTCGAGCTGCTGATTTTTTCCCATCAGGGATTAGTCTAATTACTTGGCGTCAGCATAACGTGGATCTACTTGCTTCGTTCGCGATACGGACGCTTTTTATTGCGGAATCCAGAAACTTTCGATCCGCTGACTGTTCATATTTGATTATCTGTTTAGTGCACAGTTTTATTCAGCTTTCATTCTACCTAGAAAACTGAACAACTTTTTTTCAACTACTGCATTGGAGAAATGTCCATTTTAGAGTTTTGGATGGGGGTCGTACCGCTACCAATTTGCCACGGTTGTGTGTTTTTTTTTAGTTTAAATTATGTTCATATCTTGAATACAAATTCGTGTGCCGTAGAAAGGATGATAAATGAAGAATGTTTTAAAGGGGATGAGGGAAGGGGCGCCAGGCGGAGGCGCCACTGTTTTCGTAATCAACGGCGATTGTTGTCGTGTCAATTATTGCCATAACACGTGATTATTTCATTCATGCCGGGGCGTTTTCAATTAACAGCCCCGCATTGAAAATCAGAAATCAGAATGTACAAAATCTCTAAGCCTCAACTCTAACTATATGGTCTCCACTTATAGATGAGAATGACGGCGAGAAAGTGCCAAGATTTCAAGGCTCCTCCACCACATTTATCAACACATTCCAATATAATACGGAAACATAATGGAAGAGTTAATGCACGTCATTTATCAAAGCTGATTGTTGTAACTTCCGTTCTTCTGTGGATGACACCTTCTAATTAGGCTTCATTTTCTTGAAACATTATAACGTTCTATTTTAAAGAAAAATGGTGTAAAAAATGCTTTCACTTCCCATTTATATTCTTGATTTCACACGGAAGAGCTTTTACTTTTTCATTGTCTGAATATTTATAGCATTTGACAACGTCTAACTCCGGCAAAATGATCAAGATAGAGAGTGACAGAAGAGATATGCACATCTCAACTCAATCACATCTCAGGGAAAGTCAAATCTTTTACGTTCTGCATTATAACTTAACTCCGAATCTGATCGTAATATTCTTCATAATTTATACATGTCAGTATCTTCTTCCTTTTCATATCGTTGGCTTACTGCAAAAAGTCACTAACTCAAATTCTGTAGTTCTGATCAACGTAGTTAGCTCTGAAGAAAGTCCATAGGAGTCTTACTGCATATACTTTAGCCTCTAATTTTAATTAATACATACATGGTAGGCAGTACGAAGGATAGGAAATCACTCAAATGTATCATTAGTTTTCAATAAATATTATTTTTTTCTTTTTGTAAAGTTAGTGAAAAATTTAAATTGATTTTTGTATTGTAAGTACAGTTAGGAGTAAGCTTTTTTCAAGACTAGACGATCTACTAACTCAATTTTCACAAAATGTCAGTTAGTGACTTTTTGCATTAAGCCCACGATAAACTACAGTTTACTTCGTACACTTAGTTACAATACATGCAACCTAGACGAGTAATTTTTGAACATATGCCACATTAGTTAAACTGATTATTGGATAAAAGTATGTCGTTTTCTTCACTTACCACTGACTGTGGATGGGTAAATGTTGAAGGAAGGCTCTTGCAACCATGACGTAACGGTTACGTGCTCCTTGACAAAGGAAGGCACGCTGCAACGAACAATGACGTTGTTGCCTAGGAAACCACCAGGGCTCTGGACCTCAGGTTTGTAGCGTTGGTCCACCACTTGTAAACAGAACAAAACAAACAGGAATTATTTGTAAACTTTTCGGTAGAGAACAGTAGCAGAAGATGCAAAGTAGGTAACGATTATTTGAAATCTGGATTTGAAATCTTGAGTCCGATCTCCAATTAATGTAATTAATTAATATATTATGAATAACTATGCAAAATGGAGATACGATACAGTAGTGTTGTTGTTTTAATTATTGGCAGTAACTTTTCAGACCTGAGTTATCCCTTGTTACTGTAAAACATTTGAATGCTTGGTTTATAAAAAAATTATAAAATTCCAGAAATATACTAATAGATTTAAAACCGCCGAATGCAGTATTAATCATGGAGTCAAGTCAAATAACATAGTATCATTTAATATCACTATGAGTGAAGTTACAATTTTTTAAATATACTTTCTTAATTGGTGTTATTTTAATTTCATGATGATTTTACGCTAGTTCACTATCTTTAATAATTTGTCGGTTCCCTTTCACCGTTATGTATATCACTTCCCAATTTAAACAATGACGAGCCAATTTGGATGACAATTTGTCCCGATAAAAGCGTTTGTTTACCCTTTTCAGGGCAATTCTCCTGTCATAGTCAACAAACTATCGACGGAACAAACCTAACCCCCAGACATTCAACGAAATTTATAATAATAGTTTATTTGGATCCAAGTGGATCTCGAATAACAAACACAATTTCCATCGCTCTGAACTTTAGCTTCTGTCGTAGCGTATGCACGTGACTTCTAGGTACACAAGATCACTGGTTCGATCCCAGACTCAGTCTCCATATATTCTATTTGCGTTTGATTCCAGATTCTTGTCAAAAGTCATTATTTTCTCTAAACTATCGTTATCTAAATATAATTTAAACTCTCGTTGTTATCTTTAATTGCAGTTGAACGAATTATTCACGGAATTGAAAATAGCCAGTTAGCTGGATCCTATAGTGGATAATGTAAACAATTAATCGTACCTGTAGTTGAAAGTGTTCCCTACATGACCATGCTATTTATACACAACCAAGCTCCTGTGAAATAGCATGTAACAGATGCAAAGTGTAATAGTGCATGGATACCATAAAACAATATATTCGTACCTAGATGAGAATGAACTTTAACACGTTTATATTTTAACACTTCCTCTTATTACATATTTCACATATATTCTGTTGAGAACCGAATTGTTCTCTTTTATAGATAATAGATGTAAAATCGTAAGAACAATATTTTTATAATTATGGTCGACCACTTTGACTGAGTTTTTTTTCACATTCGTCAATAAATATTGCAATGCTCCTCCGTAACATTATCATCTAAAATAATGCCACAGAATAAAATAATCTAGCTCTCAAAAAGTCTGTCAACAGTCTGTTCAAATTCAGCTGGTAGCAAAGTTGGTATTTACTATAATTAAATTCATATGAACATCTTTCATTTTTCTCAACTCTTTCTGAAACTGAAAAGAAGTGATTCAAGAAGATTCTAACGATGGTCACGTGCACAAGTGATCAAACCCGACTCCTAGTTTCTACCTACTTCTTCATACTACACGGAGTCGAATAATTACATCAGTTCCTAAAGCCACGGAAAGTTCTATACATTTTGTGCTCACAAGTTAAGGCCATAGAAACCATTAGATTAATTCAGATGATATCGTGATTCTATGCTTGTAAGCGAATACAGTGATTATTGATCATATACTATAGAGTCGGGCGGATAATTATCTTTCAGATGTCGTACTTCTGTTATAATAGGACATGAAATCCACTATGTGCCACTGACATTCCCGCTTAACAATAATTTCAACTAAAATAGTTTATAAATAATTGATAATGTTCAGATAGATGTGTGGTCTAGACCGCAATTCACTGAAAACTGTCACAACACCGTGTGGTACAAAAAAGCAATTAATGATAAAGAGATGTATTATTATAAAAAACGTGTTCTCTAATTGTTTTATTTCCATAAATCACTTTGCAAGCATGTTGGAAAATATGTTCTGTAGCATTCACTGTTACTTGCAATCTTTTATAGAATATCTTTTATAAAATATGAATTCTGCTGTTTCAAATCTTAATTTTGCTATGCATTGGTTTGTTTAATACTCTGAAAATGAGTACCTATTATGTGTATAATCTATATCCAGTGTAGTGTATTTGACAGGCTAATTTGACAAGTTCCTGGAAATGTCAATGTGGGTTACGTAAGTTTTTCGTTTAAGTTATTCAGTTATCTAAGTGTTATTTAAAACATGATTTACATTACATGAAAATGATTTAAGAACATGATTCATGAAAATCATGAAAATTGTAAAACATTTTTTCAGAAATATATGTTATTAAAATACATATGATAAACCACAACGGTCTTGAATTCAAGAGAGTTTAAACTGATTCATAATATTTACTAGATGTACACATGTAGTTTAAACAAAAATACATAAATAGGATAAAAGAAATAAAAGAACTTACAAACCTACAGAAGACATGTTCCTACTGTTTAAGTTATTACATTGTTCCTGGATGAAGGTATAACGACAAGGACTATAATCAAGTAAGTAAAATAACCAGTATGTGAAACAATTCATAGAAACCATTTATCAATCATCACCTAAGATATTTAACAATTTTGTGGCCTTAAAAGTACCGAGTGACATGAAAAATTCACTAGAATATTCCATTAGTAGAGTGAACATTGATCTTCCTAACCTTACCAACTACCTCTATCTTCCTAGATTGTACACAATATTTCATACAAAGCTTTCTTCTCCGCTTTCTCACCCATACGAAATGCAGTTTATATTTTCAAAATACGCTTACAAAGGAAATGGTAAAGGACGGAATTGGATAAGGGTTGTAACCACACTCAGTAATCGAAATTACATTATCCCGTTGACACTTTCTTTTCTTACTCATGTGCTGGAACTTTAAACTCATTGTATATCATCCTTCTACTACACTATAGTTGGTAGATGACCGTTAACGTTATGCTTTGTTGTACAATGCATTGTCTTTTGAAACCATGGGTTGTGAACATCTCAAGAATGAATTACTCTTCAAAACTATGCGACCATCGTAAAGCGAAACACCACAACACGTGCCAATTCATTTGAACAAACCAGAAGTAGAGCAAATGCATATCAATCACATAGATGATTAAACAATGATCAAAGTGTTTAATGATTCCATAGCTAGGTTGACGAAATAAAATAACTTGATGGGAATAACAGATTCCGTACAGGGCTGAAATAGAAGTACTAGTTTACAATCGTCTCTTTGACCCGATACAATTGCTTCTACTTGCGTTTGTGACATCTAAAGGTTAATCAGGTGCTTTGCAACAATAACTAGTCCAAAGGACATGGGTTTGAATCTCCGTTGCATGTGAAGTGCTGATAATTGTGGGAGGCAAATAACATTGTTATGCATGTTGCATCTTTCAAACCTGCAACTGCTGGACTGGCAGGACAACTGGAATTGGATTATGTTCACATTTACATTATTGTATTTCTGGAGATGCAATCACAGAATCGCATACAATCGCATTATTTACTAAAAAATATTGCGAAGAAACATTTTGAGTAGGTATACATAATTGATTTGTATGAAAAAGTACGAGTGAATAATATGATGGTCAGAAAGATCTGTATTCTGGACGAAAGTTTTTATTTTTCCGATTTTTTAGATTTACGTAAAATATGTTGTCCTTTTTTACTGTTCAAGTGGACTGTGGTAGAGTCTCCCTATACCGCCAAAACATAAAAGCAGAATGAAGAGCGCATCGACAAAAAACATGCGTGGGAAACTATCTGTCCAGTTTCCCACACTCATAGAGCGCTAATATTGACGATGGATGAACAGGGTTAAGAGCCATGGGGAAAGGGGATGGGGAATGCATAGGGGATGGAGAGAGGAGAGAGAGAGAGAGAGAGAGAGAGAGAGAGAGAGAGAGAGAGAGAGAGAGAGAGAGAGAGAGAGAGAGAGAGAGAGAGAGAGAGAGAGAGAGAGAGAGAGAGAGAGAGAGAGAGAGAGAGAGAGAGAGAGAGAGAGAGAGAGAGAAACGGGGAGTGGGGATTCACTGGAGTAGTCCACTAGTTGGAAATTGTGTTCCATGTTCATTAGTAGAATATACATACGGAACGTGGTTGCGTTGCTTGGCTGTTGTGCGAGGTTTGCATTTCTATTAGTCTGTTCATTGATTTGGCCGAGTGAGTTGAGTATATAGAGGAGGCACCAGGATTGCTCTGGCCAAACTCAACTGCACGAGTCACTGGCTTTTAGACTAATCAACTGTACAACTTCCGAAGAGCGGCATGGTAGGAGATGAGATGACAAACCGTACCAAAGCATAAACTCTCATCGCTCAACGTTGATATGTACACTTCTCTTGACGAAAACCATTTTTCTACAAGCAACAAAAAGATGATACTGGCGCCGATGTGAAGTTTTCCAACATACATGAGGGAGCCCGCCAGCCAGTTATTTAGCATCCGAGTTTTTTGGTGGTTGGTTGGTTTGTTCATTCGGTCATGCATTTTGTTCTTGTTACTAAGCGTACATTTTGGCTTGAGAGTGAGTATGCAACGTATAACGGTGAAATGTTATTTGGATGAAAAAGAAACGTAGATTAATGGAGCTGAGATTATCTTGGGTCTTAGTCCAATTGGTTCAGCAAACGTGACTAGACTTTGACAAAACCATTCCCATACTCTGCCATTTAGTTTTCGTTGAAAACTTTATTTTTCGTTAAGAAAGTTTTGACCTGTTAAAATCAGTTTCTCATTGATCGCACACGCCGCGTTTCACGAACAATTTTTCTCTATTCTAAGCAAATAAAACTTTTTTTAGAAATACCGTCTATATACGTACTCAGTTTATTTATTAGGTTATGGTTCTTGGGAACACAGTTGGATCATCTCAGTTGATTTGTTGACAATACTACTTATTAAAGCTATTGTCTCGTCTGCTCCTCTAATCGTGATATAACTCCGAGACAGAAACCAGACAATTGGCAGACGTCACGTCCTCTTTCACAGCCCCGGAGCAATTTATTGTCATATCAAAACTAACATTTCCTCTTATACTCGATCGACAATAAACATGTTCTAAATAATCAATTCTATGTGAGTCACACAATGATTTTAAACATGGAATGTGTGAGTATTTTTTAAAATTATTTTTGTAGTTAAATATCAGTGAAAAACAGCGATTTTGTATGAAGTGTCACTGTCAAATTTATCTTTATTCATGAATGGTTTCCAGAGTTTTGTGTCTCTTGTGAATCCTTCTCTAATGGCCCTGGTAGGAGATCCTGCTGATTTATTCGAGATGTAATTACAAGAAACACGTTTAGAAGGTGTCCGACCGCATGTGACCCCTCCCCCATAACCCCCCCTCCCCTTTGCGGTCTTCCCAACATACAAGCAAACTCTTTATCAATCTCAACCAAAAACTCACAAATTATTGATATTCATTCAACATTTATTTTTATTGGAAAAGTTATCAGTACTAATTTCTTTCTTTGTATAAATTGATTGATTTGTGACAAGCATAACGGCTTAGTTTTCTTGATTAATAAATAATCTTCACTTATTTCAAAAGTAATTAAGACAAATCCCACATCTGCCACCAAAGTAGAACTTTGAAAATGTATGAAAATAAATCTGAGGAAATTTTTATAAAACTGCCATCCGACTTGACTAACTGCGACGGATGAATATGATATTGGGACATGGGAAGGAGATGGCCTTGGTCTATTAATAGGATACGCCTCTCGACTGAGGGAAAGCACGAAACAATTTGTTTTAAATTTTCGAAAAATACTTATTGTCGATGAATGTGTCTTAAATTTGGTACAGTTAAACTTGTTATTAACAAATCGTATAAAATATAAGTGTATGATTTTAAGTATGAATTATTCAAAATGTTAAAACATTACAAACCTATTTGACTTTTAATGTATTTTCTTAAATAAATTTTAAAAACGATTGTAGTTTAATTACTCACAAAATATTATTCCTAGTTTCACTTATGTCAAAAGTGATCACGAAAAAATCCCACATCTGCCACCATTGTAGATTTCGAAAATTTCGGAATTTCAATCTGATAATTTGAAAACATTTTTAAAATATTTGATTACTTATGAGTGCATATCTCAGATCATGTGTGGGCAACATAATGATTTTAAACATAGTATGTAGTCATCGTTTTGGGTAAAAGTTGGTGCAATTAATTATCATTAGATTTATAAAATGTTATGTAGGTAGTTAATTATTAGGTTAAAAAAAGAAAAAAATGTATCATTATAAATAATGCAATATGTGCCGTCTGCAAACGTTATTTTTCAAAAATAAAATAACCCGCGTATTAATTATCCTGAAATTAATTATGTAAAATGTGTTAAGTATTTCTATAATAATACAAAATGTTGCAATAGTAACTTATAGACAAGTTTAAGGTATCCTACATAGGATGGGTGACCTAAAGAAATAGAGTTAGGAGGCACACATGCTTGCAACTTCTTGTTCTGTGTAGGTATACTATTCGCTTTTATATATTGCATCAGGTAACCTATTTTCTCGCAAGTAAATTGCGTTTTGAGTACGTTCTGAAAGGTAAAGTCCCAAGTCACCTACTGCTTACCTGCACGTATCGTAACGTCTCTGCTGACGATAGCACCGACACTATTGGACACTACACAGTGGTACACTGCCCAGTGGACGTCTTGTCGAAACGCCTCGGCCTCGAAGGGCGGAAAGAGAAGCGACCCGTTGCTGAGCAATAGTCGCACTCGAGGGATGGAGGTGATGCCACTGAGGTCACCCGTCAACCACTCAACACTTGGCTTGGGATTTCCTCGACCAGCGCAATCGACGCGCCCTCCACTTGTGTTCGTGAACTCGAGTTTCGGCGGCGGCTCGCTGATGAAGCTGGGTCCTTGTGTGTCGTACAGAGCTCCAGATCCTGTCGAGTACAATAAAGAGTGTAATAAAGTGGTATGGTAATGAAGACGAAGAGGTGTTTCATGACTCGGCACATTACGAGAAGGTTAATGACTATGGTGAAATTGGTTTTTATGTCTGAGGTTGAAACTAGTTTCATCGTTTTATTCGTATTCTATCCACGCGTCTAACGTTTCGGTTCTCGATACGTAAGGGGGTTATGATTTCATTTAATAGCTTGATTTACGAGGCTGTCATTGTTCCCACAATCAGCCTTACAGATTCCGACGACATAAAGACTCTTAAGAACCTCCCGAGCAAAATAACATGTGAAACGGATTGAAAAAAGTGTCTTTTTTGCATAAGATTGATCTCCTCGATGTGCGATTCTGCCAAGTCTGCAACGGATCCCCCCACATCCTTCCTGTCTAACCATATCGTTTAGCACATTAGTTGAATGATACGACTCATGCGGCTTGTCAGAAAGGAAAACCACACCGCGATGTTCGAAGTCTTGACTGAGTGTATCAATGCGCGTCGGTTGAAAGCAGGAATTCTGCTCTTTTCTTTTTCACCCCTCCACCCCCTTTCAGACTAAACCTCCTTGTCAGCACAATATATCCCATCTCATCACATCCCGCTCAATGCCCTCCACTCTTCTCCTCTTTCCTCCTTCGTCCTCCTCCTTCCCCCTCCTTCTCTAGTCATCTATCTACCGTAGTCGAGATCAGGTCACACACTTGACTTTCAATTCTTCTCGAGGTGCTCTTCGACCTTCCTTCAGTGTTCATCGCCTGCCCGCCTGTCTTCTAGGCGTCTCAAAAACTTCATGAATCGATACTAAGCTGTCAGCAGTCAGCATAGAGCAAACTTGAGAACGCCAATCAATTTCTTACTGTTGATTCTGCATAAACGATGCGGTCTCCTACCCCTATCAGAAATCCCGACTTATCATCTCTCATAAAATGACGTTTCATTCTTTTGAAGAGGAAAATATTCATAACCCCTCTAGTAGTCAATCTAGGAAAAGCGACAAACGCGTAATACGTTTGAAATTGGTAGGAAATTAAAAATTGATGTCGCAACTCAATTCAGCGATGAAACATAGTCCATTAGCTTTGGTTAAAGCCGCCGCTTCATACCCGCTCTTGACAGCGATCTCCATATTCTCCGGTACGAAAAAAAATAAAGAACGCCGGAGTGGAAACATTTCCTGAAAAATTGATTTGAACAATGTTTTATCGGTTGCAGATGGTGCTGAATAATCAAGTTGGGGATATTTAAATATTCGAGCATTGAACGCGCGCGATACATAATAACGAGGGTGAATCTTTTGGCCCACCGAACGTTTGCGTGAACGAGACGCTAAGGGATTGGACTGCAAATACACGCGGTGTAATGAAGGTGCTATGATATCGATAAATCGGCTCTAGTTCTAATAGCTCATTGACTAGCGTCGATTCGCTCCGATTGGTCCACACACGGAACATCGCATTCAACTGTACCACCCATCAAGTCGTGGTAGTCGGGACTATCTGGGAACCATTGATTTACTAAGTGAACATCCCTTTTGCTGAGAAGATCAATACAATGTTCAGAATTTCAAATTGTGTAAAGGACAGGAAAGGGGAAACACTAGATCCTTAGTGCAAGGATTTCTTTTTCGTTTCCTTCCATTAGTCATTTGCTATACTTAACGTCAAAGATAAAGGTCTCCGTCAGGAAACTCTCTGCTTGGTTGTGTCTCAAAGAGTGGCCGGCCAATGGAAATCCAGCAGCTAGTTCACATAACTCAATGAACCCAGTGTTGTGTGGGACTCGACGATGACCAATGGTTATAATTCAATTATATCTTGACGCGAATATCCTTCTTAATTGCCTCCAACATCATTCATTGAACCAGTGATAACATCGGCCCTTTCGACAGGAAAATGAAAAATGTTTACATTCTATGTTCTGGCATGCTCTTTGTGTTTAACAATGTTTAGCATATTTTAGAGGATCATCGCGGGTTTTTGAAGTGACGAAAGAAGAAGTTTTAGAACAAGTCGTTTTAATCTATATTCAGCGGTGCTATCAATACGAAGTACTAAAACTAAAACTAAATGACTACCACAAGGAAACTATTATTAACTGGGGCTAATCATTATAAGTGATTTACAAGTTATAATGTCCATTCTGAAACTACGTATAAAATCTAGATAGCAGTCTATAACTGTCTTCTTCATTCATGATTCACGTTAACACGAACCTTATGCAAATTCATTCATTGCATTCACTTGATTAGCAAGTTAAAGTTCATTTCTGTATTTAACTGGTAGAATCTCTGTCACAGTGCGCACAATGCAATTCTCTTTACATATCAATCAGCGGCCGTGTGCGGAAACGATAAGCACGGTGAGTAAGACAATGAGACGGTTATAATGGCACAGGCTGGCGCTTACGCCATGAACACTATTGACATAAAGTTCAACATAGGAAAGCCAGAATGAGGTTAAAACATCACGATCTCGCATATCCCATAAGACCATTTCGACCGGCAATGCGAATTGTTACAATACTGTAGTTAATCTACTTTTGGAATGTCCCTCTTGTTTTAGTTTCAAAGTTCGTTCAGTCCTTATTCTCGTAGTTTTAAGTAACACTCTACTCGGGAACGTGTCAAAAAGTGAACAAATGTGACTGCAAATCCAGTTTGTTATTTCTTCTCTCAAATAATAGAAAATAATGGAAATGAAACGCGGTGGAGGTGCCAAAGAAATGATATTACAGAACATCGACATTTGAGGCTCAAATTCATTCATGTGGTTTTAGGATTTTTTTTTAACTTATGCACGATAAATAATTAAACTTATGCCAATTCATTGAACTTTTGCGTAAACTTCTTTATTTCTAGTACAATATTTCGTCCTGTTTCACAGGACATAGGAAGAAGTCAGGAAGAAGTTCACAGGAAGAAGGAAGAATATTGTACCTACTATCTAGAAATAAAGAAGTTTACGCAAAAGTTCAAAGAATTGGCATAAGTTTAATGATTTTTATCTGTTTATAAAGATTGCTTCGCGGGTTGATTTTTTTAAATAAAATAAATCAAAATATACAAAATACTTTTAATTTTATGGCGTAGCAAGGTGGTTTAGGCTGTAACGCTCGGCTTGCAATCCGCGAAGCACGGTTCGATTCCCGCGACCAATCTTGCTGACTAAGGTGTTTGTTTTTTACCTCAATCGAAAGGCAAGTGTTGGGAAGGTTTATTAGTAGTAGGCCACGACTTCTTTCCAGACGCGATAAAACCAATCAGAGATAAGACGTATTTCATTTAAACTTTATTTCATATGGAAGAGAAAGCGAATGGCTCTGAAGACTAACTGTAACACAATTTACTTATTATATTCACATGGAAATGAATAGGTACTTGATATGACGATGATTGGACTCGCACGAACTCCAGTCAAATCCCACGCAACTCAGTACTTGATGATATTCAAGTCACCATCAATGTTCTCCATTCGACTTTCCAAACAGTATTTCAGTGGCTCTCATTTCCCTATACGATACTTGCAAGAGGTCACCACTTGAAACTCGTTGGAACTTAGAGAGTGACAAGAGTTTGCGACTCCGAATCTCCCCCCCCCCCTCTCCGTCTCTCTCTCTCACTCGACTTCTCAAAAAGCTTGGCGCACAGAGTCACTGCAAGCTCGCCATGCCCGTCGGCCACATACAACAATCCAACAATGATGTAGAAACAGCTCTTTCTGGTCCGCAAACACACAATCAACCAAACCCAAGTACAAAACTTATTGCACTCCAACGAAACTTCACAGAGATCGCGTTTCTTTTGTTTTCGACGGCTAATAACTTCCCTTTGAGAGATTGCTTCGAAATAATAGTCTGCCAAGACCACGGAAAAAATTTGCAATGCATCACTCTTCCTCTCTCCATAAAATGAAAATGGCGTATCTCGAAAGTATTGTTTCAATGTTAATCAATCAGGATTCAAATCCTCTGGAAAATGAAAAGAATATTCTTTTACATCGGCTTGAAGACTCAAACTAATGCTCTTATGTCTTTTGAAGTCAAGATAACGTAGATCAGAAGAAAGAAATTCTCATAAAATCGTCTCTACGTGAGATGAGAGTCTCTTTTAGCAGCGCCGTGAACAGGCATAACTTGACTACGACACATTTTCATTCTGTTTCTCTTGGGAATCGAACCTGGGCTATTGTAAGGATTCGCAACTTCAATCTTTGACATTATGAAGCTGCAGGGGTTTTCTTGGATAAAGCTGAAGAATGTTTACACACAAAGTTTATCTTTAAAAGGTAATTGGTAATTTGATTTAGAAGAGGTGAAAACTTTTTTCTCCACATTATTTTAGAACTGAAAAAAAGGACGTCAGGTGGAATATATAAGTAGAAAATGATTTGTATGGTAAACATAAGATAGCAATGTGTAGGTTGGGTGAACCGTGTGCAGTGAGGCGGGGGTGTTCATTATTATGCCATGTGGCAGGGATTTGGTCCTGGTACCCCCCTGAGACGCTCAGGTAGCTGCTTGGGGTTCAGCTTGTGGCGTACAGCATTAGAGTCTCGACCGGGAGTCGAACCAACGTGGACGCCGACGACTCGAGGGTGGAAATAGTGCAGGCTAGGGAAGCACGCACACCGTAAATCTGTCCCTGTATAACCCGCACGTCTATCGTGGCGCTTGGCGATACGCTAGATACCAGAATATCTTAGTTTCTTAAGAGGTAGAGAGAGAGGGATTTCGGATACGTGTCCGAAGACTAACTACATGAAATAAGTCAACAATGTAAAGAGAAAAGTCAGCGTGCGTCGAACTGTTTTTTTAGTTTTGTTTCCCTTCTATTTTAGAACAATGAATATTGTCGAGTGCATGAATCGACTGTAGTTGTACGGGCTTTGTTAGCAGTACGTTTTAAGTACACACCTAGAGGCGCAATCCATTCTTCTCAGCTAGACACCTCCTTGAACACGGCACCTCCACCAATGATAATAAACAGGGTATTCTTTTAAGGACAATGTATCATAATGGCGCACTTTCTGTTATTGTTCATAGAGCTTGAATACGTGACTCCTTCCTCAAGCGATGTGACGATTATCTTGTAAATGTAATGCGCTGTTAGAAATGATGGGAAACCTTCAACTATCAGAGCAGTTTGGTCCGAAAGCAATCGTCCTTCTGAACTTTCAAGGAATGAAGAGTTTTTAACAATTACATTTTCTAGGATTAAGTCAAAGAAAATAGATTACAATTCCCACATGACTAGACCGAGTCGAGAGAGTATTACAATTGTTTTAAATCGATAGTTTTTCAACGTTAGATGCCAATCAATGGCTATATTATAAAATAATGTCACATGATGAACGGAATTAAAGCTTTTAGTAACTTTTAACGAACTCGATTCCATTTCACCGAGTTTTACGAGCAACTCGATAGCGAAGCACTTTTAAACACTCGCCTGAACTAGTTTATTATTTAAATGTTCGCACGGGGACTTGAAAAAGATCGTCCCAATAGTGTTTCACAAAACATCTCTCTTGTTGCCAATAAAAGTAAAACATTTTCAGTGAGTTTTTTTTTCAATCTACGAAACATGTAAATTGATGAACTAAATTTTATTCATGACGGACACGAATTCTTTGATCTGAATTTTTCCTCTTCTTTTCAAATCGTTGGTATATGGAAACCGCTGCTACTACTACTCTCTGACATAACCTGAATGCAAGCGTGAGTCTATATATCTCTTCTCTCCACCATTTTCAACCACTTCGTCCTCGCGTAAGAACGAAGGCCTGACCCGCTCTCAGCTTGGCCTTATACCCGGTTGTTTGAACAAATCCTAACCAGCTCGCTGCCTAGGCCACGTCGGCCGAAATATTTGCATTGTAAACGGGTAACGGGTAAGGGTAGTGTAAACATACCCAGCCATAGCAAACTCTGTGTGCTCTTGCTCGCTGCGATGAATTGTGCTGTTTCTGCTTCCTCCACACATAACATGCACTAGTTCTCGTGCTTCAATTGTAAAAGTACTGCAAACCCAGCACTTGCTTGGAAAATGTTCACTCAAGTGAGGAAACTTGTCAGTGAATTTATAATGGATGCGCGACAGTAAATTGTTGAGTGGTTTATTTTTCGAGTAATATTACGAATAATAAATATATATGATTATGCTAAACGAAAATCAAAGAAAATACGGTGTTAATGTCCTGATCCTACATCTGCCACCATTTGTAAATTTGAAATATTTGCCAACATGGTTACTTTTAATAATATTTATGTTGGAAGACAAAGATATAAATATGAAAACGAACTTTTTATTAGAAATAAGAAGAATAGGTTGAGAGGAGAATGTCAAGTATAATGTCGATTTCTGTAAATGCAGTGTATTTTCTAACCACACATTTTTCTGCGAATAAAACTACGGCTATTTTAATTTAACAAAGTGGACTCGAATTGAGTATGAAATAAAAGCCTATTCTGTGTTTGTTGTAAAGCCCTCAGCACCAGGAATAAAATGCAGTGGACAGCACCCTCCCTGAAGGGCAGGGAACATGGCCAGGATATGTGACAAGTTTTCATTTCCGTTTTGGCCAGCACTGGGCACATCCGTTCTAAAAAAACAAAAACAACCCATGCACGCTAGCTCTAATAAAACTATTGGAAATGAAAAGAGTCAGTCGAAAAAACTCTTTTTTTCCAGTAACAAAAAATAGCAGCTCTACAATCATCTTGTGTGGTTGTTCGTCATTGTTTTCATGGAATAGAATGGGAAGGTCGGTGGGAAGGAAAGAGGTGGAAGGCTATACCACATCCCGACCTCTTGGGAAATCTCCTGGCTTTAGTCGGATTCTGGACTGAGTTTTATAGCAGTAGAACGGAAAGGCTGTGTATGTCACGGCAGTGTGGTGGTGTCAATATTGAGTGACAATTCCACCTCTCTCGTTCCCTCTCTCGGCTGACTAGACGAACCATCTATGTTGATATGTAAGAGAGACCGCGAGGTCACCCCCTAGTGACTTAACATTTAAACAATAGACAGGGAACAATCGCCACACCGTTCTTTGCTCGAGGTTTCGTCTAGGAAATATGCCTCCCATTCGCGCGGCTTGCATGGTTAACGAGAAAAGTTAGAAGGCACGTTTTAAGTCAAATTGACTTATGGCGCGAATCTTTTGAATACAAGTTTCATTTTTCTAGAATATATTTCATCTAGAACAATTCCTAGAATGTAATCATTTCTTTCAGCGGAGCGCAAGAGGTTCAAGAAGCTTACTCAGCCTTACGTGGACGTTTCTTTAATAATATTCAAGTTTGGTTCCATTAAGTTTCAAAATGATTAACGTTCGATTCAGTGCGTAAAACTATCAGAAATCACTGTTCTCTTTCTACATTACAGCACTACAAATCTAGACTCAAACATTATTACGTTTTAAATCTTGAACATTTGTACTCGGTTCGTATATGTTGGGTTCTCTCGATGTTGGAAGAAACCAGGGCTATAACAATATCTCGGAACGCAACTGGAACCACTTATTAATTCTGAGCACAAGTTAACTTTACGATGACCTAAAGGTGGCGAGAAAAGCATTTCGTATAGAACCTCAGTCCTTTTAGACGCTCATTTTGTTGTGAAATAAAACTGTGAGAAATGAGCACCATCTCTGGGGGGCTGCAATTCAGAGTAATTTCCTCGATAAGATCACCAACTAATGTGATTAAGACAACACCACGGTATTACTCAAACCGACAAGACGATATAGAGATTAGAGTTCGGCTCCTTTTTCTCAAGCTAAATTACACACCATTCACTTGGCAGACACTTTTTCAAATATAAATCCTTTAACAGTATTACCTTCTGAATTAGGTCAGAAGTGAAGAGACCTAATCTCTGCCATCCAACTTATTATAAATGAGAATGCAAATTATGTTTTCTCCGAAAATACACCAGCTTCAATATCTTATTGCTGACTGCAAAACTCTTATTATTGAAATTAATTCCTATTTTTGTAGGCTACTAGTGATTAAGAAGATGGAATTTGAATATATATTTTAACTTCTCTAGAAGTATTACCTCATTCCGCAGTCAACAAAAGTTTTAAGTCATGAATCGTACTCGAGTCAAGCTGTCAATATCATCCCTCGTCTTTATAACCAATATTCCCAAGTTCCACCCAAAACCAAATAATAATGTTTATTACGTTTGACATTTCCGAGAGCGGGAAGTAGAAACAGGATCTGGGGCCACAGGTGCTGAACAAGCGCCAAGCGCCTTCTATCCAACCATCAAAAGTGATATCTTTAGGTGATGTCGAGTCAGTATAGCGAATGATAGATAGTAGGCCTACTTAGTGCATGTAACCCCAAGTTGTGCCTCCGTAGCTCCTTCGGAAACTTTCTTCCCCATCAATCAGCCCTGCGCTTTGCTACGAGATGATGTCTAACCTTCTCTCTCGCCACGGTTGGCTCCGGGAATGGAATAGGACGATTTTAGCATTAAGACAATGGGCCAAGCTTCCCTGCTCAAGATATTTTCTATGATTGATGGCCAACTCGACCCTATTTTACTCCCACTCGTCACGAGAAGGGATCATTGCAACGATTTCAAGACACAAAACCGTGTTATATTTGCAACACGAAAGGCCAGCCAGAGGTTGGAGCAGAAAGACAATTGTTTTTTTTTGTTAAATTTTATCTGATTCAATGTAAAAGGCTACTTCAATTTGTACCCAACAGACGTTCATTATGTGATGTAATGTAATGTCTTGTTAATCACCATTAAAAAGAAATGAATGACATTTTAATATTCGTTCCAACTTAGATATAATCTAATGTACGTAATGATTTCTCCGAGAGCATTCGATAGTACATATTTGGTTACGTTTATCTGCAAAATGGCATGATTAACTATAAGGTGCTTCAGATAGATTTAGTGTCAAACGAAATATGAACAAAATGCAGTAGGGGATGAGGCGAAGGAGCAAATTATATTGAAGGTTCATATTCTATGACGAGGAATCAAAGATTTCTTTTGAGAAAATTCTATGAGAAAGAAGAAAACGGAGCAACGAACATGATTTATCTTTCAGTGAAAGCTAGGCCTTCTTGGGAGCAAATCTAATTTGAAATCTATTTATCAACAATGTGTCGGTGGGCGCCACCGCTAAGAGTTTGAGAGAGAGAGCAAGAGATGTGAGAGAGGAGAGTGAGAGAGAGAGAGCGGAAGTGGGGAGTAGAGAAAAGATGTTCGGATTGAAAATATTCGCTATCGATCGGCAGAGGTTGAAATATCAATCTCGATATTCAATTTCCAACCTTTGACATAACTCGGCATCTCTATAGTCGTCTGCATATCGGAATCAGTTGTGCCGAGCTGCAGTGTGGAACTAGTCTAGTGGTAAATCCACACATTATACTGTAAAACTCCGGATTAGTTCACATGATGGGAGGCGGTCGTCATGTATTTAATCCAATATAACCAGTTGAGAATTCCCGATTATCTTTTAAAAATAAAATAAACACACTTGCTTTTTTCTATAATACTGTAGAGCGACGGTAAATGAAATGCGGCAAAGTTTGTACAGCAGTTTGTTCACATGAAAATGTTTAAATTCAAATTATTCGTTGCAAGATGGCGTCTAAAGGATTTATACGAAATTCTATTTGGATCTGGGCGAATAAACACAACCAAAAGGGTACTAATCCTAATAAAATCATCTTTCCTTTGCAAAGCTTTCATCTCTAGCTCTCGTCTTCAATTAGGACTATACTCTGGTTATAATAGTATATCAATCATAAATCAATGTGATGCATAATTCAACGAATATTTCAGTGCGATCGTTAGAGTGGAGAATAAACCCACAGTCCCAGTAATGTCGGACAAAATCGAACCCCGATAAGCATTAATGAGTGATGATTCACCGTTCATGAATTACTGAACATTCTGATTGAATTCAGATCATGCACTACTCTCGCAACTAAATTATCTACATTTTCTTATTTTGATGTAATATAAATGTTTGAAATTCACAACATACCTGCATTCATTTATGAATCGAAATTGCATTTGATTAGAATTTAAGAAGAAAATTCCAAAGGTTTTTCAAACTCTTTACCTATAAATAAATAAAACTTCAAAGGAAACACGAAAAAGCAAAAGGTAGTAATTTTCTCTCAAAGAAAAACATTTAATTGGCATTGCTAGTGTCGGTGTGGGATAGTGGAGGTAGCGTGCGAATACTACCAGCTGATAGATATTTCTCATTCCAGAATCTAGACAATTATTTGTATCTTCAAAGCTTTCGTGTGGCTCTACCAGGGAACCTACCCTTCAGGCCCCCCGAATCATCCCCTAACTCCCCCCCCCCCCGTACCGGCAATTCGTTTACCACGGGAGCGACCGGACTCGATTCGAGCCACACACAAAAAAATGCATGGATCCGATTGGACAAACGTAAACTGAAGTAAAGTAAACACGGACGAATGTTTGCATTGGCAAATTACACGCAACTGCAAACATCTCCGCATATACAATGTTAATTAATCGCATGAATATGTTTGTAGTCCATTTGTAGTGAGTGCTACAGTGACATGTGACAGCTAAATCATCAATATATGTTGAAACAATTTCGATTAATAAATATCATGTCATCTTGAGATCACCACGAATTTATTTTCATGTTTGAATATACAATTTTTGGAATCCCATTCCCATTTATCTTACAAAATGGAGGAGACAAAAGCCTTTCAGAAAGACAAATACTACTGCAAAAAATTCTGTTAGAAGCTTTTTATTCACACTATATTTCATGTAATAGAAAGGCATTCCGAAAACGATTGTAAAAAAGTAGTCACCTTGGGGAATGAAGTCTAAACTACAGCACTACATTCTATGTATATTGAAACTTCATTAGAGTGATATCAAAGGATAGCCGCAATTCGCATCAGCAAAGTCGTTAATATAACATATCTAGCGTATTGGTAATAAAATGGGTTGGCGATTATATGCTAACGGCGCTCTCGTTCAGGCTGTTATCGGGACTAATGTACCAACGCTTCCGGAGCCAGGATATACACGCAATCACAGCAATTATATCGAAAACGTACAAATCAATGTGTTCAAATACTACATTCATGGCAGAGGAGAATTGGTTTAGATTCAAAAGCCAAATAAAAAATAATATTTATCACATCAAACTATAGAAGTGTTAGGTGACATTGAGTGTCAGAATTAACAGTTGTTAGTTATTGTATAATTATATTTGTAAAGAGTTGTGATCGTGTTACAATTGATTTATACTGTCACACTTGGTTGCTGGATGTTTTGGCACGAACTGATAAACCTGCTGGGGAATTCGCTGCATTGCATTTTATTGTTGTTTTCACCAATTCCTTATCGGTTTTGGACTTTAATTTACAGAAAAGTGAATGAATGTAATAAATGAGTTTTATGTATTTTGTCGACTTATACCAAGAAGTGATTCAAGTAAAAAACTATTTAATACATGAAATAGTTTAGTCAATCAAAATAGTATAAGAGATAACAAAAGTGCAATACTTTCAAAAAAGCGGGCAATTAATTCAATTGGTATAAATTGCTGTGATAAAGGTTCTGCAGACATTTCATTTTATATTATTAACATGCAAATGTAAGCAAATATAGATACCTAATAATAACCAATAAACCATCCACGACAGAGCCAATTTAACCACCGGACATATTGACAAATTAGATTGTTCCCACCGGAGATAAATTTATTTAGATTATGTTCCATTGATTTAGCTGTGGTTGGTCAGAATCGCTGCGTTGACCAAACCAAAAAATTTAAAATAATATTTTATTATTTAATCATCACATTTTTATTTGCACTCACTGGCAGTTTTTAACTGTAACGGAAGTATAAATATGATTTCCTCTAACATTTTTTTTGTGATCAGTGTAAAAGAGTAAAACGCAACGACTACAAAACGGTCAAAGGCTACAGCGAAAGATTTCGATTTCGTAATAGGTCTGTTATGAAGTTTAACTTGCTTGGTGTGATATGATCTCCATTACAGCGGAACCCTCCTATAATGAGAGATTATATGTAATAGGAGCTCGTTGCTCCCAATTCAACCCCCTCTTCCCCCCACAATTCCCCTTTCCACACAAAAACTCAGCTTAATCCTTTTATTATCACAGTTGTGCAGAGTTGATAGGCTAACCGCTACAGGCTTCGAAACCATGGAGAATCGAATAGTTGCCAACCACAAAATTAGGTGGGACAATGCTGCAATGCAGATTATAAAGTTATGGTGTTGTAAGTAAGTAGATATATTGTAATCAACACATTAAGTATGAGATTTTACTTCTTGTATGCTAAAACCTTGATTTACTCGCTGAATTAAATGTATGAAATATAGAAGAGATAAAAAGCGATACTATGCAAAGCAAAATATTAAAACGTTGAAATTAGAATTGACTTTTGATGTATAAATAATTCAAAAGATAATATGATAGCTTTTTTAAGTAAATGTATAGACGATGGAAGTTGGATTGGAATTGTTCGGCTGTATTTGAACAAGAAATGGAATTCATCATATTATGGCGGGGTCGGAGAGTATTTATTGAATTAAATTTTTTATATATTTTATTGCGATTGTCGTAACTAATACAATTGAGGTTAACAACCGTTTAGGCTTCCTTTCATGTCAGCCAAGTTATCTCTATTAAATTATCAAGAAGAAAACCTGCTCTTGAGTAAGAAACAAACGCATGATTTAGTTCTAATCGACAATCTTCGCCATTTAATAGTCACCCATGTGAATCTAATCTAGAAGGAGAAGAAAATTGCTTCATGCAGTTGCTCTAGAACTGGTCATCATTAGCTTGCTTAGCTGGCTCCTGGAATTTCTTGTCTTTTGTTAGAAACCAGCGGCGGAATGCGATTTTCCGTGTGGCCGGACGCCAGTCCACTTGACTGAATCCTTTCTCTCCCATCGTGCCGGGCCGACCGCGTGTGAGCCTCCCCCCCCCATCACCTCCCCCTTTCGCGGTCTTCCCAACATCCCAACAAACTCTATATCAATCCCAACCAAAAACTCACAAATTATTGATATTCATTCAACATTTTTTTTATCGGAAATTTTACCAGAATGACTAATTTTCTTTTTTTGTGCAAATTGATTAGTGACATGCATAACGGATCAGTTTTCTTGTTTATTTAATATTTACCATTTGCACTCGTTTCAAAAGTAATCAAGACAAATCCCACATCTGCCACCAAAGTAGATTTTAGAAAAGTCTGAAAATCAACCAAAGGAAAATTTCATTCATTTCTGATTATTTATAACTATGCTAATTGCGACGGATGATTAATGATTATGATTATGATGATGATGATGATGTTGATGATGATAATGATGATGATGATGATGATGATGATGATGATGATGAGTGGAATAAGGTGATGACTGAACGTAAATAAGGAGCGTGGGAAGGAGGTTGTCGTGGCTTAGAGGAATTACCACTAATTCCTCTAAGGTCGTGGTATATTTGTAGGAAACCTTCACTGCATTTGCCTGTGGAAAAACACGAAACAAAACCTGTAGGACATGTAAGATTTCTTAGATATTCGAAAATGACTTATTCTCTATGAAATGTATCTAAAATTTGGTACAGTTGGTTTATTTATTCATGAATCATATTAAATATAAATTTGTGATTTAAAGTACCTACTTCTGAATTAGTTTATGATTTCGTAATTCAAATAAAATGTGAATTATTAAATTTTTTTTGTAAATACTTATAAAGAGAAGAGTAGCTATACTGTAGTTTTATCACTTACAAAATATTTTCAAAGTTGCACTCATTTTCCAACTAATCACGAAAACTCCCACATCTGTCACCATTGTAGATTTTCGAAAATGTCGGCATATCAAGCTGATGTAAACTTTCATCCTGATCGATTTTGACGAAAACTCGAACTGAGGTTGATAAAATTATTAAAAGGAAGTCTACTTTATTCATAAAATTAGATATAAAATGTAGATTCATGAAATCAGGAAGACTAAGCGTTTTTCAATAATATCAGCAAAACTCATATTGATTGACTCAATACAAATACTCCTAACGACCATTGATTTACTTCTGGTAGTCAAAATTTAGGAGGTGCCAGTATTTGGAGTCGGTACGCTTTTCACGGAGCAAGTTGACTTAGATGGTAGCGTTCACTGATTGCATTCCAAAGGTCTTAGTTCGTTTCCCGAACACGACACTCCTAACTGAGCTTTCTCGTGATATCCTTCTGCCACGCGAAAAAATGGGAAGTGTTATAACTAACATACCACGACCGACTTCTTCTACACTTCTCTAATTCTTAATTATCGCCTCCTTATGATCCTCATAATCGTTAACAGACGAGAAATGGCCTAGCTATTGAGCGGTCTATAAACAAAATGAAAATAAGATTATTATGTTTCCCTTGGTGGAGGTGCCGTGTTCATGTTCCTTGTTGTATTTATCGAGTGTCCATCTTTAATCTACACGACGTAGATTGCAACACACTTAACTGCCAATATTTGGAGTATATACAGATATACTGGATATACTGTGTTTCTCTAAGTGGCTGTGGAAGAGCCGTGTTCTTCTATATTGGTTTTCTTCTCGACATATATCAAGACATGGAGGTGCCACGAGAAAGAGTCGATGTTAAGATATATGTCTTCTATTTCTATAACACGTCTAGACAATCCTCTATCTCAATTGAATCATCTTCTCTGTATTATCTCTATTATCCTTCATACAAATATCCGGTGGCTATTCTGTTTATATACTCTCTACTGCGTTGTGTGAATCAACAAAGCTGTGGGTGAAGTTTACCTCAGTTCCAGGGAAATGATTGAATGCCATCCATGTAGCACTAGATTAACTCTGTGAAGTGAGTATATCTCTTGAGACCACTCTAGGCCCTGTTACATATTCTCAGAGTTCAGCCAGTGATGTATGTGAGAACCCTTGTAGATTACACAAACGTCAGGATTGTTCACAAAGTTTTTCATAAAAAATGATTTTGATCGAGAGAACTTGGTTTCAACTATGTTCGTAATTTACTTTTTTCTCAATTTTGCACATATCTCACTAGAAATATACGAATTTAACTTTCAATCCTATCGTAGGATATTGCCCCACGTGGCAAATACCCCCAAGGTTGACATCAGAACATGGGGAACTCCATTTTCAAGATAGAACGTCAAATTCACGTCGAAACTTCCGAAATGAAAAACCATTCACGCGACAAAATCACCCAACTGGCTCGATCAAGTAGCTGACATAAAAAAAAACTTTACATTACATTTCCATGTGGAATTTCCCGCTTAGTAAATAGAAATATAAAAAATGGTTTTATTTTCCGTCCTTCTAACGAAGCTATTGTTACTCCCTGCGTCCGATACTTGGACGTCGGCTAGTGTTGGCGACAGACACCGACGAGACGATTCAATGTGTACCATGAATGTTTTACAAACTTTTCTCATTACTACGTAGAATTGGTCTATAAAAATATCGGAACATTCCATTTCCCTCATTGAATAGGTAGAATAAAAATATCGCTACAAATGGGTGATCATAATATGACAGTTGAATGTGAATTTATTTGAGAATTATTCTTCATAATAAAGTGTAATTTAGAATTCTACGTCATCTGTAGGCATACAAAGTTGAGTTTTAAAACTATTAATATGTAATAATAATGATTATTCAATGCAATATTTCATACTGTTTATATTTTTAATTAAAATTATAATGTATACAGTTTCGATTCGTTTGTTTGAATATTCTTCATGACAATATGGAGAATACAAATAAATTTAATTATAATTTTAATAAAAAAATAAAAAATAATGAAATATTGCATTGAATCAACATTATATAAACAATATTATTGGTACTTTAAGTTTCAAAACAAGGTATAATGTATATTTGTAAGTTACTATTGTCAAAGTAGAGAGGTTATCATAAAATATGACTTGTTTCAGTTATAAAGTTATTCGGAAAAACTGTTCTTGAAAGTTAAAAAATCAACACATTCCCTAACAAGAAAAACTAACGTGAGTGAATAACTATGAAGTTTTTCATTACAAATTCGTAATTCGTAACCAACATAATTTCAAGGTTCTGTCAGCTTATATGTGTACGTGATACATTTTTAGTTCTACAAAGAGTTTAATTAGCTTTTGTATGGCTTTGCATAAGGCAAAGAGCATGATTGAAGCAAGCCGTACGTACATACAGCCTTTGAGCTCCTCGTAGGAAACTCCCCGGACAATGTGGCATGCCAGAATCTCGCGAGTTTCCAGAGTAACCGCAGACAGCTACCAGAAACCTCAAGGCAGACGTAGAGCTACTCACACTGTACACGCTACCCGCACCTCACTACTCATCTACCTACTCGCCCAACTCCCTCACAGAGATATGGCGAGAGAGCGGGCTGGCAAGGACTACACACATTTCCGTTTGGTATTCTATTGAGATGTGTTTATACTTGCTAGAGTATTCTGGTTGCAAATACTGTTTGAAGCATTCAAATATTTGTGCTGAATTCGTTTTGATATTCATATAAACTCTATAAAAAACTGTTATACCTATAAAGTTGAGTATGAGGTATATAGAATTGTAATATTCCCTGCATATCTTCAATGATTCTGTCCCGCTATGCGCTCTTACTTGAAATCCCATTTCAACTTTCAGTATTCTAGCTTAATTCGTTTGATTCGTGCAATTAGATTAAATAATGTATACAGCGCTTTGACAGATTTTGTTCAATTCCCTTGGTCGCTTTCAAAAATAAAATGTCTACGGTTGGCATGTTATATTTATTTGAAAAGTTAGCTCTACAGTTAGAGTGAGTGGCTCGGCTGACCAACCTGTCCTCTCAAATTCGCCAAACCCAATAACACTCAATTTCAGTTCGTTTTCATACAGAAAATTGGAATTCCTGGTATAATTTGATGAATTTGAAAATACGACTTCTAAGATTAAGAGGATAAAGATTTCGTTTCATCTTGATCAGATTTTAATGAATTCTCTTTCTTTAATAAACTTAAGTTTAAGCTATACCGTGACGTGAATGTAATTGCCAAATATCTCAATAAGATGCTCATTTATTCGGACCAAGGATGCTGCAGAAGCTGAGAGACTAAGCCTCATGTATATCAACCATACGATCTGTGAGAGCACAGCATGGTAGTTGGCTAGCCAGATTGACGTGAATAAATTACTACTGATTGCGTCACCCTCGGTGATCACTAATTACCAACTACAGTGAAAAAGAGCTTACTACCAAAGCTCTAATCTGTTTCTGAGTTCTCACATACTATACCTATATAGATAGCAAGAAGCCCGCAAAACTCTTTAAGAAAGTAATGAAACGTATTACCTTTGATGAGATGTAATTAAAGCTTACGGTTACATGAAAAGATATCATTCAAAGCATTGAAAATCGTACTTAACGAGATTCCTGAATAAGGGAATGTTTTCGATCGAATCCTTCATTCACAAGTAATCATGTTATGCGGGTTGGTATGCACGTATACAGTCGGGAAGAGAAACATTTGTTTTCCTTTTAGAAAACTGTGTGCCGTTTCCCTCAGGAGTATCCGATTTTATTTTATTGAAACTGTCAGTCCATACTCTCCTCCATCGTGGCAGATAAGTGATAACCGACAGATAGATGATTATTTGTTTAATAAACAATAAAGTCCGAAGAAGATGGGATGAAATATTATATCTTCAGTTTCCCAGACTTTTAAATATAACTGGAAAATCTCTTCAAAGAATAGAGTTTTGTCTTGAACAATGTCGACCTCCATAAGGCTTACGTCGATTATTTTGACAAGTTCGCCAGAATCAATTCTTGTCACGTAATTTTTGTGAACACCGAACAGCACTCGGTGGGTAATAATAACAAGATCGATGGCCAACTTATATGCTCAACAGCATGAATATGGTACAATAGTTCACTTTCGTCAAGATATTCTTCTTTTACAATAAGCGCAGTTAGCAAGCGCAGAGAAATTAGCCACGCAGAATTCTGATCAGATTTCATCAAAAACGTTTTCTTGGTCTATTGATGAAAAAAAACATTGGCGTGAAATTGAAAGCAATTAAAAAAGTACGATTCAGTAATTAAATATGTCTTGGTAGTAAGTTAGAAGCGAGCTTTGGAGAAGTAAGTTTATACGATGTTTATACTACTGGTTACGCACGGAATCGCGAGTTTGTAGAAAAATTGTCTCTATTGACTTTTAGGACAAAACGGCCATTGTTTTATTTTGTGGGTTGCCGATAGATTATGAGCTTATGCTTTTCCCATAGGAGAATTTCAGATTTTAATCTACTGCAACTACCAATAAAAAACTTCGCATCGATTTTGTTCTAAATCGATAGGTTTTATATCGTCCAAGGCTGTTAACACATACAGAAAATTTCAGCTTGATCGGATTTACGATCCAAACCTCGTACACAAAAAATAAAACAAACGCAGGCGAGGCTATAAAATCAAAGAAACACTCTATCCTCTAGCAGAATAAGTGAATTGGTAGGTTTATTATATCAAGGTGAATTATTCAATTTATAACAAATCTCTTTCCATCTCCAAAAACAAAAAAAGGAACCAACACCAGTGATCAAATAACCAGAACGTGTAAATTCCAATGGATCCAACAAAACAAGAACAGATTAAACAGATGAAGAACAGCAAATCTTAGCAATCACTTTATTTGTATGAATAATCAATTTGCTGCTGTCGGCTAGAGGGCGATGGTCTTCATGTAGTAATCCAGCTACCCCCCTACAGCTCTATAGACGCGCTGTTATTATTATTAGGGTACGAAGAGCGGGCCGAAACCTTTGCTGAAGCTGAGACATGGTTAGAATCAAAAGCATGTGCTCCTGCGTGATCCTAAATCTAATTACATTGCGGGTATCATAGGTAACTCAATCGATTTAACGCATTGGATTTATTTCATAGAACAATCAATAAACTAATTTAGAAAATAAATTGCCATTATGAAATCTCATATATTTCCTAACCAGAAGAGTATAAACGCCTACATCCATACTTAACTAATCTATGTCCAAAATGTTATAAAAAAATCTTATTTGGTGTCTTTTTTTACTGAAAGATAAGAAAATGGTTAATTAAATTCAGGCTTAGTTATTTAACTTAAAATTACATTTCTCCAAGATTTATCCACAAAGTTTCAAAAACAAAATCCAAGAATTTTGTAATTTATCAAATCTTATAAATATTATTAGTAATTAATATGAAATCATATTTCGTTACAAAATAAATCACAAAATATAATATAAATGTTGAATTCATACCTTGAATAAGATGATTAAGTAACCCCAGTAAAATGAGCTGCAGCGTAAGTTGCCGCGTCCGAGTGGGGTGCATGCTTGCTTCACTCGAATCACATCTAGTTGCGGACGAGGTTGGGACGCTACTGGCAGCCCTTCTCTCGACGCCTGTCGACCGACGCCGGCGTCTAAACTTACTTCGGCGCTCTTACCCAACATTTATGTGTCCACAGGGCGGTGATAACCACTGGAGGTGATCAAACAATTTTATTATTACATTTCGAAAATAAAACGACATTCAGAATATAGATTCTCCTTTATACATAATTGTTATGATTTTTCTTATGTATAGCAACTTTATTACTTCTAACATAATTTCTTATAAGTTTGATAGAAGATCAAGTAATTGATGTATACCTCAATTCTAACAAGTGCCACTATAAATTAACGAATAAATAACTATTGAAAGTATAGTATCCGTATATTAGGCATATGATTTTATAGATGAATTGAAAAATCTCTGAAATATATTCTTTCTCTGTTTTGGGTGTTATACAACAATGTGAAGATAAATATTACCCGAAAAAGCTAATTTGTAAAGTGTTTGACTTAAAAGTAATTTGTATACTTTGTTTACAATTCATTAGAACTGCTCTCTCACTCCCGTCGAAATTATAAATTTTAGTTGTTCAAGGGACTTTTTCAAGTCCAACCGCACTTGCGTTAACTGAATGAATGATAAACTAGACTTGTGAAAAATAAGTTATAGATCAAAGAGGAGTGGTTTACGTTGTTGGGTGCAGAATTAAAAAAAATCATTGAGTATACCTTTCAAGATAGACGCAACGTTATTCTATGGCTCTTCGTGAAATAACATGACTGGGAAATATAAATAAAATTTTTCTCAAAGCCTGAGGTATACTTTCAACAAGTCTCTCCAAATAGTAATTTATTAGTACTACGCATTTCACTCTGGTCATATTATACAGAGCTGAGAAATTAATCCCATTGCACGCATTTGAGTAGACTAAGGCAAATGTGCTTTCAAGGATCGAAAATGCTTCACCGAAAACTTCAGGGACATGATTACTCGTTTAATTAAGTTATTAAATTGTGATAATTACTGTTAATTACCGGCATACCTGTTTTAATAAGTAACATTTGAATTTCCTCAAGTTAATGAGCGACTGATTGCTATTTCCATGGCCATGATGACTAATGATTAGCCCTAGGGATGTAAACCCAGCTCGATTCGAGAGCAAATCAAAGCACTACCGAAACTAAACCATTGCAATGCAAACTCGGGTTATGTTGATGTTGCTATTCCCGATTATTATTAGGTTTTTAGTTCTCGGTGACAATTGTTTTCCAATATGAATTATGAACGGTGAAATCATGGAAGTTTTACAAATATTGTTTTAGAATGTTATGAGAAATGAGTTGAAGTAGAGAGAGAGAAACGTTCCCTCTGTGATGTGCAGAGAGTGAACAAGGGCTCGAACCCGGAACCACAATTATATCTCTCACTAAACAAGGGTGTTAATATTTGATAGAGGTCCATTACAGATCTTTAGACCTTTCACTTCAATGGAATTCGAACCATCGACTGTTCATAGAGGCTCTTTTGGGGTATTTAGAAATCTCAGTGACCTAGACTAGCTTAATCCGGATAATATTCACTTTTTACTTTCACTATTCTATCCTTACTCCATTACGAGTTTTCCAAAACACTAGAATCCAATAATTTCTAATTACCTACAAATATCTTATGTACTTTCAAAAATAAATATATATACGTTTATACTCTTTTGTATAAGGTTATTACTATTGTTGGAATTGTTGGAATTGTTGGTATACCAATTATTATTGCTATAATTAATTATGTACAGTGTTAGAAGGCATGCATGATAATATTGTGTAACTTTTTATTGTAAACTAGAACTGGCGGTAAAGTAAAAAGTATCATTTCGTCATGTTTTAAGCAAGCATGTTTTCATGCACTTTCTACATTTTCCTGTATTGTTAAAATTGCCGATCGCGATGACGGAATAAAGCCGTTGTGCTAGACAGATCGTGATCATAAGCAGTTTTAAGGATTACAGCCTGAAAGGACGAAACAATGATATACCTATATCGAGCTATTCTAACTCACTCCAATAAACAGAATATAATGCGATAAATGAGTTGATCATTATCATTCTCTTTAACAGCTTTAGTGGAAAATGGCAAAACCACATGCAAATTTAATTAAAACAAATTTACAAATAAATCCGTTTTCGACACAAAAATAATGAAAATGTGCATTGCCAGAGTGCAATTTATTTTCTATTATCTAGCCATACATCACTAATTTATTAATTATTTTCTAGATGTACTATTAGTTTAGCTACTCGCAAATCATATTTTGGAAGACTCCGGGAAAATCTAACAAACCATTCATTTCATAACTCTCAATGTACACTCAACAAAAGATAAAACGGTATTCTAAAGAAAAGGATTGGCTGAAAATGGTTTGATGGCATCATCCGATGATGTCTATGCTAACAAGTGATCTACATCTAGTAGTCGAGTTCTGATTTCATTGAACAAGGATCGTTTGTCAAGGAACCTGACCAGCAGCCAATCTGTTTCGTTCAAATACCGTTTTATGATTTGTTGGGTGCAGGTACTTCTATTTGACATAGCGAATTTAATTCATTTAGTTTTAAGAAACATTTGGATGTAGCCTAATATTATTTGCGAGACAAAAGCATCTGACCTAAGTGACCATTGTAAAACCAAACAACTCTCGGTACGAATATAGTTACTTAGTTCTATCTAACTGAATCCAGGAAATGTGGTCCATAACAAGAAGAGACGACTCAGTATAAACCCAGTTCGTATCTTCGTGGCTAAAAGGTATTATTTGAGAGACGAAGACCACAGTGAAGACGCCTAAACCCGTTGAGAGTGTAATATAGAATGAACGATCAAGCAGTCATGGACGGTAGGTACTAACTTTTCGTAGCAGCCAAATAGGCCATCATAGTAAAGCTAAACAAGCAAACTCCATTACCCCCTTACCTCTCTCATCATACTATTATACACACCAGCTACGTTGAAACATAGAAAACATTTCCAAACAGCTATCAAATTCATTAACTAAACTTAATTGATATATTATGTTCTTGATAAACATTGTACCATGAAGAAAAGTTGCAGTTTTCACGTATTTCACAAACAAAACAAGAACCGTACCTGCACGAGGACAAGTTTTATTTTAATTAACTTATGACCTGGTAATAGGAATGTGCTTTCCCTGATACGATGAAAATTAGTGTTGAAAAGGGAACCCACTTGTTGATAGTCTTATTATTGATTCATAGGATGGAAATTTCACCAGAATTCTCTTAAATAGACCTTAACCTGACATTCGTGCGCATAGTTCTTCAAGATTATCTCAAAGCATCGTTAGAAATGAAAGTAATAATAGCGAACATTAAATTGAATAACTCGTTTTGAACGAAAAGTGATAATATTGCTTTATCTAAAGGCAGTCTCTGAAGTTGGCTTCAATGATACATTCTTCTCTCATTTCGCTATCTTTCTTCTTCGTCTCTTTCTACTACTCGAGCTTCTTCTAATAAGTCGCTACTCGCTGCAGCATATTGTAAGTTGGGGGCGACTTCAAGCAGGCTGAAGCGAGCGTGTTCACACCTCAGTTCACGCAGAAGGTATTTTATCTCCAACTTCTCACCCCTTTACAATAATGCCAATGTGCGCGTCCCTCTCTGGAAAACTTCGACAAAGAAGAACGTAACGAAATGTGATTTTTTTCTATCTTATTAACTTGAGGATGAACAAACTTTTTGAAGGTGGGTGAGTATATTTAAAGTTGTACTGCCAGTTTTATTACGGTTGTGTAAATAGCATTATAATTTTAAAAATATTTTGTTTCATTGAACCAAGTGAAAATAAACATTGATTAAAAGAAGACAGTATCAAAGAATTTATAAACATAAACAACTCAACTTTGTTTGAATCACTTTTAGCTTTTGAACACAAATTAATTCCACTCTCCGGAAAAACATTTTCCAAAGAGCTCAGGTGTATGGCGGTGTAAAATACACATGAACTTGTTGAAACTTTGGACTTCTAATATATTTTCTCATAAATTACGTTGCTCATTCATCGTTTCATTTTGTTTTTTCCCTCTCTCGAGTGAATATACGCGTTTAGATGAACCATGAACCTTCTAATACTGCATCATTCTCTTCCGTCTCTCAATGTCCTTCATGACATGGCGTCTGCGGCGTCGGTCAAGGCGTCCCAAGGCGTCGGCGTCGTTTCTCGTGTCTGGTCGGACGGACGGACATATAACAACAACAACGACGGCTCAGGACAACAGAACAACAACAAAATTGAATTGCATTGCATGAAAGTTTCAGTGTCCCTGGACGGATCCACTTTGCCCAGGAGGGGCGGCCTAGACTCTTTTGTAATGCATTTCAACCAGCCCTTATTATATTTTAAACTTAGGTATTATTCTATTTATAAAAACGTGAATGGAGAAAAACGCGAGTGGAGATTGTAAGAACATGTGGAATGTTACGAGAGTATCTGAATTATTATTGGATTGTTTTATTTTATTAGGATATCTACACATTTTGATGACTGAGATAATTATAACGAATTACTATTTTCTTACTTTATGCTATGACTTGTCTTATTATTATTATTATTATCATCGTTTTATTCCCAGAAAGTATGTTCATTTACAAAACTAACTGGTAGGTATTACATTGTTAATCCAAAAATAATCCATATTTTTTAGGAAATAACATACCTATTTAAACAGGAGGTCACGTTAATACTCTTCTTAGTATATGAGATGTTCCAAGGACAGCGATCTTCTGAACTTCTTTCCAACATGGATTTCCTGGAATGGTCTTCACATAATCTTCAAAATTAGTTGTTACTGTGCCCAGTGCTCCGACAATGATTGGTAGTACTGTAGTCTTTAATCCCCACATCCTTTTAACTTCGATTTCCAAATCTCTGTACTTCAACTTCTTCTCAGATTCCTTCTTCATGACATTGGTTTCCATTGGAATGGCTACATCGATGATCAGACACGTTCGTTCCTCGGTGTTTTTGATAATTAAATCAGGTTTGTTTGCTAATATCGTCCGATCTGTGTTCACCTGTTCATTCCAAAGTATTGTTATTTTATCTTTACAAGTGACCTGGTTTGGTTTATGGTCGTACCACTTGTCAGTCACTTGTATAGCATAGTTCTTGCACACCTCCCAATGAAGGTAAGACGCGGCACGGTCATGGCGTTCTATGTATTCAACTTTAGCAAGAATAGGGCAACCAGAAACTATATGAGCTATGTTTTCTTCATATTGTTTACATAATCTACATAGGCCATTTCCACCTGTCTTCAGTATACGTTTTTCATAACTTCTAGTCCTTAATGCCTGGTCTTGAGCTGCAACAAGAAATGCTTCTGTCTCTCCTTTTAGGTCTCCTTTTTGAATCCAATAAAAGGTATGTTCTCTGCTGACATATTCTTCCTTAAGATTTCTCGCATATTGACCATGCATTGCCTTTGACTCCCAAACTTCTATCAACTTACTCTTCAGTGCCTTCTTCACATCTTGCCTTAGATTCCTCACGATCTCAGTCGGGCAATTATTAGGATTCTCTGTCATAGGTGGTAACATCAGGGGTAATTTCAACTTTTCAGCTATCTGCAACATTGAAAGTGTTTTGGGTCTTCTTTTTTCGTGGGCCACAACCAATTGCACATATTTATCTAAACTCTTTCTTATTATTATCTAATTATCATTATTATCTTTTTTTTTTTTTTTTTTTTTTTTTTTTTTTTTGCAACAGCGTTAGTGCGCCTTTACACACTCTCAACCTTAGCCCCGGCCAACATCCGCACCCGATCCCCGTCACCGAAGATCAGGGGGCACAGGAGGGCATGCCGGCCGAAGATCTGGTCTTGAGCATGCGCCCACCACACTACACGATGACATGTGACGCGTTGCTCGGCACTTACTCAGCCGCTCCCCACTTCCGTGGCGGTAAGCGACTAAGCTGCCCAATAACCCTAGGCCTTCTCGACCTGCCCATGGGCACGAAGAAGATGCAACGAACCCAGAATCACCGCCTTCTGCATTGAGTCCGCCAACCAAACAGCATTTCCCTTACAGACTGGGACACTCTTCAATGCTTTCACAACTGAATCAGGAACTCCTCCCATGCAGCCAATAATGAGGACAACCAGCCGAACATCATAGCCTGGATACATTTGCCTCAACTCGACAAGAAGATCTCGGTACTTTTCTTTCTTCTCAAGCTCTTTAGCCTGGACATTCGTCTCGGCAGGAGAAGAAAACTCGATGACATACATCTTCTTGGGACTCTTCTCGAGGAGGATGATGTCCGGCTTGTTTGCCCCCAACCTCCGAGTAGTGGGAACCGCATAATTCCAATAAATGCGGCACTTAGAGTTCTCCACCACAACCTCCACTTCTTCTGGTGCATACGGAACTACAGCTGTCACGTCAATGCCAAACTGATGTCGAAGATAAAAGTACAATACTCTTAGGGCACTATCATGCCTCCTTATGTACAGCGTCCTGGCATAGATCGGACAAGCAGACAGCAGGTGCATAACTGTCTCTGGATGTGACTGACAGGCCCTACACCTGGTATCCAGCGTTTCATGCCCAAATATTACACGTCTGTATACCAAAGTGTTAAAAACACCGTCCTGCACCGCCGTGATGAATCCCTCGGTCTCAGACTTCAACCCGGCAGATTTCAAGAATGCATACGACCTCTCCGTGGACAGCTTGCTCTTCTCAATATGCTTGAAATAGACACCATGGAGACTCTTCTGACTATGCTTTTCCAGGAGCATGTCAGTCTCTGCCTGTTTCACAGCAATCTTCCGAGCCGACCTTGTCATGGACACAAGGTCTCCATCCACACCCTGCCGGTCGTCACTCTCGAGCTCCAGCCGAAGACCGAGGATCGTCGCCGCCCGTCTCGCAGCTCCGTACAAGAATGCCGCAACTCCGTGCTCTTCATGCACCCGAACTATCTGAAGAAGTGGATCCGGACTGACTGCAACTCGACACGCCATACCAATCACCATTCTGGAATGGAGACACTCCACTGAAAGAAGCCCCCTTCCACCCATAGTGCGAGGAAGGTATATCCGTTGCACTGACGCATTCGGATGCAGACTACGATTTGCTGTCATGACTTTTCTAGTGTCTCGGTCAACCTGCTTTAGTTCGTCGACATTCCATTTAAGGCATCCAAAGGAATACAGTAGCACTGGCACAGCTAAACTATTAGTGGCCTGAACCTTGTTCTTAGCAGAAAGACTGGAAGACCATATCCTCTTGAGTCGATCTCGATAGACACCGCGCAAAGTACTCTTTACGAGACTCGCGTCATGGTGTTGATGTTCTGATGTTATTATCTTATTATTATTATTATTATTATTATTCTTATTATTATCTTTCTTATTTTCTTATTATTATCTAAATTATTATTATTGGATGTCTAATTAAATTATATAATGTTGACGATTAAGTCTAACTTTAACTAGTTTAAAAAGTTGTTCTCAAGCTATTCTTGGAACTGTATTGTTTCAAAACACAATTAGCATTTATTTGTTTGAACTTATAGTGATTTGACAAAAAAGAATTATAAAATTTCAAAAAACTCGAAAGAAATCTGAAACACACAAACAAGAAAGTATGTGAACTGTAGCCTCGTTAAAAAAAGTCGAAACAGAAAATATTGGATTTATTTTGAAAGGTTAACATAACAAGCTTCTGCATCGACCATGCCGTATAGGTATGTCCTTAAACAGAGGAAAGAATCAAGAAGAAAGACAAAGAACTGGAGATTTACTATATGAAATGTCAACATGTCAATCTTTCATACTTGGAATCCGAATATGAAATAGGATCTAGTCACGATGAGATGATTTTATATAATTTTTAAGACACAGAGCTACACTAGAAAAGTTTGAAATTTCTAATAGAATGGTAATGGGAATAGACATAGGTATAGATCTTAATACCTCACATTTATCCTTTGTTCATTGTGATAAGTTTCTGATAAACTTTTCTGAGAACGATTTGATCAGAAGGAATTTCCACGAAGTCGTCAAGATGTTTTGAATAACAACAAAAACGTGCAATTAAAATTTGACATAATATACATTCATCCATTTGATCAATTTTTATACATTTCATAACAAAATGTTAAATCAAAGATGAGGTAAGAGAAACTCGACTCTCATGACATTTATTTTAAACGCGAACCAATTAAGTTAGATTATCTATTCTTTAATAAAACGATTATTAATTTCGAATACCTACCATTGACAAAGTCGTGTTTTCTATTCAACCTCATACAGTATAAACAAAGTGAGATCCTGCCTTTCAAATGATTAAATATTATTTGATATTTTTTAAACAAAATATTTCAACTACATTTTATTATACTTACGGATTTAGTCAATTAAAATTCAAAATTCGCTCCACTTTGAACAGAAGGAATTTCCACGAAGCTTTTTCTCGAGAATGGGTCAAGATGTTCTGAATAACAACAAAAAAGTGCAATGTAAACATCAAAATCTATTTTCATTTACATCAAATTATCAAAATCAATTATCAAAAGTAAATATGTAATTAAAGATAACTTACAGTATAGGTTTAATTGTGATTACATTTTGACGAAATGCTTTACTACAACTATAATTATAACGGAATTCCATAAGCTATGACTTCAGCTGGAATCGAACCCAGGTCTGACGGGAAGCCACACAATAGGCACAGCTGCTATCGACGGAGCTAATTAGAACATTCCAGCATTCAAGTTCTAAAATGTAGCAAATGATAACGATATAGGTAGGTATATGAATATCAACAACATTAGTATATGATTCCAAAAATTGCTATTTCATAGACCTAGAATTTAACATTTCGATCGAGGGATCGTATTTTGTAGAAATTGTGGTACTCTTTTAGGATTGAAAATCCAAACGAGGAATAAAGATAACCTAGAAGGAACTGAATAGCAGAGGATCTAAATATTTAACTCAATAAGATTATTTTCATCTGAAAAGAGTGAAAACTCTTTTGAAAGAGTGAAAACATCAGTTCTTCTAGTTTAGCCTATAACTTTATCCAACTCTGTTTTGTTACTTCCTACACTATTACTTTATTGTCAACGATATTGTACAAGTCACATTTTATTTTCCCTTTTGTTTCCAATGAAAATAGCGATTCGTTGGATGATCATATAAAATGTCCGATCCGTTTGATCAAGTGCTCTTTGATAAGCTGCCAAAAACAACACATCATAATAAAAGTCACCCATGTAAAATCAGCCAGCTAGATCAAATCAAAATATATTTTTGTAAATCGCACTTTCGCACTCAACAGCTAAACAATCTACTCAGTGAAATAGGATTAACGGAATGAAATGCAATGTTTTTGTTTCAATTGGAATGTTCGAGAACATTCGTGAACTTTTAGATTTAACTTTTTTAATCAAATATATTAAATCAATGCATCTATTGAACATAATACCAATAAAACTAATTCTTGATTAATCATGAAATTTTACATGTTAATGTAACCTTTATGTCAACTCAGGCGGTAAATCGCTGGATGTCATTTAAAATAACTCACTTTTTTCATAATAACTGTGTGACTTCGTTAAAACAATCGATTATCTCCTTTCCAAAAAAAACAATATTTTTAATGAACGTTATAATGATCATAGACTCTACGTGTCAAGATATGGAATATACATACTTCGTCATTACTATTGATATCTCTGCGTCTTATTTGAAATGGTAGCCTAGGAGTGAATGATTTTATTTGGTATGCTAATACACGGCCTCCATTCAACAACTGTGGGTCCCAAATTCTAGAGCCCAAAATATTATGTAGCTCTTTGGCTTGAATTCACAACGTTATCGCCTTACATGGACCTTAACGCTTAGTAACTAAGTGAAGTAAGTAGCTTACGCATCAAGAGTGATTTCTACGCCGGTTTCACCACGCAAATGCACAACTATCGCCAGTGTTTGAGCATCTATACGAGGAGTACATGGAAAAGTACTTCTTTTGGTAGAGAAGCAGGGATCCGGCTGAGATGTCCATCTCCTGCTGAGATGGAGTAACTTGAAACATTTTTGACTATTGTATTAATTTATTTATGTAAATGCTTAATGTGGCTTAATTATTACTACAAATGGTGACAGGTGTAGGATTTTTTTTTAAAGACTGTCAGGGGCCCTATTCTAGAACTTTTTAATTCCCAATTCTGATGGAATTTGATTTCTTGCAATGTCAATCCTTATGACCGTGACTAGATTCCATCAGGAATGGAATTGGGAAAACGTAAGAATAGAACTCCATAACGACCGCTCAAAAGATTGGAAGATAACTGGCAAAGGAAGACGAGGATAACGGAACAGGCTCTGAACTTGTATTCCGGAGGCCCGGGTTCGATTCCCGCGGCCGTCCTTCCTGACTGGGGTTTTGTCGTGGTATTCCCTCAGTCGACAGGCAAATGCTGGGAAGGTAACCTACTAATAGGCCACGACCGCCTCCTTCCCACCTTCCCTCCTTACCTAATCTTCACCATCATCTCCCATTCATCATCATAATCATTCATCCGTCGCCATTAGCCTCGCTGCAGAACAGTGCGACGTTAAGCCCCAGAGAAAAAAAGACGAGGATAAACAATTGGAGGAATCTCTTTGCTGGAAAAGAAGAAGACTTTTTTAAGTCATTTTTAATTTTTTTTAATTTGAAGTTTTCTTTACAAACCTTCATTTCATGCATATAATTTGGAGAAAATGATTATATTTTCAGTCGTTTCCAAGTGTGTCAATTAAAATAAAAACGCACAACCCTATCGGAAATCGAACCAAGCTCCTTCAGGTCATGGGCCATTATGTCAACCATTTAATCATAGCTTCAATTGGATGTTAGTTCCACAGGCGGACTGGTCTGAAAAGACAAGGAATTCGGTGAGACAATAGGCTCGGACAAATAAGTGAAAGGGTCCGTGAAACAAAATAGAGTAAGAAAAGTGCATGGAAAACGGTTGGAAAGATTTGTAAAATGCTCCTTAAAGCAAACGGCCTCGGGATGATGCAATTGGCTCGGCGTTTTGGGCCAGTTGGCTGGTTCAAAGCAATGGTAATTCTCAGGTCGCAATTGGAAATGAAGTAGAAGTTTCTTTGTTATCTTTATCGGTTCTGATTGCGTCGGCGTACAAATCGTTTGGGTCTCCCAATCAAAGTAAGACACGGCTTAAGTGATTCCACGTAAACCTTGCCATGTCCGAGATCAATTGAAACTCAAAAGAAAGAACACTCTCTGTGGGTCTACAGTCAAACTTACATTCGTACCTATCTCGCTGTATTTTTATTATTGCAATGAGTAATATCATATAAATATTTATTCTCTGTTTTCAATGCGACTACAAATGTAGCCAGCAAACAATTATTCTTTTTTCTTCTATTTATATTAGTTCTAATTATATTTGTCACTACTAGTATCGTCAAATAACAATTATTACTAGGTTTGTTTTCACATGCTAGTATGTTTGTTTGCTTTTGAATAGCAATTCATATTTAAAAATCTCATTTACTTTGTTTATGTTTTGCACAAGTATTCCTTTTGTATGTTAGTTCTAGTTTTCTATGTCATCAATAATGTTGTAAAATCCCAATCCCAATCCCAATCTTTATGTAAGATTAATATATCCATATTATATTAAGTATGTATATCCATATCCACGCAACTATATAGAGTATATCAATAGCAACACTGCACTTGTAATATAACTCTGAATCTGAATTTGAGGGTGCAGATCGTTCTTTACTTGGACGTCATGATTTTGTGAAGTCACTGCTATATTTTCACATGATAATTTTTTATGAAACAAATTTGTCATGTAAGCCACGGACACAGACCTTTGCGTTGATAAATATTTCATTAAATAATAGCACAAGCAAATATTGGTTCAGTATTCTGAATAATGCTATTTACTTGAAGATTAATATCCGCCCCGATAGCTTAATGGTAAAGCATGCACGGGCTGGTAACCCAAAGTATCTGGGTTCGATTCCCAGTCGGGGCTTCCATTTTTATTTTCCAGGAATAAGATTTTCTTTCTCTCCACGGATCTTATACATCCACTTTATGTACTCTTTTAAGTACCTGCAGTAACTGTCACAACACTGCATTATACAGGTCAGGTTTCTTTGATACTCGTACATCAAGTTTTGTTGATACTTATTTAAAAGTATAATAATTTTACGATGACATTGTCTTCACATTTACGATAAGACTAAGAGAGTAAAAGAGGAATGGCATCCTTTAAGAGCACCGTGATAATGCACTCACGCATGTTTCGATTTAAAGCTTCTGGAACTTTAGTTCCAAAAAAAGTGTTGAAGTACATTTATAAACAAGTGAACACGAAGATAACACTGATTAATTTGACGTACCTAACTCCGAAGCTACATCTTTCTTCATAAAAAATCTATATTTTTTTCATATCAATATAAAAAGAAACACAAATGCAACACCTATACGGGTTTGATGTTTACTTAGTGTCAGCTTTCAAATATTCCGAGCATCTTTTGAAGAATTGACTGATTGAAGGCGTTAGCATGATGCCATGTCATTCTTCTAAAACTATTAAAAAAGGTTATTCAACTTTTTACATCCTCTTTCTAAATCTATTCAAATTTTCAATTTATTTTACCTACTTTGAGAAGTACCACAAACTGCGATTGGTGTTGGTGGTTCTGATTCAACGAAGTCAAATAATTGAGCACCTGCAAGAGAAGCAGTCTAGTAGAAGTCGAGGAGCCTGCGTGATGAGATCCATGGACCAACTTCTTGTTCTTCTCACAGTTCTGAAGGCTGGCGTTCATGGACTCTCCATTCATCCGACACCCAACAACACCAGGTAACATGATCCAGATGTTGAATTTTCATAGTTAATGCCAATAAATAGTTACTAATTTTGAATAAATATGAAGTACAACACAACTTCAATAACAGAAAATTAGCGAATTAACAAAGTCAAAGACAAATTATGATTAATAACGAAAACATATGAATGTATAAGGAGTTGATTGTTTTGTTTTTGTATCTCCTAGGATTTTATAAGTGGACAGCCAAATAGGACCATGGAGTTATTTCTGACAATGTATGAATCTGCAAAATGCATAATTAGAATTATAACAGTTCAAATCGAAATATATATTCCCAGTATTTGTGAGAAAGCGACACGGTTTAGTAGATCCAGCAGTGCGAATCAAGTAAGTGGCGCGCCTGGCGACTTGGACGAATATGACACGGAGCGCGGGATGATTTCAACCCGAAGTTACCAAATAAAACGGAGTCATGAACACCTGAAAACGATGAAGGCCATTCATGCCCAATATACAAACTTCTACATTTTAATAGTTGATATTAAAACGACAATTTTAATTCAACTTACACAATTTAATTATTTTCAACATATTTTTAGATAATTTATTTACAAATTTACTTGCAATTTTTATTTCGGCGTTTTTAGTCGATTCCTTTGACTTGGGGATTTAAATCGTTTACTGGGTGTGTAGATCAATCCACTGTTTATCTTTAAATATTATTTTTAAATACTGCAATAAAATACGCGTGAAAATTGAGTTGCTCTTTTGTGTGAATACATACAACCTCTGACTTGCATTACAAATGGTATTTCATATTGGACAAAATACTCATGGGTGATTCATGTTTACATAATGCTAAAATACTTTAGGATGGTAATTTAATTGATATTAGAGGTAAATTACAGAATGTCTGCCTACCATCGCTGTCTAAAAAAATAAAAATGACGATGAGGAGTGGGAGTTTAAAAACTCCTACAATCGTATACCGAATAGCCATCATGAAATTAGGATAATAAAAATAAATCGAAAGCCTCACACAAATATTTGTCAATTTAATAACAAGACATGTAATTTTTCATTGAAGTCAATATATTATTGAAGTAGAAACTTTAAACTCGAAGAATATAGCTTCCTCACAAAGAAGCATTTTATTTTCACGGCGATTTGTTATGGTTTTACAAATCAGAAATATTCGGGACGTATTGTATCTATAGAAATGTAGTAGGTACTATATTTGATATGTTCAGAAAGTAATTTGTTAATTACTTATAGAAAAAAATACTCTTAGAAATAAATTTAAATATCGATTTCAACAAAGTGGCACATTCCTCAGCTTCTAATCATTGCCCACTTTGTCACTTTTAATTCTTATTATGAATTGAAACATATAAATCATTATATCATATTTTGAACGCACAATAATATTCATTAATTATTAATATCTATTCATGCAGTATGTAACACTTAAATTAAATAATAATTGAAGGTTGCTAGTTTCGGTCTCAATCATAACGTCAAATAACACGGCATATATTTAAATTGGAGGGGTTTGATGCTCGGCTACACTGTTTTTCGTGTCGCACCTTCTGCAATGATATTCGCGCGGAGTAATTCGTATTTGGTATGAATGTGACAACCAACAGTACAAAATATCCTCATACACTCTAAGGGGAATGAATTTGTAGTATCATAAAGTGACAAAACAAACATACGAGTTGGTATATTAACTTCTGTGTGGCGAAATGTTGAAATTTCTATATTTTTATATTTTTACATGTAGACTAACGGTTACGGTGATACATTCTTTGAATATGAAACTGGTTATGTTTTGACATGTGTTGTCTCGCGCACCTCGAGTTTAGATTGAGGTATCATAACTTCACGTCACATCCTTGTTGTAAGTTGCAGCATTGCGATCAACGGCGACCTCCCGTCTCCTCAGCCTCTACTCGTGAACTCTACTCGGCCACGACTTCCACTTGTCCGTCGACTCCAGCGGCGTCATCCGCGTCCCCCACGACGCCGTCATCCACATCGCCTGCTCGGGAAGTCACAACTACTTCGCCGCCCTCGACAAGGAGGTGCAAGAAGCAGACGCGATCTGCGAGACGGGCAATCAGTTCTCCGTCGACAACAAGACGTACTCGTTCAGCGAGCTCAAGTGTCAGCGACATGTCTTCCACACCAAGTCGAGTGGGCGACAGGGGAGACCAGGGGAGACTTGCAACGCGGGGAGGGGAAGATGATCGAGATCGGGTTCATCGTCGGACCGGAGTTCTTCCGGACCCTCGAGGTCTGCTTCGACGAGAGCCTCAAGTCCACCTTCTGGTCGAAGTTCGAGCTCGTCGCCGGATTTGGCGGACATCAAACTAATTCCCCCGATCTCCTTTCATCGCCAACAGATTCTACCACGGCATCGGCATCAACAAAATCTACACTCGTAAAGTTCAACGAACGACATTGGAAAGAATCATGAACACGACGTCGTTGGATCGACGTTACGTCTCCGAGACCGACGACTTCTACATCGGACGCGGCCATCTCGCCGCTAAAAGCGACTTTGTCTTCGGCTCACAACACAGCGCCACCTTCCACTACGTCAACGTCGTCCCTCAATGGCAGACGTTCAACGGCGGACTGGAGCCGTCTTGAACAAGACCTCCGCAGCTTCGCCGCCTCCCGACTCGTGGACCTCGTCGTGTACACGGGGACGCACGGCGTCACGACGCTGCGGACGAGAACGGCGTCGAGCAGGAGTTATGGTTGTATGTCGACGAGAACGGCAACAAGGCTGTGCCCGTGTCGATGGTGTACTGGAAGGTGGCGTATGATCCGAAGTCGGAGAGGGCGGTTGCGTTGGTTGGAGTGAACCATGGCAGAAGAATATTACTGTTTTACGGTGATAGTTCCACTATGGGAGTGAACAACCCCGACATCGAGGGGCCGGGAAAGGGCACTGCTTCTGCAAGGATGTTTGTGATCAAGTGAAGTGGGATAGGAATGACGTCAAGAAGGGATACGCGTATTGCTGCGAAGTGAACGAGGAGCTTAGAGCTGGTTGTTGGTTCTGTACCCAACTTCAGAGTCACAGGAATTCCCAAGCAGACAAAGAGTGATTGCAGATTCAATTAGCAAACTACGTATGAATGCAGAACTTGTTCTTGGCTAAAATTTGAAACTGATCTGTGATGGATCCAGACATTTAATTTAGTTCACCTCTTTCATATCTTATGTCCTGTTATGTGTTTGTGTTTGTGTGTTTCTTATGTTTCTTATGTTTCTTATTTTTTCATTTCCTACTTTTGAACTGTTATGGGTTTAAACATATTTTTTTATGAGAATAACATGTCTAATAACGTCACAATTACACAACGCTATGAAACGTTGTTAAACTCATACAATTTAATTTTTAGTTTTGGTTGAGGACACGCCAAAAATAAGTGTCAAAATGTTGCAAAATGTTGTATTTTTAACTAACAACTTTTTATAATTATTTCTATCGCATTATGTGGTATTATTAGACTATGAATACAATTGTTGGGATATGTTTAGCGAGGGAGCTAAAGGAGGGTTCCGGTTACTGGTGCGATACAGGGGCCCTATTCTAGAACGTTTACCCAATTCCATTATGATGGAATCCGGTCACGGTCATAAGGATTAACATTGCACGAAATCGAATTCCAGTGGAATTGGGATTTTAAAGGTTATAGAATAGGGTCCCGGTCAGTTTAGCTGACTCATAGCTGAAGTTAGCATAGATTTTGAAGAAAATCCTCTGATTGGTTGAAAGTAAAAATGCTCAGTAAAAATGGTCAAAACTTTCAAGACCAACATTTTATCTTCTATCGCTAATTTTCAGTGAAATCATTATCATATAATTTCAAAATGATGCTCGTATCGGTGCTCGCTTATTAACGCGTTACACAGAAAGTTTACCTAATGCGATGCGAAAGTCCAGCGCCACATTCTGTTTCCCGCTTCTTTGTGCCAGTATCACCATTTTGTCTGACAGAGAATTGAGGATTTGAACCCATACCACTGTCTTGTTTCCTCCAAATCCTCTCATTGGTTAAGAAGATGATCCGATCAAGTTGACATTTGCAAGATAAACATTATTTACAAATCTTCAGCCCAAAAATAAAAAAAAAACTTTATGAATACATTTCTGATCACTTCTTGTAAAGTTTCCCGCCGTCCTAACTTCCTCTCGAACGGCAACGTTCCTTATCACAAGTGTCGCTAGAGGTCGCTGGACACTTTCCCGCCATGAATCCCTCCTTGTGATTGGTTCCTCTCCTAGCTGTCAACCCCCACCCCTCCCTCCATGCAGGAAAGTGCAGGTGCTGACTGCTGAAGACGAGCCGTGTGCCGACGGAGCTCTCTTGCAGCCAGAAGCGTGGTCAAAGTCCAAGTTCGCTGTTGTGTTGTCTTCAGTGTCAGCAATAGCCTCAAGCAAAGCATCATGGAGTTGACGTCATCTAATTGGCCCTGCCTGGGTCATCTAACGCCAGAATGGAGGGGAATATTGGAAAGCGATTTGCTTCTTTGTAAGTGTGATTTAGTTTCTTATAACTGATATGATTGTACTGGGTCCTGGTAAAACATCATGCTTGGTCCAAATTGCCCATGAATCCATAGCCATTGCACTAGACTAGATGAATCACGTATTCAAGAAAGGGTGTCAGTCCATTTGTTGTGATTCAGAGAAAATAGTGATAAACTGCCCTGGACTGATGCCATTTCCTGCAAAATTTCGTAAATTAAGATCGGATTTTAGCCATTATGAGTACTGGGACTGACGCCCTTTCTTGCTAAAATTGTGTCTACATGCTAAAAGACGATTCACTAAAAAAGTACATTTCACTATTTTTGGACAGACGCCCTTTCTGAAATAAGTTATTCAGTTGTACTAGCTGTGTAAGATAAAATTATATTGATGGGCTAATAAGGGAAAAATTCAATGTCAAACCCAATGAAACAATACTGTAAAAATTACGTTTTCAGTTATGGTAGGTATCTTACCGTTTTCACTGTTTTCAGTACACTGATGTACACTGAAATACATGTATAAAATAGAATATTTTACATTATAGTCACACATTGCAGCTCATACTTCACAGTCGCACAGATTTGAATTCCAAATTTGAAGCAAGGACTACAACTAGGATACAACTAGGATTGTATAGGTATTAAATCTTCCCAGTACAATCCAACAGTAATTGGAATGTAAGGCCTGGAAAATAAGTTCCCAAGCTCTGAAAGTAAAGTGCGTGGTCCACTGATTATTTTGAAATACAGTGTCAAACTGTTTTTCTAATAAATTGCCTAATGTTTTGAACAAGTTTTGAATGAAAACTCGAGGAAAAAACAGAACAACTATGTGAATACAATGATTCAGGAACATTGTTCCTTGTTATTCGGACTTTTTAATGTTTATTACTTTTTCATTATGATCGAATGTGTTGATCATTTGTGTTCAATGAAACTTTGACCTGTCTGCTTTGGATGAAAACTTTCATTCAGTGCCAGTATAAAGAGTACAAAATAATGTACAGTACTTATGAGGCAAACGGAAGCGAACGGGAATCGCACGGTTCGTCAGAGCGTTTTTTTGAAATTGTGTCTTCCCACTTAATAATTTTAAAAAATCAGATAGTAACGACCCATTACAGCCTAAAAGACTAATAATGCCGCACATTGAAGTTCATTATGACCTCTGGTGCGACCTCAAAGTGTTAAATACGATATTTTTAATAAAATAATCGAAAATAATCGTATTTAACACTTTGAGGTCAGACCAGAGGTCATAATGAACTCCAGTGTGCGGCATTATTTAGTATATTAGGCTGTTATGGGTCGTTACTATCTGATTTTTAATAATATTTAAGTGGGAAGACACAATTTCAAAAAAACGCTCTGACGAACCGTGCGACTCCCGCTCGCTTCCGTTTGCCTCTTAAGGTAGCACAACTGATATCTCATATCTTCCAAATAAGCCTATTTTTGGCAGAGGTATCAATAATTACTATTTACACGATATTGTGAAATATGAACAACTTCTCGTGTCTAGATTTTGAGATATTGTAGTTATAAATTCCAATTTTTAACATGTAGTCTTATGGGGGCCATTAAAATCATGACGATTTCCATGCTATTTTTGAGTTTTGAATTTTACTGAGGTTCAACGTTTTTTCAAAAAACTGATTTCTAGATAGATAGTTGGACATTCTATTAGGAATAAAATTTAAAACAATACCTACGTGTGCTATTTTAAAAGTTATCAACCAAAAACTAAATGATTTCCCTATACCTCCTGTGTTACAGTTTTGTTCATTCTCGGAAGGCAATAAATTGAAACCTCGCTATACGACAGGGGTTGCAAGTTAAATGACATTTTATGATTCATTTATACTTAAATATAGTTGAAATGTAGGAAAACGTTTTCTGAACTTGTAATTTCAAGATTTGTATTTTTTTGTATATGTATAATGAAGGTACTACCTTAAGGTGGTGCAAGCGAGAGCGATTTTACCGCGTGTTGCAGGCACTTTTTTTGGATACGATTGGAAACAAAATGGTTGACGCAATAATGATTTGATAAAAGACAAACTTTGGGTTATCACTTGGTAGATTTTTTATTTTTTGTTTTGTTATTAGTAGGGCTAGGATGATTAGGACATATCCTTTTTTCGTTTTTTGTTCAGACACGTCTTAACATGATAATATACATATGTTTCATGTGTTCCTGAAATCAAACATGTGTTTCATTTGGTTGAAAATGCCTTTTTCTCAATTTTTTATGAATTCAGTCCTTTTCTTGCTATTTTAAGGTCTTTTTGTCCTTTTTTAAATTATAAGGGAAAATAATATGAAATCTTTGTTGCAAGTTACAACAATTTTATGAATTTTGGTCTAGACCACAATTCATAAAATTTCCATCCACCATTTGGATGGGGATCAACAATCATCATTCATCAATATCACAATAAATCCGTAAATTTTTATTTTGAAGTAGGTAATGGCTGAACCACTATTTTTCAATGACGAACAATAACAGTTTCGATACAGATATTTTTGTCGGCTGCAGCTTGAAACTCGAGAATCAAAAGGGTAAATAAAATATCTGGGACCACTTGGTTTTAGCCCAAGTCTTAGTGGCGTACATGCTCGCTCGCAAACAGTCTGATAGACTCAACAATCAGTTCGAACGATACACGAGGATTCATTTCTCCGAATCAAAACAACACTCTCTGTCGACAATGTCGGTCTTCTATAGAACTCAATAGAACTACGTATTATTTCAACACGCACATTATTGGAATATTGAAAAGTATCATAGTTGCTCATTGTCGACCTACAATAGAAGTGTAGTCAGTCAACAATATTTTGAGTTTGAATATTGAAATGAACACATTTTGATTCTAGGAGATAATAAGATTTCATTATTTTGATGAAAATATAAGGGGGGCTCCGGGCGCGACTAAATTTGTAAGGGGGGCAATATTTGAAACAATGGCAAGAAATACGATTGCTTACGAAAACAATGGGGGGGGGGGAGGGGGAAGGGCGAGGGGAGGGCCCTTCAGTAACATGCGAGTCCAGGGTGCGAGCATGTAGCTCCGGAAAAATGTTCATTGCAGAAATGCATTTGGTTGATTTCTAAGCGGTTTGAGCACTTTTTTAAGGTAAATTGATAACAACATGTAATAGATAAAAATGCACAGAGGGAATTGAATCAGAGGGGGGGGGATTCCCCCCTCGCGGGGTTACTGCGAGTTCTTTACAGCTCACATCTGCCTAGTATTTCACGTTTTCATAGTCGACTCCTCTCTTCTGGACAAATCCTAGGTTTCAGTGGACTCAATTTCTACGACATTTCCAGGAAAACCACCGAAAGAAACACAAATATAGTGTTCAAAATATTGCTTGATTTCCAAGGAATCTTCAAAAAGGAACGGTAGACACTACCACAAAATTTAACTCATAATTCATGGAATTCCTATTGATCTACAAATGTGAACGTCAAATGTCTTACCATGCCAAAATCAAAAGTCAATGTGTTACAAGCGCTCGGCCGTTTTAGCAAATTGAGAGAGAAAAATTGTTTCATAAGTGGGTGTAACTTTGACAGGATGTTCACATGATCAGTCGGATTGTATATTAGTAACAGCTTTTCATTTTTGCTACGTGCCTTGTTAAAAAATGCTGCAAGAGCGAGAGATTTTGCCGCGTTTTGGAACTTTTTTGGATACGATTGGAGACAAAATGGGTTGACGTAATGGTTTGAAATTTTAACCGATGGTTTTTGGTGAAAAATTGTATTTTTTCTTGTCTCGCTGGGTGCCGTCTGAAATTTTATTTTAAAAATGTGCCAAGTGATAACCCTAAGTTTATCTTTTATCTAATCATGATTAAAATTTGAGATCAATTGGATCACGGGTATGGTCTCCAATCGTATCGGAAATGTCATAGATTTGAGCGGTTTTGTTGAATAACCGGCGCCTATCTAACAATGTACTGGATCTAACAATGTATGTATCTAACAATCTAACAATGTAGGCCAAGATGGCCGACTTGCTGGCATTTTTTATCCCGTGTCGTAGCTACTCCGAAAAGATTTTGCTTAAACAACAACTCGTCTAGAACAGTTTTAATAAAATTGATGATTTTTTTTTCCAGAAATTGTGCATCTCGTGGTGAATTATGACATATTTAAACTTTAGTTAAATCTAACGATTGTGAAAAAAACTATTAACTAAAGAAGGTCGTTTAAAAAATATGATAAATATTACGGGTTTCCAAATGTTACTGCTAAATTTTAACACCGATATAACGGCGACGCTTTTAACAAATGAGATTTTATTATCGTCCACCTAAGCAACTTTATGAACAAAAGTTTATTGTTATTATTATTATTATTTAGTCTTTACCTATTGTCAACAGGGCCGAAGCCCCACAAGTGCAATATAATAAAAACATTGGACAGAACCCATATTTACCCATTTACCCATATTGTTTACCCATATTTGGACAGCAATTTTGATTTTCCAGATTTTTTTACACATAATTATCAAATTTTTGGACGACCTTTAGTTACCTAATATTTTTTTTTTCACAATCTTTAGATTTACGTAAATTTTTAATATGTCATAATGCACCACGTGATGCACAATTTCGGAAAATTTTGTGCCAATAGCGCAAATGGCTGTCGTTGTAGAGCCGTTTTGATTTATTTGAGGTTATTTGTAAAAATGGAAATTACCTGCCAAACAACAAACGCAATGGCGAAAATTATTTTTTTCTTGATTGTGTCTATTTTCAACAAAAATTAATCGAGTAAAAAATTACCCGAACATTTAAACATTATTAAAATACAAATTGATATGTGATTTATTCCACAAAATTGTCTGTAAAAACAAAATCGCTGATCAAAAATGTATATATTTTTGTTTGTTTGTTAACTTTATTTAACGGATTAAAAGAGTAATTTTTAATTTTTATTTTCAATTAGCATGTGTTTTAAATATCAAATTGAATGTAGAATCAACATTTTTTCAATGTAAGTCGAAAATGTTGTAGGGAAAAATGGTTATAATAAGCCTATAAACTTTTTATATGTCATGGTGTAACCGTGTATCACGTGAGGAATATTTCAGAGCAAAAATAAAGTCGAAACTTAAATAACAACTCGTCTAGAGCAGTTTTAATAAAATTGATGTATTTTTTTTTAAATGGATATAATTGTATAACAATTAATGCGATCGATCTGATTATTTTTTTTTGAGTTGCACAAAACGTTGCAAAAAATAAAAAAATATTGGAAGTAAAAATTTCCTCCTCATTTTGAAGTGAAAAATTAAATTGGGATTTTGACAAAACACTTGATAAAAACAAAATGGCGGCCAAAAATTGGGTAAATTTTTATTTATGAGTTATGTAGGTAGACCTCAATAATATCGTCAAAAATCATTTTTAGAAATAATAAGTTTGGGGTAAAATGATAAAGTGACTTGAGTATTGGACCTAGTAGCATTGCAAGTACTAGGAAAACGCACAGTGTAACGCGTTGATGAGCGAGCACAGAACATGCAACATCCCCAGTCACAGTCACGATACACGACAAAGCACAAGACGATTTTCTTTGCAACTTTATAATCTCAATATAAATACCCTGGATGAATAACAGATCCATTGTGTCGTAGCTTACCTACATACTTTTTCCAGAAATCTCTTTTGACAACCCATACTAGACTCGTAAAATGATAATTAATACCTGACTGATAGGTCTTACAATGTGTAAAAGTGTAAATAATTTAGATCAGATAATCTAATAAATATTAGATAATTTGAACTTAATCGGAACATTTTAAGTGTCGACCAAAAAGAAGATATTATTTAACTTAAACCAATTGGAGGATTTGGCATTCGTACTGCATCCAATTTGATATGCGCTAAGCTCATAAATGCATTCATTTTATTGTAAATTATGGACTGCTTGGCTGCTCTACAGGCCTTGGAGCAGAAGCGTAAAGAAGGCAGGGATGAAAATTTAGTACCTATACATTTTTCAAATATTTCAAGATTATGGAATAAAATGTCCTTAAAATGAGAAAAACGTTTGAAAATAACGACAGATTAGACTTAAAGTTGGCAAAAATACCTAAAATGATGGTCCCAATGACCATGAAAAGTTTTAAGTTGATCGGTCAATCGGTTCTAATTTAAATTTCAAAAATTACTGCAAAGATGGTTTTACATTTTACATTTTACGTTTCAGATTTGGCTGAAACTTTGTAAGATTTGGGACAATGTTGGTCGTAATGACTTGTCAAAATTTCAAATTGATCGGAACAACCAATCGAAAGATATTTTTTTTAAAATTTGAACCAATCACAGGGTCCCGTTCAAAAACGATCCCAGGGACTGCATAGATTACGTTAGTATGTGTGCAAAATTTCAGATCGATTGGTTGTGCGGTTTGACCTGGGCAGTGCAGGCAAAAAAAAAATACAAACATACACACACAAAAAAAAATCACACACAGAGAAAGAGCCATAAGAGTGCCGTGGTGACGCTCGCTACGCTCGCTCAATTTGTGTTGGGGGGAGAGGGGGGGGGGGGGGACTAAGAATCGCAGCACTTGCATCATTTTGAGAATTTTTGTGAAGGAGATTCGGCCCTTGCTCTTTGAAAAGATATAGACGTTTTGACTATTTACATCTGGTTTACTTATTTCAGTTGTAGGATATAATTGTATTCAATCCTTGTCGGCTTGTGAGTTGATCTTATAACTACTTGCAATAATTATATTTGCTTATAGTTACTTATTACTTGCAGACGACATGCTTCTTGCCCAGCACGATGAGAAGATTCGCAGAACGACGAGCACTGGAGGCGCGGCGGGCACGTGGGGCTATAGAGAAACGGGAAACACCCCCATGAATGTGGGCTATAACTCTGGAGCCCAGTCTGCAGGATACGGTGGTGTTTACGCTGGGGCTTATGACCAAGCTTCGGGATATAGCGGCTGTAACTCTGGGGCCCAGTCTGCAGGATACGGTGGTGTTTACGCTGGGGCTTATGACCAAGCTTCGGGATATAGCGGCTGTAACTCTGGGGCCCAGTCTGCAGGATATGGTGGTGTTTACGCTGGGGCTTATGACCAAGCTTCGGGATATAGCGGCTATAACTCTGGGGCCCAGTCTGCAGGATACGGTGGTGTTTACGCTGGGGCTTATGACCAAGCTTCGGGATATAGCGGCTGTAACTCTGGGGCCCAGTCTGCAGGATACGGTGGTGTTTACGCTGGGGCTTATGACCAAGCTTCGGGATATAGCGGCTGTAACTCTGGGGCCCAGTCTGCAGGATACGGTGGTGTTTACGCTGGGGCTTATGACCAAGCTTCGGGATATAGCGGCTGTAACTCTGGGGCCCAGTCTGCAGGATACGGTGGTGTTTACGCTGGGGCTTATGACCAAGCTTCGGGATATAGCGGCTGTAACTCTGGGGCCCAGTCTGCAGGATACGGTGGTGTTTACGCTGGGGCTTATGACCAAGCTTCGGGATATAGCGGCTGTAACTCTGGGGCCCAGTCTGCAGGATACGGTGGTGTTTACTCTGGGGCGCAGACCCAGGGCCCACGCGCATACAGCCGTTATGAAGCAGCTTCTGCGCTCGTCTCAGAAATCCCGGAGAGCTACTTCGAACTTCTGCTGAGTGCCCGGACGAAGTACCAAGAGACTCAGGCACAGATGCAATTTCGTCAGCTGCAAGCAGCCCCAGTCCTGAGCCTGAGTGCCAAGTCTCGTCTTTCACGCCGGAAGGCATGTGGATTCTGTTTCGGCAAAAAGGACCGGAGAAAGTTTGTCTTTACTCACGTGTTAAAGGACTTGCAAGGACGAGTTACGTGTCCTATACTGAGACTGCACAGGTGCAAGATATGTGGCGCGACCGGGGATAACGCTCACACGGAGCGATACTGCCCGAAGTGTTAGATCAAAGCACTTTATTATTATGTGGTTAGATCCTGGAGAGAAATTATAAGATCGATCGTCGCAAATACAGTAAGCATGTGCAACACACCACCTTGTTCATTTCATTTCATTTATTTATTTAATTGTCCTTTACAAAATACATTTAGACCATGAGCCAGCCGTAGTGGACCCTACTCCCCCCCCTCCCCCACATCACGGAAGATCTGAAAGTGGTTATGGGTACCTCAAGGTACGCACATTACACTTTCACTTGTTTGATATCTGCCCTTTGGCGCAGCAACCCCCCAGGGGGGCGCAAAGGGCGATTTTTGGGGTATTTTGCAACACGTTTGATTTTTTTGTGGGCTAACGGTGCAAGATAATTACAATCAGTTTGCATATTAAAATGGAGGTTGACATTTGTAATGTTATCCATATTTTTTGTAAGAGCAATACCCTTAAATCAAAATTTTGGAAATTTTGGAAATTGGGGGGGAATTACCCTAATAGTTTTGATGGCAGTCAATCTCTTCATAATAAAAAGCTGTTCATAAATATGCCATCAATGTTGCCATATTTTTTTGTTTACAACCTGTTTTAATAGGATTAAGTGTCTCTTAAATGATTTTTTGTCAACATTTTAAATTGGTATGACATACGTCAATATATTTACATAATTTTGTTGAGGTGAAACCATTATTTTTAAAAATTTGACAATATTAACTGTTTTAATGGAAATTTTCTAAAATTTTGTAATTTTTTTAAAAATATCGGTTTTGCTTCAACAAAAATATATTAATGTATTGACGTATGTCATACCAATTTATAATTAAAAAAAACAAAACATTTGACCCTAATAAAATCAAATATTTAATATGAGAATCCCAGAGACACTTAATCCCATTAAAACAGGTTGTAAACACAACATATGGCAACCTTGATGGCATATTCACGAACAACATTTTATTACGAAGAGAATGATTGCCATCAAAACTATTTTGAGTAATTCCTCCCAATTCCCAAAATTTCAAAAATTTTATAATGATATATAAATATGTTTCATGTGTTCCTGATTTCAAAAATATGTGTTTCATTTTGCCTCAAAATACCTTTTCAATTTATGATAAATTCAGTCCTTTTCTTGCTATTTTAATGTCTTTTTGTCCCTTTTTAAAATTATTGGGGAAAATAATATGAAATGTTTGTTGCAAGTTACAATAATTTTATGAATTTTGGTCTAGATAACAATTCATAAAATTTCTATCCACCTTTAGTATGGCCATCAACAATTGACACTTGATACATTGACACATTCATACAATAATTATAAGTTAATATTAATACATTACTCCTGAGTCCAACTCCTAAACCGATAAATTGAATAATATATTTGACTAATATTGATAGCGTAAAATTTAATTTGTCCTTTTTCGGGATTTTGTGGTCCTTTTTTAATAGTTTTAAGGTATTAAAAACTATTTACTATATTAACTATTTATGACAACTTTTAGCACCTAATCGCATGCAGTTTTTTAGCACAGGACTGGCAGAAATGTTCAATAAACAGTACATTTGAGTAATCGTATGGCATTGATAACTTTATTTATATTTTTCAAATCCAAGAACATAATTGATATTTTTATTGTTACATGATTTCTTTCAATACATGATACTGACAATGTAAACAAGTAATATGTGTATTTGACGAAGAGGAGTCAAACTCATTATAACATTGATAGGATTTGGAAGGAAACTGTAATTTTTTACGAAAATATTTTAATATGACAACATTAAAGACGTACAAATTGAAATGTATTCTTCGTGTTCTGTGTCATAAATTAACATATTTCTCTTTTCTTCTTTCCTAGTATCAAACTCTCATTCTTACACCATTGGAAACATATTACAGAACGACAGCATTTTGGGATTTGAGCTAAGGACCCCATTTATTTTGGCAGTCGGTATTAAAAATCACCAACAACATTTACCATGAGATATAGACAGATCATGGCAGATATTTCTCTGAATATTTCATTTTTTTATCGGAACACATGATTGCTTCAATAATTCCAGTGATCATTTTACACAAATTATAGAACACAAATATGAATTCACACGGCTATTGTAAAATCACGTATGCCCAATCTGGATGCCCTCAATCGCCTCCGCGTCTCTAAATCGCATTCGGCTTCACTCAGCTCAATCGAGTCCGTGAATCCGGATGGTGGTTCCAGTTTAGCGGCGAAGAGGTGAGAGGAATTCCTCGACATTCTGGAGTCGTTACTTGTTGGCCCTTGCTTGGTCGTCTCGTCGGCACAACGCGCCAGCTGTAGCATCCTGATCACAGTTTCCACAGGATTAGAAGAAGTAGGTAGGTACAACTTTTATTACACTAGCTTCGTGCTGTTTTTTTTTTGTTCAGAATTTTATTCACGTGGCAAGAACGACTACTTGACAATAATTTCAAGGCTTGCAAATGGCGCACCTACGCATATGGTTATTGGGGCACAGGTCTTTTAAGGTTACATAATTTTCAAAATGTCTGATATTACAATCAGAAAATTATTCTTAAATCTTGTTCAAGCAATCCACGTTTGTATGTAGTGCGTGTTTCATAACTATTGTATCGTAATACTCTTGTGAAGGGAGAGTGGACGGTCTTCTTGTGATGCGAGACATTTTTAGAGCAAATTTCAACGAAAGATAACTGTTTAACTTCTTTAAATTTATATATGTAACAGTTGGAGCTATCTAGAATACCGTTTTTGAACCTGCTCAACAAGTTAGAATTTATTTGATTTTGCGATAGCTATAGCTTCAAATATGATTTTAAAGTCGTTATTAAAAGCCCATATTTTCACATTTTCATATTTAAAAAAAACTCATGATCATGATCGCTGTTGGGTAAAGACAAACACTCACTTGGGTCTGGATCTCCGCGGGATGGATTTCCTCTCGGGCTCTGGCAGATTAAGTTCGGGTCCACGCCGCACGACGTCTGTAAGACCACGTGACACATGATCAACATGGCAACATTGCACTTCTACACACATATCGAACTCTAAACACGTCTGTAAGATCACGTGACACATGATCAACTTGGCAACATTGCACTTCTACACACATATCGAACTCTAAACACGTCTGTAAGATCACGTGACACATGATCAACATGGCAACATTGCACTTCTACACACATATCGAACTCTAAACACGTCTGCAAGACCACGTGACACATGATCAACATGGCAACATTGCACTTCTACACACATATCGAACTCTAAACACGTCTGCAAGACCACGTGACACATGATCAACATGGCAACATTGCACTTCTACACACATATCGAACTCTAAACACGTCTGTAAGATCACGTGACACATGATCAACATGGCAACATTGCACTTCTACACACATATCGAACTCTAAACACGTCTGCAAGATCACGTGACACATGATCAACATGGCAACATTGCACTTCTACACACATATCGAACTCTAAACACGGCTGCAAGATCACGTGACACATGATCAACATGGCAACATTGGCACTTCTACACACATATCGAACTCTAAACACGTCTGCAAGATAACGTGACACATGATCAACATGGCAACATTGCACTTCTACACACATATCGAACTCTAAACACGTCTGCAAGACCACGTGACACATGATCAACATGGCAACATTGCACTTCTACACACATATCGAACTCTAAACACGTCTGCAAGATCACGTGACACATGATCAACATGGCAACATTGGCACTTCTACACACATATCGAACTCTAAACACGTCTGCAAGACCACGTGACACATGATCAACATGGCAACATTGCACTTCTACACACATATCGAACTCTAAACACGTCTTTAGATCACGTGACACATGATCAACATGGCAACATTGCACTTCTACACACATATCGAACTCTAAACACGTCTGCAAGATCACGTGACACATGATCAACATGGCAACATTGCACTTCTACACACATATCGAACTCGAACGAAACACACAGAGAGAAATGCAGTCTAGGACTCGTCCAGGCACACAACACAACATTCCACATCACATGTTTCTATTCCAGAACGTTTCAAAATTAAAATGCATGCAACAATCTGAAGGTAACATGCCGCTTCCTACTTTCATCTACCATTTAGACACCATTTGAATACATAAAGTTTTTGTAAGCTTTTGTAAACTATACATAAAATATTAAGTCTAATTGGGCTTTTGTCTTCTTACAGTCAATTTGTCTAAAAAAACTGCCATTCGAAAATCGCCCCAAAATTCACGTTCTCGGACACCACTAATTTTAAACGACGTTCTTTTCTTTGTTTTATTTTTGACTTACTGTTCCCTTTGGATCGATGTTGTATTCCTGGCCTCTCACTATACGGTTCGTCAAGTTGATTCGAAGACTCTGTTCGACTGGATGTACCATGTTCAGTGTCACTGTCAGAACCCATGGTATCGTACTCTTCGCTTTCAGACTTGGTTTTCCTGTGGTGGGGCGAGGGACCGCGACCTCTTGACTTCCCCCGGACTAACTGATAGTGCTCCGAATCAGACTGCGGACAAGGACCCGACCGAGTCGGACTGATTTTGTTTCTTGTTTGCCAAATATTTGGAATTTGTCATTTGTTTTGTCCGGTAGGATTGGATTTAGCAGAATGGCGATATCCAAACTAAAAGGAATTTAGTGTTTTTACTAATAAAAATTTGTCTGATCTTTAAACATCCAGATTAAAATTAAATACTAAATGTATTAAATTCGGACACAATTTCGTATCCCGAAGTCATTTAGTAACATCACTGAGCCTTTAGGCGAACACAAAAAATCGATTGGGTGAAAAGAAGCCATTTTCCCCATCTTATCCAACTTAAAGTTAACATCAAAGTAACAATATTCAAACAAATCCCAAAGTTCGCCATTTTGCTAACCATTAAAAAGTTTTCTTTGAATCTACCACGAAGCGGCATGTTACAAGATGTGTCATCACTTTTGGACTCACCTCCCGCACTTGCAGTGTGTCAGCTTCGCGATACAAGAATGTCTGTAACTGTGGAGCTCCTGACGTGCATCGAGTCTCCACTCCCGTTGCCTCATTCAACTGGAAGGTTGCGTACGGGTAGATGTCCTCAGAGTATTCTAAAGGCAGAGCTGAATCAACGATATTGCCGAGATTGTGCACAAGATGGGTTGTATTGTGGAGTTGGGTTCATTTGTAGTTTAGTGAGCGGCGAACTAGCATTAGATTATGTCAATTATTGAATACGGTAATTAAAATTGTTTTAATTACTTTTTTATTTTAGTACGTTTTTTTACAACTGCCAAAAACGCTTGATGAAGTCTACTGTAAAGCAGGTGAAATATTGATATTTTAAATAAATATAGTTTGCGAATCGTTCAAAGAGAGAATATTATTGTACTTTTGATACAATTTTTGTCAAGTATTGTATTGATAAAATTATACAGAAAAATTACATAATTTTTGTTACGGAGGTTACCAACTTGATATAATTTTTAATTTTTAAACATCACTAAAATCAAATGTCTTCTAGGGATTAATACACGATTTCATACCACATCAAAATAATTCGTGTTTGTTCACAGTGGGATAGAGTTTAAAAACTATGTCTAAAGCTTTTAAATAAGTTTACTTCTTGTATTAATTTTCCATATAATATTTTGACGTTTATAACTCGACTCTAGCTATGGCTTTGACGACAAAATAGTGTCAATGGCCTGGCAACATAATTAACAAGACTTCTATATGCTTCTATTGACTGATGTTCACAAAGCTTTGATTCGAGCTAAGTTTTGAACGCAGCTAAAGTTTGAAGTAAAATGTCTAGTGCGTCTGCTTGAAAATCAAAATAGAAGATCACAAAGTAAATTGTTGCACGAATCATTCTCTCCAGTCTGATGCTAGTTGTTGCCACTCACTGAGTGTGAGACCTAATAGACTACCTGGAATTCGCTCAAGAGAGGCCAGCTCTCGGACTGGAGAGCGCAGAGGTTTCCGAACAGTGGCGTAATATTGCTCTCTCTGCTCGAGATTCTGCTTGTTGTCCATGGCAGCGGCGGACTGGGCCTCGTGTAGACTCAATACTTCACCCTGTTGAGCATCTCCCCCGGGCCCTGGAAGATGTCAAGTAAGTTTCAGAACTATTTTTCTTATATTTGTGCATTAGTAACTAAGCTGGGTTCCAAATTTCAGTGTTTTGTTGTGTTTTGTTTACGGGATTGATGCATAAAAAACATTCAGGAATCAGTGGATGTGATCCACTTTGTGTGAAACAAGAATATCTATTTAAATCTTGCTAAAATTCATCAGCCGAGAAGTACTATTATATTAAATGTAGTAAAGTATGATATTGTATTTACTAATGAGATCGTATTATTGAACGCTTGTAACTAGGAAGAAACAACGGGAGTAGAAAACCTGATAGCTCTCGATGATACTGATTTTAAATGTTTGTTTTAAACGATACTCTTAGTATCATTTCCTCAAACCATCTATGGATTAGTGAACTGTAGCAAAATAGTAAATATTTCTTTTTAAAGATTTCATTGACATCCAAGACACTTGATACTTGATTCCCTTGAAAGAGATGTTGTATTGTAAGAATGATCAAACAATATGCATTCTCATTCAGTACCGCAGTAAAAAAGCGATATTTCAAAACAAAGCAATAAAATAAACATACGTTCTTGATCATAGGCATATAATACATTGCTTATGAAGAGTACTAGTTTTGAACGTAATTGGTACATACGTTTGAAGAGGCAGTAGTAGACGGCTGAAATGGCCAGCACAGCTGCCATGGTCGCTATAGATATTGGCAACATGAGTCGCATGTCCATAAAGAAGGGCAGTTCACTGCTATCATCCATGTGTGTCAAGCTGGGAGATATCGTTCCCCCTCCTGCAAAAACAAGAACAATCAAACTTCATTCATTTTTAAATGCAATCATTAATACAATGTATGACTAAATATTTTACAAGGATTACGTATGTAAATTGAAAAGTATCTCTTAGAACTGATTTGTATACTAATCAAAGGCACCGAGTATTCTGAGTACTTTTATAAACGAGTGTTTCTACAAATAGTCAGAATAAAATCTTGATGTTGCCGATACAAAGTCAATTGATCTCTTCAGATAAGTGACCATTGCACGAACCTGGACCTTTATGCCTGAAATATAGGTTCTGAGGAGAGTTCTCCTTTTCGCGTGACATCCTTCTCATCTCGCTCGAGATTGCATTGTTTTAACATCGAAACCGAGTAACATGATCGACATGATCTCACCTGGCATATCCTGGCCCGGCTTGACTAATGGCATATGATCTCACCTGGCATATCCTGGCCCGGCTTGACTAATGGCATATGATCTCACCTGGCACATCCTGGCCCGGCTTGACTAATGGCATATGATCTCACCTGGCATATGATCTCACCTGGCATATCCTGGCCTGGCTTGACTAATGGCATATGATCTCACCTGGCATATCCTGGCGCGGCTTGACTAATGGCATGTGATCTCACCTGCCATATCCTGGCCCGGCTTGACTAATGGCATATCCTGGCGTGGCTTGACTAATGGCATATGATCTCACCTGGCATATCCTGGCCTGGCTTGACTAATGGCATATCCTGGCCTGGCTTGACTAATGGCATGTGATCTCACCTGGCATATCCTGGCCCGGCTTGACTAATGGCATATCCTGGCCTGGCTTGACTAATGGCATATGATCTCACCTGGCATATCCTGGCCCGGCTTGACTAATGGCATATGATCTCACCTGGCATATCCTGGCCCGGCTTGACTAATGGCATATGATCTCACCTGGCATATCCTGGCCCGGCTTGACTAATGGCATATGATCTCACCTGGCATATCCTGGCCCGGCTTGACTAATGGCATATCCTGGCCTGGCTTGACTAATGGCATATGATCTCACCTGGCAGATCCTGGCCCGGCTTGACTAATGGCATATGATCTCACCTGGCATATCCTGGCCCGGCTTGACTAATGGCATATCCTGGCCCGGCTTGACTAATGGCATATGATCTCACCTGGCATATCCTGGCCCGGCTTGACTAATGGCATATGATCTCACCTGGCATATCCTGGCCCGGCTTGACTAATGGCATATGATCTCACCTGGCATATCCTGGCCCGGCTTGACTAATGGCATATGATCTCACCTGGCATATCCTGGCCCGGCTTGACTAATGGCAGTGTGCGGAAGCGATACTCTTGTCTCACAGTCCCAGCCACGTTGTTTCCGCGCACGCGCACTTGGTATTCGGTGTTCGGCTGCAGACTTTTCATAGGGAAACTATCCTGCTGCTGAACACTGTTGGACACTGAAACAATCATCCAATCCAATCCATGCAAAAGTTCATAATCATGGCGTTTCTTTTAACTGATATTTTAACAGCAATGTTCATGTTCTAGTTTGGTTAAATTTGGCTAATTTACGTCTGATTGCTGTTTAATTTTTATTTTATTTGGCCACAAGTAACTATTTTTTACAATCATTTAGATGCCATTATTGTTAATAAAAATCAAGATTTTTACAATATGAAAGTTTTTAGTATCAAAAGACTCCGTTAATATATTTTCATATTACTAATATATTAGAATGACGCTTGTTTTACACTGATATCGCTCATATTGCTCATACCTAATGTCCATCGCTCATTATCACTTCTTCTATATTCTATTTCGAAGAAAAGTATTGGACAACCACCATCGATCCACCGATCAAGTCTTATAATTGCTACTGTAGCGTTGCTTTCAATAAATCCTTCATTGGCAGCGTAGGAAGGCTTTGTGCCTTCAGTGGAAGCAACAATAATCTAGAACAGAAACAGAAAATCATTGCTTTTTTGTGAATCTCGAATTGTTTTTTACTGAAGAAAAAGAAGACATTAATATTTCATACATTTCAGAAGTCAAATAATATGATTGAGCGTCATTTAATTGTTAAAACATTCAATAAATTCCTCAGATATTTTCATTGATTATAATCAAAGTTTAGAGATTTTGGAGCAAAATGGTTGGACTTTAGTGAGCTAACTCGTGCAAAAACCCTAATTGCGAAATATTAATTCAAATAGTAGATTGTAAAGATAATCACAAAACATTCAAGGATGCCTAGAGATATCCAAGAGACTGCAAGAAATGCAAGATGTTTAATTCCAAATAGCTCAGCTGTTAAACCATCAGACTCTATGGCACGAATGGAAATATCGTGTCATTAAAGTGTTACTTTTTACCTTGTCAGAGAGCAAGCGATCGTGTCTTCGAAATATAAGAGGTATAAGAGGCAATATTTCCCCCGACGTTTCAGAATTTTACCGCAGACATTAGACATTTAGTAAAATACATAATCACCATTAATCATTCAACCGTTAGTCATATAACAAAGAATTGAAATTTAATGCAATTTGAGAGCTTAGTATGGAAATTGAATTACATAAATGTCTGTACGAAAACGTTTGAAATAAATACCTTCAAGTAGAATAATAAATTACTCTTAATAAATTCAAGTGTTCCTTACGTGTTTTTTTTTAGTTTCTCAAGGTTCAGTTTGCGTGAGTGCATCTATTATAAATTGATCAAGTTTAATATTTAGGTCTCGTTACATACCCAGTTATTTTGCTACCCCATTTACAATAGTTGGCCAGAAACGTACGGTTGGAACCACATTGAAAATACCTCTTATTTACTTTACCAAATTATATTCTCTTTAGAACAATCAGAATTTGATTCAGAACTTATTAGTAACAATTTATAATATTTCGAATTTCACAAATGGTGGCAGATGTGGGATCTTTTTCAATAATTATTTTAAATATAATAAAATCGTCACCACTGATAATAACTAGGCACTTTAGCATGTTTTTTGTTGATATTTTCAATCGGTGACAGATGTGGGATAGTTTTCAATTACTCTTTTAAAACTCTTAACGCCTTCAGATAGCTTCTATCATTCAAATAACTGTTTAATTTAATTACCTCACTAGCATTCCCTGTGGCAATTTCATTCTTGGCAGTGACTTTAAACTGATAAGACGTGCCACATCTCAAGTCTCTCATCACATGTCCTGAACTGTGTCTATCAAGGACAATTTCCTCCCACTCTGTGTGGTCCACAGCGATCCTATAGTGGAGCATGAACCCTCGGACCGGCGAGCCACCGTCGTCGCCTTGCTTCCACTGCAGTGTGATGCTCGTAGGAGTCGAGGAGGTGGCGTGCAGAAGGGGTGCAGATGGAGGCACTGCAGACGTATACAAGAATATAGATTGCAAGATGCTTGCAGATGGAGGCACTGCAGACGTATACAAGAATATAGACTGTAAGATGCGGGGTGTAGATTAAAAGAGCGTGATGCTCGTGGGAGTCGAGGAGGTGGCGTGCAGAAGAGGTGCAGATGGAGGAACTGCAGATGTATACAAGAACATAGATTACAAGATGCTTGCAGATGGAGGCACTGCAGATGTATACAAGAATATAGATTGCAAGATGCGGGGTGTAGATTAAAAGAGCGTGATGCTCGTGGGAGTCGAGGAGGTGGCGTGCAGAAGAGGTGCAGATGGAGGAACTGCAGATGTATACAAGAACATAGATTACAAGATGCTTGCAGATGGAGGCACTGCAGACGTAGACAAGAATATAGACTGTAAGATGCGGGGTGTAGATTAAAAGAGCGTGATGCTCGTAGGAGTCGAGGAGGTGGCGTGCAGAAGAGGTGCAGATGGAGGCACTGCAGACGTATACAAGAATATAGATTGCAAGATGCTTGCAGATGGAGGCACTGCAGATGTATACAAGAATATAGATTGCAAGATGCGGGGTGTAGATTAAAAGAGCGTGATGCTCGTGGGAGTCGAGGAGGTGGCGTGCAGAAGAGGTGCAGATGGAGGCACTGCAGACGTATACAAGAATATAGATTGCAAGATGCTTGCAGATGGAGGCACTGCAGACGTAGACAAGAAAATAGACTGTAAGATGCGGGGTGTAGATTAAAAGAGCGTGATGCTCGTAGGAGTCGAGGAGGTGGCGTGCAGAAGGGGTGCAGATGGAGGCACTGCAGATGTATACAAGAATATAGATTGCAAGATGCTTGCAGATGCAGGTACTGCAGATGTATACAAGAATATAGATTGCAAGATGCGGGGTGTAGATTAAAAGAGCGTGATGCTCGTTGGAGTCGAGGAGGTGGCGTGCAGAAGGGGTGCAGATGGAGGCACTGCAGACGTATACAAGAATATAGATTGCAAGATGCTTGCAGATGGAGGCACTGCAGATGTATACAAGAATATAGATTGCAAGATGCGGGGTGTAGATTAAAAGAGCGTGATGCTCGTGGGAGTCGAGGAGGTGGCGTGCAGAAGGGGTGCAGATGGAGGCACTGCAGACGTATACAAGAATATAGATTGCAAGATGCTTGCAGATGGAGGCACTGCAGATGTATACAAGAATATAGATTGCAAGATGCGGGATGTAGATTAAAAGAGCGTGATGCTCGTGGGAGTCGAGGAGGTGGCGTGCAGAAGGGGTGCAGATGGAGGCACTGCAGATGTATACAAGAATATAGATTGCAAGATGCTTGCAGATGGAGGCACTGCAGATGTATACAAGAATATAGATTGCAAGATGCTTGCAGATGGAGGCACTGCAGATGTATACAAGAATATAGATTGCAAGATGCTTGCAGATGGAGGCACTGCAGATGTATACAAGAATATAGATTGCAAGATGCTTGCAGATGGAGGCACTGCAGATGTATACAAGAATATAGATTGCAAGATGCTTGCAGATGGAGGCACTGCAGACGTAGACAAGAATATAGATTGCAAGATGCTTGCAGATGGAGGCACTGCAGATGTATACAAGAATATAGATTGCAAGATGCTTGCAGACGGAGGCACTGCAGATGTATACAAGAATATAGATTGCAAGATGCTTGCAGATGGAGGCACTGCAGACGTAGACAAGAATATAGACTGTAAGATGCGGGGTGTAGATTAAAAGAGCGTGATGCTCGTGGGAGTCGAGGAGGTGGCGTGCAGAAGGGGTGCAGATGGAGGCACTGCAGATGTATACAAGAATATAGATTGCAAGATGCTTGCAGATGGAGGCACTGCAGATGTATACAAGAATATAGATTGCAAGATGCTTGCAGATGGAGGCACTGCAGATGTATACAAGAATATAGATTGCAAGATGCGAAGTGTAGATTAAAACCTTGATTATTGAAAATTACATCGCCTTGCTCGCGCATAATTGATATTCACTGATGTCAAACATTATTGAATATTATTGAAAATTACATCGCCTTGCTTGCGCATAATTGATATTCACTGATGTCAAACACTGGACTTATACAATGTCAATTGTCCGCAGACACTGACTTGTTTAAATGTATATAATTTGAAGACAAAAGAATGCCACTTTGAAGAACCGCTTTCTTGATGTATACTAGATTTATTTTTTTGAAACCAAATTAATGGAAACATGCGTTTTTTTTCGCGTTCATGTTGCAGCGTTTTGCAATCTGGTGGTTACGGTTGTTCGTTTTCTCTTGAGAAGAAGTGAATGAACACAGTTCTTATTAGAAGGTATCTTATTAGTTTGCTGTCTCTCTGTCTTGAATACAACAACGATCCGAGCGCGTTGGAGAATATTCTATTTTACTTTTGAACCTCACACAGACACAGATGACTTAAAACAATATAATATAATATATTGGAAAATAAAGAGTGCTACATTAGAATGGAACGTTATTACCTTTTTGTTTACCGAACTTTTGAAAGCAATTTCATTCTTTCTTCAAGTGCTTGTAAGTACAAGAAACTTTATTAATTTCAAAATTAAAGAGACCTCTTTCTCCGGGAACTTACGAATAAGATCATAGAGAAAAAAATGATCTGTGTACAAAACAAACACGATGTTTAAAGGATTCATATGGTGTCATACCTTGAACCGATAACCGATGTACAATACGATCTGATCCGTATCTGTTCTCCGCATTGCAGGAATAGTTGCCTCCATCTTCTCGCCGCAAGTCTGTGATGTGGATACTTCCATTGGGCGTTAGTGACAGCCTAGAACACAAGACATCAGTTAGATGTTTCAGTGGTGTTTAACATCGCCTCCTAGAACACAATACATCGGTTAGATGTTTCAGTGGTGTTGGACATCGCCTCCTAGAACACAAGACATCAGTTAGATGTTTCAGAGGTGTTTGACATCGCCTCCTAGAACACAAGACATCAGTTATATGTTTCAGTGGTGTTTAACATGGCCTCCTAGAACACAAGACATCGGTTAGATGTTTCAGTGGTGTTTGACATCGCCTCCTAGAACACAAGACATCAGTTAGATGTTTCAGTGGTGTTTGACATCGCCTCCTAGAACACAAGACATCAGTTAGATGTTTCAATGGCGTTTGACATCGCCTCCTAGAACACAAGACATCAGTTAGATGTTTCAGTGGTGTTTGACATCGCCTCCTAGAACACAAGACATCAGTTAGATGTTTCAGTGGAGTTTGACATCGCCTCCTAGAACACAAAACATCAGTTAAATGTTTCAGTGGTATTTGACATCGCCTTCTAGAACACAAGACATCAGTTAGATGTTTCAGTGGTGTTTGGCATCGCCTTCTAGAACACAAGACATCAGTTAGATGTTTCAGTGGTGTTTGACATCGCCTTCTAGAACACAAGACATCAGTTAGATGTTTCAGTGGTGTTTGACATCGCCTCCTAGAACACAAGACATCAGTTAGATGTTTCAGTGGTGTTTAACATCGCCTCCTAGAACACAAAACATCAGTTAGATGTTTCAATGGCGTTTGACATCGCCTCCTAGAACACAAGACATCAGTTAGATGTTTCAATGGTGTTTGAGATAATTACACTTAGATTTAAAAAGTGTTGAGAATCAAAATATTTAAAATGTGAGTGGTTTGTAAAGATACCAAATAGAGGATTATTCTATGAATACTACGTACTATTTGTATTGCGGTGTAATATTTTAAGAAAAGTATGAAAATTCAATTCAAAATCTAAATCGACATTGTTTGGTTTTTTCCATTAAATATGACCGAAACATTAAAAATCAAAGACATAATAAATTTCATTTCATTTACTTTTGGGTGGTCAGGAGACAATTTCCGTCCCTGGCGGTAATCGAACCTGATACACTGACTTGTCAGCTCAGAGCATTACTGTCTGATCTAACTTGCTCTGTCATTTAGATTAACAACCATCTGACTGAATTGCTACAACAAAGTTACTAACTTGGACGATGACTGCAGATTCTGGCCCCACTGCTTCCATGTAACCCTGACCTCCGGCTTTCCGACGTGGAGACATGGAAGTCGAACCTCTCCCTTCCACGGCACTGTGTATTGCTCGCCGAACGATATAATAGCAGCTCGAGCTGAAACCGAAGCCATTCTTTAGCCATTATAAAGCGAGATGATGTCGGGTGGCTCTGTGATATGCTTTTAAGCTAGTTTTGATTGAATTCGTGAGCGAGCAGAATCGATACTGCCATCTGTCGGTTGTGTGAAGAACTTGCGTTTAAGCTGTTTTGTACTCGGTAGCTCAACAGCTAAATTTAGAGATATTTTGATTGAAAAATAATGTGATTTTACTCGTATCGTTTGCTTTTGCAAGACATCAGTCAAAGTACCTGCAATGAACATTAAATGTAATTATTTTACATAATTTGTCTAGCTGATACGATAAATGGATTAATAGCTACAGCTTATAGAAGAAAAAAAATTAAAATAATGCATAGTGGGGATAATTTATTCCACCAAAACATAATCTATTATAAACTCTTTTCCTGATTATCCACTTAATGAGATATTAGCTATGTCTTTGACGAGAAATTAAGCTATTAGAGTTTGCTCATCCCAGCCGGCCAATAATAACTCATCCTGAATGACCCAGGCTTAGACTAACATCGACTTTAATGATGCGTTCTCAGTTCTGAGAATGTTTTATCGTTTACCGGCTAATCTTCAGGCAAAGGTTTCACGTAAAAAAGTTGGTGAAAATAGTAATTGAAAGTGCTTAAAACGAAACCTTACCGATAGTAATTAATGAAAAAAACTATTCAATAACTTTATTTACCGTTAGTAAATAACGTTAGTTCATTTTCCAGTAAAAATTGCTTATCAATTGGCCCGTACATACACACTTTTAAGTTAATTTTAATGCATTTTTTTAATTTTCTTTGTATTTTTACAGAAGATTTACTCAGTTAAACAGCTGAATTTTATAATAATCAGTACTTTAAACAAGAACAGTTCTAATGTCTCATCGGACTCTACCTTCTGCTGCCGGTGAGAGCTGTTTGCTCGGTGTGAACGGCCCTTCCCCCACCCTTGTCGACGCCGCCACTGCGAACTCGTATCGCCCCCGTCTCGCCAGACCCTCTGCTTCATATCGCGTCGTCATCGCCGACACTCTCTTGTTCACCTTCGCCTCGCTGCTGCCCACAGTGCGTATCTGCAGCGTGTACGAGGTGACGACGCCGTTGGCCCGAGCAGGAGGCAGCCAACTGACGACGATTGATGTTGGCGAACTGGACACGGCTTTGATGTCGGCAGGAGCTTCGGGCACTGCAAGGTCGTGAATGATTATTGCTTCATTAACTATATAATCCGAAAACAAAGTCATATTCGTATTGGACCGTTCACACTACATAATATGATCGTCTGTGACTAATTATAGAGTGTGGACGGAATTACAGGGCTACAGCACCTAGATAATGACGATTATAGCACGCGATTAGCTCTCTAACAGCGATTCAACTAATTGCATTTAACTTTTGCAGTTTGAACGAGATATTACAGTACCAGATAAAGACCCCGTTGCACGCTTTTTAACTATAATGACGTAGTACTCAGCAATGGGAAGGAAAGTTTGTGCGAGCATAAAGCGTGTTTTCAGTGGTGAGAATATAGCCAACAAATATAAAAGCAACACACAACATGGCAACGATAGTATTTTTTTTTATAATTTATTCTTCGTTTAGATACTGTTGTAATGCAAATTGCAAGTGGCAATAATTACTCATAGGGCCAGTTTTACGAGCATTCTTATCCCTGAATATGTTCTAAACAAGTATGAGATAGCTGGAGATACATATCATTTAGTTGTTTCATCTATCCTAAGATTATAAGAAAACGTAATAATTAGATCATAAATAAACCCCTGACGAATTCTAAGAGAACTTCTCTCTCTTCTTACCGTCCTCCTCAGTCCTGCAACTGATGGGTGTGCTGGTCACTCCGTCCCCAGCTCTGGTGTACGCCAACACTTGGATGCTGTAGTTGCCATGACGATCCAGACCATGGACCACAGCAGTAGGAGCCGTAGTCAGCTTCGTCTCGGACGTTAGTACAGCTGGAAAACAAACAGAAACATAATAGAATCGCAAATAAATATAAAATAAGTATTGAATTTGTAGTGTAGTACGTACCTTCAAAACGATCCAAGCTTTCCCACAGAACTTTGTATCCCTTCAGGATACCGTGGACTTTCGCATCTGGCGGTGGCTCCCAGTTAATCTGTAGACTTTGGGAGTTGAGAGGCTCACATTTCACGTCTCGCGGAGGAGAACTGGGAACTGCAAATAATCAAGAAGAATTCTGTTTCATACCTCATTGACGACTTCTAACAATGTAGTATCTATTTAAGTGAATGCTTGAGGCTGTTGACTCCAGAGGAGCAGTGCAGCAGACTATTATACCATGTTCACATCATGAAAGTTAATCTAGGTTAACGAGCTGATCTAGATTAATGTGTAAATGTGAACAGAACACGGTTAAAACTAACGCCGGTTAAAAAATAATCAGTTCTGGGAACTCGATCAAGTCGTAATCTCCGTTAAATATGCACTGCCTATACACAAAGTTATTTACCCATAATTCCCTCACCAAAGTTAACCGAGATTAACTAACCTAGATTTACTTTCATGATGTGAACATTAGCGTCTACCCGGCAGCAAACGTGCTACTTGACGGCTAGATGTTCGCGAGCCTGCCACTAGGTAGGCGCTAGTAGGCTGATCGCACAATCGAGTCAGAGCCGTAGCATACACTAGATTCTGCTCTGACATAATTAATCTACAAAAAACTATGTCTTTTAGCTAATCTCGAGATTGACTTAAATTACTTACCTCCTTCAAGAGTTGAAACGGTGACTTCTTCCGAAGTAGGTCCCGGTCCAAGACTGTTGTACGCTTGCAAAACAATACTGTATCGCGTAAACTCTCGCAGATCTCCTATAAGATATTCGCCACGAACAACGACACTCTTGTACTGAAACTTCTCTGGATGTTGGCGTTGTTCCTTGAAGCCGATGTGATAGCCGAGGATCTCGCCGTTGCAGAGTTCTGGATCTGGAGGGTCCCAGATGAGACGGAGTTCCGTGGGCCCGGTGGCGTCGACGCGGACGTTGGTCGGAGGTCCGCTCGGTTTCTCGCCGTCCGTCGTCACGTCCAAGACCTGGTGAAAAACAGAGCTCAGTATCAAGCGTCGACTTATAGATGTTGTAGAGGGTTACAACACTTATACATCAAATATCTGTTCGCAAACCGTAACTCCACTTTCCAGCACTTTTGCACAACATTTGCAAGACAGTCCAAAATGTAATTACTGTTTCCTGGGAAGAGTGCTGAAAGTGCATGTTTCTCCACAAATGACATGATATTGTAAATCAATATGTGGATGTTGTAATCAATTTTGTTATCTGGTCGTTTTAAAAACAAGTATTCATTTAAGATTTGTACACCTAACTTAAACATATGGAGACAATTGTATACATAATTCCAACAATAGCAATACTATACGCTTGAAACTAAATTTAAGAGATCCGAAAGTCGTTTTAGTCGATTAAGTGAATTATGTATGATCACTATTTCGCGGCTCTCTAATAAAAAACGTAATTTAGGTAACATTTTGCGTTGCCTTTCAACGCCAGTTGTGAATTCTAATCTTAGTCTTCTCATTACAAATTGATTTTGATCGAGTATTTTAATTTAAGGGGACAATTCACTGAAAATTTCAAAAAAATTCCGAAAATCACGATATTACATAGCATTTACTTAAATTAAAGTATTTTTAAGAGCTGTGAAGTTAAATCTGTGTGTAGATTATGAGTATGCAAATGAGCAACTCACATCGCTGGGCTGACTGCGACCGATCTGGTTCTCAGCATAGAGTCGGAATCTGTAGTTTGTGGCTGGACGAAGAGCCTCGACACTAGCAGTGGCTTGTAGTCCAGGAACACTGGTCCGTGAAGTATGTTCATGCCAGAGATCTAATCAACACAGTTCAACATCAGAGACAAAGATCACTTCAAGAGCCTCGACACTGGTAGTGGCTTGTAGTCCAGGAACACTGGTCCGTGAAGTATGTTCATGCCAGAGATCTAGTCAACACAGTTCAACATCAGAGACAAAGATCACTTCAAGAGCCTCGACACTGGTAGTGGCTTGTAGTCCAGGAACACTGGTCCGTGAAGTATGTTCATGCCAGAGATCTAGTCAACACAGTTCAACATCAGAGACAAAAATCACTTCAAGAGCCTCGACACTGGCAGTGGCTTGTAGTCCAGGAACACTGGTCCGTGAAGTATGTTCATGACAGAGATCTAGTCAACACAGTTCAACATCAGAGACAAAGATCACTTCAAGAGCCTCAACACTGGCAGTGGCTTGTAGTCCAGGAACACTGGTCCGTGAAGTATGTTCATGCCAGAGATCTAATCAACACAGTTCAACATCAGAGACAAAGATCACTTCAAGAGCCTCGACACTGGCAGTGGCTTGTAGTCCAGGAACACTGGTCCGTGAAGTATGTTCATGCCAGAGATCTAGTCAACACAGTTCAACATCAGAGACAAAGGTCACTTCAAGAGCCTCGACACTGGCAGTGGCTTGTAGTCCAGGAACACTGGTCCGTGAAGTATGTTCATGCCAGAGATCTAGTCAACACAGTTCAACATCAGAGACAAAGATCACTTCAAGAGCCTCGACACTGGCAGTGGCTTGCAGTCCAGGAACACTGGTCCGTGAAGTATGTTCATGCCAGAGATCTAGTCAACACAGTTCAACATCAGAGACAAAGATCACTTCAAGAGCCTCGACACTGGCAGGGGCTTGTAGTCCAGGAACACTGGTCCGTGAAGTATGTTCATGCCAGAGATCTAGTCAACACAGTTCAACATCAGAGACAATGATCACTTCAAGAGCCTCGACACTGGCAGTGGCTTGTAGTCCAGGAACACTGGTCCGTGAAGTATGTTCATGCCAGAGATCTAGTCAACACAGTTCAACATCAGAGACAAAGATCACTTCAAGAGCCTCGACACTGGCAGTGGCTTGTAGTCCAGGAACACTGGTCCGTAAAGTATGTTCATGCCAGAGATCAAGTCAACACAGTTCAACATCATAGACAAAGATCACTACAAGAGCCTCGACACTGGCAGTGGCTTGTAGTCCATCAACACTGGTCCGTGAAGTATGTTCATGCCAGAGATCTAGTCAACACAGTTCAACATCAGAGACAAAGATCACTTCAAGAGCCTCGACACTGGAAGGGGCTTGTAGTCCAGGAACACTGGTCCGTGAAGTATGTTCATGCCAGAGATCTAGTCAACACAGTTCAACATCAGAGACAAAGATCACTTCAAGAGCCTCGACACTGGTAGTGGCTTGTAGTCCAGGAACACTGGTCCGTGAAGTATGTTCATGCCAGAGATCTAGTCAACACAGTTCAACATCAGAGACAAAGATCACTTCAAGAGCCTCGACACTGGCAGTGGCTTGTAGTCCAGGAACACTGGTCCGTGAAGTATGTTCATGCCAGAGATCTAATCAACACAGTTCAACATCAGAGACAAAGATCACTTCAAGAGCCTCGACACTGGCAGTGGCTTGTAGTCCAGGAACACTGGTCCGTGAAGTATGTTCATGCCAGAGATCTAGTCAACACAGTTCAACATCAGAGACAAAGATCACTTCAAGAGCCTCGACACTGGCAGTGGCTTGTAGTCCAGGAACACTGGTCCGTGAAGTATGTTCATGCCAGAGATCTAGTCAACACAGTTCAACATCAGAGACAAAGATCACTTCAAGAGCCTCGACACTGGCAGTGGCTTGTAGTCCAGGAACACTGGTCCGTGAAGTATGTTCATGCCAGAGATCTAGTCAACACAGTTCAACATCAGAGACAAAGATTACTTCAAGAGCCTCGACACTGGCAGTGGCTTGTAGTCCAGGAACACTGGTCCGTGAAGTATGTTCATGCCAGAGATCTAGTCAACACAGTTCAACATCAGAGACAAAGATCACTTCAAGAGCCTCGACACTGGCAGTGGCTTGTAGTCCAGGAACACTGGTCCGTGAAGTATGTTCATGCCAGAGATCTAGTCAACACAGTTCAACATCAGAGACAAAGATCACTTCAAGAGCCTCGACACTGGCAGTGGCTTGTAGTCCAGGAACACTGGTCCGTGAAGTATGTTCATGCCAGAGATCTAGTCAACACAGTTCAACATCAGAGACAAAGATTACTTCAAGAGCCTCGACACTGGCAGTGGCTTGTAGTCCAGGAACACTGGTCCGTGAAGTATGTTCATGCCAGAGATCTAGTCAACACAGTTCAACATCAGAGACAAAGATCACTTCAAGAGCCTCGACACTGGCAGTGGCTTGTAGTCCAGGAACACTGGTCCGTGAAGTATGTTCATGCCAGAGATCTAGTCAACACAGTTCAACATCAGAGACAAAGATCACTTCAAGAGCCTCGACACTGGCAGGGACTTGTAGTCCATGAACACTGGTCCGTGAAGTATGTTCATGCCAGAGATCTAGTCAACACAGTTCAACATCAGAGACAAAGATTACTCCAAGAGCCTCGACACTAGCAGTGGCTTGTAGTCCAGGAACACTGGTCCGTGAAGTATGTTCATGCCAGAGATCTAGTCAACACAGTTCAACATCAGAGACAAAGATCACTTCAAGAGCCTCGACACTGGCAGTGGCTTGTAGTCCAGGAACACTGGTCCGTGAATTATGTTCATGCCAGAGATCTAGTCAACACAGTTCAACATCAGAGACAAAGATCACTTCAAGAGCCTCGACACTGGCAGTGGCTTGTAGTCCAGGAACACTGGTCCGTGAAGTATGTTCATGCCAGAGATCTAGTCAACACAGTTCAACATCAGAGACAAAGATCACTTCAAGAGCCTCGACACTGGCAGTGGCTTGTAGTCCAGGAACACTGGTCCGTGAAGTATGTTCATGCCAGAGATCTAGTCAACACAGTTCAACATCAGAGACAAAGATCACTTCAAGAGCCTCGACACTGGCAGGGGCTTGTAGTCCAGGAACACTGGTCCGTGAAGTATGTTCATGCCAGAGATCTAGTCAACACAGTTCAACATCAGAGACAAAGATCACTTCAAGAGCCTCGACACTGGTAGTGGCTTGTAGTCCAGGAACACTGGTCCGTGAAGTATGTTCATGCCAGAGATCTAGTCAACACAGTTCAACATCAGAGACAAAGATCACTTCAAGAGCCTCGACACTGGCAGTGGCTTGTAGTCCAGGAACACTGGTCCGTGAAGTATGTTCATGCCAGAGATCTAGTCAACACAGTTCAACATCAGAGACAAAGATCACTTCAAGAGCCTCGACACTGGTAGTGGCTTGTAGTCCAGAAACACTGGTCCGTGAAGTATGTTCATGCCAGAGATCTAGTCAACACAGTTCAACATCAGAGACAAAGATCACTTCAAGAGCCTCGACACTGGCAGTGGCTTGTAGTCCAGGAACACTGGTCCGTGAAGTATGTTCATGCCAGAGATCTAGTCAACACAGTTCAACATCAGAGACAAAGATCACTTCAAGAGCCTCGACACTGGCAGTGGCTTGTAGTCCAGGAACACTGGTCCGTGAAGTATGTTCATGCCAGAGATCTAGTCAACACAGTTCAACATCAGAGACAAAGATCACTTCACTTGGTTAGTCCGAAAACATTTCTGACATAAATCTCAACGAATATTAATTGTTCACTCTGAATTCCAGTTTTAATTGATTGCGCAATGGAAAGATATAGAAATTTTACCCTCTTCTGGAGATTATGTACAGTATTTTTCTCTGTCAGCGTATTAGGCCACGCTTGGCTAAATCGGTCAAAACTCCTCGTTTTGAGCATCGCTTCCATATTATTCGGCTGATAGCTACCTGGATTTCCAGTGACCACCTTTCTGAGAGAGGTACAAACTAGTGCAATAATACGCTCGCAGTGAAAACTACTATTGTGTCGTTTTATTATATTGAAAGCTAAATTAAAAATGCGCTTTTACTGAATCTTTTGTACATAATTGCAGTGGCCTAAAGTATTAAAGCACTTTTTATTGTTTCTAGTCGTCAGATTCATCCATGAGTAAAAAATAATGAATGTTATCTAATTTGCAACATTTTAATAGTTTATTATATAAGTGACCATGATTATCATAAGAGTACTAATTAAAATACACAACAATCTCTTGGACAGACTCCGGTATCGTCACATATATAAAAATTAAAAATATAAAATAACACGCAATATTTAGGAGATGATTCGGCCTCCTTCATCAGGTGCACACTGACGTGAAAACTAGAGAGTGAAAACCAAAACCACCTCGACCTCAAACTCTAGATAAAAACAGCTGATGTAAACAACAAAAACCGGCAGCTCAATCACAACATAGATAGCAGCAACCGGATAATAAACACACCGTGATATAGCGACGTATAGATCCCCCCCTCCTTGTCCCCCTTCTCCATAATATTATTGTTTCAATCAATAATAATATATACAAGTCAAGCACTATTTAGGCTCCATTACAAGCTAGTGTGTAACCTCTTAGTTATTTTTCAGTCAATTCAAAAGTTATTTTTACTTTGGGCGAGTGTAAGTACATCCTATCTTACCCTTTTCAGTCTTATATTCAATGGAGTAGAGAGTGATTGGACTGTTTCCATCTTGACTCAGGATCCAGCCGAGTTTGACGAAGCGACTGCCCTTGTCGATGACGTGGACATTGCGAGGCAAGTCAGGGGGTTCTGGGGGAGAAATATTCACAACCAATCAGAGAGTAAATCATACCATTTGGAAAGTTCTAGGAAATTTTCTAGAAATTAATAAAAGTAATATTACTTTTCTTTTACAATGATAGTTACGTTAGTTTAAGTTTAAGTTTGTTTATTGTTTGTTTAGAGCTCTTCCGCTCGGATACAAAACATTTAGGTTACACAGTATGCACTTGTAGTAAATTAAATAAAAAACCCTCATACCATCATTAATGAATTTCATCATTAACACGTCAATAATAAATACAATACATTTACATTACAAACATCATCATTATCACATAAAAAATCACACTAAAATCACACATTATTACATTAGAAATGTTAAGTCAAGTCAACCAAGTGCAGTAAGGATACTTCTAAATTCCTTGGCATTATCAGGTAGTGGGCTCACAACATTTCCAGGCAGCTTGTTCCACTCACGAATGCCGGAGGATACGAACGAGTATTTTCCAACATTTATGGAGTTTTGACTTTTGCATTTAAAATTCTTCTTCCTTGTTCTACGCTGATACAATTCAGTATTCAGTATTCAGTATTTTTTATTGTCATTTGTGAATTACATTGTAATTATAAAAGACAGTCATTGATAAACATTGTTCATTATAAAACTTATTAAACTACATCCACAACACTATTTAATACACAGCATATTAATTGCTCTCACTTTTGACATGTTTAGTTATAGCCAACTTAAACTCGTGAACATCTTTGCTATCTTTGATTACTCTAGGGATTTTGTTAAAATCCCTAAACCCTTTATAAAATATACTGTTATTTAACCTACTGTAGTTACAATGCGTAAGAAAAGCATCATCTGCATTTATTACAAATGTCAGATATGAGTAAACTAATGGACAGATGTGTATACACGTATTATGTAAGTGTGTTTACCCAGAATGTAAAGCTGAATGCTGGACTCGTCTCTGCCGAATGGATTGCTCGCCATGCAGTAATATCTGCCGCCATCTTCTCTGTTAGTCGACGTGATGCTGATCTCAGACACCATGCTCTCACTCAGGTTACTTTCCTTCACGGAATATCTGACAGAAGAGATGCAAGTTGATTACTTTTTCATGGAGCTCCCTGCTCCCTTTCAGTATTACGCACCTTTATTTACCAAGAATGAAATGAATTTATAAAAATTAATTATAGTTTATTCCATTTAAACTGAACCAATCGTATTTAAACATATTTAAGCGTAAGTTTAAGTTTCTTCTTACGATTTGAAAGACGAGTGAGCCGGAATGGTATCAGATATGAGTTCAAGATTTTTTTGTTTGGGAGTGTATTCCATAAAATATGTGTTTTATCGCTGCATCCCTGAATTACCCTATAACGTGCTCAATTATTTATTTGACAGTATAATATATATTTTATTGTAATTCAATAGTAAAATATCAATAATTTCCTGTGGAAGATAAATAATAAAGCTCGAGATATTGCCAAATGTACTTTAGTACGTTTTACCGTTTTACTACTCAATTTTATACCATACCATCATTAAATAAGTACATTAAATACATCATTAAATATTGTTGTATCTGTTTAGGAAAATGAGATTTCAAGGATTTATGACCAATAAAAGTTTTAGTATTTTCTAGATCCTGAAACCTTAAGTACCTGTAATGAGAAGCTGCTAGATCTATAGTGGATCCTGCTTTTCTCCAGACAAGTTTCAATGGATGATCCCCTCTAGCTTCACACTTCATACCAGCAGAGTTGCCAAGTCGAGCAGTCTCATTTCTCTGCTTCACGCTAAACCTTGCAGGAGCTGCAACGAATGGCAACGTCATAAAATATTTTACGATTGTCCAGTATAAAATTTCAATCAATATCATTTTGTTCATAGCTTGTTCAATCAATTGTGACAACCCGTTGAATTCTGGCAACGTTCCAAAAATATCTGTAGTAAATTGACGATTCAGATCACGTCAAGCTTTGACTGATTTCTTGCTGAACTTCGTTTTGACGATTTTTCTTTGTATAGGGTCAACTATAAAACTTGTCTTGCTATGTCAGCAAACCTTGGGTGATCCCTAAAGAAAATGACATGATAATGAAAGCTTGTATTGAAAGCTTACCATTGACTGTCACATGAATGACTTTTCCCAGACCGGCGCCAATGCCATTGACCGCTTCGCAGAGATAATAGCCCTCGTGACTTTCTTTCAAGTTCTGGATGACCAAAGAGCCGTTTTTGTGAACTCGCATTCCGAGAGACGTTTCTATGTCTCGGTAGTTTCCAGGAAGATTTCCTGAAAGTACAAATTATGCTGTTGTATTAAATAAATTAGGGCCAGTCTTTCAATACTCTGCTAGCATTTAAACTGTTGATTAGGACTGTATTGTCATGGCAACAACCAATGACATTCCTAGAATGACCACTAACTAACTGTTACGAGCTAATTGAGACTTTGAGTATTGAAAGACCGGCTCTTAGTGTATTTAAGCTTCATTAGCACTTATAGAATAAGGTTATAGTATCGTCAGCTATAAAATCTCAATAGGAATAATGCCTTAAAATCTTTTAGATGAGTTGATAATATGTTTGATAGTTGTGATATTTTACTGTTATTTGTCCAAAAATCGTATCTGCTGGAAAATATCTGCGTTATACCAGAATAAATTAGGAATGTTGGGTCGTGGAAAAATGTGTCGATCATCCCTACGCTTATACCATCCCGCCATACAACGGAGCGCTGGTATACCACTGTACGATCTCCGTTGTATGGCGGGAGGGTATAAGCGTAGGGATGATCGAGATATTATTCCAAAGCTGTTCACCTGTATCCACTTTTCAGAACGTTTAACATTCAAATGTTATAATATCTTCTAAAATATGAACTGCTCTTCCATTTGTTTCGTAAAAATTGTGAAAATTGGAGACATGCGAACAGACGTAATATTGTCTTAGAATCTAAGAATCTATACCGCTGACCAGGCATGAACAAAGTGTACTGGCAGATACACAGTCCTCCCTGATGGTTATGCAACCAATCATGCAGGGATGGATCGCGGGTTGCGAAACCACGATGTATCGTGACAATATCACGGTAATTTCTTAATTACAAAAGCACATTCCATTCTTAGATTTAGATACTATTCAATTTATATGTAATATTTTAAAATCTGAATTGTAAATGGTCCGATATGCCCGAATTTGATGGATGGTCTGAAAGTCCCTCCTCTGACACCATTTGTAAAACTAACGTGACAACACCCTTATCAAGGTGATGTTTTATTACATCGGTTTATAATGCAAGGAAACGCATTAAGTCTTCACGAGGTAGTCGGAATGTGATAACACAATTTTAGTAAATTAAAGAATTATACATTTAAAGAACACGATTAATACTAATTCCTATGAACGGTCTACAGATTGATAACTGATACAGTTTCACATATTGCTTAAATCCGGTATGGTCTAGTGGCTAGGATACCTGGCTCTCACCCAGGAGGCTCGGGTTCGATTCCCGGTACTGGAATATCTTTTTAGTTTTTGTATTACTTGGAATTATTATTTATACATTATTATATGGTGTATTGAAATAATTTACTACATTTAAGCATAATTACACAATGCAATGTTTCATTCAATTCAATAAGTTGAATCTTTGGGTTCAATAAATGTAACCGCGTACTCGTGAAATTGAGGTATTGTTAATTTAAAACCAGTCCTATCTTTCCTTCAATAAATTAATTATTGAATTAAATTAATTAATTTCTTCGAATAATTAATTCCATTAATTAATTATTGAAATAAATGAATTGAATGAAACATTGAACCGTGTGAACTATATACTCGTGTTTGCTTGCAACACATTTCAATTAATATCTTCGAAAATATTTTTAGGTAGTGAAATTTGCTTGTTATTTCCATTTGTCCGGTATGGTCTAGTGGCTAGGATACCTGGCTCTCACCCAGGAGGCTCGGGTTCAATCCCCGGTACCGGAAAATCTTTTTGTTTTTGTGTATTTATTTGTTTTATTTGTTCTAGTCATAAGTAGCCGCTTTTTCGGAAATCTAGCTAAAAGTAAGCAGATGCATTATTTTTACATGATGTGTGCCAGCCGACTGGGCTGTCGTATGGCGCAATTTACTTTAATTTACTGCTTTTCAAATAGCATAGAGTCAATAGCTGGGTTATAAAGTTATAATCTTGAAAGAGGATTTTGCGTTGAAATTTTTTTTGGAACAGATTTTGATATAACAATATGAAGAAACATGTGTTTTACTTTAGAATGTTTTTGGAAAGCTGGCCAACAGACTTTATCCCTTCATATAACCTTAATGCCATATTACAAATGGTGAACATATCGAGTCAAAGTATTTTTTTGGACAATAAAACCCAATTTCGTGTTTGTTGAACTCTAAAATATGAACTTTTCTGCTTCCACTTACTAATAATAAACATTCGTCAAGTTTAACCAAATAAAAAAGTATTCCGGTACCGGGAATCGAACCCGAGCCTCCAGGGGGGTCATTCACGAAACATTTTGACGGTGTTAGCGAATGTTACCAATGTTATTTCTTATGGGAGGTTAGCTAATCCGAGCTAAACCTGCTTTGTGAATGAGGCCTCTGGGTGAGAGCCAGGTATCCTAGCCACTAGACCATACCGGAGATGAGAAAATAGAGGAAACTTTCGTATACACACTTATAATTTTACATTAGGCTGAAATTGTTTAACAGACTACAGATTAGTAATTTTTCCAATGAATTACGACTTATTATAATTAAATTTAAAAAAAATAAAGTAGAATTGCAACTCCAGCATAATGAAATCAATCCATATTAATCCATAAATCCATATATGATGGCATCTATATTTGGTAAAATTATAAAAGAGACACCCAACAATCTGGAACGCTTGAACATAATAAAAAATATACATGATCATAATATATATAATATATATAATACATAATATATATAAAAAAAATATATAAATTTAACCCGGAAATTTTTTAAAACAAAATTACGTGATATCTCAAAGAGAGTTTGCTTGCTCTCTCCTTACCGACAGCTCTCCTCCATGTAATGACCGGTATCGGGAATCCTTCAGCCTGACAATGGACCACAAGATTTGGCAATCCTTCAGCCGCTTGCTGGTCTTGCGGCTCTGCCAACCACCTCGGCGGAACTGTAACCACAACACTATTAACATCCCAGCAGAACACTCGCTCAACATTCTCGGGGTCAATTTCAACAAGATTGACTCTAATTCTCATTCGTGACTGCAGATGTGACACGAAATCGGCAAAAAACAATTCCAAATTTAGAATTAAAATATACGCGGAAAGCTCATTACAGCAATCAAAGCGAATTTCAATATAAGTTCTAAGTAATTTACGTAATTTATAGCCAAATGTTTAACTTCATTGAAATTATGCTGATAAAGCGACATTGACACGAATCAAATATTACAGTGAGCTCAATATTAATATGAATAAGATACAGCTGCAGCAGACGCTTTGCTTTCTACAGGAAGGTGTGAGTGAGAGGTGTGTGGGGTACTAGACACGTGACTGAGAGAGTAAGTGAGATGGGAAGCTGTATACGTGTCAGGGAAGGAGTGCATCGTGATGGGTTGGCCACATGGAGTTTCCAAGTAGTGCGTTTCGGCGGTGCACAAGAAATAAGTTGCCTGCCTGTGCTCATATAAAGACGATCATCGCAGCGTGGTGATTTCTTTGTTCTTTTCATACACGCTGGGATGATCGACTTGTAACAATATTAAACATATGTGAGAATACCTGTGCTCTGTGCTGCCCTTTCACTTACTGTGCGTGCCAACATACTAGATGACTGAGTTCCATGTAGTTTAACTACCAACTGATGTGAACTTTTTAAAATACTCTTAAATATCGTAAGAAAGTTGAGAAGCTGTTACATGGACCTCAGTCATCGTTGACGAATCCAATATTAATTACAATTATTGTGGTGTGGTAGAGAAGAAGAGAAGAATCAAGTGAAATGATAGGTGGTGAAAGAAAAGAAGAAGTAGCGAGGCTTCATGCACATGCATTTTGTCAAAAAGTGTGATTTGTGAAGCGTTTATCAGGCAAAGTGTCTCTAGATATCATGCAGCCGAGCGAGACGATCGTGTTTACCGCTGACGATTAGCTCGGCGGTGTATGTGACTTCCGCCACGGAGTTCTTGGCGTGGCATGTAAAGTTGCCCGTATGCCTAGCCGACAGACTCTCAACAACAACCGTGCTAGAGTGAGCATCTATCCCTATGATCTTTAAGCCCCACGCCCCGGAACCAGGGATCTGATCGTTGCCTTTGAACCACGTTAGCGAAAACGGAGGGTCACCCTTCTCAATGACACAAGTCACTTGGGCACGGACTCCTTCCGAAAGATCCTTGTTAAAAGAAAAGGGTGCTATCCTAGGCGGAACTGGAAGAATCAAGCAGGTATACAGAATCAGAAATCAGAGATCAGTAAATGATCAGAAAGATTGAGGTAGGCTAGAGGTTCTTATGTAATAAAGAGCACCATCGTGTATACAGCTTCTGCATTACCATGGACGAGTAACAATGCTGTTTGGACGGTGGCTGCTGCATCGTTCTTCGCCACACATGTATAATTCCCATTGTGATGGGGATGTACGTTCAAGATACGTAACGCGAGATCAAACTCGTCGATCTGGACGATTGAGGTTGACGTCGTCACATCCGAGTCATAGCCACTCGACAACTTTTCACCGTCTTTTAGCCACTCTATCTTCAATGGTGAATCTCCCTCGCTAACAACGCAAGTGACGTGGACACGGGTGCCAGCTTGAATGTGCGCCGGAAAGCTGAAAGGCTCTATTTTAGGTGGGACTGCAAAAGTATTACAAGAATCAGAACAACTGGTGTGGTACGAACAGCTGGTGTGTTGGTGTGTGTACTATCGACGCCATTGTGAAAGCCGACCTCGTCGCTCGGTCGGTAACTGGAAACTGCACAAGAAAATCAATAATCACAGCTGAGATCCTTACACAGGAGATTCTATGAGATGAGCTTTTACGTTTCTCTGTAGATGTCAGCATTGGCATCGAATTCAGTAAGAATGTCTGTTGCATTCCGAAGTTTTCATAAACTGTCGTGCTCTGATTTCAGAGTATTTCGTAGCGTCTCTTTTATTACTTCTCTGAGAGAGAATGTGAGTGACATCCAAGAACTCAATTTCTTACCCTTTCAAACTGGGAAAATAAACATAACATTGGCGATATACAATTTTTTTTTTTTTTTTTTAAGTATTGGAATGAAATTTTCATACATTAACATAACGCTATGAAAATTACACTTTTTAGCATTAAATTAGATACTTTGATGATGTACTTAATCTCATTAAATCTTTCAGGGAAATTTAGTCCGATTGCTTCTCTCACCTTTCACTTCGATGTGAACAAGTTGTGAATCCCGATGGTTTTGTTTGTTGCGCGCTGTGCAAGTGTAGCTGCCACTGTCGGAGATGCGATCTACTCCGTGAATCACCAATGTGCCATCCAGAGACACGGTTTGACGGCGACTTATCGGCAGCAACTGTCCATCTACATGTGGCAACAACAGTTGGATTAGTTGTGAATCTCGATGGTTTTGTTTGTTGCGCGCTGTGCAAGTGTAGCTGCCGCTGTCGGAGATGCGGTCTACTCCGTGAATCACCAATGTGCCATCCAGAGACACGGTTTGACGGCGACTTATCGGCAGCAACTGTCCATCTACATGTGGCAACAACAGTTGGATTAGTACTTAGCACAAGTTTTGAATCCCGATGGTTTTGTTTGTTACGCAGTAAACAACTTCTGAATGTGCTCGTATAAGTATAACTTTTACTCTCTGAGATCGACAATGTGCTATTTAGGGACACTGTTTGACAGCGAACATGTGGAAATTATATACTGGTTCATTGAAAGCTTTTAACTTCAGGAGCTGACAAAACATGTTTAATTTGTCTGAATAATTATGTTGGTAGAAATACGTTGCTCTGCATATGAAGGCTCGATGTCGGGTCAAGGTTCACCACCAGATTTCTCATATTTTATTTCCAGCCACGTAAACACTGCAAATGACAGCAGCAAGTTGATGATACAGAAATTATGTGCGAAATGACTCAAATTTTAATTAGTATTTGGTATAAACGTCAATATCCATTGGATGCGAAACTGATTATACTAAATTGAAAAGATAAAATTAATTATCGACGAACAGTCGGACACGTCCTTTGTTCGTGAAATGTTATTAATTGGTCAATTCTATGATATGGGAAACATTGCAACCTGCTATCAGACATGGCAAATGGCATTACACTCATTTTATAATCTAATTTTATTTTAATGCAAAATTTGGAACTGACAGCCATTTGTTATTTGAATAAAAACACGTAACTTAATCCATCCAATTAGTAGGTACCTATATAAAATCAATTTTTCTACTTGTGCTACCTCTTCGCAGCTATTGTACTATCCTACTTTAGTGGTAAAGATGTTTTCTCGTTTCATTATATGCGTTAACACTATGTGAGGTAAATGAAAATAACAAAATATATCGTATTTAATATAAATAAATCCTACTTATGCCACCAAAAGTATTTTTAGCTTGTTTAAAATGCTGACAACGTATGCAGAAGCTTCTCACCATTTGGAATTTACTGTAAAGTGAGGAAGAGCAAGTTCATTTTTAATGGAGCGTATTTCTGAGAATTTGTTAGTATCATACCAAAGTGATTCGCCATAATTCGACATAAAGAGTTATAGTACAAGCGGCAAAGTTAAAATCTTATGTATCGGAGCAGATTCATGGGCAAGGCACTTCATGGATATGACAACGAGTTAAGTTCATGTTATTACTGAATCGAGAAATAACATACATTTTTGATTTACGTATTCGATCAATCGGCATGTGTCATTACAACATATTCATTCATTTCCTTGTGAAAACTGATTATTCACCGAAAGCAGCATGTTTGACAGGTAGCATTTGTTTTGATCACAACTTTCTGAACGAGGTTTCAAGAAGACTGTGGTGACTTGAAATCTCAAGCCTTTTTTTCTTTTAAAAGTAGACTAAATAAGACTCAAATAAGCTCTATGATCCAAATGAATAAAATCATACAAAGACAAATTTAAAATTATGCAAAACTAGTATTCTGCGGTGCTAGGATGTTAGCAACGTCCTCATTTGACCTTTAATGTCTGAAAATACAAATAAAAGTAACTTGATTTGATTGGATACCAACGTGCTATTTTATAACTGTTTTTCCATCAGTCCAATGTCAATATTGTTTGTGAGTCCAACATGACACGTAGAACCAAGTTGACTTTGGTGAAAAGTAAAACATTGAACCGTAATTGAGAAAAAAAAGTTTAAAACACCACAAGTTTAGCTATTCTGATGTTACTGACGTTCAAAAATTGTCGTAAGTATTAAATTATACATTTTGTGTGATGATCCATATTTCAATTGTAAAATGAATTATTTATCAAGGATTGAGCATAATTCATCGAAACATGCTTGTCGTAGACAACGGTTAGAGATTGACTTGAATTATTAATATAAGCGTTTGCATGTATTCGTGAATATCATGGGAAGCGACGTAAAACTGGAATAGGTGATTTGGCGACGCCGCTGAGCCTGTAAACTGCCAACACATATGTCAAACCAACTGTAAATTCTATGCCTCGCAATATAACAGCGTTTACAGACACGCTGACAGCGTTGCCATTTTCATCCTGTGAAAAAGGTATATTACGGAGTAGATTTTTATTTAAGAGTTTTTCATTAATGCTCCACTGAAAGCATACAATATTTGTTTTTATTTCTTGGGAAATTTTCCCTTTAAACTCTAACGCAAAAGAGTCTGCTAAATCTGAGTAATTTTCATCAAATGAGAGTGATTCTAAAGTCGAGTCATTTTTGTTTTATGCTAGAATTGAACCTGAACACCGGTTTTACTTTTTATCTTTTTTATATTACTTACATAATATTAAACAAGTCCCAATAATAATAATAATGAATTTATAAAAATGCTCCCCTTTAAAGCAATACACAGTTTTGATTTCTGATGAGAACTGGAAAGTATAATTCATAAGCATGTATAGCCACTCACCTTTCTCCCAAGTTATTGAGCTAATAGGAAATCCTGCAACCGGGCACTTGATAATGAGGTCCTGGCCAGCAACTGCAGCTATTGTCGCCATTGGTCGCACGAGGGGTGGTCCTGTGCAATAAACATAAACATTGTGATATTGTGCGGTGCGGAATTCACACCCACACACCCACACACCCACACCCCCAGACCCAAACCCTTTTAGACACGAAATATTCAAATGTTCATATATCATCTGGAAAAGGTTAGGTAAAATTAATTTTAGTTTTGCCGAAAGGTTTTCATTTCATGGGGAACGATTTTCAGATTAAACAGTTACGCTATTAAACATTTTACTTTTAGTTTAAACAGTTTCTTTGTCAAAATATCAACTATAAATATGCCGATCAAGTTTTGCAGTATTATTGGATAAGACACACATAGACGCACATAGAACTGGGAAAACGCTCGGTGTAACGCGTTGATAAGTGAGCCAATTCGTATTGCATGCAAATTAATTTTGTATGGGAAAGTTCCAAATTCGTCAAAGGAGTGATGATAATTTCTTTGAAATTTATTAGAATACATTTTCAAAACAGGCATAAAATTGTCAAAAGCACCTAAAATGTTGGTCCCAATGGCCATGCAAATTTTAAATTGATTGGTGAAACGGTTCCATTTTTAATTTTCCACCAATCGCAGGATCTCGTTCAAAAACTCTAAATGTGACCGCTCGTTTGACGTTAGCGTGTGTGCAAAATTTCAATCGATTGAATGAATGATGCCTACCAAAAAATAGAAAGTGCTAATATTGTGAATGTATAGATACATCGGGTTCTTTTCAGACCTAAGTACCTACGTTGTATCCCAATTATCCAGAACTATAAAAGTTACTTTCTGCAGTAAACATACGATATTAAATCTCCGCAGCTCTCTGAAGTAAGTACACAAGAAAACCTATCTGTCACCTCTATATACGCGAATGGTAAAACATAGGCGGTTAAATTATATTGAAAACACAAGTTTGTGTAAGAAAACTGTACACAGGCAAATACAAATAATTTTACTTGCAAATTTAACGAATATCGCCAAGAAGAAAAGTGAACATTTTGCTCTACTCTGGGAACGATACAATACGAAATACAGATTTTATACTAATCCTTTCCAGGGAGCACCTAGAAATGGAAGTAATTTTGAAACATTACTGCTCTTACATAATAAAAATGTTTATTTAGCTTCGGAATAGAGTGCTTTTAACTTGATGAGTTTTTCATCAATTCCAAAACGATGATATATTTTTATTCTGTTTATCAAATGGTAATTAAATGTACCATTGTTTTAACGTCATCTGTTCAAATTTCTTATTTACATAGTTAATAAATACACTGGAAGATTTTGGTTACGTGTAGTTATTCTCTGATAATGTTTGTTCTTCTGTCTGATGTATACGAAATTCAAACGTTGTTATTTGAGCACACAGTGAAATATTTTAACTTTGATATTCAAAACGCAATTTTCTTCGGATTTGGTTTCAAAAAATCTTCTCAACACACCGAGTAATGAAGCCAGCAAGTGAAAGCTTTGAACGTGAATATTATCTAATTTCACGTCATCTTCATTTGTGTTTGTGCACACATTGACAACGCCCGTGAATTGTCAGGAGAAACTTAATGATGAGAAACCTGCTCATGACTCTATCTCACTTTACATTTCAAATTATTAGATTTTTGGAACGAACAGAAACAAAATGCAATCTTAAAGGACTTGCATTGTCATGAATGTTCATAATATGTATTCATGCATGACTGGATGTATTTATTTCGGCAATTAAACAGGTATAGCAGCAAGTATGTATAACTAAAGAGTTATACATACTCGCAATAAACCAATAAAAACAATTTGAGCTTAAAATGTGTAGCTTGACATAATATACAAATCATAATTCCTTGCGATGTTTGACTTTTCTTATCTTAACGTTAGATCTAAGTCATATCACGATATTTTACATATATCGCTACTGCATCTTGAAATAAGATAATACATTATATAATTTGTGTTATAACACGTGTAACAAATTAGGTAGACCTAGACTCCGCAGTGAAACTAGCGATGATGCCAGTTTTGCGGTTGTGTGATCATTAATAATTTTTATTCTTCTTTGTATACATTTGACTTTGAGTACCAATTAATATAGTAGAATGTTAATCTTGTTTTTGTATGCGCGTTACTTATATATCCAAAATACATTATTGCAGAGAACAAAAGATCTTTTGGACAAATAGGTGCATACAACAAAGCGATTCAAGCTTAAAGCTTTTAGTATCGACCTTGGCTGCGTTGAACTAACGCCCTACTAGATGAAGTCGGGTTGAAGCTGGTTTTGATGAATAAGTCAGTCAGAGGAGATGAAGGTTCAGAAACAGTGACGTCACAATATGGATTAATTTTTCATTTATATAATGCTCTGTTTTCATGAAATTTTGAAAGCTGGATTTTTTCTGAGCAACTTGCTTATATTACATTTTTCGAGTAATTATTATGACAGCACTTTTACATTCTAGCAACTAAAATGTGGGTGCAGGCTTTAAAACATAACGTAGGTATTAATTACGTTTATGACGGGTGATACTCGAGTAACACCTTTTTGTAAAGCCCAACATTATTTTTTCATATTATACGTACCTACATTCTGGATTCCATTGTGTGTATCCTTGAAAAAGCACATATTTTAGTCACAGCGAAGCGTTCAGATGTTATTCGCTAAAAAAACTCCGTTTGTTTTTATTTTTTATCTAGACTGTTTCATTGCTATTGGTTTAAGATTTATTGCGTTTTGTTCTTACTGAATACTTCTTCCACAGTCAACACTTTTGAACCGAAAATAAAATATGTTAAATTCCATTACAGTAAATAAGTACAAAGTGTACCATTCGGTTTATGTTCGATTAATTCGATATACACAAATCAAAATAAAGCTAAGTCCAATACTTCGCATTCGCTTCGCTTTCGGTTTAATTTCGCAAAATGGCTACCTTTACGCCAAAAAAAAATGTTGGGCAAACTTCAACTTTAGCAAAACCGAGCCGAAAGCAAAACGAAAGCGAAACGAATGCGAAGTATGGGAACTTAGCTTAAGTCAAAACACAAACTATTTACCGTAAATATTGAGTCTGGCTGCATGGAATGAAGAGTCAACACGATTTGTAGCGATACATCGATATTCACCACCATCAGTGACTCTGACAGAACTGATGTTTACATGACTGATCACATCGCCATGGACTGTCAGGTACTGGCCGATCATCAACCTGAAGTCAAGCAAAACACTTGAGTTAGTGACAGATATTCACCACCATCAGTGACTCTGACAGAACTGATGTTTACATGACTGATCACATCGCCATGGACTGTCAGGTACTGGCCGATCATCAACCTGAAGTCAAGCAAAACACTTGAGTTAGTGACAGATATTCACCACCATCAGTGACTCTGACAGAACTGATGTTTACATGACTGATCACATCGCCATGGACTGTCAGGTACTGGCCGATCATCAACCTGAAGTCAAGCAAAACACTTGAGTTAGTGACAGATATTCACCACCATCAGTGAATCTGACAGAACTGATGTTTACATGACTGATCACATCGCCATGGACTGTCAGGTACTGGCCGATCATCAACCTGAAGTCAAGCAAAACACTTGAGTTAGTGACAGATATTCACCACCGTCAGTGACTCTTACAGAACTGATGTTATCATGACTGATCACATCGCCATGGACTGTCAGGTACTGGCCGATCATCAACCTGAAGTCAAGCAAAACACTTGAGTTAGTGACAGATATTCACCACCGTCAGTGACTCTTACAGAACTGATGTTATCATGACTGATCACATCGCCATGGACTGTCAGGTACTGGCCGATCATCAACCTGAAGTCAAGCAAAACACTTGAGTTAGTGACAGATATTCACCACCGTCAGTGACTCTTATAGAACTGATGTTTACATGACTGATCACATCGCCATGGACTGTCAGGTACTGGCCGATCATCAACCTGAAGTCAAGCAAAACACTTGAGTTAGTGACAGATATTCACCACCGTCAGTGACTCTTACAGAACTGATGTTTACATGACTGATCACATCGCCATGGACTGTCAGGTACTGGCCGATCATCAACCTGAAGTCAAGCAAAACACTTGAGTTAGTGACAGATATTCACCACCGTCAGTGACTCTGACAGAACTGATGTTTACATGACTGATCACATCGCCATGGACTGTCAGGTACTGGCCGATCATCAACCTGAAGTCAAGCAAAACACTTGAGTTAGTGACAGATATTCACCACAGTCAGTGACTCTTACAGAACTGATGTTTACATGACTGATCACATCGCCATGGACTGTCAGGTACTGGCCGATCATCAACCTGAAGTCAAGCAAAACACTTGAGTTAGTGACAGATATTCACCACCGTCAGTGACTCTTACAGAACTGATGTTTACATGACTGATCACATCGCCATGGACTGTCAGGTACTGGCCGATCATCAACCTGAAGTCAAGCAAAACACTTGAGTTAGTGACAGATATTCACCACCGTCAGTGACTCTGACAGAACTGATGTTTACATGACTGATCACATCGCCATGGACTGTCAGGTACTGGCCGATCATCAACCTGAAGTCAAGCAAAACACTTGAGTTAGTGACAGATATTCACCACAGTCAGTGACTCTTACAGAACTGATGTTTACATGACTGATCACATCGCCATGGACTGTCAGGTACTGGCCGATCATCAACCTGAAGTCAAGCAAAACACTTCATTTTTTACTTTAATTAAACATATGAAATCTACTTTGAGGCTATTTTTTCTCCGGATAAGTGATCTGAACTAAGAGTAAGGAAAATATTCGTACCTAACGGTACGAATATTTTCAAACAGTGATATAATATATATACAATTTATTTTCATAATGTTTGTTTGAAGAATACGTTTAATTACAATGCCCCCTTTTTAATACTAATAAAACCATTAGTTTTCACGATATGAAACGATAATAAACCTCGCCACGTCAGCTTCTAAATGCCTTAAGAAGGAACATTAAAACGGGATTTTATTATTATTCCCTCCAATGATTATATGATGGGAGAATCGAACCCTTCTGCACAATTCAATCTCGCTAATCTAAATAATACCAGAAACTGTAATATTTTAGGAGGGCTGGTTCTTCCTCAACGTTAATGCGATTATATTTTTATTAAATCGTCTATAACATCTTGAGAATGAGAAGCACAGCTCCAATGTGAAGCTTTATTTAGTTTGGTGTGAGTGAATTATGCGTTAATGATAGATTTTTTAAAATTTTATGAATGTGAAGACAAAACTAAATACACAATGTGAAGAACGTCCTCCATTTCTCTGTAGCTGCCGTCTTAAGGGTATTCCAGTGGTACCACGTGACTGAACATATAACACACGAAATTAGTCAAACTATTGCATATAAGAGGAAGATAATGTATTTTCTTCAATCTATAAGTGATTCTACAACCCACTTGACCTTTTTCGTCTCCAGTATTTTGGTCCCGAAAGTTTTTGACGAAATATTGATGCTTTGTTAAAAAAAATCGGCGAGACCGCAATTTTTACTCTACAGATTTGCAAGTGGGTTCGTTGAGAAAGAATAGACGAAGAGGGAACTAAGTTTCTTTTTGTCAATAACTTGATATCTAACTTGGCCACACAAGCACCAATATATGGGGGTTTTCTCGACGAAAAATCAGGTACCTACCGACTTTATTTTAGAAAAATTGCAATAAAAATACCTAAAAAGGACTTAAGTACTCCTAGGTATATTTGGATCGTCCCGGATATTTTTTTGACTTTCCAAAATGGGCTGATTTTGCTGAATATCGGTCTCAGCTGACATCTACCTAAAATATTTGCCCTGAAATTAGAAAGTCATGCCCCTCCCCCCGCCCCTGGAATCCCCTTAAAGTTGAAGCCAATTGGTCCAGCCATTTTGGTTGTGTAAGTATCTACTGCAAGTTCTCATCTATGAAGAAGCTTTATAAGAAGTATAATCAAAAACTGCACAAAACACAATATTATTATCATTTTCACTAGTCCGTTAAGACGGCTGAACGTAGTATGTGGAAAGTATCAACTTGTTGTATTTCATCGAGTTCTGGCGTCAGAAAGTAGCTTGGTAAACTTAAAGAACAGTATCTATGATGTTGCTCCACAGTGTAAGTAGGTGTTGGGTATAGTGACTTCGCTCCACTAGATCTACTTTTAAAGAAAATTACTTGAATAGTTGAGTCTCGGTTACTTTGGTAAGAACATGGAAGCGTTTGTTCGTAAACGAGTGTTAAAATTGTTGGCAATAACTTCACCCACCAGCTCGGAAATGAGGTTAAGTTGACCACAGCCGTTGTATACATTGAACAACTCTAACAATCAGATCTTTGAAGAGAACATCTAGAGATTACTTTTCAAACGAGTGTATAGTGCAGCGCTGGTTCGTTATTTGAATTCTCACCATATTCTTGATCAAGATATAAACAATTGCTGGACTTCTTAATTAAAATATGTTACCAACTGGCCATACAGTAATCGAGAGATAAACGGAATTTATACTGTATTCCTTAGAGCCAGTATCACCAAAGATTAAGTTCAGGCGGTTGAACTAACTTTTGGATTAAATTCAACTGTTTCAATCATTTTGAAGTATCGGATTGGCTGTGCCTCAAATTAAAAAGAAAAGTTAGTTAAACCGCCTGAACTTAATCTTGGTCCCTTACTGCTTTTACTTTTTCTACATGGCGACAATGTAAAACCTAGAAGTAGGAAGAGGCGTTCGATCTCCTTTTCTCTTCGAACATTTTCTGTTTATGTTAAAATCGCGTATATTAGTGACGTTGTATAGTGCCAAGCCTGGATGCCAAAGACTTCGCCCCTGCTGAATGTGCAGTATCGTCTTCTATATATAATAGATCACAAGAAATTCTTGCGTTTCTTGCGATCTGGTGGACAGGATGCTTTCAGATAGCAGATCCTAGCGGTTCGTATGATTTAGGAGGCGTTGGGGCGAGAGAAAGACAGTGAGAAAATCAAGACTGGGAATAAGACTTTAAAATCTCAGTACAGCAAGCTAGCAAATTTAATCCTTAGCGACAATACTAAATAGTGCTATTTTCTACCAATTATTTTTAATTCGTATCATCGTTTTAGCAAGATAAATTATTTTTTTTGTATTTTTAAAGACATGCTAATCACATGACTCCCATGATGAGATCACATGATGAGACATCATCATGTTAGCTATTAAGGATGTCGTTGCAAAAGATTTGCATTTACAAATTTACAAAACACTAAAATGAGATCTTTAAGGTTGAGTTCAGGTCAGTGCTACATCCCGATAAAGTGGATGATTGGCAAGATAAAACCAATATTAGGTATGCTTATTTTAACTTACTGTTTATCTGGTCAATAAACGTGATCGGCATTACAATTAATCAGACTATTAATCGTTAATCCAAAATGTTCACACCCTGAATCTTCACCACGGTTATGCTTACCGCCTTTATAGAGGAGCATGGTTAACGTTTATATATTTGCGTTAAAGTTAACTACATACCGTTCACACTACCTTGTTAACCACGTAAACATTATTGTGGAATGTGGATGGGGAATTGACTCTTGTCAAAGAGTAACGTATTCGTCGAATAAGTTGCGTTAAGCTTGTTATTTTACTGATATGATTTAACAGTAGAATATAAACATGGATCGGACATTATTTTTTAGAATATTATTGATGTTTTGGGTACAAAACAGCTATCTCGCACATTACTCTGTTTGAAACCACTTTCATGTATTATTTAATGAGTGTTATTTAATGAGTGTATTAACTGATGAGAAATCATTGCGGTGATTGGTCCAAAGATGACTGAAGAATAACGTAACTTGCATATTGCACGCGAAAGAACTTTCACATTCTGTTAGCTATTAGATTAGCATCGAGCACATATACATTGAGATTTTATCGGTTTACTTGTTGTTTTTAATCACACCAGAGTGCTTTACGTTAACTTAATGAAGATAAAATCAAATTTACTTTTTAGGTATTAAAAGTTGAAGTGAAAATAAATACTTCAACGTAGGACAACCATGATTTCATGATTATCTGTACAGCAGAAAGTCTTACTTAAGAAGACAACTTATTATGTACAGAAATGTGTAGAATTATTGTATCATAACTTAACAATGGTGTGGCTGTGATAAACTGTAACATTATCTATGTATATGTCACAACACTGTTTTAAGCAGTGATGAATAATAGCCTAGCATTGTTAAGATTTGCTCAAGGATAGATTTTGTTAATATCTAAGAAGACTTGTTTTGACTTGTTTGAATTATAGAATTGTTACATATACCTATATAGTATATATATTTTGTCTTATAAGTGACTGACCATGAAATTGAGTTTTAAGAGAAGCAGGGACAGCAGTCCCAATATTATACTCGAGTTGACAACTTCATTAATGCAAGACAGTGTGATGTCTAGAAAGCACTCCATTTTTACGATATGCATTTATAAGGACAGTATTTTGGGTGATGTTAAAACTTAGCACGTTGAGGGCTATTCTTGTTCTCCTTTTATGCGATTAAGTATTTCTCCCTTTATCCAATTTATGGAAGAATTGGCAAGTAACGTAATTCCTTATGGTGTAGGAGTACTTGGTCAACGAATTGTTTGGGGGATTGCTAAATCCTCCCTCCCCCCCCCCCCCCCTCGTGTGATTAAACCACTGCAGTTTTAATTAAACCATTTTTACTATCTTAACGTGCCGTCAATACAAATATGTTAAGCTAAATTGAAATATGAGTTATGAGAATTTCAAATAAGATCAAAAAGCTAGATGATATCTGTACTCAAGAATTCCTAAATACATTTTATAATTATTGTTAAAGGGTTTTATTTTATACTCTAAATTAATGTTCCGACGAGACCAGTAGTTGACGATCGAAAAATGATTATAACAATGCATTTATTGAAACCTGCATTTAACTGCATGCAATGGGTTAATGTGAATTGCATGTGCACGTATTTGTGATGTGCCAGTGATACGAGGCATCCGTTTACTCTTATCTATTGATTATTTTGAAAATCTATGTAGCAATAGAGAAGTAAATACAATTTCCCTATACTCTCATGGATATATCCGGTATGGTCTAGTGGCTAGGATACCTGGCTCTCACCCAGGAGGCTCGGGTTCGATTCCCGGTACCGGAACACTTTTTTGCTTTTGTATTACTTGAATTATATATTTATACATTGTTATGGTGTATTGAAATAATTCACTACATGTAAGGATAATTACACGGTGCAATGTTTCATTCAATTCAATAAGTTGAATCTTTGGGGTCAATAAATGTAACCGCGTACTCGTGATTTGAAGCAAAAGCACTGTTCATTTAAAACCAGTCCTATCTTTCCTTCCATTAATTAATTATTGAATAAAATTAATTGAATGAAACATTGAACCGTGTGAACTAGGCGATATACTCGTGTTTGCTTGCAATACATTTCAATTAAAAACGTCGAAAATATTTGTACGTAGTGAAATTTGCATGATCTTTCTATATATCCGGTATAGTCTAGTGGCTAGGATACCTGGCTCTCACCCAGGAGGCTCGGGTTCGATTCCCGGTACCGGAATATACTTTTATTGATACACGCTCTTTTTTAAGTTAGTATACACGTTTTTATGAGGTATTGAAAATACCCTGTGCTGCGTTGTCAATGTATTGTATAAGAAGAGCTGATAATATTTTATGTTATTTCATTTTATTTTGAAGGACCTCTTGGTGAAGCATTCTAAATTTAAAACTTCTAAAGAAAATATATGTCTTGTTTTATCTAAAATAACACAATCAGTTTTGAATTGTACAATGTTTTACTTTTATCTGACAAACGTATTTCAAACGACTTCTTCGCTTCTACTCTTGAGTTCTAATAAAACGGTTACTTTGTGACAAGACTTGAAAAATACATACCATAGCAAAGGGAGTAACTGAAGGAGCGAAGTGATTGTTAAAAGCGTCGCTACACAATTTGTATTTGATCAGTGTAATGTTTTGACCGGTGGAAAAAGGGAAGACATAAACTACAAAAATACAGATGTGACCGCCATTAAAGTCAAACGGAAATGCTCGTTTCGCTCCCTCAATAATACAAACAGATATATAAAGCGAAACATAAATTGTTATGTGAAAACTGAAGGTAGAAGTTGGTGAGACGTAATCAGTTGAAACGTCACTGATCAAATTTATACGCAAGATCATTATTTATTAAGGCAGATCTCAAGTATAATTGAATTACTAATATGATTTAAAGCAGTCATGTTTCGGTTAAAATTACTCCAGGTTGTAATAACTTTAATATCTCTTGGGGAGGTTAACCCTTAATCTTAGCTGTGGCTCTTACCAAGTTAATCACTCATATTAAGTTAAAGTGTAGTTGAAAATGTGGTTTACCTCTCGTTTTGCGGCAGAGGGAAGCCGTCAAGAGTCCAGGTAAAGTGAGGTTCCGGTATTCCAGCGGCGATGCACTTGAGTGAGACGCTTGGTCCAGGAGACATCGTTTGTTCGATGAACTTGTAGACTAGTTGAGGTGCAGCGTCTGAAATAACGACCAAAACTCTCGAGGCAAGACCACTTCCTTGGTTCCGCGTCAGGATAAGGTGATTCGAGAGGTTGATCGAAATTGAAATGTTGAAATTCAATCAAACTTGTTGAGAAAGTTTCGACGAAGATAACCGAGCATTCCTAATCGAGTTACGAATAATCAATGTAGTAAACAAGTTACTCTCCCGAGAAACGTTCAATTTGAGGTAAATTGAAAAGCAATCAAGATATCAACCGACACCATTTTGTTCAAAATGAATTAAAATCATCGGTAGCTTTTACAACGTAGAACGAAAGTTGAATGTAAACTTAGACGGTGAATAAGATCAAAATAGACAATATCGCAGCTGACGAAAATTACTTTTTCAACGGTCAATATTTATATTGGAGATCACAGTGGATACGTAACGACTATTTTCACGTAAAAATACGTAGGTGATTAGTTCGATTAAAACCGAATGGAGAGGAACGTGAAATAATGGTCAGACACGGTAGAGAGGCCGCCTAAACTTGGCGGGAACGGAACAACTCGTTCCAGTACAGTACGCCGTCCCGTACTCTGGTGAATAAACAAGTAAACTGTTCGGAGATCTTCTCCTGCCAAGTGATGGATTACTCAAAGGTTCCGCAGACGGAGTTTGGATTCACGCCAAAGAGTCACGCCGAGTAGAGATATACACTCCATGCTTTTGCTTTACTTTTGGTTTACTTCGGATATAATAGCGTATACTATCTGACTTGCCGGTTTTCACCCATCTAGTCTCAACCTACACCCCCCCCCCTTACCCCTTCCATCTGCCCTGCGCAAACCTCTACACCCCATCCACCCCATTAACCATTTACTATACACCATTTGTAACTGCCACTTCATTTTCGAAGAGTTCACTCGACGTGGACAAATTACCGTATTTACTCGTTCGGAGATAGCGCATGCGTAGTGGATGCTGCGTAAGATGGAGAACCTCTCACTTTTCCATGTCCGTTACATGCGTCGGTACCACGTGGTCACTTCATTTCACTTCAAAATCAGACAATGAATCGATGTTTTCAAACACATAGTAGTTTTATAAGATATTGGTTTTAACTTCACCTGAAGTAATAAATGAAGATGGCAGAACCAACTCTGCCAAAACGTGGTGGAAATCGACCCTTTTTAGGATCAACAGCACAGACTAACTATGGAGCATCTATCGCAGAACCGAAGTAAAGCCAATGTTATGAAAAATTCAGATTTTTATATTTATGTGATTTTTATGATGGGCTATTTAGAAGGGACTATTAGAGAGTCAAGTTCTTAGTTTAAATTTTAATGAGTTACGTACTCAAAGCGTCGTACATGAGTGGGAAGTAATGACCTGTTTCCTCTGTTTTCAATCTCGTCTGGAATTAAAACGGTATTTCTGGTTAAATTTTATAAAATGTTGGAAATTGAATCTCGACTGATGGGTCTCGGTGGAAAAAAAATATTTTCCTCAAACTTTTGTAGTGAGTGAATTAATTCTGCCTAAGGGCTGGAAACAAGAAATTAAACAGAAAATTGGGCAACAAGATCCACTTAAAAGAAAATGTAACCCCCTTCCCCCCTTATATACGTGGAAAACTTTCGTTTTTCGTCTACACTCTGATTTCAAGAATTACATTTTTCGGTGTAATGGAAAATTTATCTCTTAGGATCAAGTTTTGATTTAATAATGCAAAAAAAAATATTCACCACCAACACAATAAGGTAGGGCTTGACTGGAATTTGGAAACCGACACTTTTAACCCCCTATCTCACCTTACTACTACTCGTACTGATTAATAGGGCTCCGAAGTGAATAAAGCCCAATGGGAGACAAACACACTCTAAGCCCAACTCTCCGGACCGATGGAGAGATGAACTCTACCTTGTTTGTACAACCAATACGTTATCACACCAGGGTTATATTTAGCGAGGCCCGTTGCTATTCGTTATCGACCTTCTCGCATTTCAAATGGGGTTTTGAAAGAGATTCAGTTTGTTTTTAGTAGGTTTCGCTGTCCACATGCGATAAAGAAGTGCTCTACGTTTGTCTCTATTGTACTTCCTATACAGATATATTGTGCTTTCTAGAGAAGAGGTGTTTTATCCAAGCTCTTATTAGCTATCTTCTCTGAACGTAAAGCTTGCTACTACCAAACGTCGCGTACATCCCCTCCACATGCTACAGCAGCTTATAGTCACTCCTCCGATGTAAGTTTTAATACGTTGATTTTTAAAAGCTGATAAGTGCCCTGTGGTTTACCGGCATCGTTAGTCATGAACTCTTTCGACCGTTTCCCGGTTAAAACGTAGCTTATTTGTAACACAAGTAAGCGTCTGGCATCTCAAAATACAGCTTCGCTTTAGCTAAATTCCTTCTACTTCTATGATATGAGCGGTTCAGGAAGCAGTTGCATGGTGAGTGGGTAATCTCTCTGTAAACGCCTCACTACTCCCTCCCCCTCATTCTTACACCCCCACTGAAACCGTTCCGTGAAGTGTGTCTTTATTACTTCGCTCTATTACCTCGTTCTATTGTTTACTTCAAAAGCCTACTGTTCTCTCCAACCCCATCATTAAAAAAGTCTCCATTGAAAGAGTCTAATTACAACTCTTTGTCACTTTTATTAACATTGGAACGGAATCTATCTATACTTCTTTGTAATCCTAGCGTTTGCACCTAGCTGCTATGGGCTTCTGTTGCTACGGGGAAAAGAGTTGATTTTAATCACAAGTTTAATGGGTTTAATCCTAACATGGAGTCTTGTTTTTCAGTGTAATTTTGGTAGGTTGGTTTGCAACCCCAAGTTTTTCATTAAATTTACACGTCGAGTCAAACGCATCGTTTTCGAGAGTCATTTAACACACTAAGTACAGTTTTACTTTTAAACTCTTGCTAACCTAAATTTATTACTTGAAAATTCACTCATCTGAGTTTCTTGTCAATACATATTTTGGTTGCTATTCACGCGAACGAATAACTCAAAATTATATGTCATTCAATATAACACATCGTGTTTGAAAAGATATAATTTTTCAATATGTAGTATAAGAAATTCAATATGTAGAGTGCACATTTTCATAAATATTTCAGTGAATTCCCTTGAACTACAATGTTATAATATTATTAGTATGATTTGATCTAAATTCTCTTCAAGTTTCATCAAATGCCGTTGGAAACGATATTGAATCAATTGGCAACATTGCTTCAATTCAACGAAAAAATAACTCAGATAAGAAGTTACTTCGATTACAGTAGCTTTCCTTTATCCTCGACTTCATAGTAAGAAAGTCTTCAGGAGATGAGAAAAAATGAATCGAAGTGATTTGTCTCAATAAACAGTTCATTGTTAATGTCAATCAAGGATTATTCTAGAATGAAGAAAAGTAATAAAATGAAAGATAATAACATCTAATTCCACCTTACCTCCAAGACGAAGCTCAGCTGTCGCTTGTACCATTTCATAATCATTCTTTGCAAAGCATTGATACATCCCTTGATCCTCACGCGCCACATCTGTTATCTGTAGAGTGTTATCTATAATCCTTCTCTTGTAAGTAGCCACTAGAGTGACTCCGTCTTTCGCCCATGAGAGCGTTGGTTTGGGTTGACCAGAGACAACGCAGTTGAGTTGAGCAGTTCTTGATAAGTCGACCGTTAACTGATGTGGCATTAAGTTGGCTTGGAGGTTCGATAATACAGGCAGATCGAATTCGGCTCGTTCGCTACCCATTGAGTTATTGGCGTGGCAGATATATCGTCCAGCATCGTCAAGACGCGTATTACTGATGACGAGGATACCACCGCGAATGTGAAGATGATCCGGTTGCAGGAGAAAGCCTTGTCCCCGCTCCCATCTATTCAACAGAAGAGATATCAATGATGAAACCCGTGTACTGTTTGAGATTTAAAACCCATACAAGATCAATCGATCGATTTTTTTAGATTTTTTTTGTATCGATGCTATAAAAGTGCATAGAATCGTGACATATTTTCATTTAGAGATGGTCTTTATATATTATCTATCGGAAGTAATACGAGCATTCCATATTCTGTCACCACCATACGTATTTGTTGTAAATACTGACATGAAGTGAATCAAAATTCCAAGAAGTGCAACATATAGCTGTCTACATCAAGAGTATATCTAGTGGAGCGGTCGCTCCACGCCAGCCAAGTCGTACGGCGCGCGCACACTCTCATATAAAGGCTGGAGCAAACCCACTTTTACTGTAAGCATCAAAGTGGCATTTTCGGCCTACTGGATCTTAAAATTGAGAAATCTCACATTGTTGCGAAATATCTTAATTTCGAGCTATGGCCCACCCTACAACATATACCAAATTTGGGAACAATAGTTTACGCCCTTTGCGCGCTAGAGGGCCGTGAAAACAGTGTTTTAGGGCGGTTTTCATAATAATAATCTTAGTAGTAGTAGTAGGCTGGAGCTAAAATCCGGTAAACAGGCCACAGCCTAAACGGCTGAACCGATTGATCTCACATTTTTACCACGTGTGCACTTTTGGCGTCTGATTTAACCTTGTCCCCATGAATTTTTTGTGCCGCCATTTTGAAACCGGAAGTGACGTCATATCTCGTCAACGGTTGGACCGATCGGAACGAAATTTGCGCCAATCGTTTCAGACGGTCATCTTTATGGATTATCAATATCAAAAGACTGAACATTATTTTAAATAAACCGGAAATGACGTCATGAAATTTGAAATACATCGATTTGCATTTCAGCAACAACTGTTGATCCGATTGTCTTGATATTTATGTAACGTTTGTACTTTTGATATTCATTTGACTTGTTATAAAACCAACCGGAAGCCGCCATTTTGAAACCGGAAGTGACATCATGTCTCAAAAACGGCTAAACAGATTAGAACAAAACCAGCGCTAAACGATTTAGACGGTCAACTTTATGTAATCAGTAATATTTGATGATTCAAATATCGAAACCGGAAATGACGTCACACATTTTATGACCTATACCGGAAATGACGTCATAAATATGCTAAATGACGCTAAATTCACCACTTTATACTTTAAAACAGATATAAGTAAACGTACTTTGTAAATAATTATAAATTCAAGGTTGCAGTGTTCTCGGCGGCCATTTTTAAAACCGGAAGTGACGTCATATATCGTAAACGGTTGTACCGATTGCAACCTAAGTTTGGAAATGTGTTGGACTAATAATTATGAATTCAAGACGACATTATTTTCGGCCGCCATTGTTAAAACCGGAAGTGACGTCAAATATCGAAAATGGCTGTACCGATTGCAATCAAATTTTGGAAATGTGTTGTACTAATAATTATGAATTCAAGACGACATTATTTTCGGCCGCCATTGTTAAAACCGGAAGTGACGTCATATATCGAAAATGGCTGTACCGATTGCAACCAAATTTTGGAAATGTGTTGTACTAATAATTATGAATTCAAGACGACATTATTTTCGGCCGCCATTGTTAAAACCGGAAGTGATGTCATATATCAAAAACGGCTGTACCGATTGCAACCAAATTTTGGAAATGTGTAGGAGTAATAATTATGAATTCAAGACGACATTATTTTCGGCCGCCATTGCTAAAACCGGAAGTGACGTCATATATCGAAAACGGCTGGACCGATTGTAACGAAACTTAAAGCTATTCTTCTTGGATAATTATTTTAATCTTATATACCAAACGCAACTTTTCTAAGTATCCAAATCGGCATAGGCGTATTTTTTTAAAGAAATAAGTTCTTGCACGGACACAAGCTGTGCTACAAGCTGTATGAATAAACTAACAAAAGAAGTGATATCCCAGAAAAAAACACTCCGTGTAAAAAAGGCAGCCAAGTCTCTTTACTTTAAAAAAATTCAACACCGAAAAGGAGTGATATCAAAAAAGGAGCCAAGTCAATGACATTTCCAAATATTTAATCGTATCTTTGAAATAAAAGTATAAACACCGAGAAATACTTTACAAAAGAACTTGGCGCATCGTTTTTTTAAAGACATTTTTCTATTCATAAGCATGTGCCATTTATATACAACCGTCATTTTGAATGTTTAGAATAATAGGGAAACATCTTTCAATTAGGTACATATTATACATACCTTCTGTAAAATATTTTCTATATGAATATATACGCTATGAAACTTGTTGTCTATGCTTTCTATAAATATACACAATAGTTATCTTCGTAATATTGTTTCGTGGTGAATATAATTAAGTCTCATCATGCGTTATACCTTCACATCATGTAACAATTTCTATTAATACACATTTTATAAAAATACATTTCACAAAGAAGACAGTCATATTGAATTTCTATTAAAAAATTTAACTTTATACACTTGACACTTCAAAAATATATAATTGTGTTCCATTAGTTAGTAATTATTTGACAACGTTTCATGATTTCCTTCAGTCAAGATCAAATTATGAAAAGATACCAGTCTAATATCGCCATATTAACAGTACTGCAAGAATATGTATGAGCCCACTTCCAATTGATATGAAGGGATGTGTGTTGTGAAAAATATCCGACCGAACCGGGGCACGAACTTGGGACCTCTCACTTGCCGGGCGAGAGCTCTACCAACTGAGCTACCCGATCGGACGGGCGGACATTAGACACAACACACTGATGAGGATCCTGACTCCTGACTCCATGGAAGTTTTCCAAAGAAACCTACATTCTCACCACTTCCAATTGTTATGTAATTCTTTCACCCTTATATTACTTATATATTACAGCATAAAATCATGCTTCTATCGCCATTGACAAAACTATAAAATAGTCATTACTAAAAGTAGCTTGATTCATAGATTCTGGCTCTAATAGAAAGAGGAAAATGTACCTACTTGTAAATTTCTTTCCACTTTTAGGATAGAATGATGTCTTTAAAAAAACGATGCGCCAAGTCCTTTTGTAAAGTATTTCTCGGTGTTTATACTTTTATTTCAAAGATACGATTAAATATTTGGAAATGTCATTGACTTGGCTCCTTTTTTGATATCACTCCTTTTCGGTGTTGAATTTTTTTAAAGTAAAGAGACTTGGCTGCCTTTTTTACACGGAGTGTTTTTTTCTGGGATTCTCTAATACACCAATACTGAACAGTGGGGAATGTGATTTCAGATTGTCAAGAATGTTTAGAGAAATTAATGAAAAGTGTAGGTATATATCTCTTCATAATCACTTTAGTATGATACATGCAATAACTCGTTTGTGATTTCAGAGAATGAGATATATGGATTTCAAGAGTGATTGATACTGGACATGAACCCAGGTCGTAATTTATATTTACTCTGAATTTGTATTTTGGGAACAGATTTATTTATTTCCTAATCAAAGATCTATCGCGTTATTTATGATTGACTGATTCAAATTTGTCCCATAAAGTACATTTGCTGTGCTGTTTTGAATCAAGTCGTAAAAAATAAAGCCGTCTCCAATTACAAAGTATCGGAAATTCGAGCATCTAATTAATCTTTTCGCAGACTCCGGATCTGCACGGAATATTTTTAGTTCTTAAGATAAATCCAAGAACTTTGCTTTAAAACAGGCGAGAGGATGTGATATTTAAAGTTTTAATCACACCATGTGACTGATCACGGGTACTTATTTTTCTGAAAATGATAATAATTTAATAAAATAATATAACTTCCCACGAAAAACAGTCGTAAGTTGATATATTAAAAAAAAACACACCTAACACCAGGCACCATTTCCAGATGTTACACATTATTAATTGCTTGTAGTAATAAAACTAGGACAAACATGCCATGTTTATTCGCAATCACGACTTTTTATAAACAATATTAAGTAAACGTGATTTATCTATTGACGTCATTTGAAACTTTTCGAGAATGTGCACGGAAAACTTAAAGTAAAAACTTGTCTTGACACATTAATTGGAAACTTCAAAGTATTGTTTTACAAGAAAAACAGTGAATTGTGATATATTATGTAAAATCCTACATCTGCCACCATTTGTAGAAGTTACAATAAAATATAAGTCATAGTATTTTTATGTAAAAATACTGTTTTAAGTAGTTAAACTACCGATTGTAATGTGTGATGTTCTGATTGAGAAATCATTCGTGGTTCGTGACTTAGTAATATTATAATTTGTTAAAGTTTTCGAAACCAACACTGCGACAGCCATGTGCGGTGACTTCTTAATTCGTAAACATAATCGTTCTAAGGACGCAATTAGTCTCATGAAAGGCAGCGGTTATTTGTCTATTCAAAACCACACGTCCCCAAACGCACAGGTCTGAGATGAAAAAATATAAAACAACATCCTACACCTGCCACCAATTTGTAGACTTCAATTTATAATTGCTAAGAAAACAGAAGATAAACAACGGTGACGAAAAATGACAAAACTCATTCGTAATAACTATTTCTGAAAGATTCTTATTAATCCCTCGGGTAAACAATGGGGGAATGATTTATTTAGTAAAGTTTCATTGAATGTCTATTCCAATAGCTAACCTGAAGTCTGGTGCCGGATAGCCTTGGGCCAGGCAAGACAGGACCGCTGTTTCACCCACTTTAACCGCACCGGGTCCTGATGAAGTACGAACATTGAAGCTTGGAGAGACCATCGTTCGGTGCTCTGTAAACAGAACCCCAGTGATTAATTAGTAGTAGAATGCCTAGGCAACTAGCTAGCGAGTGCTTTACGCTGGGTTATTGGTTTAAGTCATTTATTCTCACCAGGGTAGCAGGGGTTGACGTATTGCTAGGATGCTTTGCCCAGTTATACCATTTCTTGTCATTAGTCATTAGTCATCGCCATCTGGGAATTATATACCGTGTTGTAACGATGATTGAGAATATTCTCTGTTTATGAAATGTAAAATAAAAATATTTATTGTGGAAATTATGTGATTGCCACGTTTCCTGGAGATAAATAGTCTACCTGATTCGTTGAGAGAACATATTTATCAATATTAATGAGCTCACTCCCATCTGAATAAAGAAATGAAAATTCTTTTACTTAAAACAGCACGATTTCCACCAATTTCTTCTTTCTAGCAGCCACAATTCTTCCCCGCCATCCACTCTTCCCGCCCATTATGCAAAGCACTTTGCTTCCATTACCGTTGGCTGTAGAGCAGTGCAATTAGTCCCACGTCCCTTTGCAAATGGATGGGCTCATTCTTCTTAAGCTCAACATAGGCTGGCTGGAGGCACTCCATGGTTCTCCCCACAGTCTACAGTCTATTGCCCTCGAACGATTTGAAATGACAGCATTGCCGGCTATGAGAAGCCTTAGGTTTTTACGAGCAACCAACACCTCATTAATGGAATAGTTTGGCTAAAAACAACAAATGGAATTCGTCAATCTTACGACGAAGCCAACTGGGGTGGATTGTAAGTCGGAACAAAGCACTCTTTAGACTGATATGGAGGAGACGTAATCTCCTGGGTGAGGAAAAATAACAGAGATTTTTTTACTTCGAGATAATAGCAGCTTGAATTATACTCTTTTTATTTGAAGTAATGCAGAGGGATCTTTTGTCTCTTGATTTTTTTTCTTATTTTCAAGACAATGTTTTGCTAAGCGAAATCTAATCAAGTAGCAACATGTAAGAAGCAAAGTTTGACACTCGTCTTTTTTTAATGCACTCCTCATTTTACGAGAAAGTAAATAAATAAAAGTTTCCTTTGGCAACCACAGCTGTGTGTTTTCGAAGAGTGGCAAGCATCCAGCCTCCGCTCCTCAGCCGACGTGTGGAATCATGTTACGAGCTAGCCACACCATTTCACCGGGGTAGCAAATTCAATGAAACAAAGTTGAGCGTTCCAATTCCGTGGGAAGTTAATGGAACTAACCGGTCACAGATGTGGTCTAATCCTTTCCTCATTCCTCTACCTCTCGCAATCAAAGAGACAATAATTGTCATTAGCACCAAGCGAGCAGGCGGGAAGGATGAAGCGAGAAAGAGAGATAAAGAGCGAAAAAGAGTGGTAGTAGAGGGGGGTGGGTGGGCGTCAGGGAAGCTCCACAGGGATATTATCATTATTCCAGTTGGAGTGAATTGAAATGTTTCTAGTGCATCATTGAAAATATACCACATCACATGGCCATCGTTCTGCCCTCAACAATATGTAATAGCGTCGAGTCTAAAATGAAAGGAGAGGATTTATTGTGTGTTGAAGACCATTATTGATGAATTGTTGCAATAAGAACGATGCGTTTCCTCTTGTTCCCGCCCAACAGGCGAACAGAAGAGACTTCGCGAAGCTTTCAGCCAGGAAAGTGAAACGATGCTGGAGAGATTTGTAAGCCAACAAGAGTGTGATAACAAACGAGGGGTGGGGCGGGGAGGTGGGAGGAGGAGGAGGTGGAGGTGGAGGGTTGAAGGGAGATAGAAGAGGTGGTTATGCTAGCGGAACACAAAAGCTCGGCGTAGAACCTTACACCATGGCCGCAATATGGATTCCCTTTTAAAAATAATTTTCAGCATCATTAACGTTTTTCCCTTGCTTTGCAGTGAACCTTGTGGAGTGGCTCTTGTGTGAAGATTTTCAGACTGAAGGGGTCGTACGAGATGAGGATATAGGTATAGTAGAGTCAGTGAGCCAAGAGTCTGCTTGTTAGCGCTTCGAAGAGTTTCAAGAAAAGCGATCAATGGATCAAGACGCAGAAGTTTGATAATGATTCGTGGTGTGTTGTTGTCATACCTGTAATGACGACTCTGCCGTGACTTGCTGACTCGACTGTCCTGCCTGTGATGCGATGGACTGTGCGACAGCGGTAGGTGGTGTATCTGTCGGTAGCCGTCACGCCGTACACCAGGAGCTCGCCCGTCGGCAGCATGTGGTACTTGCCGTCTGAAGTGCACACTCTAACATCAGTCACTGAAGAGAGATGACTCATGAGGGGGCTCATGATATGCCCTGATTTCGTGCTTTTCCGCGACTTTAGGGTGACATTCAAGTTACTGACGCTTGACAATGTACAGTGGTGACTATTTCATGTATCAATTCACACACATTTATCCTAAAAATTGAGTAAATACAAGTCAATCTTATTGGAAATGTATTTTGTAAGTGATGTCACTCCGCCAGATTTTTCACTCTTTGCGAACTCTGAAATCTCTCTGTCTAGGAATCTGGAGTCAACTGTCCATTTCAGTCTCGGAGAAAGTCTCTGAGGTTCCATAATTGTTAGATTTGTTTCACCCAAGCGGCACCCAAGAAGTGATTCTCTGAATACAAACCAAAAGCCAAGATGCTTTTTACTCTTTCCCGAAACTAAGTAATTATAGCATGTGCTTACAAATTTTATACTCGGAAGGTCAAGAATTAAATAATTGATCATCAGTGATTTATGATTAATTTTATATATAGAAGAATCGTCATGAAAAACTATCGGGAAAATATATTTTAGCTATAAAACCATAGATAAATCAATTGTGGTTGCAAGCGCAGACGTTGCAATGACGTAAAAAGCGATGAATCCATCATATATTTTTCTCATAGATAAATAACAAAACCAAATGGATAACCAGAGTATTATATAACCTGTTAATTAATACCACACATATTGTTTCATATTATTATACACATGCAGTAGTAGTATGCAATTAGTATGCACTGGTAACTGGGCTATGATGCAATGTAAAGCGTGTGGACAGTGCACTGTAAAGAGATCCCCAGGGTTGGTCTATATAGCCAGGTCTGCTTGCATCAGGCAGTCGGGTTACCATTGGTCCAACCATAACCATTGGTGCGTGGCTGGCTCATCAGTGCTGAACTCCATGCTCCAATACGCTCTACCATGATCGTTCCAATCCATCTCAATTATCATCAGAGAATCCAGTTCAATTCAGAGTAATATGTGAGTTTCTTTTTTTCCCCCGTGATATTCCGTGTGTGTGTTTGTTTTGTTTTATGTAGTTAATTTGCAGTTGAATAATTAGAACAGATGGATCAATACAATCACGAGGTAATATTGTTGGTACCTCTTGTCATTATTAAAAACGATTATTATGACAGGTCTATTTGCATACACGTGAGAATCAAAATGATGGATAACGCTACGCTGGTTATGTTCGAAATAATGCCGACAAGAAGAAAATGTCCTACGGTGCGAATGTTTTGCTTACATTAAAGCGTAAATAAATAGAGTTACTCACTTTTAATAGTACTTGGGCAATTAAATCTTACAAATTAGATTCAAAGAACAAGAATATTATGTATTAAGAGATTAATATATTATTATGTCGTCTCGATGGTTAATTCGTTTTATGAGAAATACCAAGACTCAATCATTTGAAATGAGCCATCTCGAAGGGTTAATAATTGTTTTAATCTCTGAATGCGATACTTGAGATATCAGCGATGAACTCGGAGTGAGACAAGAGACATCGAGAAGGGACTTTCTAATTGTCGTAATATTCTCGCAGAGGTTGGAGCTGGCAATTCAAATCAAATAATTCCAGTTAGTTGAAGCAGATATTGTGAATTTCATGTAACGAAGCTCAAAGTGTAAGTTGTCCTGTAGTTTGCGTACAAATGATCACGTACTACACTTTCAGTGCATTTAAACGAAGTAAAATACCTTTATTAATATTCAATTCTTGATGCAAACATACTGCATTTTATAATAGGGAAGTAATTCATGAATAAACAAGTATCTTACATTATAGTTCGCTTTGGCGGTTGATGATAATAGCTATAGATACGTACAGGTATATTGTTAGCCATCCGTGGGGTTCCCACTAATTAATGCACACATATCATGAAACACTACACACATAATATACATAACTAATTCCCCATTGGGTATATGCACGGTCATTTATTATTCATTGCAAATTAAAAACAAATGCATATTTAATACGAACGTGGGATATTGCTGATAGATGGTATAACCGATACGGGTATATTTCGGTAGATTTTATATTTAATTAAATACATTTTTTAAAGATTAGGACTCAATAAGAATGGCAAATACAGCTATGAATGTAGAAACCAGTGTTTCTATTTTTATGAGATGTAGGTACCACGTAAATACAACATCAAGTAAATAACGTTAAAAATTCCCAATATATACTTAGTTATGGCTACTAAAGTAATTATTAAGTAGGTTTAAATTAAAATTTTATTAAATACAGTAGTTCAAGAAAACCAGACTATCGCTTGATCAATCTAGGAGAGTAATTTTTAATGATTTTATTTTCTCGTTTGAAGACTTTTATCATTTGTATCAGCGGTGAATTCTGTTGTATAGCCTATTTATTTTCACTCTACGCCTTTTGTTCGAAAGGACTTCATGAGTTATGTTCATATCGGCAATGAATAATGACATTCCCGCAAGCAAAAAATTGTCTTACTTAGAATACCAGTAAAGAGTTCGAAATAAAAAATGAACACTTTGAACCGAGATAAAATAACAAATAACTGTATTGGATATTGCCAGACATTTTGATTGTTTTTTTGCCAATACACAATTTATATTTTTAACACTCCGCAAAAAATTACACGAGAGGGTTTGTCTTCACAATATTAAATATATTACGAGGAAAACGCTTGGTGTAACGCGTTGAAAAGTGACCATTCGAATTTCATGCGAATTATTATGCGTGTGAAAGTTGCTGCTACGAGTATACAGACCTTGGGAACCATTTTGAAGATAATCTAACGAAAAGCGTCAAAGGAGCAGTAATAATTGTGTCTTTTTATTTCTTTTAAATAAATTCGACGACATATATGTTAAACAATCATACAATATCAGTAAAATGTAAATAACTCTTGACGTTATTGACTAATTTGTCTGAAAATTGTCAAAAAATCCTAAAAGGTTGTTCCCAATGATCAAGCAAAATTTGAAGTTGATCGGTCAAACCCAAACGGTCCCAGTTTCCATTTTCAGCCAATCACAGGAGCTTTGTCCAAAAACTATACATGTGACCACTCATATGACATTAATGTGTGTGCAAAATTTCAGGACGATTGGTTGAATGGTTTGACCTGGGCAATGCAGGCAAACACACAGACAAAAAACAAAAAACAGAGTCCCGTAGGTAATTCACATGAAACATTTCAACTTGAAACTATGCTACATGCCCCACTCCAAAAAGTATGTCAAGATGAATCTCATTCTTTTAGTTCGGTACTTACCACTATCAGAAGTCGGATAGATATTAAACGAATCCGAGTCGCGAACCCAGGACGTAACGCTGACTTGATCTTTGACAAACGCCGGTATTTCACAGTGAAGTGAAGCTGTATTGCCAGCGAGTATGAATGCATCTCTCACTTGAACGTCGTAGTGCTGTCGTACCACTGAAATGTCGACGTCTCAAGTTTATCATAATTAGTTTCACAAAATGCAATAAAGCAGAGGTGTTCATTCGCTTCTAATAAGGTGTCGCCTAGGGAATTTATTGAGCTAGACAAGATCAAAGGGAAATACTTGGTCGAGTTGATATTAATTAGAGTGTTATGAAGTGTTGACGTGAATATTATATAGAACTTATTTCAATTAATATATTTTCGATGATTAGAAAGTGATTCAGTACAATAAGGTTTTGAAATTAATTATTAGAAAAGGAATCTAAGAGATGAAAATTAGAACGATGCAATATTACGATTACAGACTTGATTAAATCGTATTAATTCGCGCCTCTGGATTAAATATCGTAAGTTGTAACTTTTATATATAGGGAAAAACTAACAACTGTTATGCAGAATGCAGTGTTTTTTTAATTCAATATTATTCTGCTTCGTAACTTTTTTGCTGTTTGTTGTAAACTACAACAAACACAACGCAAAAAATGATGCTCTATAAAAATATAAAAACTATTCATTAAAATGCTAAATCCAGATCCTCGTGCAGTATCAGGGATTTAATGTACTGATGATCAATCAAATCAATGTCAATGCATGTATAGTAGAAGGTCTGTTGTTTGTCAAATATAATCTTATATAATATATTTAAAGAGATTCGGCAAATATTGGCGTTACCTTTTTAAATTATTTTCCCTTAACCAACTACATTTTTCCGGCTGTAAGAGTTGTTTTTAAATACAATTAATGTATTTCTTGTACTTCATGTATTTTATTCTTTTGACGAGGTCCTGTAAAAATGCGTGGAAATGTTATGGGGAGCCCAGGGTAGGATGATCTCTTTGCCAATTTTTGTAGATTTGACTTATTACTAGCTAAAAATTCTACCGTTAATTTCATGAAAATAGGTATTTGAATAGTGTTAAATATGTCCAATTGACCACTATGACTTAGGGACATATTACTCTATGGGCCCTCCATAATGTTCGACGAGTACTTCTTATTTAGTCGTTTTACTTGTAGTATATGTGTACATTCTCATTTATATTATTGTTTCAAACTTCGTTCCATTCATCCCGATATAAGAGTGAGTGAATGACAAGATGAAAAACAGTAGTGTTATTGTGAAATAAAGATTATTATTATTATTATTATTATTGTTATGAAATGTCTCACCTGCTCTGACGTTCACCTCGCCACTAAGAATGGCTCCTACTTTGTTTGTAGCCAAACATCTGTACAACGCCGAATGCACATCATGGCGGTATCCCTCAGCACCAAACGGTGGGAAGTAAAGGGAGCCATTCGACAATACCTCACGGATATGAGGTATTGTGGCAATCGATGTGCCATCAGATGAGACCCAGTCGAGTGTTGGTGGTGGACTCCCATTGGCCGAACATTCTAACAATGCCCCAGTGTCGTTCGCAAATTCGACAATTGATCTTGGTTCAGTGAGGAACTGAGGTCCTTGGCTGTCTACAATTCCACAGGCAACTGAAAATGATAAAAAAAGAAATAAGTAATGTTGATCCCATTTTGTATGTACATTATTCAAACGTTGGATAGAAGAGTGATGATGACAGGTTAGATCCTCTCTTTGATCGATGATAATGAGAGAGTAGGACAAATGACAGGCAATTGCCTAATTAGTCTGTGTTCAGTGCTCGTGACATTTAATGATTGGACGGCGAACGGGGCTCAATGTGCTTTTTACTTACATGACATCATTGTGCAAGTTAGATAAAAGGGATAATATTGTTTTGCAGAGTGATTTTAACTATGTGCATGTTTTGGATATTGAAGAATAGGTAAAGAGTAAGAATTTTACATAGCTCCTTTGTAATGCGTTAGTTTCTAAACTATTTACGAATAACAAAGTAAATAACTTTAAATCATGCGGAATTAAAACTATCTTTAAAAATTGGGATATGTAATAACCATCTATATGTCAAAATATTCGTAGATAACACCAATTTTGTTTAATTGAAACCGATTACCATTTTATTTTATTAATCGTTAGACCATGGTAAGTAAGAGAGTAGGACAAGGAAGACCGTCGAAATAAAACGGTGAGAAAATTTCCCAGGGGAGGAAGTACCAAGATAGCTAGGATGCGATAAGAGTCGGATCTGGCAACACGGCACATAATGGATCGCGGCTCAGTTGTAGAGGTACATTTCAAGCCCGAGATAGTTATAGAACTTCACTTTTCAGAGGGATACATCGGATTAACAAGTTTCGATGTTGATCCCACAGAATGTAGCGCTGAGATAACATAAGCATGTTGACAGCAATACGAGCTTAGCACATCTTTCACTAGGTCAGGTCTTAATAATCTACGTGTTTCACTAATATTTACTTGTCAAATAGGCAAATATTATTAGATTAGCAATATCGTACTCGTGGAACTCCTAACGATGGCGAGTAGTATGCTTGTCATTGAAAAGGTTTTTAATCGAGTTTTATCAATTTATTTTACCAATGTAATTGTTTATAAAATAAGGCTGCATGCGTCTTTAGAACTGCTCATTGAAAGTTATTTGATATATTGGATTGATTTATGAGTTTTATTTTGTCCTACAGTTACCATATTTTGTGCCATATTTCTACCAATTTTCAGGCACTAAACAGATGTAGGCCAAACAAAAGGCCATAAACTGTTCCAATTGTGATATTATTTAGATTGTACTGTTCTTAACACGCATAAGACGCCCAATTTCATATACAATTACAATTGTACCAAATATTGGTAACAATCAGATTAAAAAGTCTTCAAGGACAAACTCACTCAGCCCACTTACACATTATTGTGTTGATTTATGGATTCTGTATCTTGTTTTGAAGATGATATAAATTCATACTTGCAAATAAATGCTTCGGTCGAACGAATCTCTAAATATCAGTCAAACAAATGTTTGTCGCTTGTCTTTTCAGTTTGTCTGTATAGCTGTTCATAATGCATACCGTTTCAGCATTTCGTTTTTACTGTGTATGTTTAAAGTGACGGTAAAGGGAATCACTTGATTGTCGTGGCTACAAATATACGTTTCAACAGAAACATCTTCATCTTTTGTAGCGTGAGAAAAATGCGTATAAGAATGAAAGGTGAAAGAATCCATAATTTTCGAATGTATTCTTTCTACATCGAAAGACTCAAGGGTGAGGATGGAACTCAAACTGAACTCATTTTTTATTCACGAGGATCGCTAAAAGCATTTTAACTTCATTGACTTTCACCGTTGCCTGGTCGGTGGCATGCTTTCTCACTTCTCCTACCCTATAAAACTGCACTTTATCCTACTTCTTGTGCGCAGATTTTCATCGCATAAAAACTTCGGACACAACGAGAAGGATTGAAAGTAGAGTTTATTATGATGTACAATATCATGTCAAGCGAGAAAATGTTCGAACTACTCTTGAGGGAAAACACCTAGAAGATTTTAATGCCATTAGAAATTTAAAAAATAAAACGGAAGTTTAACTGCAGGAGACAGCAGAGACTGCAACCCAGAGGAGAATGCATTAATGAAATGCTTTGCGTCGTCTATAAACAAATTCGGATTCGTACGTATACTTTATAGCACAACATTTAACAAAACATTTAACATGATTTAAGTTCTACGTGCATGAGTACAAAAATTTACCTGGAACTAAAAACCTATATATACCCTTATTTATATCCATGAAACTAAAATCAATATGAGATATATTTTTAGCGAACAGATAATTTTGAACGTTATAATTAACATGAAAATGATCATCCAGTAAAATTGTGCATATTAAAATGATCTGAAAATAAACCTGCTGTGAAAGGATGTACGAAGTAAAATATAAAGCAAGAAAGAGAGTTTTACATGGATGTGCAATGAGACATTGTGAATGGTCAGGTCACCGGTTGTCTGACAGTTCGTCTCGACTATTCACTACATTCATCCCATGCTCGTCGGAGATCTTTAACTCTCATAAGTGCTATGTGTCTAATATCCGTCCGTCTGGCCGGTAAGCTCATTTGGTAGAGCTCTTGCCTGAGAAGTAAGACGTCCCGGGTTCGAGTCCCGGTTCAGTCAATTACTTTTGACTTCCCACATTCCTTCATATTGTTCTCATTCCATTTAAAGTTTCCCATAGAGCCCAAGTATCACAAATAAACTGTACTGGGATTTTGTTTCATTTGTTTTAATTTTAATTTTGATACTGTTAATTGTGTTATTAATCGACAGCCTAACCAAATTATGAATTAGGGAATACAAAGATTTGAAAAATACGAGGTGCAACCCTAAAGTTCGCGCAAAATCTCGATAAAATGATAATAACTTGACGCAAATTCTAGATTACACCGTCCTATTCGAAGTAGTTATTACCTTTTGGAATGTATACAGTAATTTTTTAGTTTTTTCTTATTCTATGCTTCCCTACACGTCATCAAGTGTGCCCATGTTTAGCACCTTTCGCGATGGTGGTTTTATCTTTTCTATCGTGTAAAAACGACGTTAATTCAGCCCGGATTTCCATCTACGGTAACATGAATAAGTTGCCGGAGGTGAATTTATGAGAATGTGAGTGATTGGGAAGGATTGCCATGTTTTTGGAAGCCAGGAAGTGGCAAACAACGGTAATGCCATGGTGGCGAACCCAGTCCTTATTCTTTCACTTGTTCGAACATTCACGCCAGATTATCTCCCTCAGCCGATTCAAAATTTCACTGAACATCTTCGTTGTCGATGCCTTACATTTCAAAAAACGATCAACATTAACTTGATGTGATTGCCCCACAAATCAATCGTTGTTCGGCAGTTCCTAGCTTACAAAATCACCCCCATTTGAATAACCTGACTCCCTGAAACTTGTTCTTGTTCCCCAAGACGAAATTCCGCCAAATGATCTTCTTTTTGACATCCCACATGTAAGCACACATTTCCGCGCACCCTGTGTTTAATGAAATGAACAGTATACTAATCGTAGTTTAAAACACTATTTCGGACTTACTGACTTGCTCTATCCCTGTATAATTCACCAACATAGAACCACCCATAACTGTAAAATTTATACGATTTCTTAAAATAAATTTATATATCTTATTACATTTACCAATTCCAATTCAATACCATGTTTTCGATTTACAACGTAGGTAACGGAGAAATTTCATCGAACGTTACAAATTACTAAAATACCCCATTTCATTACATGGTTCGGTGCTCACATATCACCTCGTATAGGTTATGTCACCTAACAGGCGGGCTCTAATGAACCTATAGCCCCGCTGAATTTCTCTCAACCATTACAACCTCTCCCCTCTCACCGCCATCCCACCCCTCCCCCAAGTTACACGGGGATCACGTGGTCTCTACTGTCATAATCGCTGTGCACCTCCATGTCTGTCTATGCCATTTCCTTACGAGAGATAAGCGGCACAAAATAGCAGTCTGAATTCATGGTAGGGATAATATTACGGGCTTGGAGAACGTGACGGAGATATCATATTATAGGCATATATTTTCATAATGTTAAACTAATTTCGAGATATTTCAACATTTGTCAAAATAGAGATTTAATTAAGTTTAAACTAACAATATTTTTGTTTTTTGCGACATGTCTCAATTTAGATCGTGTTTATATAAATGTACGGTTGTTTTGTTATTATTATATCCAAGCTCCGCGAATTTAAACGAACCCCTGAACTTTGGATTTGAGCTACAATCCACCATACTAACGGTAAACAATTATATTATGAATTTCGATGTTCCTTCTTTCTTGAGGTTATATGTATAAACAATTACAATGTTAAAGACTTTTTCACTCAAGAGTTTTTAGAATTAATTATTGAAATATTTCGGCTTTTTTTACAAATGCCTTCATCGGTCAATTTTTTGACTGATGAATTGATGAATTTTTTGAACATTGACTGATGAAGGCATTTGTAAAAAAAGCCGAAAAATTTCAATAAATAATTCTAAAAACTCTTGAGTGAAAAAGTCTTTAACATTGTAATTGTTTATAATTATATTATGTTTTAGGTTTTATCTCGTAGCACTGGAAAAGCTATGTTTTCTCGATCATTATAGTTGATCAAGAATTATTGTAGAATTGAAACTAAGAGACTACACGACGGAACGTACAAGTAATATAATATGTGTCAGATCATTCTTTATTTTAAGCTCATTTCATTTGAATATTCCATTCTAAGTAACGTAAACATGTAAATAATGTAAATATTGTGTTATTCATAGAGATAAATAAGGACGTCATAAAAATAATATAAAAGTACAATGGTGGCAGATGTGGGATGTTTTAAATTTTAATATTATTTTCCATGAATGTGTAAGTATGGAACTTGTTTCATTACTTAAATCACAGAGCGATATCCAAATGAATGAAATATATGCACAGTTCTGTTAAATGATTGTATCATATGATGTAAGATCAGTGAATACTCCTCTGCAAATACGTCGCAGCCATGAACAAGAGCGGATCCAGCGCATTGATGACTTATCAATACATAGTTTCCAAGTAATATTGTATTAGATTTAATAGCGACGTTATTGATTGGTAGATGGGAACACATATACAAATCATGAATCTTCTAATTGAAAGCAGCATCAACCAGACTAGAAAGAATGTCATGAATATGAAAACCGAAAGACAAAAGAAGCGAGGGTTCTTGCAAGCCATTCATTTTTAAAATATGTGCGATGGATATTTTATCACATAAGCCCTACGGCGGATATTTTTTAATATCATAACATATCATCATCCTCATATTTATGAATGAACATTTTATCGTTTTTTACTTAATACCACCCTGCCCAACGTTCTTCCGTATTGGAACAACTCTACCCTCTAAACAATGTAAGCAAACAATCAATTTTCATTAAAACGTAGCATCCTTACGTCGCAAAAGCTAAAATGATTTTGAATAATGTGTAAACCCGTTTTATTATTATAAACTGAGGTCAAAAAACGTTCAACTCTTTAACGTATGTATACAAAACCAAGTTATTTACTTCTTATTAGTTATTATGTTTCAAATAAATAAGAATACAGATTTTTCGGTTTGAAAAGTCGTTATATTGAGTTGTTTGAAACAATTCTTTCCATCGCAAAGTAATACGTGTTCCCACTACATCATATAGTCGCTGTTGTCAGCTCATTTTATTGAACAAGTAGAATTTACGACAATATTCCTCTGAAACGATATTTACACAAACTAAGATATGCATTTCGATGGAACGTGTCTTACTATGTCCACATTCATAGTTCTACAATATGAATGCAATTTATAGTGAGAAATATTGCTTATGACTTTATAACAAAATAAATATATTGAACTACCATATTATTTACAAATTCTAAAAACAGATCATTATCCTATCTTGGCTTCATTTCACATCCAATTTTATAAAACAGTTGTTTCCTATTTTCTGCCTTTTAAAAACATACACTGCATGTTTAGAACTTTATTAGTTCTTTAGTTTTAGTTAAAATTTAACCCACTAATCTCCAGTTGATTTTCGCTCTAGTGCAAATAAAAGAGCTTTCCAGTAATTAATCACACCTCCTGACAATGTTTTAATTATAAAATAGTTTCTTGATAAAAAAATAGTAGTGGTGTACTGGGTTTTATGGAAAACTTTTAAAGGAGTTAGTATGATAAAGGGATGCGGAAAGTGAAAAATGTCGGTCGTCTAGGATTCGAACTCGGATTCCTATGAATAATCGTCATTGTACATTATTGGCTTAAAATGAAACAATATTATGAACCACCGACCATTGCGTTATTAGTATTCAAAGTGATTTTATCTTGGTGTACTCTGGAGTCGCCAAGATAAGAAGTGGCCGTGCTATTGAAAATTGTATTTAAAGCAAAATATAAATAATATGAGTCCTAATTTACTTTTGATTTTATAATCCAGGTAGAATCCTATTCCTAAATCTAGATTCAAGCCTTGAGCTAAAGTCTTGAATCACACTTTTTTATGTTTAATTTGAATATGTTTTAACCAAAAGTTTGTATTTATCTTCTTTAACTTGCGCTATTCAATAATTATATTTACTTAATAATCCTGCTTCTACGTTCACGTTTTTGAGATTATGGCTTGAGCGAACATTGACCCGTGAAAAAACACGGGCTAGAACACGGGATTACCGCTTAAAAATGGGGTATTTAAAAAGTCCCACATCTGTCACCAAAGTTTTCCACTCTCTCACCAGAGCTTTATATTAATGACCTCGCACAACCTGCCTTCCCACGGAGAGAAGTAAAGCGTCACAGCTGATTTTAATCTTAATTCGAGATTTTACAAGACTTCGATTGACATCTATTTGAAAACACGGAGGAAAACTTATATTAAAAGGAAAAGTCTACGTTCTCCACTTCATATATTACGTCAGAAAACATTTACCTGATTTTATACCAAGTATTTTATAGAAATATGACTTGAAACGACTATTCAATGATATTGTGCATGCATACGACGTCAGCCTGACATCAGTAACACTGAACAAGGGTCTTGCGAGCAATGCAATCAGGTCATGAAATTAAGTGTTACAAATGCATATTGCTTTTGAATTGGCCGTGTAGAACAGAGGCGTGGTAATTAGGGTTTAATTAGTAACCCCCACTACCCACTTCTCTCAGCCTCTATATGTAGAGAGTGGAAAGGACTTTACTAACTGGCATTATCGCGCAATTGCAGATTTCATTTTGCTAAAGCTACGAGGCACATTTGTTTCGAATCATTTAATTACAATTCTAATTTATATCTTTGAATCAATTACTAATTGACGTTGATGGTAAAACATGGAGCGGAGGGATTCAAGTAGTGTTGATATTGAATTAAATAGGAGTCGCTTCTTCCTGGAATCTACCTCTGAGAGGCAGTATAATATTAAATTCCTGTAGAACGCTCTGATATGATAATTTTGTGTAATATAAATATAATTTTTTTCTGTTCTGTTTCTCCATACAGTTATTGTTTCAAGTCTGGAGACCAATTAGATGGATGTAAATTGCTGAATAAAATAAGGCAAATCAACATTAATGTATTCTGAAGTGGTCGCATCCCTCCGAAACTGTGAGCTATCAGACTAAAATATCTCTCTAAATATAGTCGCTGTGATCTCTATAGAAATGTATTAATTAAAGATAAAACTTATTACAGACATTCTTTAAAAACAGTTCGGAAGACATATTTTGCTTCTTTATTTTTCACAAAGTCTTTAAAAATTTCTAATGATAAGGAAGCAAAATCATGTCGGATATTTTTTCCAACTTTTAATGGTTTTTAAAGGCATTAGCAACGTACATGCTATCGGAACAAGGTAAACGATTGGCTCTTTCTCTCTTTGATTATCGAGCGTAATAGTTGAAGTATTCTATGCAGTGCCAGTAGCCCCCATGTGTTGATGAGTGATCGAGAGAGTCAAAGCGCCGGCGCCAACTGACCATCCAGCGGGGCAGCATGGACCACAAATTGCTCGACCAATACTCACCCCCATACTCTTGCCTTCCCATACTGTTGGAACAGAGACCAACAAGGGACCTGCCAGCCAGGCCATCCCCATTGCCAACTTCACTTCGGAAGTAATTATGGTGAACGCTATGGGCATTGAGCGCACCAATTGCTAGATACCCGGGACTATATTCTCTTTATTCTTTCATTGCCTCATGTGGAGTTTAGTCCATGAACGCTTTTCACAATACATGCATAAAAGAGAGACAGACGGGATGGTTACTACAACGAACTGTGAAGTATGTATTCAATCATGTAAAAAGAGTGGAGAGAAAAGAAGGCTCTGGAGCGGCAAGCTTGGAAGCTCTAATTACCGGCTTGTATACGCGGGAGCTTGAATGGATGAGCGAAGCTTTCAACAGTGTCCTGTTACTCGAGACCGAAGCGATCGCTCAGCTCACTGACGCTCAAGTTTCAGCCCAGAATCGAGCGGCACAAACTTCTTGTCTTGTCGATAAATTAACCACTCACTTCTCTGTTCACATGCCACAGGAAAGCCATCATCTACATAAGATAATATCAAACTTCACTCCTCGAGCCTTTTTTAATCCTCCTCGTATCAGATAAAAACGGTGAAACGCCCTCCATCTCCTCTTCAACCCCTCATGCCACCCCCTCGTCGCCCAAACCCTTATGTACACACACATACACACATACCGCCCAGGTTATTACGAGGCAAACAACAAACATATTAAGCCTCCGGCCAAATCAATAACTTGGTCCAGGCATTCCATTAGTAATGTAATTAGTCAATTACACTTGCAGTGTACGATATTGATTATTTTTTGACATGGAATTATTGGGAATTGAGTATGTTCTCTGATGAACGATGGCAAACATTTTTTCCTCTGTATTTTTATCTTTATTTTAAGTATACTTTCCGCTTTTTCAATATTTTATTTCGCCATCAGAAAAACGTTAAGCATCAAATTAACACTTCGAGAAACACGTGAGACAGTTTTGTCAAAACATCTAACGTAGTAACGATCTAAAGAACTACTGCAAGCACTTTATCACCTTGTGCTTGGTCCTGGAACGAGTCCTGGAATATCGACACAAATAAATAAAGTTGTCTCCTCAAGTATATTAATTGTTTTGCTTTCTTCGTCTCGAAGGCGGTGAAAATGAGGGGTGTGTTGTGGGGTGCTTAGGATGGAGGAGGGTGGGTGGGTGGGCGAGGATGGAAAGGGGAAGAGAAAGTTGGAGTGAAAAGTGACGATAGAGGTGTATATCACAAGCCCCTGTAGGGGCCCATTGCCGAGCATCAGAGCAGGCTAGCGCGTGAAGAGAAGGCGACAAATTGCATGACATAGCAGGAAATTGTTTCGAGTGTCCCCAAGCTCAACTCCCAACGACCATTTATCTAGCTGGTGGCTTAAAGTCAAGCAAACATAAGATGACACAACTTTCTGGCTCCAAAAGCTAGATATATACTGTATTCTACCTAAAGGCTCTTCTCGTTGCATGATAGACAGCAACACAACTCATCACACAACTCATGACGATGCAATGTCAACCAGCAGCTTTGGCCGGGCCGAGACTCTGGCAAGACTTGTCATTAACTATGATTGCACCTTGCTAATTTCACTTATCTTCGCCATCCAGTCTGCGAGATTAGTTCAGGAAGAACGCCGTGGAAAAAGTAACTAAGGATTTTGTTTCTTTTCTTATCTTTTAACTGTCACCTCCACATATTCGAATTAAAAACAAAGGGTGTTGCAAAAAGAATGCTTTTTCCAACAAGTTAACGTCATAAAAAGTTTCATCTTTGTACGTTATCTTTAGGGTTTGATGAGTTATAAAAGTAAGGTGATCAGTGAAAGCTGGTAAAATCACTGCAGTATAGAGAGGTAGAAGATCTTGAGCAAATATGGCATGCGAGATAGCATTGCCTTCAACACACCCCACCCCCGCAGTAGGACGTGATTCTGTATCATCTCGTGATACCAAGATTCCTGTCAGGTATCTTCAAACTAATGTAGACTTCTACCCGAAGAAAGGGGGTGGATTCCACATTGACTTACGACTTGAAGTTTTTCTTGGATTTTGTCGGCTAGATCCCGAATTTCCACGAGTTTTATGTCGATTAATTCCTATTGATCAATCTATCACTGGTATTTTGTAACCCAATTCGAAGCCCCATGTTCTTCTCTGTAATTAGAACAGAACTTTTTTTCTGTGTTTCCTTCATCAAATATGTTCAAGACAAGACTTCATCCATGCATGAACAAAACACTCCGGCGAACTACACGAAGAGAATGTTCTATATAGTTACTACGACATGCGTACCGAAATTAAACTTTGATAGCTTAGAGAACAGTTGCAACGCCGATTAACTCATCGGAGAGTGTCTGGAATAAAAGTTTCACCATACATAACAGCTATGACAGCTTGTGCGACTTGCTCTCGAGCATACCAAGGCATCTCGATTCAGGCGTCGATGCCAAGTGACGCCAACGGGCGTCGTGGCGCCTGTCAACGTGGCTCTACACCACTGTTATAATAATTGAATGTGACACGTGTTTCCATTATGAAACCCTCATTGGAACGAGCATTCAGCGAGCTGCATTGTTGCTCATTGGAGGAAATTGGCAGCTTGAACTAACGCCCGTTCAGTTATTGAGAAGAGATAGATGATTGCTTCAAAGATGGATATATAAACTATACATTCATATTGTGATAAGAACATCACAAAGCAAAACGCGAAATAAATAATCTCAGCAGGAGGAATTTAACTGTATAAAGGAATAGACATTATTTACGTTGAATTTCCTATTATTTCATAAGAAGAAGTTCTTTTCATTCTATGCCATGAAAGGTGAGGTTTTTGGGTCTGGAAAAAATTCACGTTTTTTACCGTTTAGGTGAGGTACCCGATAATTTATAAATATTCCTCTAAGTTTGCTTGTCTTTGTCTACTTTACCAATCTTACAAGAGTGTTTACTTATTTTATTCGAAACATCAGAAAGCGCTTCTTCCACTAGAGTAGTAAAAGTTGGGCTCGGGAGATTGAGTATAATATTTTCATATCGCGTACGGACTATTTTCTTCCGGCGTCGGCATTTAATCGGTAGCCAATGAATATTGAATGACGCCTGAAAGGCTTGGATGCTGTGTTGGAACATAAAAAATCTTCACTACAACTTAGTATATTGCAAAATGCAGAGTGTGGTTTAGGAACATGTGGATACAAAAAAGACAACCACTGAATATCAGCATAATCAATGGGAGAGCTTGCGAACATGAGATCGTTTGCTAATTAGTGAAATGCTTCTAGCTCAAGGTTCTCGAGTTTGATAGTTTGGAATCAAGGATTAAATGAGAGGCAGAGGATCAGTGAATGATCTCTCAGAAAGTGCACTTGCAAAAGGATAGAGAACGTGAATGTACTACCGGGTAAATGGCATGAGCGAAGAGCTTATTCTGACCACACCAGCAGAAAAGTAAACAAGTCTGTTAAAATAGACGAGAAGTGAGAACCACCATCTTATCAAGTCAGAAATCAGAATATAACATCCGACGAAAGAGACCCTATCACAGACTTCTTTATATCAGACGAACAATTTTGATACTTGATATTGTTATCTTTATAAAATATCTCTTTTCGTTATTGACAATCGGCTGTTGATGCCCCACCGTCATTATGAATGCATGAAGCGTCAGCGTCTCTTTTTTACTCCGTCATTCAATTGTCTGGAATAAAACTCACAATTTCAGCACGTGATTTCACTTCCTTTATAGTTCCTTCACATCCCCTTATAAGCCTTTTTTGTAACTTTTGTTCCGAGCCTATTTCTTTGAACCACAATTGCCATGTTAAGAGGCAATCATCAGCTATTGATCTGACAGCGGAGCTTCATTTCACAGCTTTTGTTATAGACGCGTGGAAATCTCTCCTGAATCCTTACTGTCCGCTCTCCTCTCCTCGTCGCCTATCTGTCTTCTGGTAGCCGCTTTGACTGCCTGCTCGTGCCCGGCCTATTGGGTGAATTGAGCCAGCAAATCACTTCTTCGCGACACAAAGGGAACATTTTGCTGAACCGTATGGAAACGAAGACAGCGGGCAACAACGTGGCAAATTGCCAACTTTTGTTTCTCCTCTTTTTCGGAGATATAGCATTTTTATCATGCATTTCGTTTTCGTGTTTATTTTAGGCAATCGAAGTTTTCATGAATCTATGAATTCCCTTCAAATAACGTATAAAACAATTCCGAGGGATCGACGAGAAAAAGAGGAAGGGGAAATGGCGTTCGATCCGACTCGTCGCTGACAGGACCGTCGATGTTGAACAATGTATATTTCACTCGAAACTCATCAAAGTGTGATGATTGAAGTTGACTTGGTATTAAAAGGTATGTTACATTTCGGCACAGGTTATAATTTGAAGATTACATCCAAGCAATCACTTGCGCACGCAAAGATTCAATCTTCTTCAAACTGAAAGATGTAGCACGTTTTGATTGGTTCTTGACACGCGATCGTGTAAAATCCAATTTGCTGTGGATAGGAAATATATCTTCCGTCCACACGCGCTTGTTTACCCGGCCCATCGAACCAGCTCTATCAAGAAAATACATTCCTGGACAATATCTGGCGATTTTCGGGAACTTTATCCTAAAATTTGGTACTCGAAATAAGTCGAGGAAAACCACGGGCTTGATTTCCCGCGCCCAGCCCCAGGCATCAACAGTAACACACCCATTACGCCCAACTCCTTCGCCGAAAAGCAAATACAAAAAAACTCATCTGCTTAGAAAAGGAAGGGTGTTGATTAAAGTGTCATGATGCTCCGGATTTTAACATTTCAACAGGAAAACATTTTAAATATCTTCTTACTCGCGACTACATTTCGCTGGATTTATTGATGACAAGGGATGGGTTACATGATTCGTTACCCAGTGCAAAGTTACAAAGAACATCAAGGAAAGCTATCAGTTTTCCGATTTTTTTCCCGAGGAGCCAATATTTTGTCCCCTTTGAGTGAAAACAACACCTTATCGGTCGCAAAAACAACGACTCCAATTTCTCGGATGTTATGACACTCCTCCTATCTGATGGAAGTCGAATCTTGTTTTATCCCCATCCTAAGCTGCTATGTGACAAGCAGAGTCAAGCTGATATTCCCAGCTTGAAGTGTTGTAAGCTTAGAATCCTTCAAAGAGAGATGACAACTAGCAGTCACCTAGCCGATCTCATTTCCCCGGGGGCTCGCAAGGGCCGGACTGCTCGACGGCAAGAGGACTTGGTCGTTGGATGAGCTCGCTACAGGCTGAATAGCGAAATCGGTTTCGCCTATCGGTAGAGACTGCACATTGCCACTGTTATTTGTGGTCGGGCATCCCGGATTTCATTTCGAAAACCTATTTGATAAAACGAGCACCACAATTGAACTGGACAGGAAATTCATTTGTGATTAGCAATTTTATCACCGAGTCATTTGTTATTGGAATGTGTGTATTGGGATTTGCGTTGAAGTTGACCCAACCGGGCTATCTTGTTCGTCTCATTGCCAAACTGTGACGTGGAATAGCGATCGCGGCTGTGACTGTGAATCACAATGTTTAATTAAGCCGGCTACGCAATTAGTTTACGCAAATTACTACGACACAGTTATTATAGCATCATTGTAATAATAAACGTGACAGCTTGGCCACGTCTCGTATACAAGCGAGCACACGTTCCTTCACGCAAGAAGCTGCTTTATATTATTTTCAATTCTAGATAGAAGAGGCAAAGAAAAAATGGAGGCATGTAGCGCACAATATAAGGCAATAAGCTGATCGAAATCAGTACCAAAATGGCAAAGAAACGAATATCGAAGAGGAAAAAATTGATCTTCAGCTAAATTCTCTTTCCCTTTTTTTAAGCTTGACTTGGCAAAATCCTTTCCAACAAATCATAGCCTGAAGACGGCGCAAGCACCCTAATATAATAGAGACAGCCAGCGCTTGAAATAGGCCACCAAGGAGTATTCAATTGGTCTGCACCTCCCTTCCAATAAAATGCTCATAAGTCGTGGATATTGATCATCAACACTTGAGGCACATCACCCATCTCGTACATCTTATTGCATTCCAGGTATTAAAGAAATGCAAGTTAAATCTGAACATTCTGTAATCATTTATATTTCATTATCCTTTTCAGTATTATTCTATCTCTAATAGTGTGCTATACCTGTGCTCAGTGACCATTAAGTGTTCGACTACAAACAATGCATTAGTCCTGAAAATCTAATCGTTTGTTGTCATTTTTGTGTGCAAATTTTGTTTATTTTTATTACCACTCTGATGATATCACAATTCGCAATAATATAAGCTTTTGTGAACTGTCTGGTTTCTTCTTCTCTACATCTTACTATGTCTTTGACGTGATTCCCATTGTTCAACCGAGTAGGAGGAGAAGACGGAGCGAAGAAGAAGAAGAAGAAGAAGAAGAAGAAGAAGAAGAAGAAGAAGAAGAAGAAGAAGAAGAAGCAGTTTCCGCGCCAACTGGCACTCCAAAGCGTTTTGTCGATCATCCAGCATTTCTGTCCAAATGCACAGCGCAGCATTTTACCGATACACGTCAAATCAATACAATATATCCAATAGAGTTTTAAGACCTACGAATAAAAATTTAGAAGATTAAAGAAATTTCAACAATATAAAAACCTGACTCTTTTTGTCTCTAATAAAGTTCAATTCAGTAATTGAAATGATTGAAAAAATGTATAAAAAGTTTATAAAATGTTTTTTTATTACTATTTTTAGACAAAGCAATTTAAATTCACTATTCATTTAGACAGCGATCATATCAAAGACAGGAACATTCAGTTTTCTCCAAGACATTTCTATGCGTCAATTCTTATTCAACTTGATTGCATGCGAAGTTTTGTAGCTTAAAGGTTCATATCGTTTCGCGTTGATTGCTGAATTTCATTAAGGTAGATCCTGAAACGGAGAGACTCAAGAAGTGAGAAGAGAAGGAGAGAAAGAGAAAGAGATGGTTTAGCACGAGGAGGAAGAGAGTCGACCTGGAAGTTAAGGTGTATGGCCAGCCATGCGGAAGTTAGATCCCGATTACTAGAGTTATGGCTGATTACTCTTAACTTCCTGTTTCTACTTACTACTCGCAATACCTTCATAGCTGGAGATCCGTTGGCTTAAGAAAAGGTAATCGTCAAATAGAACTAAACCTGGATGGGATTAATGTCGTCCGCAGAAACACGAGTGCAAATTGAGCACCCCAAGAAAACTCTGAGTACCTCTTGTTTCTCTTCATCCCATTCCCTCTCTCCTTTCCACTTCGCTCCCAGCAGTCCTTCCCCTCCTGCCGTCAACGCTAGAGATTAGAGCAATCTGTAGAAATGTGCATTATCCGCTTTAGGGAAATCACCACGTTTTATGTCAATTTCTGTAGCGCTTCGCACAAAATGTCAAGAGTTTATATTCAAAATTGCGAACATTTTTGTACAGAACCATGTCTGCCTTTACGATGGAAAAGATGGATTAATGCACTAATGTAATTGCGAACGTTAACAGGAGGTTTTAATGATTCTGTTTTTTGTTATCTTCAAATGTCACGGTTTTGATTAAACAGTTTTACTCTGAAGCAAAGCCAACGGTAATGTTGATGCAATTATATGCAAGCACGTTGACTACCACCTTGTGCAATTACTCAAATCCAAGTTGAAACCCACGGTTTAATCAAATATAACGTCGTCTGAGTGTTTAAATTAAACAGTCGGGATATATCAAGATCCATCATATCCATATGACGATATATAATACTTCTAATGATTTTGTAATACAAATACGATGTAAAACAACTAAAACAGTCTCAACGTTTTTCGTGCTAGGTTTTTACAGTTCTTCTTTGACCCATTTATACTACACAGTCCAAGCTATCTTAAATTCTAACCCCCATATTTGTCTTTGCTGTGAAAATACAACCTAAGTGATGTTACACGAATGTCACGTAAAGATGACCATGTGCTAAATTCCCACCTTACATGTTGACAAACTTTTTGTTAACTTTATATGTTTCTGGAATAACGATATTCACACAACAATTTCTTTTATTCTTCACGAAGAGTTCAGACAAATGACCATGGCTGTTGTTGTGTACATGCCTAGAGCAAGGCTTAATCCTTCTTTATGAATGATACAGAAGTTTAGAACATCTGTGCCCTTCTCAATATGAAAATGTCTGTGCTGGTCTAAATGAACGGCAATATACTACAGCACAAGATACTTGGTATGAGGCGCTGTACACCGCTCAAGGGGTAAGAGGAATATGGGGGGGGGTGTACATGTTGTAGTAAGTGAATATAACGTGGAGATAGGTAGGATAGAGTATAGTGAGAGGGGGGGGGGATTGTCAGAGGCGTCGGGATGGTAGTAGGAGGGGGGGCGGGGAGGTTGAAAGCGTTACCTGTCACACCTCATAGAGCCACACATTGAGGCTAGGAGTGGATTCGATTAGACAGCATGCCTTATATAGCCGACGGCTTGGCGTCTATACACGGTACAAAGCGACACTCAACGTAAGCCTATATATGCGAACAACAGAGGACTGTGCGAACACAACGCTTCGCGAAGCATAATAAGAGAGTGATTTCAAAGGAAAATATGAAAGAACGTGTTTATTATAATTTTGTTTTTTTCGTAAATTCCAAAAAGGTACGTCAGTTTAAGCTTCAGTAGATTAAAGTCATGTTCAAACGGTTATTTATAGAAAATATATACAGCATTTTAGTTTGTTTTTAGCAAGCATTTTCAGATAAGCGTATATATTTTTTTGAATTCTTATGCAAATAGACAAATAATTGCATGCGAAAAAATTAGAAGACACGAGTTTTTTATGTTTTACTATGACTTGTAGATTCGCGTTCCAATTTTTAATGACAAACCAATGACAAAAAATGTGACGTCTATACTCTCCAGTCTCTTAAGTAGGACTACAGAAAACGAAGAAAGATAAAAACATAATTCTGAGAGATTCAAGAAATGTTCTAAAACCACTAGAGGCTATAATAGCTGTGCTGGAACATTTTTATTGTGCCTTAGACTAGCTTTTGCCTTGAAAAGATAACACTCTCTTGCTGCATATATCACTAGAAATTGTCGTCTTATATATTGTCCCCACTGGGAAATATTTTACGAGCATTATTTTCCAGTCAGGAAGGAGTTGAGGCAAACGTTACTGCTGAGAGAGTGTTTGAGATTTGGTGGAAGTGCCAGCTTTTGAGCAATCTCAAAGCCACTTTCACTGCCGGACAACTTTATCTAAGCAAGGACGCGACAAGTTTGGCGCAGAATTTCAAGATTAAATTCAATCATTCAACTTCTTTCCACGATATTTTATGTATTTTAGATGTTTCTCTTATACAGGGATTTCCTAAGCTATCTCTAGTTTACTATTGTTTGTGAAAAGTTATTCTATCGCTGGAATTTATCGTTTTTTTATCCACATATAAGTGTTCGACTTCGACACATTAAAGTTCTCAATTCCCCATTCGGTAAACTTTCCTCTAGATTTAACATGATTCATCATCTGAAGGTTAAAGAAAAATTGCGGTAATAACTTCTGAATTCAAAGGAATAAGTATCTCATCTTTTGACTTCTTTTTCATTATAACTATTAATAGATTTCGATCATGACAGAAAGGAAACGCAATATTCTCTAAAGCACCAACTAAGTTTGGTGTATTTCATCATCTTCACTCTACAATCAAGCATGACTGCGCATCATGATTCATAGAGCAAATAATACAATGCTATCTAAATGAAGCACACAGAATCGGAGGAATGGACATGACTATCACGTGCCTCCGTGCGGTAAAGGTTTAAAATATGTACGCAAATATTATACTTTTTCCCGCTATTTGATTAAAAAAATTAAATGTAAATATTTGCTTTAGTAAATTGTTCGTTTTTTTTTAATGGAACGCTGTAGTCGAGAATTACTCTCTAGCCGAATGAGGAAGGGCGAGAGTTGGAGAAAGGGGTGCAAGGGGTGGGGTGGTGGGAGAAAGTGGGTAAGAGAGAGGGATGAAGTGAATTTCTCTATGAAAACGAGTAGTGTTAGTCAGCCACCAGATTTGGCGGGCTACTGGCTACTAGCTAGCTAGCTACTGGCATGTGACTGGTAGACATCCAGTGTGGTCAGATGGTATGAATTTGTCGCTCTAACGCGCAACAAGCGCGAGCTTTCCGCTTTGTTGCCTCCGCCAAGTAACGCTGGTTCAATCCCCGCCGTTCTTCTCATCCCACGCTTGCTCGTGCAGCCCGAGGCCATGTGCACATAATGCAATCAACGATCACAAGCCTAGAGATGCGCGAGGTATTAGAAATTGCTCGACTTTTCAAAACTGCCACTATACATTATTCCATAACCATAATACTCGTTTATAACATCAATTTTAAGTTGAACTATTCATGTCCTTTATACTAGTTTCACCGTAGATAAGTAAATTTTCTGATCGACCACTTTGTACCCTGTGGAATATTGAATTAAAAAATATAAAAACTATATTCTGATGATGCGCTTACATAGATTTGCATTTTGACGAGTTGAAATTTCTCTTTTATTACGTTTTATTTGCAGATTTGAATATTGCATTTTGGCTTACCTTGTGGGATAATGATCGTTGTCCAAAGTGCAGTGAAAAGGATGAATGTTGGTGCTGACATTTTATAATCTCCCTTTGCAGCCTGAAACAAACATAGACCAATGAAAATACGCTAAAATATTCACGATATCAAATAAGCTGTAAATTAGATTTATATGGAAATTCAGCGTTGCGATTATCTGTTTCTATAGATGAATTTCACGTAAACCAGGTATTGTTTACTAAATTATTAGTTCAATCTATAGGCCCATCTCGTCGAGGTGTTTTTGCTGTCTCTCGAATGATACATTCTGAATTGTTGAGTTCTACAATTAAGTAAATGACATATAGCTACGTTTACAATCTTTCAAGACAATTGAAACCTATATTGAATTCCATGTTGAGTGATTCTCTCAGAGATTTCAAGAAGTGTAAGGGAAAACGATGAAACTGAGAACTTATGTCAGAAAGCTAACAAATGTGTCAGAAGAAAAGAAAGGAATAAAGAAAGAGGGAATTAAGAATGAAACGTCATGACATTCGTTCTTAGGTACTTATACTTGATTAAGAATGAAAAAGCCAATCTTGTTGAACACTTTTAAATGTATTCCACACCTTTCTTACGTACAAATGACATTCGTGATCCTTTCAATGCGTAGATGAATATGCTGATGTGGAAATACGATCTCGCTCCTAGACGCAACCCGCAACACGTTAGTGTATTGCGGGGTGCATTCAGGAGCAAAACTGGCACCTCCATCTCAACGTGACCAAACTGTACACAAAACTGATCGATATCCACTGAGAATGTTTTTACTAAACCGAGCTCAGCAACAGGATTAAAATAACTGCAAAATAATTATTAAATAGAGGAATTCAGAGTGAGGAATTTATTAGAACGTAATCCTTAATATTATTAGAATCACCATCATAATAACGTATATGAAACATCTCCAAACAGAAAACCACACATTTCCGATAGAGTATCGATTTGTAATCGATGTGATGACTGCGATATACTTCATATAGTCGCGATATATGAGCTATAACATCCATTGGTTGAAATTCTCGGAGGGGTTGAAATACTGTTCAGCTATTTTCCGATCGAGTTACCTACGATGCGTTGGGATTTGGGGAGAGGGTATTGAGGGGAGGAAGAAGTGGAGAGATGAGGGGGTTGTTATAATTACTGCATGGTACCATCTAGTTACCAGCAGACCAACCTGAGACGAGTGAAACATTACTAATAGGCACGAAATGTTTGCTTTCACAAACAATAATTTTTACAGTGGAGAAAATTACGATGACATTGAAATGAAGTGGGGTATGTGGTGATCGTTTTATAATTCATTCCAAGATACACGATTTTGTTTTAACTTGGCCCACATCGTGCTAACTGCTAAGTCAAGTGACAGTCGCTTCACATCTACACTGTCTCCTCTTACACCCGTCAAGAGGCAGCAAGCTGTTAGCTTGACTGCATTGAACCGGCGGGTACAGGAACATGCAGGGAGCAACTGTTCAGTTAGGAAGGTAGTTAATTATTGCATTTTTCAGCTGGAATCTGGTTTATGCTACATGGACAGCTAGTGGGTTGGAAAATCCAAAGATGAGTTTAAGATATAGAGACATTGCTGTAGAGAAGACACTGGAAAACGAAGTTCAATGGCAAAAACTCTGCTGAATCGTCCTGCCTTGCTAGTAAGGAGCAGAGACACCCACTTGACGAAGACGTAGGTGAGAAACCTGCTGATAGGGGTTACACGAATTATTGAATTGCATTTTGAAACGAATGGCGCAGTTCATTGATGGAATTTTGATAACATTAAGGAAACAGCTGATTTAAGTAGAATTAAAAGTTGACAATAGTAATTAAAAACGAATTGAGGAATAAGTCTTCTTACTTACTTACTTACTTACTTACTTACTTACTTACTTACTTACTTAAGAAAATCAAGAATTAGCTTTCAAGAATTAGAATTTGCGTCTTCTGTTGAAGACGCAAATCTAAAATGATGTAAAATATATTTTATATTTTATCCTAATATTTAATAAAAAATTGTGAGTGTTTAGTGTATTTTGTTAAAATACGAAGTCAGCATATAAATAAACATGTGAATAAAAGGTTTAGGTTGAAATCAGACTATTCAATTGTACCTACAATTTTTTCTCTTTTTGAATTTGCAATCGTCGATAAACGTATACGATAACATAATGATCCTGAAGCACTTTTGCAAAGTATCAGTTTTCATGGAAATGCAGCCTCACTAGGGGCATACGATTGATGATTACTTGTCGTTTGCAGGCAGCTTTCTAGAAACTCAAGTTAAATTGGTTAATTTCCCTTGTCTCTTTCTTCTTCAGTCTCAGAATCCTCATATAGTTCAGACGGATTTCATATTTCAACATTTATCGAGAAGCCTATAAGAAAGTCACTTTTATGTGTCATTTTTGATTGATATTCTGGATCAGTCATTCAATTTTATTTCATAAATCCGTGAATTAAACGGTTTTACAGCATGGGAAGTTTACAGTATATTTATTGAGCTTTCCCAAAGGACTCCCGAGTAGCCACTTAAGCTATCCAGCCTATTGACTTCTCCGTTAAGAGATAAACTATTTTATAGCTAGTCTGGAAGAGGTTCAAACATCAAAAGTGCCGACACACTTCAAAATCATGGATCATATTATATCTACGTCTCTACGGCAAAGTAAATCATATTAAGACTCTCCTCTCCAAGTAAAAGTTAAGTTGATTTTATTTAACACATTTCAACGAGATGATTAAAATCAATAAGATTAATAAGTTTTCGAGAAGTTCTTGAGTTGCAAGATAAACTCTCATTAATCTCAATTTGTCTTCTTAGTGATAATTAATCAGTTTTGATCTTATCTACGCTGAAACTGTCGCCTGACTTCTATGTCATCATCGACCTCAAGTTATAGGCCATCAAACTCCAACAAAGTCTAGGAGAGAATTTGTACTAATTATAACACTGTAATACCCCTTATTATATTACAATAAACAAACAACTAACTAACTAACTAACATACTTACTTCATTACTTGTATATGTTCTCCTTTAACTGTCAGCTCTAATGAACGTTACAGTACCTCATTTTATATTCAAATTATTTTATGAAAGAAATTCGAAATTTGTTATTGTTTCTAATGAGTATACAATAATTACCAGTTTATGAATTAAATTAAATATGTTACGATGAAATATTATCATTTTTCCGAATAATTTAACATCATGTATTGCATTTAAAGTTAAACTTCCATCTATCTTGATTTCATTACGGCGTTTATGTCATCTTAACTATCTATCATACACTACTGTCATCTCTAAGGTATAAACAAACATCATAACATGGACACATATCTAGGAAGTTTCCTGTGGCTTCAGTATACTTTGAACGTATGAAACGTGGTGCCGGGCACTCTCCTATACCAGAGCCAAGCTCTTTTCCAACCCATTTCAAGTCCCCCATCTGGGGCACCGGGGATGTGAATAAGTGATCCGCCATAAATTGCTACACTTGACGTGGCTAGAATACAGCTGTCTTCCTCAATGCCGAAGGTGTTTTAGCTTTTGGAACCAAAACAATAACATGAAAACGTAAGATTGAAGATACAATACCAATTGAATTAGTAGTTTATTTCCAAGATAATTTAACACTTTCTTTCACGCTAGCTCCGACGAAAATGGTAATAGAAAGTCTTATTTTTTTTTATTACTTGATTTAGAAAATGATACGGTTAATCGGTCTCATTAATCATCTTCGTGAGATGATTAATGAGATTAATAAATTAATTCAGTTAGCATATTTAACAAAACGAACTGTTCATTTGTTCATTTCATATGTTCATTTATAATTTTCATGCTGTTCTGCCGAAAATATGGAACTAGGGCCTCTTTAAATAAAATTTAATCTAAAGTAATGTATTCAGTAGTCACATTTTGTAATTGACCCTAGTTTCAAATGATAGAAATTAAAAAGTGTTGCAAAAAGAGGTGTGTATGCTAGATTTGAACTAATTTCATCGTACAGATAATATTGAAATAGTTTTAAATAGGTTTCAGTGTGCAAATATTTGAGAGATCTAACTGATTCCGAATGCAGGGAACAGAGCTATGTATGATACGACGCTGACAGAGCTGGTGAAAAGCTTTAAAATATGAATAAAGCGTCGACGTGACAAATGAGCTTGGAAAAGTCACGTTACTCGAGCGCATAAGCTAATCCCCCGTCTGCTTGGAGCCTCCCCCGTACTAGCATCCACGAGCGTCAATTTAGACTCCATTTTTACAAGAAGAGAAATATACCAAGAATGCATTATTTTAAACGATTATTATTTATTTACGTAACTTTATGTTTGACTATTCTCCTAGTAAAATTTCACTCACATGGCTAACTTAATTTAAAGAGAGTTCAGAAATTTAAGTATACTGTACGTACAAGTTCAAAATTTAAATAACTGTCAAAAAAGTATGCTACATGTAATGAAAATAAAATCCAATGAAATTAAAATGAATTTCGTTAAAATGCTTTATTTCATAAATCCCTAGGGTTTCAAGCACTAATGCCTTCAAAACTGAGCTCTGTGACAAATCTAATTTCGTTTAATGTTTTTTTCACATGAAAGCGTCAGTGAATATGTTTTCCGTTGCACAAAATATTTTTTGTCTCTAGATTATTTGATTACAATTGTGATATGTCCACTTTCACATGTTCTTTGGGCATCACTTGCTATGATTCATAGTGTAAAAGCTAACCATAATAATAATAAAAAACAGAGAGGTTGAAGGAATCACCATAAAAGCGTACATATTCAAATAGACCGGAATAGGCGTGTACGGCCATTATTTACCCCGAGAGAACC
>OW203763.1:26010538-26062315 GCA_934045905.1 Leuctra nigra | reverse complement strand
CCGATGTGCAGAGCCAGAAGCAGGTCATAAAAACAAGGCAAGAAAATTGAGACAAGTGCCAAAAGTGTTGTATCGCAACGCTCGCTTCCCTCGCGTAAACAATTCAAAACTGTGTTTCCTTTATGTATAAAAAATATATATAAAATGCAGCTATTAAAATGATTTGTCCCCATAAAACTCAGTCACATTGAGTGTTGGTTTATTTCCAAATTTTAGAGAATATTCTGTTGTCCTGGGAATGAATGACGAATGGTCACGCAAACGTTTTGTATCAACATTTTCACTCGTAATAAAAATCATGTGTATGTGTTTTTATTGTTAACTAGGAACTTAATTGCTGTCATATACTTCACATAATGCTATGGAGGCCATTTATGTATTTATTTTATTATCAGTATAACAGTATAATATGCAAATTGCAAAAACACAGAAGTACAAAGAACGAGGAAATGTCAGATTGATAAAAGAACTACGATTAAAAATTAAAAAGAACAAAATGAAGATATCTTGAACAACGTCAATATTAAGACTAAACGACAATAAAATAATCAAAATAACAGCACAATAATAGGTACCACAATGACCGAAATATGACAAATCCGCAGGCTTTCTTCCTGTAGTAACAAAAAATTGCTGTTACTATTTTTTTATTTAAAGGGCCGATATATGGCGTATAGATATACATAATATAGATCATTAAGAAACGAACTGGACCCACTTAAAATCTGGTTGAAAAAAATGACTTGGATATTCTTTTCAATTACCTCTTTCTGGCATATTAAAAAGCACCAACTGGAGCCTTATTAGCGTCAACCAAGTAATTAGTATGGCCAATTATCAAGTCCGAATTGAATTTGGAGTACGGCCAACCGAGATTATCCCCTCTTAAACGCCAAGGCAAGATATTTCCGCAACGATTTAACACAAAAAGCATTATTTAGGCTGAACGAATAAATAAATTACTCCAGGCACGTCGCTAATTTGTAAACCGAACGTTTTGAACTTAATTGCAGAGAGATTATAGTCTGAAATTAATTTTCAAAATGTCAAACTCATTCTAACTGAGAAATGATAATAAATTATTCACTTGGTTTTGTAGAATATTATAGTGAAGGATTTTGCCAAGTTTCTGTAGGTGTTTTCAGTCCTGACAGTGAAAAAAGCATCCATGGTGTTGCATTATGATGAATATTTCACTCACATAAATATGAGATAAATATACAAAGTCTGCGTTATTGAAAACAGATTGTGGTCACACAGAATAACACTAAGTATGAAAATATCAACTACATTAAGAAAGTATTTGACTCTTGAAAGATATTGAATATTTGGTGGAAATAAAATTCCATAAAAATATCTAGCTACTCTCCGACATTTCTACCTTTTATATGCATTTGCTTATGATTATTCAATTGTGTGTTAACAATTATTACCTCATCAAAATGTCATGAAAACCAACATAATGTATATGTATGTACAATTAAGCTAAAACGGAAAAAACAATTATCAACTGCCTGTCGCATAATTTCGGCCTGCATTGAATATATATATAAATCTGTATTACCAGACTCTGCCGTAAATTCGGTTGCCAAAAAGACACAGAATAATAATACAATTGAAATTATAAAGATTAATACGGATAGAGAAAAAAATTTACATATAGATGATTTTTTTAAATTGCTACTGATCTTCTAATTACCTCTAAAACAATATTACTAATCAAAACTTTAGGAAAATTATGCTTCACAGTGAAATCCTTAAAAAATGCTGGGATGGTTCCCCTTGATCAGATCATGAGGCCCACTACGTTGATATCCCGGAGATCGTACATTTTCTTGTACTCCTCAACGGTGGGAAGGTAGAATCTGCGCTTGTCCTCGTCGACTTCAGATGGCTGGTCCTTAGATGTCTCGAAACGTATTGTGAGATCTAGAAAAAGTCCATGGGACTTTATTCGTCTATTATGATTTTATCAGTACGTTTCGATCCTCCGAAACACGGCACCTCTTCATGAACTTGTAATAGGTATCATTATGACGACAGCCTGTACCTGAACCTGATAACTTCTTTCTTGAGTAAACTCTTCCAAGAATCGAATCTTAATGAAGACGGAATATCCTCTTTCGTAATTGTTTTCTCCTAGAACTTTAATTGGTAGCGAAATGACGATTTGTCAGCTTTCCGTAACTTAGTGGAGCGTCATATTTCTTGATTGTGCAGCTGAGACATTTGAAAACTACTCTCTCTCTCTCATCACCACCGTACAAGGGATGGAAATCAATTGTACCCTGTGGTGGTCCTGTTAATAGGAGACAATCTGTACATGAGCTGAGAATTGTACATTACACTCTCTCACTCTATCTCTCCCCTTGTCCCCAGCCACTCTCCTTTCATTCCTCTCACTCCAACTTCTCTCACTCCCTCTCTTTATATAATTGTATAGAGAACGCCGAGTCATTAACGGAACTAAGGCTTAGTTAATTGTCCAGGACGCTCTTGAGTTCTTGCTATAAACCTTGTGCTCCACTCGCTTGGATTTTACTCCCTCGATATTGTGTTATTGCGCTTGTACCTTAGAGCCCATTTATAGAATGAGTCAATCCTCTGCAATTACATTTTAGATTATTTAATCTAAAAACGTACACTAAATTGTGTAACAAAACTAAATCTTAAGCTAAATGGTATAGTTCAGATTTGATATTTACGTTTTTGAAATGTCGCTGTGTTGCATTGCGCATTATTCTTTCTTAGTATATTTTGACGCTAAATATCGGAGGACAGTACTTCCATAAAAATAGTAATTGCCACCTATAAAAGTTAAAATATGTAGCTCAATCGAGAGTGAGTAATAGAGAGAGAGAGAGATGGTGAGAGAGAGAGAGAGAGGGAGGGGTGGGAGGGGGCAGAGAGAATTGAAAAGCATACCAGGAGAGGTAATTTTATTTCTACGTTCGTTTGGAACAATTAAAAATGTAAAATTCATGAGCTTTGGAAAACCTTTTAAATTATAGGAAAAGAAAATATGTATGAATTAAATTCCCTTGACAAACATTTAGTGAATAAAAGAGAATTCTATGGGGGAGTATCATTAAACAACAAAATCTTTAAATTTAAATATTTTTTTCTTTCTGTTTCAAATGATTTTATCTCGCTAACAGAACTGCGACGTTATGAAACAGTAGTGCGAGAATATCGCGTGAATTCCCAGCACATTGTTCGAGCTTGTCAGTGGAAGTGCCGGGTTCGCGTCTCGACGCTAAATGACGTCCAGCGTCGCTCGACGAGTCCCTAGCTTTATGATTAACCATGGCTGATATTTTTTGTTATCAACAGTTACATATTCGCGTCTGTTTATGACAGCATCCCCAGTAGGTCTGTGTGGGGCTGCATATTATAAATCGTCTACGGATTTCATTGGCAATCGATAATTGCTATATAGTTAGTATCCCAGCGAGAAGTGGACAAGGGATTTGGACAATATTCGAATCACCATTTTTTAGAATAGTTCAATATTTGACGTCACTACAAGTGAACTGTTTTAGTCCACACACTTTTATTACGTCGTCGATATGCAATGTTCCTATTCGGTGACAACAGCTGTCAGATTAAGGGCAAGTTTTTCAATGTTCTCTTGAATTAAAACGGTTCGTATTGCCATGGCAACAACCAATGACATTCCTAGAATGACCACTAACCAACTGTTAAACTTAACTAGTGGTTTAGCAGAGCATTGTAAACACTATAACCCTTTGTATACTGCAATGTATAACATTTCTATGTTTCTATATTTGTAGTTCAATATTCATACAATACGAATGCATTTCGTTAGTGAAATGAACTATGGCATCATGTTAGAACAGTTTCAAGAGATGGTCATTGGAATTGAACAGAGTGTTTGAGTAACTCAATGTTTAGGATATTGCATTATTTCACGAAGCAACAATCTGAAGCGTTTGTCCGCGCACTTGCATACGCCCGCCGTCTACTTGGCTATCCTACTTCACTACTACTACTCATTAGTAGCAGACGGGCCATGTCATGAATGTTGCATGAACTAAGCGTTAAGTGTGCCATTAAGGGGCTGTTAGGAAAGTTAGAACCCCCCCTCATGCCCCCCTGCCACCGCCAACCATCACCACCACCTCCCATCCCTAAACCGTTGCCAGCCTACGGGAAACCTCGCACCCTAGCAGGCTATTAGAGAGGCTGGCAAAATGAAATCACCTTACCACCATTTCCGTAGCCGACTTTAAGCGCATTTCCATATCATTACAATTTCCTATAGTGAACAACAGCTCTAATAACTAGAGGTTGTTTATGACATAAGGTATATTTGAGCCTGTAGATCAGTTTCAATGATGCAAAACGTGATAATCAAAGCAAGGCTAAGTTGGAAGCTGATGCTGTGTTTTGAACAACACAGATTCAATGACGGAAGTTTGATATTTTAAATAATGAATTCTAAATTTCGACCCTTTTCGACTGGGCTCCCCAATTTTGTGAGTAAATTTTATACTTTTCGTGCGTTTTTTTCATTAATCAAACTTTCACTGAAAGTCAGAGTCCAATACGCCGAAGTAAAAGCTCCAGTAAAATGTCTGGGCTTCTAGATCTACACATTGGACTCGGACTTTCGTGGCTAGTTGGATTCATAAAATATTAACACGTTAAAGGATGGGATTTACGTCACCAAATCGGCGGGCAAAGGGTCGAAATGAGGAAACACCCATGAAGAGATTCTTCAGACAAGAAACAATTCTCTATGTTATTTTAAAATATTGACCTTTAACAATGAACATGAAAAATTCAAACTAATTTGCAAAGTTAAATCGCTTAGAAGTTTATGAGAGGCTAAGATGATGTTTGTTGTGGCAAAATAATTGATCCGTAGAAGTAATTACATCCTGCTCGTTTTCAACTCTACATGCCCAGAGGGAAGACGATCTCATTGACTATTGGTAAAGAACAAACAACCTGGAAAAACACAAATGTGTTTACATCCCCTTCAATTATCGTTCAGTAAGAAGACAAAGAAAGAAGTTAAGAAGCGTTTCGTTCTTTCATATACCATTGTACCAAACCATTGTATATTCCGTTACATTTGTCGATTCGAGCTACCGCAATCAAGTCGAGCTAATTTACAGTACCACTCTACTTACATCTAGACATATTCTAGACAAGTAACTGAACAAGGAAATAAAAATACTTCTCCAGCAGCACCGAGTAGAGTACACGAAGAGACAAAACTTTACGACCATCCTCCCCAGACATGAAAATAGTGTTGCATTAACTATTTTTATTCCCTTCTCCATGCCGATTTTATTGTAGATATCCGCCACATTAGCGAGTTATCCTCCCCCGACCCCCCTTGTTTGACGTAACTTGATCCGACGGGGCACGCAGGGCGGCGTGTCGCTACCCCCTCCCCCTCTACACCCCCGAAAAAAGCAACCCCCAACACTCTGAACGAGCGGCATCAGATTGGATTACCTTCATATATGCGCGGGACTCACTCGCTCACGGCTAAGCTCATGGTTTATTCAATAAAACTTTTTGTGGCTTTTTAACGGAAAATGGAAGGCGTCATATATCACAATAGCTTGGTGGTTCCCCATCACTAACTAGGAGCCATGTTCTCTAGCCCCGCTACTTGATCAGAGAAGGAGAGAGGTTGCTAGAACAATGCTATTACGATTTGAAATTTCAGGTGGTTTGCTAATGTAGAATAGCCACGGTCTACTCTCAATGAAAAAGCGTCCGTTGCTAACACTTGATTTGAATTCCACCACTCGACAAGTTTCGACTGGGAGCCCGAATCGAAAGGTATGGGAATAAATTGCTTTTTAGCTAACCGAGGAATACATGGGATTCATCTCCCACCAGTTAGGAGGATATTGATTAATTGTGAAATATCAATTGGCTTCCGATAAAATGTTGGAAACGTTCGCCATGTCCGTTCCTCGATGCTTGCTTTTTAATTTATAATGGAGGCGATTCGATGAATTTCAAATGTTTTATTAAAATTTCAAAATAGCCCTTAATGTGGTTTTCAATTCTGGCAAAATCAATATCGAAATAAATGCATTGCTTTGTACATTCGAGCCCAAAATCATGCTAACACCCTACGGCTAGAAAATGATAATCAACGCCGATAATTAAATTTTTAGAACCGGACTAATAAAAGGATAATTATTTCGAAACATGTGAACACCCTGAAAGCTATATATTGTGTTTCTATTATAAACTGCCATGGAGTTAAATTCACCCGTTGGTCATAGACCTGCACATTATCTATCGTTCCAGTGAGCTGTTTACTGGGATGACTGCATCCTGCAATTATTATGAAACTGCATGCGACTGCATTAGTGCACAATTATTATGCATCCAATACGCATGTTGAGCAGTATCGACATCGAGTTCGATGTAATGTATATGCAAACTGAAACTACATAATGGCGGAGAGAATGTAACACCATATTCTGTTCTAGGCCGAGCTAGCACCTCTCAATATCGTTGAATACTGCGATATCTGTGGTTGACTGATCACTAAAAAGTAGGCATACATGGTCGGTGACGGGTCGCGGCAGGGGGGATATTGAGAGGGGGGGGGGGGGGGGGGCTAACGTCATTCTGGCCAGTCTACACCAAATGGAGACTCGATACCCACCCGCTGGTCAAAATATTTTTGGTCCGCGGGTTTTGTTCGAGTAACCAAAATTGAATGTAGAAATGTCTAATTTTAAAAATTCTGTTTTTTGTAATTTAGAGATTTTGGATGAAAAATACGATATTCATATTTTAAAACAACTATTTTTGGTCGTATTACAAATTTGTAATAAAAAGTTTAATTTTCCTAGATACTTATATATAGTTTCATATCTACCTGACACCCAGTCTCAAACTACATGTCATTTTTCAGTCAATTACTTAAATGAAATAATATAACCAAGCAATTAATTTCCTAATGAACTCCTGCGTAAACTTTCAGTTTTGTCAATATTTAATTAGGAAGGGGATGTTGACTTTCAGGTCCATATTGTCTGATTGGCTTTTCCATCACAATCAATTATAATAGCGAGAAAATTGATCGAATTTGATTTACTTCTCGCTTATAACAACTAAGTGGATTAGTAGGCACATAGGATATGGCGTAAACTCATGTGAAAATCATCAGCACAGAGTTAACACACTTAATTTAATTAATGTGTCTGCCGCTTTACTGGAAACAAAGTTTTAATGGGATTAAAAAATACAAATAAAAACAAAACAGGAAACTGTGGTTTGAGACTAATATTTATTTTGTGACTTACTTTAAGGGATGAAAACCCGCCACCGTTGTCTCACTCCATGAATCACAGGTTGTCTATTAATTTCGTCCTAGAGTCGTGATGTTTTCTACGACGAGATGCGGATGGCGGGAACGATGAGCATGCTCCCAGCTTGATACGATGATAGCGCGGCAGCGACTGCCCAAGTTTCCCGCTCGAAAGCTCAAACCAAACGGGCTCAACATATATAGTTGGTCCGCGTCGGCGCAATGCAGATTGCAGATTCAGAAGAAGCATCTTGTTACCTGAGGCCAAGTTGGTTTGTTTTCACTTTTGTCAAACAATCGCTGAGCTCATGAAGTTCCAGTAAACTTCTAGCTATATTTCAAGATTTCCGTAGTCTATTTTACGGGGATGCAACAACACATACTTCAATCTCCTACTGGGATGTAAGGTAATCTGCTAGAATCAAAATAACTTACTTCAAAACATCAATTCAACAATGATATCTTATTATCTGTGAAACATTTGACTTATATATACAAATGTATATACCCATTGACATTGCAGAATAAACACAATCAAACATGATCGCTATCTTAAAAACACACTGCTTTAAAACAAAAGTCCTCTAAGATCTGGATCTTCAGCATCCCTCTTCTCTGAAGTTAATAAAGAAACAAGCACAACCTTCAAAAGTTTTAGATGCATTGGCTAGATTAAAATGTTTCTAAGTAGACGTGAACAAAATATGTACGTCAAAAACCGCAATTGTAAGTACTACTCTGTAAGTACTACTGGAAGTATAGGGTGTATAGGGAAAGTATAGGGTGCCGGTACTAGTAGCTGCAATCGGGCACCGATTAGCAATCAGTCTAGATTCAATTGCTTTATATTAAGAAATGTATATTATTCATTGTTTGAAGGTTTCCTTTACTTTAGAGTAAATCAGTCTAAGGCGTAGGATAAATTTGACTCTTGCTCACTTGGTGCCCGATTGGCCACTGGTCCGGCACCCTATACTTCCCCTATCACCATACTTTTACTCAAATGATTATACTCAAATGATTATAGGTTATGGTGACTCAAACCTGTAAACAAATTTAAAGTATTTCAAATAGTCAGGGTAGAACTGAATAGAAATGAAATACGCTTGCACGTTAGATGTAGGCCGACACCGCGTTCAAACAATGTAGCTCACAAAATTAACCACCCAATACGAGCCTAATAAGACCAATCCAGAAAATGAAAGACTTTGAAACTTAACAATTTCACATAATTGTGTGAAATTATTTGACATAATTATGAATAATTTAATTATTTAATATGAAAATTTAAACCCTAAATCTTGTGCACATCTTGAAATTAAGTAGTTTAAATATGATAGAACATAAACAGGAAGAAAAATAGCATGGATTTTCATCCCATAGGACATTGTGTGAGCATGGATATTGCAAGTTTTGATATGTTTCCAGAGACGATATTATATTACTGGCGATCACTGACCAACCTTTTACAATATGTCACATTGCGTTTCTTTATTGCTTGCTGCATGTTTTCGCAACATGAGATCTTTATTAGGGTATTCAGAACGTAGAGAAAATCGCTTTAAAAATGTAAATTCTCTAATAAATGTATCGATAAATAAAATTTACAATGTATGAATGTTACAATATGGGTTTATTTTTTAAAGAAATGCATCCATAGGTTTTGTATGTTTTAGATTTTGAGAGTATTGGCGCTCTTTGAAAGCATTCACTGCCAAGTCTAGGATAAGGGTAGATTTCGGTCGTATATATTTATTTAGATCGTCGAGAGGAAAACAATACTGTCTGTGCGCACTTTCAACCGACGAGAGCTCGTTCCTCTCTCCATCTAAAAGCTAAAAATCAGGAAACTTTCTTTTGCTCCCTGCGGCTCTATCTTCTAGAGCCTACATTACTCCATCCAAGTCTTTGAAGCGCTGTTGAAAAGTTATTTTTTAAATTTATATTTGCAAAGAAAAGCTATGATACATTCTCTATTCACTTGCTGTACACAAAACTTGTTCAACTTATTTTAGATATGAAAGAATGAAGATTCCAAAAGACATTGTTCCTCACAAATAAAGTGATATCGACTATTAGTTGATACATAATATAATTCTTATTGCAAACGATGTTGTGTCAGTTGATATCGATTTTAAGATGTTCGGAATTGTTACACGTATTTTTACGATGAGTTCCTCTCATATTTCTACAAAATTAACTTTTTGTATTTACTATTATAGGAAGATACTTAAGTTGTTACGTCATATACACATCATCCGACTTAAGACTGTTAGCTCGTCGGCGTATTTTCCATTCAAAACAACATAATGGGTATTAAGTCAAAGAGAAAAAATCAGAGTCTTTAACTCTTCAAAACTTTCTCCCTTTTCATATAAATTAATGGGCAGTCAATATACAACACAAAAAAGTTTCAAATATAAAACGAAAAGAGCTCTTTTATAATATCTCCTTGTTCTTTTATTCGCATTTCAATGAGAAGCTTAATGACTTCCTCGATTTATTATCATCGATATAGATGACAATAAACAGTCGAGTATTTAGTTGATGATTTGATGTCAAACTGTAACTCCATTGGCCCTGGGCCTACATTGGATATTTGCACACGACCCTCCCCACCTCCATACCCCGCCATGGTCGAACTAGCATTCTCTGAGTAAATACAACTCGATTCGACTCTCCCATGAACGCAGATTTACAATTTCAGAGTGTTTGTCATAGGCCTACCTGATCTATATAGAGCTTAACAATGAATTGGGAGCTATTAACATGATGGGGAATTTGAACAAAACTCATACTATTTGGAAGTAAATTATGTTTCAGTTACTTAAAACTTCACGTCTGGTATTATAATATTAATAATCCACTCTATTGAGCGTTTGGATGAATGTTTGAAGTTGGCGCTATTATTTTGTGAGAGGTTTGTATTATTTGAACAATGGGAAGCGTGTGTAATGCATTTTCATGATCGGACAATGGATGAGTGAATATGAAGTTATGATATATATATATATAACTAAAATATAAAAAATAATCGTGAATAATGAACGGGAATGGAGATAATGAAAACAAATGAAATGACCATGCATGCATGTCGATTTGATCTATATATCAAGTATTGTTCAGTAGAGTTTAACAGCGAGTAAGCGTTCCATTGGTTGAAACTTACTTAATTACCTAGAATGGGTGCCAAAACTAATATTTTATAGTTGTTTTCTGGTTTATTCATTGGTACCTACTTCTGTCACCATTTGTAATATTGCATTCGAAAATATATTTTTCGAAGTAGCTAATGTTAGATTAGATTATAGATTGTGATAGATTTTAATTGTGATAGGTTTTAAATGCATTTCTAATTTAGTAAAATTTGTTTTATTATAAGCGTATTAATCTTGTTTTTATCATGTGACCTTAGAGGGGTATAAAATAGCAAATCCACATGAACTCTGCTTCGCCTAGTTCCCAGAAAAAACGGGAAATCCAGGCGCATTTCCTAACCTAATAAAGAATATTTCTTTCAATATTCTAATGAATGTTATAACTGTGTACACAATATGTTGTATTATGCATACTACGATGACATAAAAACAATACAGCATTATCCAACTAATGTATTTATTTGAGATTACAAGATTTGTTTCTATTCCCCTCATTTAGTTTCGACGTTCTCTCAACAGATCCTAAAGTTTACCTTCCCACACTTTCAATTGAAGATATAGAACGAAGAATTAGGATTTGCAGTTAAAATGCGTTTTAGGATTAGCACTTTATTGCGTGACATTAGAACGCTGTCAAGAAGAGAAATAATACGTTGAGAGGGAGAATAATGGTTAAGTGGGGTGAGGAAAAAATTACGTATTCCCCAATAAATACGAATACTATCAACAATGTAAGTCCAACTAAATCATAAAGTATCGCATCTCTTAACTGTTGTTACTTTAAGCATATTCATTGTCTTCCATTACAATTAGTCATTGCAAAGCCATATACGTAAATTATATTGATTTTTCTATGTTTACGATGGTTACACAGCGTTTATTAAAATTAAGTCAATCAAACGGCCAGTAAACTGATATATCAGGTTAGTAATCAGATTTTTGAAAAACATGTCTTTTTGGATTTGGGTCATTTGATTTTGGGCAGGGACCCGAACCGGAACCGGAACCGGAACCTAGAACCGGTATGAACCTTTATAATTTCGGAACCAGAACCGGAACCGGAACCGTTATACTTTTTTCCCAAAGAACCGGAACCTTTATAATCAATTAGGTTCTTAAAGGTTCTTAAAGGTTCTTTAAGGTTCCTTCTTTTAATGAAAAATAATGTTCAATTTAATTTTTTAAGACTTGGATATAATATTATGATAAATTATCAAAGAATATTATTCACAAAGTTGTATAAAGTTTATTGTTTTATAAAATTTCCAAAATGTTTTTTTTGTAGATATTTTTAATTCTTGATAAAAAATAATAATTCTACAGTAGCAAACGCTGCTCGAGTTTTCAACTTTTGAATCTGATGCTGACAATTTGAATATGATAGCTCAGGAGAAATGAATGTTTACGTTGTCTCATGGAGAAAATTGCCGCCACTAAACTGTCTCCTCTGATACTAACTCTGCGTACCAACATGTGCATTTTATACAGACATTGCCTACACCAGTGCTTGCATTCATAGTACAAAATCCAAATCCATTAATTCCATTAAATTTTACATAGTTAAGTAATACTGAAGTTTTATAATATAGTTTGATTTAAAATTTGAGAACCGGAACCGGAACCCGGAACCTTTATGCAGGAACCGGAACCGGAACCGAACCTTTAAGAATATTTGTTTTAGAACCGGAACCGGAACCCGAACCTTTATAAAATAAAATTGTTGAACCGGAACCGGAACCCGAACCTTTATTAATAAAGGTTCGGGTCCCTGATTTTGGGTCTTAGCGACTTCCAACTTGTTCCTACACTTAAAGACATTTCTCAGTGGTATCGATATTCATAAGGAACTTCAGAAGTGTAAGAAAAAGTTGAAGTTGCTAAGCGCATAATCTGGGTAATGGAGGGAGATCCTAATCTAAAAAAATATTTTGTTCCAAAAATTCTGATTACATATGATTTTATGGCATGATTTTCCACTTTTCCACTTTACTGACTTACTCGTATTAAGCGCTGTGTAACTACTTTAAAAATACACACAACTTCAATAACTTCGCACTAATGGCTTGCTAATGAATAAAGGAAGACAGTGCATCTGCTCAAAGTGACAACAGTAGAGAGGTGCAAGACTTATGATCAAATTGAACTTACTTTGCGCATAGCCCCAGTACATTATACATTCAAATGCATCATTGTATTGCACCATAGTGGGCGTATTGTCAATGTAATTACAAACGATTCCCATTAAGATATTATATGTTAGATGCACAAACTCATCATGAACTCGGGAAATCGTGTATATAAGTACAATGTGTTGTATCATGTTACTGGTTGGATTATAATATACATTCACTATAAGGATTAAACTGAATTTTGACAGAACGCTTTGCATTGTCCGGCCCTTGTATATCACTCATGCTAATGTTAATGTAACACCCAGATATTGCTGGTGGTTTGGGAGTGGGTGATGTGGCGAGGGAAGGGGGGGGGGTCAGCTGACCGTATACAATGACGGTATATCCATGAGCTATCCACCTGGGAATTTATTACCCTGCCATCCATTCAAAATACAGCTACAAATTGCATTCCATCTCGATTAATTAATTCAAATTGATTATCATTTTCGAAACTGTCCTTTGAGAGTATTATGGACCAGACACGTTATTATGTGGACAGTAGAGTATGGATGGTGGTGATTTTAAAAAATAGAACATTAAAGAGATTTGATTTTTGGTTGTCTTCATTTTTTGTATCTGCTAAATAAAGTGATTTTTACACGAAGTTCAACCTCTTTAATTGTCCTAGAGTGATGGCATACAGTTTAAATCTGAAACAACTAAATTGTGGATTAATCTCAGGATGGACCAGAACAGTCAGTTTCAGTTTTAAGCCATTTCCATTATTAATTAATCAATTATGTAATTGCATTTTCTACAAATATTACCACAAAGCCATAAATGTACGTGTGCCCTCTAGTTAAAATTGTAATTTGAAAACGCTTTATAAAATCATATTTTGTTATTGTAATAATCAATAACTCAAAATTGTGTATCTAGTGGAGAGGTCGCTCCACTAGCCAAGTCGTACTGTGCACATACACTCTCACCATGGAGCTCCATGCTCTCACAACGCACCGTTAAAAAATGACTTGATTTATAATAAAGTACGAGTACTGATTAAAGCAATTCAAAGTTTTGGGATATTTTGTCATGTTTTTTGTGAAATTATTTATTGACAAAAACTTCTTCTTCTTCTTCTTCTGTTAGCTAGGAGATTCCTCCTGTTGCTCGGCCTCTTCTTCTTTTCTCCTCTAGGACTAGGATTGCCAGCTATCTGCCCATCTCTTGAGCGGTCGTCCTGGTAGTCTTCTCCCCGAAGGTCGTCCCTGTTTACAAATGCGGGCAAGTCGCTCATCTCCCATCCTCTCCACATGGCTGTTCCATTCCTTCTTCCTGATCTTATTCCATTCCACCACGTCTTGAACGCCACATTGCTCCCTAATATCATCACTTCTTTGACAGTCGAGAAGCGTGACTCCTGCTATGGATCTTAGAACTCTCATCTCGTCAGTCCTAGCCTTTTGCTTTGTTTTTGCTGTCTCCGCTCTGGTTTCGGCTGCGTATGTCAAGACCGGACGCACCATCACTTTATAAATTCTGCTCTTGCATTCTCTACGCATGTACTTATTCCTCCAAATAGTGCTTCTCAGATATCCCGCTACCTGCGCCGCTTTCATTGATTGCTGCTGAACTTCACGAAGTAAGTCTCTGCTGCTTGTTATATCTACACCTAGATATTTGAAAGACATAACTTGCTCGACTATACTCCCATCAATTTCCAATTTACACCTAACTGGCGTCTTGCTTATTACCATTGTTTTGGTCTTTTCAACAGATATTTCCATGTTATATGTTTTTACAGTTATATTAAATTGATGAAGTAATCGCTGCAGATTGTCTTCACTATTAGCCAGCAAAACTGCATCGTCAGCAAAACATATAATGTTTACATTGCTATTGCCCAACTTGTAGCCATCTTTGCATTTAACCGCCTCTATTAGTTTGTTCATCACCAAATTAAAGAGAAAGGGGCTGAGGAAGTCACCCTGCCTAATGCCTTTTCTTATTAATATAGGCTCAGTTCTGCCATTGGATGTTATCACCCTGGTGGTGCTACCCGTATTAATATCATCGATTACATCAATAATAGCGCGCGGTATGCCGTGTTCTTTTAATATATTTAGGACATCATATTTCTGCACCCTATCAAAGGCTTTTTTAAAATCTACAAAGCAGAGAAACAATGGGTGATCATACTCTATGGCCTTTTCTACTAATTGCCGTAACATGAAAATCGCGTCAATTGTGCTTCTGTTCTTCCTGAACCCTTGTTGTTCCTCTGCAATGCTTATTCTTTCTTGGAGCTCATCTTTTATTACTGCCGTGAACAACTTTGCTACGGAATTCATTAACGTGATACCGCGATAATTTTCTGGGTTGTTTTTGTCCCCTTTTTTGTGTATAGGTATTGTCAAGCTGCATTTCCAGTCGTCCGGGACTTTTCTTTCACTCATTACTTTATTGAAAAGGTCTTGCACATGATTCTGTAATGAGCCTCCACCGTACCTAATCATTTCATTGTAGATACCATCTGGACCTGCAGCTTTCCGGTTACTCATTCTTGAGATTGCATTCGTTATCTTGTTTGGCGAGAATACAATATCATCATTAATGCTATAGTCGTCATTATTTCCATTTTTTTGTCCGAGTTGCTGAATTTCAGATGCAGTAAGAGTGGAGTACAGTGATGTAAAACTTTCATACCACTGACTGGCATCTATATTATTTATAACAACATACTCGTTTATTTCCTTTTTTTGTTTCCTAAGCATTTTCCAGATACTTCTTTGTATTCCATACATATCATATTCTAAGTCCTTAGTATATTTTTCCCAATATTGTTCCTTTAATTTCCTAATTTCCCTACTAACTCTGTTCCTCACTAGTGTATACTTATGGTACTCATTAGGAATTGGGTTGGACTTGTATGCCAAGAATGCCTTCTTCTTCTCTTCTGCTAGAATCTTAACGCTTTCATCATACCAAGGGGTCTTTCGGTTCCCTGTATTACTAGATGTTATCCTAGTTCCCAGTGCCTCGTTCGCTGCTGACTGTAAGCTCAATTTCATTTTCGTCCATGTTTCATCCGCTGAACATCCCTGTGTAATTCGATTAGCGATTAACTTTTCTTCTAATCTTGACTTGTAGAGGTATTGGGTGCTGGACGTTGCAATTCTTTCAATATTCAACATCTCTCTGCATACTGGTGTAACTTTCTTTAATCTAATTTTGAGATTCATCTTGCATAAAACTAAACCATGATCGGAGCCTATGTTGGCTGACGAGAGTGTACGCACGTCTAGAACTTGGCTAGGATGTATCTCTCTATTAGTTATAATAAAGTCGATCATTGAATGCTGCCCTCTTGTGTTGGTCCATGTTCTCTTCTGCTGTGGTGGATGGTCAAAAAAGGTGTTGTTAACTCTGAGTTCATTAAGAGCACAAAACTCTACAAGTTCCTCCCCACTCTCATTGAATACAGGTTCGTTGAATCTCTGCTTAACACCCCTAAGAGGCATGTTTCCAATTCGGGCATTAAAATCTCCTATTAGCATAACTTTATCTTGGGTTGGTAAAGAATTTAACACATTTTGCAGACTATCGTAAAAGCCTTCCCTTTCAGCTCTTGACTTACTAGTGTCTGGTGCATATACCGAAATGATATTCAACTTGACGTCATTGCACGATAATGAAACAAAAAGTATTCTTTCGCTAACATATTTGATGTCCAGTATGTTATTAACGAATTTCTTATGGATAAGCATTCCTGTACCAGCATGTGCCTTACTTGTTCTAGGAACTCCGCTGTACACAAACATGTAGTTGTTCCTCATCGTGGATCCACAACCCTTCCGTTTTGTTTCGCTCAGGCCGCATATGTCAATGTTGCGCGTCTCCATCTCTAAGATGATTTCCTCTTCCTTATTATTCCAAGTTAAGATGTTCCATATGGCTATTCTAATCGTATCCGCATTCTTAGTCCGTTGTCTCGCTGGTGTCATCATCGTGGGATCCGTCCTGTTCCGAGGCCTCTTGTAGTTTCTGTGAGCAGCGTTTTTTCTTTACGGTAGGTAGGTTGCTAGCCTTGCCTACCAACCTTCCTCCTTTATCCGGGCTTAGGACCGGCAACAACTAGAACCGAACTACTCAATCCATCCGATTCCAATTGCAGGCGGAGTTATTGACAAAAACAAATAAATAATTTCACAAAAAACATGACGAAATATTCCAAAACTTTAAATTGTTTTAATAAAAATAGTCATGAATCTTTAAAAACAGTACTGATTATTTGAATATTTTCCCTTTGCATGCGTTTATTTGAAAATATTTGTTTAAATTTTTATATTAACAGGTAACTTGTTTTACATTCATTGCTGTCAAAACTTTACGCAAAAAGCAACTTTGCAACATCATTGCAAGAGAAATAAATCGATAGTGGATTCGAATTTTAATCCATATGCTCCAAGCTCAGTTATTAATTACTAAAGTTAATTTATTCATGGATGTCCTTTTTAAAAGGTTGACCTCTCGAATTCAGCGTGCGAAATACAAATTAAATTAATTATGAAAACGCTCAGTGAAACGCGTTAATAAGCGAGCAACAATACGTGAAACACCTCGGCCTGAAATTCCCTTTACAGAAAACATAGGTCGATTAAAAGAATAAGACGAACCACTAATCAATATTTAAGTAACTAACTACCCATTATTCTGATGTCCATTGCAACTTACGACATCCACAAACTCTATAGAGGTATAACAGAAACGATCATTTTATAAAACCAATTCGTATAAGCCTTGTCTATGGTAGAAGATTTCCTTGCTATATATTTAAAATATAAACCATACCTTGCCTCAGTTTTCAGGTGGCGCTGTGGTACCTACAGATCTTTCTAGAAAGAGGAGAGTAAAGAATCTGTTGACAAATATGGAAATTTTAGGGAACTCTCACTTAGGTAAGAAAGAGCCCGAATCCCAATCGGAGTCTGAGTTTCTATTTCACAGACTCCTGTCTAGTGTCTATAGCAATGAATCTTGTGTGAAAAAAAATACGTGGTTCTTTACTTCGTTTGATCTGTAATGCTAAAAGAACGCACAGACATACAAAGAAAAGAAACAGAGATTCGAGTCATAACTTTCAAGTGGAGAAAAAGAGTAGTTAAACTTTTTAAAAAGTATGGCACTTAAAATGATTATGAAGTATGGTCATTGAAAATTTCAAAATAGTAGTAACAACTATGTCTAAAATAATTATAAAAGAATATAGAAAAACGCTTTAAAATTGCAGTGAAGAACTTGGGATTTATCAGCAGAGATGTTGTATTTCTGCACAAAGTTTTCAAGAGGGTTCGTATGAGAGATGAGATGGGTTCTCTTCTCGGTGTGGACGGTCGTGGCTTGGTCTGAAACTTCTCAAACCAGATTGTCGGATATAAGTTGTATTTATACTCGATAAAATAGAATTATAATCAGTACCAATATGAATAATTATACTAGGAAAACGCTCTGTGTAACGCGTTGATTAGCGAGCACGGATACGTGCGACACCTCGAACCATAATTCCTTAAAACACGGCAATAATATACTGAAGGCTAGAAGCATGATTCACTAAATTATATAAAAAATAACTGCATTTGTGTCTCATTGCAAGTTAGTAACAGACACACACTCATGTGTATTTTTTGGAGTATTTAGGTGTGTATCAAAGGGATTTATTCCAAATAATAATTACAGAAACAAAACAGATAATTAAACAATAGCGATAAATACAGAGATTGAAACTCACAAAATAGGCAACATGACATAATTTAAGAAATAGTATTCAAACAGTTACTTGCCGTTCCGTACAATAGAGCAATTTCCTATTACCCAACACATTGTATTGTAACTATAAATATAACGTATTGACTGAATAAATAAAATAATTCATAAACGTAATTTCATTTATCAACCAACCAACCAATCTATTTCTACAATCAAGCAGACATTTCGCCGGTCTACAAAAAATTTGCTTAGCATTTGAAAGGATTGAAAGTAAGACTGCATGTTAAAACTTTTATAAACAATAAATACCTATACTATCGGTTAAAATAAAATAAAAACTATAACCTCGCAGGTATTGCTATAACTATACCTATTTAACCGTAAAACGTATTCTAGCAATAATCTATAGACAGCTGACTGCTTCCGAGTTTGTTTTGAATGGGGTGCATCGAGCGGCCGCAACGGACTCCTCGAACCTACAATGCTATTTATATGGAAAAACACGTTTTTTTTATTTATGGACGGATCTTTCTCAAAAACTATACAGGTCTAAGTTAGTATGAGATGAAGGTGTGTGCAAAATTTCAGATCGATACGTTGACCGGTGCGACCAGGGTTGAAGCGACAAAAAAAAACACACACACAGAGAAAGTGCGGCAAGAGTCAAGTAGAGACGCTCGCTCCGCTCGCTTAATAATAATAATTTCCAAAAATATCTTCTCAGTAGAAGTTTGAATGTAACATTACTTCTAAATACAATATGAGTGACGGAGATTTGAAGGGAAACGCTCATAATACATCTCAATTTGATATATTGAAAAGCTAACTCATCCAAAACAGAGTACTTTCTGCGCCTATTAGATATACCTAGAGCTTATTCATTCATTCATTAAACATAGTGGCAGGTACTCTATGTGTATTACTTAACATGGCATTTTCACTAATTACTAAGAACCGTTCACCGAGCTTGCTATGAAATATTGCTGTTTTCTAGGCGTTGGTCGTTCCCTCACAGTCATGTACAACAAGAAAGACTTTAGAGCTCCACCCCTAAAATATCCTATTCACGCAACACATAGAAGGGTGTTATCATCTTAATAAAAGCTTTATGTAAACTATATCTTCATCATCATAATATGCACGCACATTTACCATTATCATCACTTTATACTCGAACATAATAGGACTTTATTAGGATTTAACGAACAAGACCCATTATTGGTTCATATCAATCTATCTTTTAGCAAAGTCATCAAAGAAAATCATTCCATCGATTACAAAAAAAAGTTTTACATTTCATCTTACTTTTTACTCTTTTAAAATGTCGTCAAAATTCTCGCATGAATAAATTTTGCTCATTAAGTAAAATGGTTCAATTAAAAATAACGACGGGTTTTAATATTCATTTGAAATCGAGACCGAGGGCTGTGGAGTTGATTAGAAGATACACTTGAAGACTCTTCATCTGGGTGAATAATGAGTGAGAAAACTGTTTGCTGGTTCTAAAAGTTGATGGCTATCATTTATTCCCAAATAGTTTTCATAAACGCTTTGAGTAGCGGAAACGGAAAGTAGTGGTTTTGTTCTTATCGGAAACAATCTTAACATTTATTTTAAGCACGGAAGAAAATCACGAAAAACCGCGATTGATCACCCAGATGGGATACGAATAATCTCAAATATCTCATATCTCAAATTGCGAAAGTTAGCGTTCGCGCTAAATCATAGGGAAAGCCTCCGTATTTTTGTCAGCAGGTGTACACTCGGCGAAATATAGTCAGATGCAGACAATTTTTTGAGCGAGCGAAGCGAGCGACTCCATTTGGCTCTTTTAGCACGGACCTCTGTTTTTTTTTTGTTTTTTTTTTTGTTTTTGTTTTTGTATGCTAAAGGAAGCAATGGAAGTCGCACCGTTTCACCGATCGACCTGAAATTTTGCACACATGTAAAGACAACCTTCTCTGTTTGCAGACCCAATTTTTTTTTGAAATCCATCCATTGGTTCATTGTTAAAATAAGTATCTCCTGATAGCCTAAAAAATGAAAATGGTCTTCGAGAAATGTGATCAAACTCATATTTAGCATGGTCAGTAAGACCAACAATGTCACTTATTTTACAAATTTTCAGCCGAATCTGTCAAGAAAGTATGCACTTATTGACATTTTTAATAGCTGTCAGAAATGAAACATTGAAAATGAATGTCTTTCCAATGCAACTGAATCTGATTTGCTTTAGGTACAAGAGTGTTTTGATGGTATGTACAGTTTTTTAGTGAAAAGCAGATATTTTTATGTTTATTGAGTTGATCAAATTTGAATAATTCAATTTGGATCATAGTTTCCAACAAATCATTTCGAGTTTTTAAGGACCTTGATTGTCTTTTCGTCAATTCGTAGTTCTAATGGCCGTGCCTCCCGTGTTTCTACTTGGCTGATTTTGCATCCAGGAGGGATTAGAAACATAAGCTCACATTTCAATAATATCATTGAGTGGCGTTTGTTCTCTTCTAGCGTTCACACGTCATTCCAAATCTCTCCTGCATTTTGCTTCTTTTCGTTGATAATTTTGGCAATTTGGTGTACTTTGTGAAGGTATTAGTAAAATTGAATCGCTTTTAAAGCATAGATATTAGGTATCTACAGTTTTTGTCCAGGGGATTGATTATTTCAAATTATTTTCTTCTTGGAAACGTTGGATTTATTCCGTTTCTGAGCTTCTGTCTAGCCTGACATTTCCTTGAAGGTTGCTATTTTTTTTTGAAAGTTTTAATTCATTCAGTTCAAAACATTACGTTGTCTTATTTTAATTGTGGAACGTTGGATTCATTCCGTTTCTAAACTAGGTAGTTACTATTTTACCTGATCCGTTTTTTGTGTGGAACTTTGATTCCTTTCGCTTATTAGTTGAAAGGTGATTACTTTATTTTCATATTTGCGAAGTTTTGTTCAAGATTCATTTCGTAACATTACGACATTGAATACATTAAGGCCCATGCACAATTGACATAACCCGCAGCCGCAACCCGTAACCCGCAACCGCAACACGCAACCCGTATCACTATCTGTTCACAATTGACATAACCAAGACGTTACGGACCAAAGAAACCAAAGCATATAGAGTGAAAAAATATGACGCACACATCACGGCATCATTGTTCGCAAGGCACGGCTTCCTCTTCGTCAGACTTAAATAAACAAGAAAAGAACGAAAAATCCAGGAAAAATAATGACAGCACAGTTTTGACGGCTGGGTTAGGTTATGCTGTTGTAAGTAGAAGCTAGTTTGACTTTGATTTTAACCTGTGATATTTGTCTATTTCCGTTTCCGGTTTTGTTATCTCATTCTGATTGGCTGCCCGTCAGAATGTGGGCGTGGCCTGACGTAGCTTACGTAAAATTGTTGAATCTTGGTCAAGTCTTGCGGGCTACGGGCTACGGCTGCGGGTTGCGTGTTGCGGGTATGTCGATTGTGCGCGGGTGCATTGGTATGCATTGTTTCAACTTTTCACGCAGTTGCGCTTACGGGTTGCGGCTGCGGGTTATGTCAATTGTGCATAGGCCTTTACGTCTTTGAGCACACATTTCGTGCATTTCAAACATTGATCACACAAATATTATTGTACTTTAATTAGGTAGGTACTCTACTTCTTACTTTTTCATTACCTATCTTATCCCTATTTAAACATGCCGAAAAATGGAAAGACTTCTGCTAGAATGAAAGCCATAAAGGCGAAAAAGCGTCTGCGTGAAATTGAAGATCAAGAAACTGACGAAGCTAAATCTAAAAGGTTGAAACAAAATGTCGTTAATAATAAAGCATCAAGGAGCAAAGAGAGCCCCGACCAGGAGGCCAATTCCTGAGATTCGCGTTTTGAAACCGTGTCACGGTTTCATTGTTTAAAACGTAAAAAAGTTGAAGGCTAACCGATAGTTGTCAACTGTTTCCAGTTTTATAGCATGTAAACGTAAAACGGTTTCAAAACGTGAATCTCAAGAATTGGCCCCCAGACTGCTGCAAGGAGATACTCAAACAATCAACGCAATACCCGCTCTCGTGCAGCGGGTATTGCCGATTGACCGACCAACTAAAAACTTCGCATGGTAATTGGTAGCAACATTTAAGGTATTTTTGCCAATTTTCAGTCTAATTTGTAGTTATTTTCAAAAGTTTTTGTAATTTTAGGGACATTTTGTGTGTTGGCTGTCAAATTCACGGCGACTTCGAATCTTCAGTTCAAGGCAAGGTAGTTAGAGCAGAAAGTTTCAAACGAAATGAAACTAATAATGACCGTTTAACAGATTGATCTGATATTGTGTACACAGTAATATCATATCATATGAGTGGTCCCAGGTATATTGTTTGAAGGATATCATGTGATTTTTGAAACTTAACAAGGAACCGTTCAATCAAAGGTTTAATCGATCAACTTAAAACTTAGCAAGGTTATTGGGACCAATATTTTTGGAAATTTTGGAGATATTTATACAAGTCTGTGACGAAATTCAAGAATTATTGGCTTTTAATGACATTTTCGATAGACATAATTTCGGTTCGAGGTGTTGCGTGTATCCGTGCTCGCTCATCAACGCGTTACTCAGAGCGTTTTCCTAGTAATGAATTTAGACGTAGAGGGCCCGAAGTCCATTTCAATGATTCTTCAGGAGAAATCAGAACTCTACCTTCGTCCAATCTTATTTGTAATAGTGACACCTGCCATTTGAAGAATACTTCGCCATATCTGTATTTGCAGACTTCAGTCTATTAGCAATTGATAGAGCTTGATTTGATCATTCCGAAAGTGTGCCACACAAAATTGAGAATATAGACTTTGAGTCGTCTGCTTCTATATGCACCGATCGGTATCACATATCTACTATACACAAGTGTCACATATAGGTACATGTCACACTCTATCAACATTTGCTACCACCAGTGATGATGCCAATAAAATTATTACGAAGTTTGGGGGGGCAGGGGGGGGGAATCAATTCAAAACTTGGGGAAGGCACAAGAAATGTACAAAACAGTACTTTATAATCTGAAAATTAACAACGGGAATAACTTTACCATAAAACAAACAAAAAACAATGCATGGAAACAATGAGGGTCCTGAGGTGCCAGCCCCGAGAACATTTTGAATGTCCAATATGTATTTAAAGGGGTATAACGATTAACGAATATCAAGGATCTCCAGTTTTACGTATTTTTGCACGATTAATCAATAGAAAATTTTCTTCAGCAGAACTCTAGATTGTCTCATTGGCACCCAACTTCAACATACGTGTTGGATGAGAAGCGAACATACGTGTACGTGAGTGGTGGTGACAGCGTGTACCTACATTCGTGTTGGGTCAAGTCGGATCAACATACGTGTTGTGATGTCAACGAAGTGAGTTTATTTTGTTTATTGTTGAATTAAACTTATACATTGTAATTTTCGAAATGATTCTCCACAAAAATAAGTCTGGACAAGAACGACAAGAAGAAGTTCCTCCTCCATCTGCACGGGAAGATCTGCAGGTTCTAGAGGCGATCTCCGCACTCGGTACAAGCGTCGCGGCGCTAGCAAGTCCTACACCGACCCAGCAGTTCTAGAGGCGATCTCCGCACTCGGTACACGCGTCGCGGCGCTAGCAAGTCCTACACCGACCCAGCAGTTCTAGAGGCGATCTCCGCACTCGGTACACGCGTCGCGGCGCTAGCAAATCCTACACCGACCCAGCAGTTCTAGAGGCGATCTCCGCACTCGGTACACGCGTCGCGGCGCTAGCAAGTCCTACACCGACCCAGCAGTTCTAGAGGCGATCTCCGCACTCGGTACACGCGTCGCGGCGCTAGCAAATCCTACACCGACCCAGCAGTTCTAGAGGCGATCTCCGCACTCGGTACACGCGTCGCGGCGCTAGCAAGTCCTACACCGACCCAGCAGTTCTAGAGGCGATCTCCGCACTCGGTACAAGCGTCGCGGCGCTAGCAAGTCCTACACCGACCCAGCAGTTCTAGAGGCGATCTCCGCACTCGGTACACGCGTCGCGGCGCTAGCAAGTCCTACACCGACCCAGCAGTTCTAGAGGCGATCTCCGCACTCGGTACACGCGTCGCGGCGCTAGCATCCTACACCGACCCAGCAGTTCTAGAGACGATCTCCGCACTCGGTACACGCGTCACGGCGCTAGCAAGTCCTACACCGACCCAGCAGTTCAAGAGGCGATCTCCGCACTCGGTACACGCGTCGCGGCGCTAGCAAGTCCTACACCGACCCAGCAGTTCTAGAGGCGATCTCCGCACTCGGTACACGCGTCGCGGCGCTAGCAAGTCCTACACCGACCCAGCAGTTCTAGAGGCGATCTCCGCACTCGGTACACGCGTCGCGGCGCTAGCAAGTCCTACACCGACCCAGCAGTTCTATAGGCGATCTCCGCAATCGGTACAAGCGTCGCGGCGCTAGCAAGTCCTACACCGACCCAGCAGTTCTAGAGGCGATCTCCGCACTCGGTACACGCGTCGCGGCGCTAGCAAGTCCTACACCGACCCAGCAGTTCTAGAGGCGATCTCCGCACTCGGTACACGCGTCGCGGCGCTAGCAAGTCCTACACCGACCCAGCAGTTCTAGAGGCGATCTCCGCACTCGGTACACGCGTCGCGGCGCTAGCAAGTCCTACACCGACCCAGCAGTTCTAGAGGCGATCTCCGCACTCGGTACACGCGTCGCGGCGCTAGCAAGTCCTACACCGACCCAGCAGTTCTAGAGGCGATCTCCGCACTCGGTACACTCGTCGCGGCGCTAGCAAGTCCTACACCGACCCAGCAGTTCTAGAGGCGATCTCCGCACTCGGTACACGCGTCGCGGCGCTAGCAAGTCCTACACCGACCCAGCAGTTCTAGAGACGATCTCCGCACTCGGTACACGCGTCGCGGCGCTAGCAAGTCCTACACCGACCCAGCAGTTCTAGAGGCGATCTCCGCACTCGGTACACGCGTCGCGGCGCTAGCAAGTCCTACACCGACCCAGCAGTTCTAGAGGCGATCTCCGCACTCGGTACACGCGTCGCGGCGCTAGCAAGTCCTACACCGACCCAGCAGTTCTAGAGACGATCTCCGCACTTGGTACAAGCGTCGCGGCGCTAGCATGTCCTACACCGACCCAGCAGTTCTAGAGGCGATCTCCGCACTCGGTACAAGCGTCGCGGCGCTAGCAAGTCCTACACCGACCCAGCAGTTCTAGAGGCGATCTCCGCACTCGGTACACGCGTCGCGGCGCTAGCAAGTCCTACACCGACCCAGCAGTTCTAGAGGCGATCTCCCCACTCGGTACACGCGTCGCGGCGCTAGCAAGTCCTATACCGACCCAGCAGGCAAAAGCCGCTCACGATGGTAGCTCCAATGCAGCAGATAACGCGGTTGGAAATGACGCTGCTATGCATCCTGTGGACTTTGTCAATACTATGGAGGCTCAGTTCACAGCCATGAATTTAAAACCAGAGGATTAAATTCTTCACGTCATACCTAACATGACTGGCATGCCTCACGACTGGGTCAAATCCTTCTTCCACATGTGGAAAGTCTGGTCTTCATTCCGGCATGCATTTCTGGACATGTTCTGGTCCGAAGATTGACAAGAAAGATTGATGCGAGAAATAAGTGCGTCAACTTTTGTGCGGGCGCGAGACAAATCTTTGATGTCGTTTTTCATTATGTGGATGGCCAAAACAAGGCATTTGTCGCCACCGATGTCCTCGCGTACGTTTATTCGCCGCATGGCGTCACTTTTACCCGCCAATGTGGAAACAGCGATTTACTCAGCTAAGATTTCGACCGAGCAAGAAATGTTGACTTTCTTGAGCGACTTGGACGATGCTGCAGCGCGATGGCAAGACCGCGTTATGTCCGAATCAGAGACACGACGTCCAAACATGTATTTTCAGAGCAATGCGGACGCGGTCCATGTAGGAAAGCCCATCAATAACTCCCAGGCTCGAGACCAGGACAAGGCAAGTGGGAATCAATCATGGCGAGATTAGCAACGCTCGTCTCGAGATACAAAACCTGGCATCAACCAACTCAAGGTGCAAGACCAGCGGCTCCAAGGAGGCTGCTTGGCATGTTGCTCGGCACGCACGTCGAACGTGAAGATGTTAACTTGGAATCGGAAAACTAGATAAAGTCAGCCAAGCGCCTTTATTGCCGCTGACTGAATGTGATGTTGCGAAGGCAAGGCATTCAAATATCTCAAACATTCAAATAATCAACGTCCTTGACGAGCGTCAGGAACACCAACCATTAATAAGTTTTGAATCCCAGACTGTATGTGTTAACGACATCAGTGTTCCACTTGGTCATCATAATGGTGATATAACAAATGTCAAACGTGCAAGTGATCCAGTGAGTGACAAAGATATCAAGGTCAAACCATATCAAGGTTCACCCGGTACACGCGCGAGCAATCGAAAGCAGACAGATTTCTAAGAATAGTGAGTCCGATTTAAATAAGGGTTTTCACTCAAGGATAAGAGACAAACTACAAAACATTTCACCGAAACACGGCGAAGTAATGGCGAAGTAAAGTAATACTTCCAGCAGTTCCTCTTCCAATGAAGGACACTGAAATGTTCACGAAGCGATCAGACATTATTCCGCTAAAGAGATCGAACAGATAGACAACCTCGGTATCATTGAACCTGGAACATCGTCCTACATCAATCTGCAACTCACAACAATCAAAATGGATGGAGACTTCGAAACAAGAAACATGTGAATGTGTTGAAGAAGGGAACATAAGTAGACGACCGTACATTCTGGTAATGTAAACATAAGTTGCGCACGACAAGAATAAAAGACACCAAGTTCTCCGAACGCACTGCCACTGACTATCTATTGCAGTTGGACAGCATTCTTTGAAATATGAATTCAGTATTTCACTTTATTTAGTTAGAATTTCTCCACACATAACTATGTAAATCTTCTCTTAGATTCTATGAACCTCGTATACCTGACCCAAGAAGTTTTGATGTTTGATGCCATTGGGTGGTTGTTGAGTTGTGTGGTGTAGTATGAGCTGTGTAGCCCCCCATACTTTGATCTGGGGGAGATGTTTTGCAAATCGGTTAATTGTATGATGCATGACTTAATTTATATAAAAATATAGTTTCGTAATCCTCACCACTTTGATCTGGGGGAGATAAATTGTTGTGCAGAAACTTAAAATATAGTCAAAATATTGCTTTCCCATAGTTTTCTTATAACATTTCGAAAGAAATGTGTGCCATTGGAAAGATAATTATAGGCTACTTGTAGCTTCATCACAAGTTGTCAGTGGCGGCTATTACAGTGTGCAAGGTGTGACAATTGCACACCTGATCATCCAAGAAAATTATTTAAAAGTGCTCCCTAATCCAGGAAGTAGGAAGTTAAATATTTTGTCTAATCATTTTGCTCTCCAAAAGACGTAAAAATGCATCAATTTCAAACTAAAGATACAAAAAAATCCGGAGTTATGCGCCCCGGCCCCGCATCTGCTGGGGGCTCTCCTCTTAGAGTACTTTCTTCTACGTCCTTCTATGTAATTGAACACCTGTTGTAAAGCCAAATAGCCGCCACTGCAAGTTGTATATAATTTAGTCATTTTGCAATTCCGTTCAATTGAGAAAAGAAACATTGATTGTTAACTCTGGGCATGGCGCGAAGCAAAGACATGCCCTTCAATCCACAATTCAATCCACAGATCTCCTGCTGCCGAAACCTCTCTAATCTTTGCCTATACACATCATGATTACTAACATATTTATGATTTGAAAAATCAATTAATCGTCTTAGTTTCAATGATTTAGCAATCTCAAGATATCTTGTCAACATTGTTTTCCACGACTACTCTGGGATAATACATAACAAAACACAATCACTCATATTACTCCTCAGAATATCACGGTCGCCACTTGCGTCATTGAATGCAGAGAGTCTTAGAGTCTTGCAGATGGGAATTGCCACAATAGGGTTTCCTTTAAGAGCATTAAACCTCCCATTAGTTCACTGAGATTAAATACCAAGTTTATATGTGAAATCACTTTAGTTGAATCGAATTATTGTAAGAACTATCGAGAAATATCTACTTTGACTTTTGCAAAATCATAAATATTTGTGAGAGAATTTCACGTTTTTCAGCCAAAAGAAATAACACTGCATAAAAGTTATTTTATAGTCTGTATCCTACAAACATGTATGAATGTCGTCTCAAAAAATAACTGGCTTATTTGCCTCTACCTTCATCAATATGAGACTTCTTATTGTAGGAAAATGTTTCTGAAATGTGGGTATAATAATATTTTAATTCAAGATTTTTATAGGTATCCCCTAATTCAAATTTTTGAATATAAGAAGCCCACCTGCCTTTCATCCCAGAAATTTGCATCTAATATTCAAAATAGATTTCTTATGATTTAAAACAGTTTCAAAATAAAAATAAACTTATTAAAACATTTCTTGGAAAGTTTTTCACCAACATATTATACAACAGAGTATAATATTTATATCTGTGTTTGCACATGAAATGTTGTGCAAATTTCCAAATATTACACAGTTAGAATAAAATATTATAATAAACAAAATCGAAAATATAATATGTATGCCATGAAGGTGGGAGATTTCTAAAAATTCTAACAGGTGATGATCTGGGATATATAATGTTAATGGATAGATAACAATGGTAAAACAGATACACAAAAATATAAGTTCTATGGAAACCGGTTTATTGCAGCTATTAGTACAAAAGTTTGTATTCATGGATGTGTTTCAGACTTGGAAATTTGGTGGCCTCCAGATGTTGTTCCATTCTTCAAAGTTGTTAGCTCATTCCGACTGTAATTAAAACCAAAAGACTTGCCTTAGATTAGGGTAGTAAGGAAGTACATTCATTTCTAATTTTAAACAAAATAATGATACCAAATAAACAAAGCCTTATCAAAAATAATAAAATTTATCTTATCAGATATTTTGATTATTTTCCTGTTATTTGCCTGGTATCACTATCAACTTGTACACAACAATTATGTGTGTAGTGTAGGTACTTAAAGCAAAAGTAATTTGTCATTTTCTCACTATATAAATGAGAAAAGTGCATAAAAATGTCCAACTTTGATCAATGAGTATGACCTTGATTTCAAGCCATTACTGATTGAGCAGTGTGTGTTGTGTTCACAATATGGTGGGATTACTGATGAACAAAACAGTATCAATCACTTCAGAGCTCTAAACTTCTTAACATCTTAAACAGTTGATACCAAAATGTCAATCAATGAATATCAAGAAGAACTGAATTCAAACTGTAGTTCACTATTTCTATTTATAACTGGTATAATATTGTTTGAATCCTTGAAGAGGAGTTTGTAACTGATTCTTCTGGAATGAAGTCCTGCATCAATGAGATGTGTTTGTCAACTACCTGGGGGGTTGCTTCCTCCTAGTTGCGGCTCCTCTTCTTGCCTCCCGCCGGTGGACGACGGTCAGTCTTGCCAGAAGATGGGCTGCGAGTCCTCCTAGTTCTTCGTTTCTCAGGGACCCTCCTGAAACATTGACAATAATATCCATCTTTATGTTTACCCTCTTCCTTGGTCTTGCATGAACCTTGTATGTATATTGCATCTGTTTATGTGGATAGGAAGCAGTAGTGGCCTAATGTAGGGAGGAACCTTCCCAGAATTTGCCTGTCTAATACCACGAATTCACTCAGTCACTGCAGGATTCGACTCAGACCTCAGGAATACATTTCAAACTCTAAGCCAAACCTGTCCATCCATCATTTACAAGGGATGTAAGCAAAGAGATTCAAAATATTGAAAGTAAGTAGGTATTTTCTGTAACCAAGTGATAAGTCGATTTTGATATATTATGTATATTATGTATTGTTTTTCCCTTGCATTATGTTATCATTCACTTATAGAGCCAGTTTTTCAATGCCATGATCAATGAAAATATTGGTCTAGGTATATTATATACATTGAATATTTTGATGATTATTTGAGGCTCATAAGAGGATGATTATGACTACCTACATATAATTATGCCCTACTACCTAGGTGATAGCTATATAGGTAATAGAAGATAGATTACAGTAGTATGATTAGAAGGTGATTAAATGAATAATTTGGAGGGTGATTTGGAGGGTTAGATAATATTATTATGATTAAGGACCAATTTTTCTAAATCCAAGATGGTGGACGAAATCACTCTGCTAAAGTTAGATTGGCAGTCTAGCCCTACTAGTAGCTTTATCTGTCATTGGAACTAGGTAAAAAGGTGCCTATAGGTAGGCATTACGAGTAGGCAAGTTTATAAAATACCTCTTACTATGATTTTGTGAAATCCTATTTTCTCTGGCCTCCAGGCAAGGGTGGAAATGCTAGGTACCTACCTAGGCTAGGTAAAGTAGGTAGGTGCTATTACCTATAATCGTAACTCATCTTATAAGAAATATCTTGCTACTATGTCAAGTATAGGGGTATAGAAACTATCATTACATTGTATAAAATTGTTATAAAGGTACAAAATACTATATAACTAACTACAGATACCGATGATGATAGATTTGAATAACTTAAACTTACTCTTCCACTTCCTCCTCATCCGAGACCAAAGCCGCGGCTTCGGGTTTCTCAGCAAAGCAGATCTTGTAGACGGCCGCAACCAGAAGGGAGATCAGCATGCTTCCCCCCATAGCGATAACGACATTCATTGCGATTCCACTAGCCATTATAATAGTTGATTTGCAAAACTTTACAGTAATTTTAAAACAGTTTTTGAAGCTGATCTTTCGAGACGAGCTGGTGCGAAAAGATGGATGTGAGTGACTGATGAGAGGTTGGCAATGCATTGTGGGTAGTGATGGGCAAAAAGAATCGATATATCGATTTTTTGGAATCGATTCTGGAGCATTCGATATTTTATAAGAATCGCTTCGTTTCATTTTAGTTAGTAGTAAATATTCTTTATTAGCAATTTGTTTGATATTAAAGAGTTACTAGATATTCGACAGTTATTACAGAGTTATTTATTATTTTATTTTTGAACTCGTTTCAAAAAATGACGCGATGTCTCTCTGATCCATGCTCCGACTATCGATTTTCGACCATTTCACTACTTCGACCTTATTTTTTTCTTTAAATAATGCGATATTTTGAGTAGACTCCCGAAAAATCGATTCAAGAGGCTCACAAAAATCGATTTTCGAATCGACTCACAGCACCCTAATTATTGCCATTAAAATATCGCTTCAATAAAAATCGATCTGGATCGAAGAATCGATAAGGCCAAGCTAGGACGACCGGTTGGCCAATAGATGTCGTCCGCGCTGCGCTGCGTTCGAAGGCTGTGTGGACTTGTCTAAAACGGCGGCAAATTATAAAAAAATCTAAAATTTCGTTCCATTTCCCTCACGACGCTTACTTCACACTTCTCACGAATGTGATGGCAGCGCCGCAGTACCCGAGCGGGAGAAAGTTTGACCAGTGCAATATCAACTTAATTTATTGTTAAAAATTAGCTAGTTTTCATTTTAAAAAGATGTGAAACAGTGAATTCACTTCAATTGAATCGCATTATCTCTCGAGAAATAAGAGAACGATGTTTGAATAATTTTAGTTTTTTTACATTAATCACAATATGTAACATCAATCATAATCATAGCAAACATTTTTGAATAATAATTAATAATAAATATTATATCAAAGAATTTAAGTTATTCAACCAGAGAAATAACAAACACTAAGGTACCTACTTTTAAAAGTTGTATTCACAAGAATGAATGTATTTAAAAAATAACTGACGTACCTACCTAGGTATTTGCCTCTTACTTCATCAATATGAGACTTCTTACTGCTTACTTTTCTTCTTATTAGTGTAGGTAAAATATTTAGATTCAAACCTTTACTGGCTATATCAGCTGTACCCCAATTTTCATCTTCTCCTCTAATTAAAATCAAATTATTGGATATAAGAAGCCCACTTACCTTTCATCCCAGAAATGTGCATCTCATATTCAAAATAAATTCATTATAATTTTAAACTGTTTCAAAATAATACAAAAAAAACGTACCTACCTACTTACATATTTCTTGGAACGTTTGATCCCAACACCCACTAATGCACAGAGTATAATATTTATATCTGCGTTTGCACTTGAAATGTTGTGCAATCTCAAAATATATACAGTTATAATTAAATAATATAATAAAAAAAACATATTGTGCCATGGAAGTAGGGAAATTTCTATCATTCTACTAGGTGATGATCTGAAATATAATTACTCTGTTAATGGATATCAATGGTCATTGGTCAATAAGATACAAACAGCAATATTGATGACTATGGAAACCGGTTTATTGCATCTATGTACAAAAGTTTTGAATTCTGGACTTGTTTCAGACTTGTAAATTTGATGGCCATCTGATGTTTTTCCATCTTCTTTGGTGTTGGCTCATTCCTCCTGTAAAAAAAACAATACATGCCTTAGATTTCAGTAGGTAGGAAGTACATTAATTGCTACTGTAGCCATATTCCTGAAAAAGTGAGAATGAGTATGAGAAAAAACAACGAGAAAATTATTATCAACCAACAGGAATCCAGCAGGTTTAGATTCTATTGGCAGAGGTACCAATTTTTTCACTATTTTTTTCTCGTTTAATTCTCACTTCTTTCAGGAATAGGGTTCCTGTATTTAAAACATAGTAATGCTACAAAATCAACAAAGTCTTATAAAAAAAATTGTTTTGTCTCATCAAATATTTTGACTATTTTCCTGTAATTTGATTTTGTATAGTAGTAGTAGTTTATTGTTTGTAGCAGAATTCAGCTAATACAATACTATATTATTCTATTCTATACTATAATAGAGTAATATACAATGAAATTTGATATAATTTACACTTAAAGAATGATAGCAAAAAGAATATCTAATACATTACATTGGAAATACACACTCTATGTTAAGAGTAAACTAGGTATACATGCATTATAAGATGCATTTCATTTCCAATGAGTATGAAACCAACAAAGACAAAAGTGTATTATTTTTTACAAGACTTTGTTGTCTTAAGATATTTTAAATAATTTCCTGTAATTTGATTGATTTGGTAGCATTACCACTACCAGTACACAAAGAATATGTGTGTACTTGAATATTTTGTAATTTTCTAATAAATAGGTATGAGCACAGTGTTTTTAAATGTAAAACTTTGATCAAAGTGTATGAACTTGTTTTCAAGCCATTATTGATTGACCACTGAATGTGTGTTCACAATATGTTGGGAGTACTGATGAACAAAACAGTATCAATCACTTCAGAGCTATAAACTTCTTAACATCTTAAACATTTGATAACAAAATGTCAATCAATGAATACCAAGAAGAACTGAATTCAAACTGTAGTTCACTATTTCTATTTATAACTGGTATAATATTGTTTGAATCCATGAAGAGGAGTTTGTAACTGATTCTTCTGGAATGAAGTCCTGCATCAATGAGATGTGTTTGTCAACTACCTGGGGGGTTGCTTCCTCCTAGTTGCGGCTCCTCTTCTTGCCTCCCGCCGGTGGACGACGGTCAGTCTTGCCAGAAGATGGGCTGCGAGTCCTCCTAGTTCTTCGTTTCTCAGGGACCCTCCTGAAACATTTTATTTATTTATTTATTTATTTTTTTTTTATTTATTTTTTTTTTTTTTAATTGCAATGCTATTAAATATGTACTAGGTTACTAGATTTAGTTCGATGTAACCTTTCCACATACTCCACTGAATGGTGTCGACCATAGGAGTCCTTTCAAATGTATGTACCTCTTTAAAATGTACTCATTGAATATGGAAATAAAACTGAACTGAACTGAACTGAACATTGACAATAATATCCATCTTTATGTTTACCCTCTTCCTTGGTCTTGCATGAACCTTGTAGGTATGTATATTGCATCTGTTTATGTGGATAGGCAAATAGTGGCCTATTGTAAAATGTCAAATCCAAATCCAAGATGGCGGATGAATCATGCTACAGAGCAGTCTAGCCCGGGGGGTTAACAACTCCGGAAATCTGGTCTAGGTGTACACAGGAAATCTTTGGAAATCTTAGAAATCTTGGAAATCCTTCGAAATCTTTGAAAATTACAGGAAATCTTGGGAATTTCGTGAAATCTTTTAAATCTTGCGAAATCATTGGAAATCATTGGAAATCTTTAGAAAACTCCAGAAATCATTGAAATCTCTGGAAATCTTTGAAATCTTTTGAACTCTGGGAAATCTTTAAAATCTGGGAAATCTTCGGAAAACTTTGGAAATCTTTAGAAATGTAAATAGAAATCTTTGGAAATCATTGAAATCTTTAGATATCTTTGAATACTAGAAAATCTTTGAAATCTTTGGAAATTTTCGAAATCTCGGAAATCTTATGAAATCTTAAAAATCTTTAGACATTTTGTATATCTTAGGAAATCTTGGAAATCCTAAATCAGGGGCTACACCAAAACTAATACCTAGTTGATAACGCCTCTGTCTAGCCCTACTATACTCTAAACCATTATTACATAATTTTCATAACATTATTAGTGCTTTTGGTTATAATAGTAATTTTCAAAAATGTTGTCAAACTTTTGAAATAATGGTTTCTCCCCTACAAAAAATATATAAATATGCTCACTAATGTCATAGGTTTATAATGTAGAAAAAAAATACATATTTTGGCCCTCAAAAAAATCATACTTTTCCCGAAAATTACCAAATTAGGTAGGTTACCCATCAAAGACATTTAATCCCTTTAAAATGGGTTGTGAATACAAAAAAAATCAATCTTGATGTCATATTCATTAACAACTATTTATTACGAAGAAATTGATTGCCATCAAAACAATTTTTAATAATTCCCCCCCCCCCCCCCCCTCCCCCCCCATTTCCAAAATTTCCAATATTTGATTTAAGAGTATTGCCTTTACAAAAAAATATGGATAAAATTAAAAATGTCATCCTATATTCAAATATGCAATCTGATTGTAATTATCTTGCCCCGTTTGCCCACAAAAAAATAAAACGTGTTACAAAATACCCCAAAAATCACCCTTTGCGCCCCCCTGGGGGGTTGCTGCCCCAAAGAGCAGATGTCAAACAAGTGAAAGTGTAATGTGCGTACCTTGAGGTACCCAAAACCTCATTCAGATCTTCCGGAACAGGGGGGGGGAGGGTCCACTATGGCTAACTCATGGTCTAATAGGTGGGTGAGTAATACGAGTAGGCAGGTTTATAAAATACCTCTTACTAGGTATAGGTACCTTTTTACCTTTGTAACATTTTGTAAAAACATCTTGCCTCTGTGCATCATCTTGTGCATCTTGCCTAAGATGTGTAAAAACATCTTGAAAGGTTAAAATGGCACGTAGGCTACAAGCAAAGATACTAATATACTGGCGCTACAAGGTAGGTAGGTACCTACCTACCTAGTACCTAATAACTCATCTTGCATGAAATATCTTGCTTGAAACGATCATTACATTGTATAAAATGGTTATAAAGGTACAAAATACTATATAACTAACTACAGATACCGATGATGATAGATTTGAATAACTTAAACTTACTCTTCCACTTCCTCCTCATCCGAGACCAAAGCCGCGGCTTCGGGTTTCTCAGCAAAGCAGATCTTGTAGACGGCCGCAACCAGAAGGGAGATCAGCATGCTTCCCCCCATAGCGATAACGACATTCATTGCGATTCCACTTGCCATTATTATAGTTGATTTGCAAAACTTTACAGTAATTTTAAAACAGTTTTTGAAGCTGATCTTTCGAGACGAGCTGGTGCGAAAAGATGGATGTGAGTGACTGATGAGAGGTTGGCAATGCATTGTGGGAAGATTTTGTTGTTACCAACAGAACAACATAAATCAAGCTACGGCTAGATTTCTTGATTCAAGCTGAGGAACTATATGAAAGATTCGATTACTCAGATAAGTGATTTTAGGAATTCTATATTAAGTGTGTAAGTTTTATAATATTTGAAACACTTAATAATAATCCCCGTATAATTTAGTTGTTAAGAATTAGCTACTTTTCAAAAGCTGCAGTTGGTGGTTGATATTTCTGATCTATGGAATGTTCTAGAATGTTCTAGAAGCTTTCATGATGGCACTTCCGGTCAAAATTGTTCCTACCTTAATCTAGCTGTACAATTATTAACGTCATCAAATAAAGTTTTAAAATATGTCAATATTCGAACATAAATCGAATTAGAATTTGAGCTGAATTTATAGTTTAGGTGGTACAACTGTTCCGTTGAATCCCGTTGACATGAGAAAGTTTCATGACGTACTTCCGGATTCGTCGGTAAAACAATGCTTATACGTCATATTCAAGGGATGCATACCGTATTATGAATCTGTGGGCCCGAGTTACGTAATATTATTGCATGAAATAATGACCAACGCAAAAGCCAGTGATCAAATTTAAAGAAAATAGCGCATCTAAGCGCTCGAGATATTTTTCTGGGGGGTTTTAGAACCCATATGCTGGGCTCGTGACTTAAACTCATGAAAACATAGGAGTGACGTCACGAAATTGGCGCGTCTGGGGTTGAAATAAGGAAAGCTCCATTGCTGTACGACTAAGACACATTTTTTTCTTTAAAAAAGCTTTATTTTTATTTTTTTTAATGTTATAGTATTCGAGTTTATACTACGGTTTATTTACATAGGAATATGCTGCATGAACGGAACTGTTAAGTGAAGTTGTAAAAAGATAGGCGAATTAAGTACAAAAACATCCATTTAAAAAATCCATTTAAAAATCCATGTAGGTATGACCATGAAGGTAAAATGACCTACTGTCGAGTTTTTAATGTAGGTACAGTAATTCACTTTCACAGAACCAATTATATGCAGTGTTGTGATTAGATATTTTTTTTTTTATCTAGATAAAGATAAAGATAACCTGCCAAAAAGTTATCTAGATAAAGATACATTTCCTAAAAATCATAATAATAGATAAAGATAAACATTTTATTTTTAGATAATTGTAATAGATAATATATATTTGTTTACCACCTACTACTACCAACTACAATTCCCTAATCATGTTCGAATCCTAAATTCGGAACTCGAGATTTTAAAAAATGAGATGATTTTACTTTTGCATATTATTATCTGACATTTGAGATCTGACATCTGACACAAATGCATTTTGAATTGTATATTTTTTATCTAGATAAATAGCAATATTTTTTAATCTGGATAAAGATAAAGATAACCAATTATTTAATTATCTAGACAAAAATAAATAAAAAATAATTATCTAGATAATTATCTAGATAATTTTATCTAGATAAGTCACAACACTGCTTATATGTCTATTATTATTATTATTATTATTATTATTATTATTAAGTCTATATTCTCAACAGAGCCAGGCTCCACTAGTGAGAATGTAATATAGAGAAGGGAGGAGAGGAAACCCGGTACCGGCATGTAGCCTACTCCTGACGAAAGATACCAAGGGGACCAACGGCTTAACGTCCCTTCCGAAGGACGGTGTAACATTCACAGCACGAGCCTCCACAACCCGCGCCGTCGAGAGACTGATAACAGGTGGAGGGAGGTCGTCACACTAACCCCCAAACACCCCAGTCCCTCTGGCCCAACGGCAGCAACCTGGCAAGGCAGAGTTGAATGGTCACCCATCCAATCGCTGACTGCGCTCAATGTTGCTTAACCTCGGTGATCTAACGAGAACCGAGGTATCCAACACACCAGCCGTCGGGTATAAACACACCAGCCGTCGGGTATAAAGCAATGAATCTAATGCAATGCAAGGATTTTATCACCTCGTAATGTGTTACTTCAAATTACCACATCATTCTCAAAGATCCATCAAAATGTACATCGCATAGTCAACCCCATTTCACCACATTTTGTACTTTAGAGGCAATAAACTGTAGTAATAATCTGGCATAGTACCTAATCGTTTTATATTTGCTGACATTGATTTCAAACTGCCTCTTTCCAAGAGGTTTTTCAAAGTCCTGGCCACACCGTTATAAAACTTATACATTTATATTTTTTCCTGATTTTTAGTTATTACTAACTACTAAATGTTAAAATTTTGTTTCGAGATTTCAGCTATTCAAATTAAAATATAATTTTAAAATTTAAACATATTGCAGTTAGTGGTGACAATTGTTGATTAATTTCAGTTTAATTCATGCACATTCACTTGGGGAAATAGATGCACATTACAAGGGCTGTACCGAAGAATGCAATTTGAGCATAACTTGCTACTAATTAAAATATACCGGTCAAATGCACACGGTGTTAAGAGTATAACTCTTCCTCTATACAGAGTATCACTCAACATTGTCTAAATCAGTCACAAGATATGTTAATGTATTTGCACGACCGTTGAACCCATCTCTCCAATAATATTCGGGCAAAATCATCATGTCACAGGCCGGTAAATTGGTTCTCAATCTCATCAATAGGTATAACATCCAGAATCTTATACACCCTTAGACTTCTATCTTTCGGTTCAACTATAAGGACAGTCTTTTAGGACATGATTTGATTACACAAAGTATTGGCTGTGAAGAAGTGGGTATTCAATCCCACAATATCTTTATTCTTTCCTAATACCAAAGGTTGGTGTTATTAGAGAGTTATGCCCAAAGTTGCATTACTTTCGGTACAGCCCTCGCATAAACATCACGTAGGCTACATCTATGAAATATTTATGTTGACACGACTTTAAGGAAATAATAACTTATGTAGTCATACATGAGATTAGATCATACCTTGATCAACATTTTGATTGATGAGAAAATTGAATGTGCATTGCATGGTGTATATAAGGTGATAAGGTGTCATTGTTCAACATTCAATACAGACTTTTGAAAGTATTTTGTTGTCGCTACTCTAGATTTCTTATTGAGATTGATCGGATCTTGAACCACCCTCCTCCCCCCCCCAACCCTCTGACATTTACATCAGAACACCCCACCATCAACCACCAATCCTCAAAGCAAACAAAAACCAACTCAAGAATGATATTCTCTACTCAGTCTGTGTGTGTACTCCTAATCCCTTCAAACTTGAAGATTGAAAGGGACTATTGGGAAAACAATTTCGAATGCTTTAAAAGGCCATCCATTTGTAGCGATCGAACAATACAAATAGTTTCTAAAACTGTACAGATACATTCTCAAAATTAGACAAATTTAATATGCAATTAGATTCAGTACGCTGCTGTTCTTCTCTTTCACCTTCTCATGCTATAAAACTGATCGAACTGATCAAGCCAGAGATGGTGTATTTGAGAAAATTAATTTGAGTTTAATATGTAGGTAGGTATTAGCATTAAAATGTTATCTGTTGCATTATTCCCAAAAGCATTTCTGCATAGAAATCAATTTCAGGGATTTTATCAAAAGTACGTGATTGGATGCATGGATTGAATCGGATTAATTCAAGAATCTTGATATTGAAAATGATAAATGAAGCGAGAGACTGGCCTGATAGCGTTCGATTCTTCCCCAAATGTATCGGGCATGTAGTATATTTGATCATAATGGATGGCAGTAACTTTCTGTCACCATAATATCATAAATCGATTATATGTTCGCTATGTAACACTGTCTGTCGTTCCAAAACTGGATAATGATGTTTAGGCTGAGTTTAATAAACTCTGCTCGTAAATGTTATGTTCCTCATAAACCCAGACGATCGGACGTTTATTATTGGTATGTATCGATTGTAGGTATAATGTTGTATCGGCGATCGGATGATTTCTTATCAATGTGTTCTTTATCATCATCATCAGAGGAGTTGATCAACATAGCCATTCAAACGGCTATAAATAAAATAATTCTATCACAGAAATAATAACTAACAATAATTATTATTTGTAATAGTTTGACGACGTTCAAAGCAATTTTAGCTAATGAACTGATGAATTGATCTACATGTATCATATGCTTTTAATTAATTATTCTCTGCATTCCTGTGTATTTATGTGTTTAATGTATTGGGTTTTACTATATTTACACTTGTGGAATGCAAATTCTGTGGTAAATAAAGGCTTAAATAATAATAATCGGTATAGAAGATCGCCCCTGGACCATTGTCTGATTACTACACTGTGCCGTCGAATAGAGTATAAAATGAACAATCGAAAGGAAGTTACCACGTTTACTGACTGTTTAAAATTGTGTTTTGCTTTTTATTTTACTTATTTTCAAAACTCAAAAGTATAATTGTCACGAGAAAGAATAAAGCATTTTATAAGAAGAAGAACTATTAGGTAACTTACCACTTACAGCTGTTGTATAGATAGGTACATGCTTGAAGGTTGTACGATCAAATTGGGATAATCATTGGTTTTAAAAAAATGTTTACTTACTCAAATATTCAACTAAATCTCTACTTCGTCCCCCCTTTGAAAAGATTTTTTTTGAAATGAAACTTCTATAGACGGTAATTTGCCCTCTTGAGAATGTTTAAATTTTAATTTTAGGTCACCTGCTTTAAACTAAAACGTTACCTAGGTACTTTAAATTATATTATTGCAATCATGTAATATTGTCCTATTTTGTCTGAAAAACATAAAATAAAAATACCTACACTTAACAACGGAAGACAGAACTCAACTCTCTTAAAATGAGCAGAAAAACACATACAACAATATAGGACAAAATAATGGAAGCATAATGGTATTAATGTACAGATACCCATATGAAATAATTTACACATGAATATTGTTCGAGTAATAATTTATTTTTATAAATAACATATAATTTAGATGTTGGCGTGTATTTTGTAATAAGTATTCAAAATACAAGTAGGTATACACATTTGTCGATATATATATTACATTGAAAAAATAACAATTGTCGTTCAAACAATGTTTCGAAGACCGCTTTGATTTAATAGATGAAACGATTAGGTAATGCAATGTAGAAATACCGTAAACTTATGTACATAAGGAAACATTACTCTATATCGAAGATGAAAACTCAGACAGTCATTTAAATTACTTATGAATAACAACAATATCAAAGCGAATTACTTGCATGTTGTTGCATACCTTAAAGTAGGCACCCAAATAGGATAATTAAAATAAACTAGTTTCATTCGATGAAACTATGCACTTATATTCAGAGCTAAGGTACATTTAACCACAGACAAAGATTTAACCAAAAGTAAATACCTACAGACCTCAAGTCCAGACTGACCACATTGTAAGACACAGTGAAATAATAATATACATACCTCTTTGCAAACTTCAAGTTACAAGTCTCATTTGATATTCCAATATCATATAATTTCGCAGTATTTGAGTCACATAGTTGTTATTTCAAATTAAATGTGACTTCATCACAATCTCTTCATTATATTTTCATAATGCTTCACATAGGATTGAAACTGATATGTGAAAGACAGCTATGAGCATAAAAGATCCGATTAGGTATTTTAGTGCAATGTAGAAATACCGTAAACTTATGTACATAAGGAAACATTACTCTATCACGAAGATGAAAACTCAAGACTGTCATATAAATTACTTATATGAATAACAACAATATCAGAGCGAAATACTTGCATGTTGTTCCATACCATAAAGTAGGTACCCAAATAGGAAAATTAAAATAAACTAGTTTCATTCAATGGAACTATGCACTATATTCAGAGCTAAGGTATACTCGGCCAAACAAAACTTGAACGTTGACCAAATTTGAATGACTGCTGGTCATGTCCCATAACCAATCAAAGCTTGTTATTATCATTGAAATGTGAAGTCACCTACTAGAGTGAGACAATGAGATCGCTTAGACTGACTTCTGATGGTGCGATCTTACATTTATCAGCCTATCAGATTTATTGAACGTTCAAGTTTTGTTTGGCCAAGTCTACATTCAACCACAGACAAAGATCTAACCAAAAGTAATCGAAGTGTCTATTCGCACCGACACCTAACACCGAAAAATACCGAAATTTCGCACCAACATCGATTAAAATGGATTTTACTCGAACAGCTGGTAGAACCCGATCGTCTGCTCATCATCTGATACTGTCGGTGCGAATAGCGTTTTAATCGATGTCGGTACGAAATGTCGATTTGGTGTTTCGTGTTGGTGCGAATAGTCGGTTCCGCGCGGTCTGTTCTATTCGCACCTACACCGAACACCGAAATTCGGTGCGAATAGGACCGGCCTTATACCTACAGACCTCAAATTCAGACTGACCACATTGTAAGACACAGTGAAATAATATACATACCTACTTTGCAAACTTTAAGTTACAAGTCTCATTTGATATTCCAATATCATATAATTTCACAGTATTTGAGTCACATAGTTGTTATTTAAAATTAAAAGTGACTTAATCACAATCTCTTCATTATATTTTCATAATGATTAACATAGGATTGAAACTGATATGTGAAAGACAGCTATGAGCATAAAAGATACATCCTTGAAGACTAGATAGTTTAGCTAGTTTCGCGAAAAATGATCAGCAGAAAACATCGGAATGCATACAAAGGTGCGGCAAGATATTTGTATCACAAATACATTAAATATTACTGCAGAATATCAACATTTCTTAAAGTGTACCAAATATAAAATAAGAAAAAAAATCATGTCATATTGTTAAATATTCACTACGGCTTTAGTCATTAGTTTGTTCGTTTTCCTTCTCAAGTGTTTTCTATACATTTATTTATTTGGCTTTTATAATGGATATTTTCGTTTGCATATTATTTTAGCATTTTTGGGCACTTGTACTACAGAGACTGTGCTAACAGCAAAACACTACTATTTCCAGAGGCGGACTGGGCTGAAACACCCCTTAAAACAAAATAGAAAAATAAATAGTTATATGCAAAAGGAGAAAGAAAGTTTGTATATGTGAAAGAAGGTCAGTAAAATAAGAAAAAGGGTCCACAAAGGATACAGGCCCGGGATGCAATTGCATGAGGTTCAGGGGAAGAACGCTATAAGTCACATGCGGATGAAACTGAGATAAATGAAGTTTTATGTTGAAAGTTGTATCTATCTTCCAAACAGATCGATATTTCAAGTGCTTTTTTCAAGACTTTGTGGCAATATTTTCTAAAAACCGAGGGAATATTCTGAAAGCTCATAAAAATTACTGCATTTTAAAATAATAATTTTTTCACAAAATTGACTTATAGCGTTCTTTCCCTGTACCCTTCAAATGTAAATAATATTATTTAATAATTATCTGTATGTTGCCAGTGGTAGGTAGTGTTTGACCATTTATCACATACAACTTAGGTCCTTTCCTACTATTATTAGCAAGAGAGCAATCCTCACTTTGTGAGGTGGTGTAAAGTGTGAACATTGGCCAATAATTCAATCAACATAATGTGAGGATTAGCCAATGGGCAAGGTTTCTGATTAAGAGCACTAAGTTGCTTTTGTACAGAAAATTTAGCAGTGTTGTTATAGCAGCCCAGTTCATGAGGTCAAAATGTCACAAGATCTTAAACATTTAGTCAGCCATCCAGCACGTGGAACTTATTGTAGCAAGTTCATTGCTTTACTAGGTACCTGTAACATTATTATCTGTACCTCAGAGGTGGAAGGTCCAATATCCATTTCAATTATTCTTTAGATGAGCTCAAAACCCATTCTACATCCACCCAATCATATTTGTAGTAGTGACGTGACGTGAGAAAAGTGCAAAGGGTAGTTCTGAGTTATCGCTAATCTAAGTCATAAATCATAATGCGCAAAAACACACTTCCTTTATTTATTTCACTCTTTGCAAGTGTAAACTTTGTTGTATGTAGACCATTAGATGTGATTAAGATGTGCAGAAACCTTTTATTTTAAATAGCCTGGAAAATATTGTCAATAAAATTAACCATAAACAAAATCTACAAACGAAGTCCCTTATCCGCATCACATCACCTGTTAACTACAGTCAAATTGCAATTGATTGAGCGTGATAACATGAAATCAAAAAGTGGGAAACGCAAAATCTAGAAAATGGATTTCAGGCAGTTCTACCTCTGGGGTACAGTTATAAATAAAATGCTTATTGCGCTAATATATCCGTTACATTTGCTAAGTTTTGAAAGAATTTACGTTTCTATACATTTTCAGCAAGGTAGAGGCAAATTGCTGTTCTATCACATATCACATTATCCTTTGTGCATACCCTCATTTCCTAATTACACTTTTCATTTAATATCCATAATAAATGCAGACGAATACCTGTACACAAAGACAATCACAGTGTTGGCGTACCTACAGTAAAATATTAGAGCTGATAAATATTAAGCCCCAACTAATTAATACTTTCCTGACTTTGGGTTTAGAAAATGTTTTGACATAGGTACCTAATACAGCACTAATTTGAATATTCCCATCAATAATACATTAGGATGCTTAAATAGTACGAATTGTTACGTTACCTACATTGAACTCTCTAGACATCTTAATTCTTCGATTCTGTTGAATAAAAAATATACCAAACTAGAGATCTAGTGTCTGTTATATGAGCTTAAAAAGGATTTCACCATTATGACATGATACTAGCACCAACACTTTCATGTTTGATCAATTGACTGCTATGAAAATATATTAGGCAGGCAAATTAAACTTACAAAATTACTTGCAAAACTGATAACAATATATTCCCTTTCAGTTCTACAGTTTATTGTAATTAAATTTTGATTACCATACAATTTTGTTAATGTGTCAACACAACACTATGAGTATCAGACTTCTCACATCAAAGTATTGCATTGCTTTGCTACATAGTTTGCATGTAGCTATAAAGTTATTTGTAAATAAACCTAAACACTACAGAAAAATCCCTCTCACAACTAAACGTTGTGATTGTGAATCCATTACCAATGAATGAAGCAATGACAAAGGATATTTCAAGCAACAAAGTGAGATCAAGTAAACTCCATATAATGGCTTGCACATTTTAAATTTAAATGTTGGAGTCTCTCTTTAACTCCAACTTTGCTGCTTGAACATTACTATATTTTTAATGGTATGCAGTCACAATAAAAATAAATAAGATTTAGTAATGACAGGGATCCATCTCATAGTGCCATCATACATACATGATACACTTCATTCCACTTTAAGGCAAGTATCGTACAAGTGGCGACTAAATCGCCTTTAAATCTTCCTTCACCTTATGAAGCATCAACTTCAGGGATGTTATGGCATCTTCAGCACTGTCATGACCAGCATCTGTACCGAGACAAAAAATGAGATGTAGCAGACAAGCTTGGTTCTCTTAACAAAGTTCACAGACATTATTGACGTATACCTACTGTGAAGAAATATGTCTACAATAAAATCAAATACAATTGATCAGATAGCTTACGATTCACCTAGACACAATATTAGGTATACATTATCTAGCTTCGTATTTATTACTTTCTTATGCTTACTTTTGCTTGCTTTACATTATTATTTAACATATTGTCAAAACCAAAAAAGTAATATGGTGGTTTACTACGGTGTGATGTACCTACAATTTTTAGAACACTTTTTAGAAAGATCTGCTTAGTCTATGCAAGAGTAAGACTGGTATCTAAATGTATCATACTATTATTTATACAAAAAGAATTAATAATTTGTCTCAAAAATATGTAGGTACACACATAATAAGTTCACGAGTAAATATTACGATGATAAAAAGATGAAACCTTTCTTGGAAATGTTTCCTCAAAGGCTACCAGAAGTCAACTTATCTTAGTTTATAAAGAAGACATTGTACAACCGGCCCTAAGTAACGTTATTTCATAGTTACCATTTTGCTGTATCACAGTTCCCAGTATGTCGACCGCAAGAGTACGTAATCCTTTCTTAAACGGAGGTCCTCGCGAGTGAGGGTAAACGACGCTGGTATCCACAACTGTTTCATGTACAAGCTGAAAACAATTAAACAATTAAGTTAAATGTTTCCTGCTTACTTACATCTAATACAGCTAAGCACAGCTAAGCTTGCTGCTAATTAGTAATTTATGAACAATTTATGAGTTTTCAAACGTTCATTAAAATATTTCGATGGTTGAGCAACAGGAAAACATAGGGTGTCCAATCGTCCCGATTTTGCCGGGACAGTCCCGTTTTCTAGCAACCTGTCCCGCTGTCCACACGACCATCACGCGGGACGCCTTTTGTCCCGATTTTTTACATGTTACCGTGTTTTCGTAACTTCATAATTGGCCGCGCGGCGAATAGTCTGCTGTGCCTCTAGGTCTGTTCGTTCGTTCTACACTAGTGACGCAGGAATTACAATGGCCGACACTCGCCCTATGCCGAGTGTGGAAAGTGTCTACACCACTCACACTTTTTGTCGGTTGAACAGTTCAAGTGTAGCCAGTGCAGAGCGAACGAACAGACCTTCTCTCTATTGTCTGCGCAGTGAATGAACAGTTTGTTCACAGCCTTCTCGAGTCTCGAGTCTCGACAGCCAGCTGACTTTGTCCAATTTGCTTTGACTGTTATGGACATGGTCTTTGTTTGCTTTCCTTGGTGCTTGTTTGTATACCTACCTACTGAATTTTATCTGCTTGTCGTTTTCTTCAAAAATCATTTCCATTACATATTTCCACCATTCCCCAAATCTCTTTTATAAAGACGACCAAATACCATAGAAAAACGGGGAAAAAATCCCGGGGATGTGCGCCCCGGACACGCATTGTGCTGGGGGGCCCTCCCCCCAGACCCCTTATTGTAAACCAAAACCGTCCCGATTTTCCAAATTCTAAATATGGACACCCTAGGAAAACAGGAAGTTTTCGAAACCTCTGTACCACCTTCACTTTACATTATCAGAGTTGGCTGTACTCGAAGGTAAACATTGGAGCTATAATATTTCCTAAATATCGTTATAACTTTTGCACCATTCAAATTATGAAATACGAGAATGTGAAAAATAATTATTAATTAGCCTAATAGTCTAATACTAGTCAACATTAGAAATATAAATACCATCTTATAAATAAAGACAATATTTGAACCCAAACTCGTGGAAAATCCTTAAAAAATAAAGGAATTTAAATTATATGTAAGTTTGGGTACAAATATTGGTTTGGAAAGATGGTGTTTATACTTTTTGTTAAGATCGACTAAAAAATTAACTACATAAATTATTTTTCACATTTTTCGTAAATTGATTGGTACAAAAGTTATGACGATTTTTGGAAATATAATCTCCAATGTTTACTTCGAGTGCTGCCGACTCTTAAAGTTAAACTACTACAAGTTACCTTCATAACACGAAGATCGCTGTCCAAACTATGGCCAATTAGGATTGTCTTATCATTAAACAATACAAGTAGAGCTGCTTGTATCTCTGGAAGAGTCTTGGTTACTCCTTGCATCATCTCTGCAGTTATTCCACTGAAACTAAATACAGACAAACTATATAAATACCTTTGTTCTGTACACATGTACTGTTTTATTTACATCATTTAAGCATTTACTTGTGCTAGCTTCAAAGAAAAAGTGGGCCTCTGGTCATACTAACATATATGGGAATCATAGTTCATAATGAAGTGCAATATGAACTTATGAGGCAGAAGCGGAATTAGCCTTTCAAATGAATGTCACAACAATAAACCTTGGAGTTTAAGGAATAACCCGAGCCCATAAAACATCAGTAGGTACTTGGTAGGTATGTACAATAGACTATTTCCACTCAGATTCTGATTGCAATATATCTGTCAATTACATATTTATCACACATTCACTAAAAATTATGTCTGTTTCTAAATCAAATGAAATTACTCTACCTGGTTGCATAGTCCAAGATAGGATTCGGCGGCTGAACAAACGAATCGATAACAGTTCTAAGATCGCGATCGATGACTGTAATGCGAGCCAGCTCAATGCCTCGAGTAGTGTACACCATCTCGCAGTCTAAAGCATATACTCCGTAATCTCCATCGTCGGGAGTGTTATTGCATGGGCGCGTTTTCATAAAACCAGTATTGTTCAACTTGAACGTTGAAAAGATGTGGCAGTCGTGCGAGGCACAGCCTGATGTGTTCACATCTGCCTTACAGCAATTGTAGAGAGCTAAATCAAGGAGAAGCAAGTGTAAATTAAATCATCAAGTATACTCATAGAGTCATAGATGCCGAAGTGTTAAATGCTACAGTATCTAGAAATAAGCGAGTCAACTTAAAGAACCGATAAGAGTAATACAGGTTCAAGCTTTCAACTAACTAGTAATACACCATGGGCCAGGCAATGACCCAGCAGTACTCAGAAACTTACCCATAAATATTTAATAATAAAAAAGTAGAACTTACATCGAATGGACTTTGCTGGATGGTAAATACACTTTTCATTGTTTGTCTGGAGACCCCTCTTATCTATGGTGTATTCCTTGTGACAGCGGATGCATTGACGACGGTTACCATGGAACGGCAATTCCTTCTCATACATTGGTTTAGCAATGGCCAGTCCACTGGTTACAGGGTGTAAGAATGGAAACCCATTTAGCTCCAATTCTGCTCGAGTTAACACGTACTTTTCCAAATACGGATATATATTAACTTCCTCAATAACGACCTTTTCAGCTTTCTGAACAGACCAGGAGCCTTTAACATGACCTTCTAATACTTTTGAATGTTGGATGCTGTCCAAGCTGCGATACGACTTTGTCAATCCTCTTTCTGTAAACATCACATAATATTATAATCAACATCAAGAATTGCTTAGGTATTTTTGGAAAATTTATTATAATGGTTATCATCAAGTTCAAGCATCACTAATCAGGCGAACGTCAACTTAGGCCGGGTAGGACCAACTTTGGATTAGCTAACTATCGATGGTTAGTGGGCAAATAGCCAATGAATCCAGTTGGCGCGAATTCCACAGCCATAGTCAGGGTTGGGTAGTGACGCGTCTAAAATAATATTAGACATACACGTCTAAAATACACGTCTAATATGTAGAATATGTAGAATATTCACGTCGTAAATTATTTTCTTCATATTTAATGCCAATCACACTCCTCCACCTTGTTTCCACTCTGATGGAAAGTTTCAAATTTTTGCATTAAATGATCAACTTTTTAACTTAGTCTTATAGGCATATCAATTATCATTTATCAATAAAGATTTTGTCAATCCTAGGTTGCAGTTTATAATGTTGATCAGGGGTGTGCAAATGGTGATTAAATTTACTTTGATGCGAATATCAAATAATTGACACAAAATATTTCGAAGATCGAAGCGAATATTTTGTTTTTAATATTCAAAACAATGTTCCAAATATCTTATTTTTAAATATTGGGAACACCCACCCCCTGACCCATTGTATGGATGGAACCAGCGGATAGATTATTATTATTAATTTTAAATATTTACACGCCCCTAGGTACTTCAAACTGAAAATACATTTACCTATTATCATTATGCTAATAGTGCCTTGATGTAGACTGACAATCAAAATTTATTTCCTGATCCACATGTTGTTGAGAAACTAGGTAATTACTTAATATTCTAAGAAGACACCATATTGTAATTAATTTATAATCAAACTACATGTCGATTACTGCAACCCTATAACTTCCTACAAATTTTAATTTTAGACGTGTAAAATATGTCGCAAAATATAATTTACGACGTGTAATATTAGACGCGTATTATACTAGGTATTATACCCATTTTAGACGTCGAGTATTATACCTACCCAACCCTGGCCAAAGTGCCACAGCCACAATTCCATAGTGAATGGGATTCACTAAATTACACTTACCATCGATAGTTAACTTAATCCAAAGTTGGTCCTACCCGGCCTTAGGTATTGAAATAGGCATCCCAAAAGGAAATTGACTAGAGGACTAGTCCATCCCACCCTAACATGGTAGTAGAATGAGATTGTTTTACTTCGATAACATGTATAGTATATTTCCAATATTGCTTTTGTGTACATTCATTGCTCGACTTGAATAAGAAGGACAGTCATAAGTGCTGTAGGAGTTACTTGACATCACTTGACATGGAATCTATCCTCTTGACATTGCTGAGAGATTCCACTGACACATTAGAGTGGAACAGACTGTAAACCACACTAGACACACTAGACCAGTGGTACTCAACCTGCGGCCCGCGGGACTAATTTTTGTGGCCCCCCAGTTGATGTTTCAAATACCTACTTATCACAAAATGTATGTACACTGTGAAAATAATATTTTAAAAAATAATGACTTCTCGTTTCATTTGAGAGAAATTTGAGAGCCGCCATGTTATTACCCAATCGTCAGGCTGAAAATGTGACGAATGCTAAATGTAACTTCATACTTGTTGCAACGAAAATGAAGCCTTTTACCAATTTTGAAAATTGTAAAAGAGTGTATTGTTTTGGCGTGTGAAACATTGTTCGATTCGTTTCCTAATAAACAATACACTGAATGAAGCAGGCACGTAGGAAGCAGACTGCAGGGTGCTAGTAGGGTGCTAGATGACTGACCACCCACTCTCAATACAAAATTAAGTTTAGGGTCCCAAAATCACTTAAATTGCTTCAAATTCTAAAACAAAACGCCCTGCGGGGCAACAATTGGAGGGTAGTTTGCTTCAGTTTGTGTTTTTTAGAGCCAGAATCACTTTTAAATTAAATTCTAAAAAAAACGCCCTTATCATTTGAGCATTATTGTACTTTTTTTTAAAAGTGCGGCCCGCCAACAAAAGCAAAATTGTATTATTGCCTATTGGCCCGCAAGTCAAAAAGGTTGAATACCACTGCACTAGACCATACTCTATGTCTCAGTATTAGGATTGTTGATTGTTGCATAAAAAAGAATCAGCAATAAAAAAAAACATTAGTTTTACTGTTTAAAAAATGCCCAGCTGGACAGGTAAGGTAACAATGTCATATCATGTCATGTGGTCACCCTTACAAAGCAATTATTAATATTCATAAGGCAAGGTCTCAGAATAAATTGGTAACTTGCAAGAGCTGTACCGAAAGTAATGGGCATAACTTTGCTATTTTTTGAAATGTCTTGTTCAAATTGCACATGGTGATAGAGTAACTCTTCCTCTTTACAATGGTATGATCACTCAACAATCTCTGAGAGACAAGAGATGCGCTTGCGCGATAGTTGAACCAAACACTACAATAATATTCGCAAAAATCAGCTTATGTGTGGCAATAACACAGGGGTTTGGCGGATTGGGCCGGTCTATTGGTTACCATCCATGTAACATCCATAATCTTACATCCTTGAACTTCTACCTTCAGTTTAACTAAAGACAGTCTTTGGGAACCCAATTTGATTACACAAACAAAGTTTTGGCTGTGAAGGAGTGGGTAAAACAGCCCCCACATGTTTTTGCCTGAATATATTTGGAGAGTTGGGTTCAACTATCGTGAAAATGCATTTCTTGTAACTCAGACAATTTTGA
>OW203763.1:25913389-26010338 GCA_934045905.1 Leuctra nigra | reverse complement strand
AACCGGTCATACAACCCCTCACGCGCTCGAGCAGGGGCTCGGGAGTGGTTGACCGGCGAGCGACGGAACTGGTTGTGTTGTGTGTTGTCAGAGAGAGAGACGTTTCTAGAAGCCGACGCAGGCAACTGATTTTTGTACAGAGAAAGAGTGTTGATGATTATTATTTGTCGGACTGTCTTACGACGACTTGTGCTGTGGGATTAAGAGTTATTAAAAGTGTTGTTCAAGTGTGATTGTGTTCAAGGTGTTTGTTTTACGAGCTTCGTGCTTCCTCGTACCCCAGAAGCACGTGGCGCCCATCCCCGTCCGCCAGCGTTCCCCCACCCACCCCATTCCACCGTTAAGAAGGGGCAAACGTTATAACTGGCGCCCGACGTGGGACCGAAATTTTGAAAATGGATTACACACGACTGACGCGTGACGAGATCGAGTATGAGTTGAAGATACGCGGACTAGGCGAGGGACTGACCACCGTTGCCGAAATGAAAACCGTCCTCGCCCAGGCCCTCAAGACCGAGAAGGAGGGGAAGAGCACCTGCCCGCAAGAAACCACTCTGGATCCGGAAGAGGAGCTTGAAACGTGCAAGATGAAAATAGCGGACCTGAATACAGCGATTACCAACTACAGCGGTTCGTCCAAGGCGGATTCGGAGTACAAACGAATAGAAACACGTTTGGGACACATCTTGCGCCGGCTCGGAAGGGTGAGTGCACTCATCGCGGACGTGTGTACAAGACGAACGGAGCTGATTCAGGAAGCAGCCAAGTGCGGGGACAAGCTTAAGGAAAAACTGCTTTCAGACCCGTTAGCTATATTGGCGGCCAATAAAACGTTGTCAGATGCCTTGGCTAAGTTAGCAACCGGCGAGACCAGTGCCAGGAAAAAGTATGTTCCAGCCAGAGACTGGGGAGTTACCTTTACGGGGGACGGCCGTGGGTTGAGTGTAAGCGCCTTCCTGGAACGCATAGAAGAATTATGTGAGTCCAGACTACGATCGAAGGAAGACTTACTAGTGGAAGCAATGGATTTATTCGACGGCTCAGCATTAGTATGGTACCGATCCATTAGGCGGCAGCTCGGCTCCTGGGAAGACCTCACGCAAAAACTACGAGAAGAGTTCCTATCACCCGACTATGACGAGGAGTTACTCGACGAAATTAAGAAGCGAACTCAAGGACCGGAGGAAACCATTGGAATCTACGTCGCCTTCATGAGGAACTACATGGCGCGGCTGCAGACACCTTTGGCCGAATCCGTCCAGCTAAGTATAATTCGGAAAAACTTAGACCCGTTTTATGTGGACAGGTTAAGTTTGCAGCAGATCGAGTCCGTGGCCGACCTTCTTAGCCTGGGACGGAAGCTGGAGTACAGCCGGCAACGGGTACGCAAATTTCAGCATCCCGTGCAGCAGAAGGATTCTATCGAACCTGACCTGGCCTACCATGGACGCCGAAGACTGCCAGATCGTCCAGGCCCGAACGTCGGTGCGGTACAGGAAGAGAATCTAGCGGACGTCTCCACAGCGACCTCGAGAGGCAGCAGAGGGCCATGTTGGAACTGTCAAGGTACCGACCACACCTATCGCGATTGTTTGGCAAAAAGGTCAGTGTTCTGTTATGGTTGTGGTGCAGCAAACGTTTTGAAGCCAAATTGTATCCCTTGCCGTGAACGTGCGGGAAAAGCAGCAGCGGGTCGAGTGTAGGGCGGACTCCTCCTGCAAAGCTGATATGTTCGCCTCCTAACGAAGAGTGGTGTGACTGGTTAGACGTGGTAGCCAATCATAGTCTTCGAGCCAAGCTGGACCATATCCTGGCATCGGCAGGGAATGATAGTCGGCCTAGCCTGAAGGTACACGTGTTGGGGATAGCAATGCAGGGTCTTCTGGATTCCGGAGCATCAAGAACGATTCTTGGTCGGGGCGGCTGGGAGAAGATCAAAGCACTTCATCCTCCTCTTCGGAAAATGGAAGCAGGTATGGTGCGCGTTGCTGATGGACGTTCTTGTCAAGTGTTAGGAGAGGCTGATCTGCCGATTGAATTAGATGGGAGAGTAAAAGTTTTACCAATTTTGGTAGTCCCATTACTGGAGCGTGCCTTATACTTAGGGATCGACTTTTGGAAGACAATGAGGTTTGTCCCCGATGTAGCGCAGGGTACCTGGACCTTTAGTGATAGTGGAGAAATACCCCGGGTAGCCGAGTGTACTCAAATCAAGGACAGACTCTCACCCAAGGAAAGAATTCAGTTGGAGAAGATGGTGACAGATTTGATGGCTCTCCCACAGGATAAGCTAGGGGTAACAGGTTTAGTGCATCATAAGATCGATACAGGAGATGCGGCTCCCATCAAACAACGGTACTACCCTTATTCACCGGTCATACAGAAGCAGATTAATAAGGAACTCGACGAAATGTTAAGGGACGGAGTAGTCGAACCTTCAACCAGTGCATGGAGTTCACCTATTATGCTAGTAGAGAAACCAGATTCCAAGGCCTTTAGGGTATGCATAGACTTCAGAAGAGTGAATGCAGTGACCAAACGTGACGCATATCCTTTGCCGTACGTGTCAGCTATCTTGGACCGGTTAAGGAATGCAACGTACATGTCCTCCCTAGACCTGAAAACGGCGTATTGGCAAGTGCCCCTGGAAGAAGAGAGCAAGGAAAAGACGGCATTTGCAGTGGCGGGCCGGGGTCTTTTCCAATTCCGGCGGATGCCCTTCGGGTTGCATAATTCTCCAGCAACGTGGCAACGTTTAATAGACCGAGTATTAGGCCCAGAACTAGATCCCCACGTATTTGTGTATCTAGATGACGTGATAATTGTTACTCCTACTTTTGAAGCACACTTCGAGGTTCTACAGAAGGTGTTGCAGAAGTTGAAGGCGGCGGGCCTGACATTAAATAAGGACAAATGTCAATTTGGCCGTTCAGAGTTGAAGTACCTTGGGTACATGGTTGATGAGGGGGGTTTACGCGTGAACACTGAAAAGGTTACGGCGATGATTAACTACCCGACGCCCAAGAATGTTACTGAAGTTAGACGTTTCATTGGACTGGCAAGTTGGTACCGACGTTTCGTACCAGATTTCGCCACGAAAATGGTACCACTGAATGAGTTGACTAAAGGGGTGCGAAAGGGCCAAAGAAATCCGCCCTGGAAGTGGGAGGAAAAGCATGATCTCGCTTTTCGACAAATCAAGAGCCATTTAGTAGAAGCTCCCCTCCTCACCTGTCCCGACTTCAACCGGCCATTTCTGATACAAACTGACGCTTCAGAAGTGGGTCTGGGAGCAGTTATCTCACAAGAGTTTGAAGATGGAGAAAAGGTCATTGCGTATGCCAGCCGGTCATTGACAAAGAGTGAACGGGTCTACACCACCACGGAATTGGAGTGCTTAGCGGTGGTCTGGGCAGTGGAGAAATTTAGACCGTATGTGGAAGGCTCTCCATTCACAGTCATCACGGACCATCATTCCTTAATCTGGCTACATAACCTCAAAGACCCGAGAGGACGGCTCGCTCGTTGGGCGATTAGGCTGCAACAGTACTCGTTCGAAATTCTGCATAGACCCGGGAGGAACCATGCTGTACCGGATGCCTTGTCGAGATCCGTGGGACTTCTGGAGTCTATTGAAATCACCAAGGACGACCATGATGACTGGTATACGGCCCAACTCAAGAAAGTAAGGGATTATCCTCAAAATTATCCGAACTGGAAGGCTGAAGATGATAAGTTGTGGAAGCGTTTACTACGAAGAAAAAAACAGTTCCTACTAACTCCAGAAGACGAAGGCTGGAGGATGGTAGTTCCGAGATCACTGCGGAAAAGTCTTCTAGTAGAATACCATGATCAGCCGACAGCCGGGCATCTGGGAACCTTTAAGACTATCAAGAGGATATCCGAAACGTACTACTGGCCAGGCATGGCCGCCGACATCAGTCGTTATGTCCAGAAGTGCAAGGTCTGCCAATCCCTCAAGCCTGTGCAACAACTACCAGCGGGGTTGATGGGAAGCCAACGGGAAGTCACCAATCCTTGGCAAATGATCTCCACAGATTTGATGGGCCCTTTCCCGGTTTCCTCTAAACAAAACCGGTTCCTGTTAGTGATTGCCGACTGTTTCACCAAATATACCTTACTCTTCCCGTTACGAACTGCAACTGCAGAGAAGATAGCCCAAATCATGGAGCATGAAGTGTTTCTCGTGTATGGAGCTCCCCAATATGTGATCTGCGACAACGGAACTCAGTACACCAGTAAACAGTTTGTGGATAAAGTTACCGGCTATGGGGGGAAAATCCTTTACAACCCAAATTACCACCCGCAAGCGAACCCGACAGAGAGAATCAATCGCGTCCTGAAGACGATGATAGCGTCGTACGTGAAGGATAACCATCGGAGTTGGGACAAGAATTTACCACAGTTGAGGCACGCCATCTGTACGGCGACACACGAAGCGACGGGTTTCACACCCGCTTTTCTCAACTTTGGCCGAGAACTCTTCTTGTCCGGGACGTCGTACCGCAAGTTGGAAGAAGATGGTTACGCTCCGAGGATGGGTCCACGTGAACCTCGGGCCAAGCTATTAAAGGAACTTCCCGCACTCTACGCCGAGGTTACTGATAGACTCCAAAGAGCCCACGAGAAGAACAGCCGGATCTACAACCTCCGTCGCCGTCCACTGCAATTTCAACCAGGAGATGTTGTTTGGAGAAAGACTTTTCCCCAATCAGATGCCGCGCGCTACTTCACGGCGAAGTTAGCACCGAAGTATACGCGGTGCTTCATCCACAAGCGGGTGTCCAACCTAGTCTACGAGCTGCGGGAGGAAGATGGGCGAGTACTTCCAACCAGGTGGCACGTACAAGATCTCAAGCCGGATGCGACGCCCGAAGCAGAAGATAATTTATAAAATAAATTCTTAAAAGAGGAAAAGGTGGAGTTTGTAACATGTAAACTGAGGGAGGGCGGCCGCCCGAGGTCAACCGGTCATACAACCCCTCACGCGCTCGAGCAGGGGCTCGGGAGTGGTTGACCGGCGAGCGACGGAACTGGTTGTGTTGTGTGTTGTCAGAGAGAGAGACGTTTCTAGAAGCCGACGCAGGCAACTGATTTTTGTACAGAGAAAGAGTGTTGATGATTATTATTTGTCGGACTGTCTTACGACGACTTGTGCTGTGGGATTAAGAGTTATTAAAAGTGTTGTTCAAGTGTGATTGTGTTCAAGGTGTTTGTTTTACGAGCTTCGTGCTTCCTCGTACCCCAGAAGCACGTGGCGCCCATCCCCGTCCGCCAGCGTTCCCCCACCCACCCCATTCCACCGTTAAGAAGGGGCAAACGTTATAAATGTTTCAAATTTTTATTGGGGTTTTAAATAAATAGTGTACCTAATGGTAATAATTGTACCTCAAGTGATTATTGTGGCAGGTCACACAACACAAAAGTGATTTTTGTATTATTCATTGCCAAGAAGTTTATCCTATCAATTTACAAATTCTTCATTGAATCTATCTTTCTTTTTTTTAGGGATCACTCTGTGCCAAAAATTCAATTTTTAAAATTTTTGTAAAGACTGTTATTTGCAGCTATCTGCTATTGCAGTTATTTACATAAATAGTTCTTGTGTAGTAGGTAGAAACTATTTGCTAGGCAGCCTCATGCTCAAAAGAAGTTGCATCCACGTAGATTGCGGATGTCAGTCCTCGACACCACAAGACCGTGTGCTAATAATTTATGGATGGAATCCAGTATCTGGCCATTAAATCGGAAAATTCTTTTGAGCATAGCATAATAATAGTGTTAAATATTGACAAATTTAACAAGATCTTGTAAATGTTGGACTTTCATTGGTCTAACCGAATAAAAATTTACACAAAAAATAAAAAACACTTCTAACAATACGCTGCATGATCTTGCTAAACTTTTCAAGATCTTGTATAAATCTTGTTTAGGTTAGAATCTGTACCTACAATAATAAATAATTGCAAATATCTTGCGAACATTATTAGTACAAGGTACATTACCTAAATACTTTGCAATTTTATTTTTTCAGATGAAAGAAATACGTATTCAATAGCATTCATTTTCTTGAAAAACTGAAGATGAAAAATTGTGCCAACATATCCGTGAGTGAAGTAAAATCCGAATTGTGTCTTGTCGATAAAGAGACAGCGTGCCAGACTCACTGCCAGGTAGTACCTACCTCAGAATGTTTTGATACTATGTGACGTGTGAAGGTTGAAGGACATTTAAAAATTTTAAGTGATGTGGTAGTATAATCTTTTACAATAATATACGTTTATATTATATGAAACTGTTTTTTTTTTAATTTTCGTGTGTTTTCCTGCTCTTTATTATTCCTAAAATTCAATTGCAGTGAATCTCCTATGTGTAGCATTTTATTTTTTGTAATTTATCAAAACAATATAGTACCTAAGTAAGTAGGGAAGAGTACGTGAAAAAATTATTATTGAAACGATTCAATCGTCCTGTAAGAGATTATCAAAAAATAATTGCTAATTTCAAAATCCAACAACTGATTCATAAACAAAAATTATGGATCTTTTTATCCTTCTTCATTTTTTTATGAATAAGGTAGGTAATACTTAAGTCTCTAGAAATTTTGTTCCAGTAAGTTTTTAAATATCAACGCAAATAATTACTGACATTTGTCACCCGCGAAATGTTAAAAATTAATTCATGCAAATGAAATTCAATTATAATGGGACTTTTGGCGGGAAAAACGACGTATTACAAGAATCCACTTACACTAATGTGTTACCATTGTGGATCATCTGTCAATTTTCTGTAAATTTTCCTGTTAAAAGTAATCAAACTTTGTAAATTCATTCCTTGAAAACTATTCATCCCACAGCAAAAATAAAATCACATCTGTGTTCAGCAACATAATCAACTTTCATAAAATAAGGGTCTATTATTCTGAAATCTGAATTTCACGAGACTTCCCCATTATGTGACAGTCAAGTTGAGGATTTCAAATGATCCCAAAATATTTCCTCCAAATAAAAATGCGTTAAAAATAAAAACAGTAGGAGGTACCTTAGGTAATGTGTCAGGTCAGTGGAACAGCTTTCAAACAATAGGGAAACATGGCGAGATAAAATGACTTCCAATAACCACTGATTAACTTTATAATATAGGTACCGGCTATTTTTTTTTTATTAATATTTGACCATTTAAATGCATTTCTAATGTGTGAGTAGGTACCTACTGTTCTTCTAGTTGACATAACAAATTACAACTGTTGTGAAATATTCCGTGAACTGTGAACTAATACATTGACCCTGGAAGAAAATACCTGGATTATTTTTTTCGTATGGCAACGCCCACTCTCCGAAATTGTGAAAAAATCCCGTTTCTCGTGTCACTCACGTTTGCAATTAATTATGTCTTAATGAAACGTATTTTTTCCAGGTACATTCGCATTCAAAATTAGTGCCTATATGCACGTGTCTGGATCAGAGGCACGTTTTGTAGGTACTGCATTTTGAATGAGAGTGTACCTAGCAAGCTAGCACGTGACCGTTATGGAATGTGCGTAGGGGGAGGGGGCTACAAAGCGAGCAGCTGCTCCCGCGCGGGCCGCCCGGGCGGGGGCCAGGGCCGGCCTATGCCTCCCGCGCGGGCCGCCCGGGAGGGTCCAGGGACGGCCCATACCTCCCGCGCGGGCGTCATGGGACGGCCCAGGCCGCCGCCCGGGCTTATTCCCAGTGGCAGGCCCCGGGAGTCTCACTCCATGCTAATCACCCATAAGACGGGAGGTCCCTGGGCAGGCCCGTACGCCCATCTGGGACGGCCTAGGACGCGTCCAGGGACCTCCCAGTGTTTGTAGGGTTGGCGCATCGTTTTTTTAAAGACATTTTTCTATTCATAAGCATATGCCATTTATATACAACCGTAATTTAGAATTTTTAGAATAATAGGGACACAACTTTCAATTACATATTATACCTACACTCCTACTGTACAATATTTTCTATTTGAATATGTACGCGATAAAACTTGTTGCCTATATTTGTAATAAATATACAATAGTTATCTTCATATTATTGTTTCGTGGTCAACATAAATAAGTCTCATGCGTTATACCTTCTCACAATGAAATACATTTCTATTAATCCACATTTTATAACAATACATTTCACAAAGTACACAGTGAAGTCACATTGAAAAACTATTAAAACCATAATAATATATATCATATAATGGTATAATATATACCATAATAATATACTTCCATAATATAATAGTGTTCTATAAATAGTTAGTAATTATTTGACAACTTTTCATGATTTCCCTCAGTCATGATCAAATTATGAAAAGATATCCTTCTAATATCACCATATTAACAGTGCTATAAGAATATATATGAGCCCACTTCCTTGTTATTTAATTCTACCTCCCTTATTATTACTTCTATTACAGCATGACATCTTTCTTCTATCGCCATTACAAAATTATAAAATAGCCATTACCAAAAGTAGCTTGATTCATAGATACTGGCTCAAATAAAAAGAGGAATATGTACCTACTTGTTAATAATCTTTCTACTTTTAGGATAGAATAATGTCTTTAAAAAAACGATGCGCCAAGTCCTTTTGTAAAGTATTTCTCGGTGTTTATACTTTAATTTCAAAGATACGATTAAATATTTGGAAATGTCATTGACTTGGCTCCTTTTTTGATATCACTCCTTTTCGGTGTTGATTTTTTTTTAAGTAAAGAGACTTGGCTGCCTTTTTTACACGGAGTGTTTTTTTCTGGGATATACATTACACAAGACCCTAATGAAATGTATAACACTTTCTCACATATTATATGCAAGGTCTTTGACATATGTTTTCCGGAGAAAACTATCAAAATAAACAATACATTCATAAAGCAGCGATGGATCACCCCAGGAATTAAAAAAGCAAGCGAAAACTTAAGATGTCTCCATCAGCCATATACACACTACAGAAACGATTTTCTAAAAATAATACACAAAAAATACAAAAAGATTTACAGGAAAACAGTTCGAGCTGCTAAGGCAAGAGAGATAAACCATAAAATTTTAGAAAAGAAAGGCATAGAAAGAATCAAAACAGTTTGGGACATAATAAAGAAACATACCAACAATACAAAGAAAGGGAATGCAAAAAACATAGAACTAATTCAGAATAATCAAGTTATAAAGGATCCAAAACAAGTATCAAACATTATGAATCGTGACTTTGCTAACATGACAGAGAAAATAACAGAGAAAATCAAAACAACCAAAAACTCATACCAAGAACACTTAAATCATACAAAAAAACCAACTAAATCACTCTATTTTGGGCTTACTTCAGAAACGGAAATTAAATATGTAGCATAGAAATGTCTGCATAGAAAAAGGAATATTCCCAGAGAAATTAAAAGTTGCAAAAATTATTCCAATACATAAAAAGGGAGATAGCAGATTAACAGAAAACTATAGACCAATCTCTATTTTACCCTCTATCTCCAAAATATTAGACAAAATTATGCACAATAGAATTTCATATTATCTAGAAAAATAAAAAATAATATCGGAGAGCCAAAGCGGATTCAGAAAAAATAGGGCAACAACTAACACGATGGAGCATTTCATAGAAAATACAGTAAAAGGTCTCGAAAGTGAAGAACTAACTACTGGTGTCTTCTGTGACCTATCAAAAGCTTTCGATAGTATAAACCATTCAATTTTAATAAATAAACTAGAATATTACGGAATAAGAGGGGTACCACTTGAACTAATCAAATCATATATAACAGGAAGAATGCAACATATAGAAATAACTTCGACTAATAAACAAAATATAGAAAGTAAAATCCTTTCCGATCAGATTGAAATAACAAGTGGCGTCCCACAAGGATCCATACTTGGACCACTCCTATTTATAGTCTATGTAAATGATCTTGCTGATAATATTAGTGAAGCGGAAATGTTTGCGGATGATACTAACCTAACAATAAAAGGTAGAACCAAAGAGAAACTGCAAGAAAATTTTCATAAAACACTTAGTAACACAATAACATGGTTCAATAATAACTACTTATTGCTGAATACAAGCAAAACAAACTACATACATTTCAACATAAAAAATAACACGGAATCCTTCAAAATTAATACGATGTTGAATGAAAATAGCACAGAAATAAACCAAGTACAGGAAATCAAATTCCTTGGAATAGTAATAGACGCAAACTTGAACTGGAAGAGCCATTGTAACAAACTTGTGAACAAACTTCACTCGGCATACTTTTCGATCAAATCAATAAAAATTCTAACAAACATTGAAACAACAAAATTAGTTTATTGAGCGAGCGGAGCGAGCGTCACCACGGTACTCTTATGGCACTTTCTCTGTGTTTTTTTTTTTTTTTTTTTTTTTTTGTCGGCACTGCCGAGATCAAACCGCACAACCAATCGATCTGAAATTTTGCACACATACTAACGTAATCTTTGCGGTCTCTGGGATCGTTTTTGAACGGAATCCTGTGATTGGTTCAAATTTTAGAAAAATTATCTTTTGATTGGTTAGTCCAAACAATTTGGAAATGTAGCAAAATCATTGCAACCAATATTGTACCCAATCATAAAAAGTTTCAGCCAAATCCTCCCATTGGTTCAAATTTGAAACCATTTTTCCGGTGATTTTGAAATTTAAACTAGAACCGATTGACCGATCAACTTAAAACTTCTCATGGTCAATGAACATTTTAGATATTTTTTGCCAATTTGAATACTCAACTGTCGTTATTTTCAAATAGTATTGTTATTGTTATTTTAATGACATTTTGTTAGATAATCTTGAAATATTTGAAAAATGTATGGTAAATTCTCTTTGATGCTTCAGTTTATCTGTGCTTCTTTTAAGATTGTATTTCGGTTCTCCCCACGGTCTTTAGAGCAGAAATGTCCAAACTTCAAATTGTGCAGGATCATTTGGATATTTTAGATATTTTTTAAAAATCATGTCAATAATATGTCAAATACCTATGTCAATAAATCAAGTGTAGTTTTGACATTTTACTTAAAAATTATTATGTTTGCTTTGAATTAAAATATTTATAAAAATTGTTCAAATACTTTCGAGTTTGTATGTTGCATAGAAAATCGTATTTTGATGCTTTGAAATATTTATAAAATTGTTCAAATACTTTAAAGAGTTTGTAAGTTGCATAGAAAATCTTATTGTGTCGCATCGTGTATCATGTTTGGCTGGGGATGTTGCACGTGTGTGTGCACGCTCATCAACGCGTTACAACGCATTAACGCATATTTTCAAGAAAATTCAAACTTAATTAATTAATCCTCTCTGAGGACCGTGACTCACTATTCGTAAATTTGTAGTTCTGATGGCCGTGCAACCCGTGTTTCTACTTGGCTGATTTTGCATCCAGGAGGATTAGAAAACATAAGCTGTAATTTCAATAATCATTGAGTGGCGTTTGTTCTCTTCAAGCGATCACACGTCATTCCAAATCTCTCTTGCATTTTGCTTCTTTTCGTTGATAATTTTGGCAATTTGGTGTACTTTGAGAAGGTATTAGTAAAATTTAATCGCTTCTAAAGCAGTGAATATTAGTTATCTACCGTTTTTGTCAAGGGGATTGATTATTTCAAAGTATTTTCGTCTTGGAAACGTTGGATTCATTCCGTTTCTGAACTGCTGTCTAGCTTGACATTTCCTTCATCGTTGTTAATTTTTTGGAACGTTGATTTATTCCGTTCAATTTCTTTATACTACTCTAATACATTGTGGAAACGTTCTATTCATTCCGTTTCTAAAGTACCTACTGTCCACCTGACAATTTTGTATTTGGAGGTTGTTAATTTTTTGCAAGAACGTTGATTTATTCCGTTCAATTTCTTTATACTACTCTAATACATTGTGGAAACGTTCTATTAATTCCGTTTCTAAAGTACTTTCAACTTGACAGTTAGGTACCTATTTGGAGGTTGCTATTTTTTGCAAGAACGTTGATTAATTCCGTTCGTTACATTGAAAATTGTTGATTTTTGTCAATCTTTGGTTCGTTAATTTCTCATAAGTAATTTGCTTCTTCTTCTCGTTACAACCAGAGCTGGGTAAGTTACCAAAAAAATAGGAACGCGTTAAAGTTACGTTACTTTCCGAAAAAAAGGAACTAGTTAAAGTTAAAGTTCCTTAACTAATCAGAGGAACTGGAAGTTCCTTTTCAATGAAAAGTTACTTTGAAAGTTACTTGACCATTTTATTTCCGGAATGCAGCCAATTTGCTAAAACACAAATTCAGGCTGTAATTTTTCTCTGTGGAAAACAAAATTATCAACGAAATTCCTCCCAGTAAGAAGTCTTGCATCTAATTCTACCCCCTCCCCCATGCCACGGCAGGGTTGGTCAAGTGCAAGTGAGAGGGCGAACTGGTGACGCACTAAGCATGAACGGCGTGATTGGAATGCGGTTTTGTGCAGGTGGCCTAAAATTCCTTATCAGAGAAAATCAGGTACATATTTGAGGGCGGAAATGGTGTAGTTTTGAATGTTGAGGGAAGGTACATTCTGCTCTAAAAGTAACTGCAAAAGGAACTTTTATAAATGTGAAAGTTCCACAACAAAAAAGAACTTTCCCCGTTACTAAGTTACTTCTATCATAGCAGGAACGCGTTACTGTAAAAGTTACAAAAAAGTAACGCGTTACCGGTAACGCGTTACTTTCGTTAAGTTACTACCCAGCTCTGGTTACAACCATGCCAAAGAAGAAAAAACAGTCGTCGGAGGCGAGAGCTGCAGCAGATCGGAAACGAGCACGAGACCGTAGAGAATTAGAAGACGACGAATCAAGATCTAAAAGACGGAGAGAAAGCCTTGATAGGATGAACAATTATTTAGGGAAAGAATCTATTGAAGAAACTGAAGCAAGAAGAAAGATTAGTCTTCAACGCGTAACTGCTACCCTTTCCAAGGAGACTTCAGATCAAACTCAAGAAAGAAGGCAGCGAAGTCTTCAACGTGCTACTGCCTCTATTGCCAATGAGACTCCAGATAAATATCAAGAAAGAAGGCAGTTGAGTCTTCAACGCGTTACTGCCTCCCGTGCCAGTGAGACGCGAGAGCAAACCCAAGAACGAAGGCAGGATAGTCTTCAACGCATTACGGCCTCTATTGCCAATGAGACTCCAGAGCAATCACAAGAAAGAAGGCAACTGAGTTCGGAACGGGTACGGGAAGCTCGTGCCAATGAAAATGTCCAAGAAACTGAAACACTGAGACATCAAAATCGTGTAAGAACGGCATTGACTCGAAGATCTGAGTCAGTTCCTGCACGTTTAGATCGCCAGCTCGAGGATGCTGGAAGACACCGAGATCTCCCGATTCGTCAAAATTCGGACGCCGACCTTACCGAAAAGTTTAGTAAATTCCTCACAGATATAAAGTGGTCTTCATGTACTGCATGTAAATCAACATTTCCCGGATTGAAGATTACATCTGGGATTTGTGTCGCCTGCAAGAGGTATCCTGGGATGTATACTGATGCTAACAACATGGATCCCGGTGATGTTCCTTTAGAACTAACTTGCCTTTCAATGATTGAAACTATGCTGATTGCCCGTATTCATCCTGTTGTGTCTGTATACAGGGTTAAAGGTCAACAATACGCATACAGCGGGAATGTAATAAACTTCCCTCAAAATGTATCAGAATTTGCCCAAAGATTACCTAACTCATTATCAAGTTTGTCGTCTGTCAATGTTGTGAGACGAACATCAGCCCACAATGACAACATAGCCGATTTCAATGTCAGTGCCCATCGCGTGAGAAGGGCATTGCTTTGGCTTTAGACAAACCATAAATTCTATCAAGATATTTTAATTGATGACGACGAAATCAATAATCTTCCAGAAGAAGGCAATGTGTACGGCGAACTTGAATACATGGAGATTAAAGAAAATGATATTACTTCTGAAGATGCTGATGACATTCTTGAACATGGCAAAGTCCCTCAAGTCATTCCAAACAACCAAGACGAAAGAATTACAAGTGCTCTTGAACCTGGCCCCGTTCCTTGGCCAGAGATGTCCAGCAATCCCGTAAACGAGTTCACGACTGAAGGCTACATTACTCAAGCGTTCCCGACTCTTTTCCCTACGGGAAGGTGTGATTTAAGAGACGTAGCGAGAAATAAACAGATAAAGCCTTCTCAATACTTCCAATTTCTAATGATGTTCAAAGATGGCAGGTTTTCTAAGGATACAAGATTTCGATTTTTTGCCTTAAACTCAGTGGTGCGCTGGAACGCCCTCAGTCAAGGTAATGTATTAGTAAGGAAGACTGATCTTAACAATAAAACAGCTGCACAGTTGAAAGAAATTTTAGAGACAAATCCAGGCTTAGCAAATCGTGTAATGTTCTATGCGTCTTCTTTGAGAATCACGAAGTCATATTGGTTCAAGAGATGTGGTGAACTAAAGGATATGGTTGAGTCCCTGGGAGCTCCTACTTTGTTTTTCACGCTGAGTGCAGCCGATCTTCACTGGCCTGAACTGTAAGACATACTTGCACCTGATGTAGATTTTGAAAGTTTGACTGCGCCTGTTGCCACTGCTCTTCGCCGAAAGCTTCTTTGCGATAATCCTCTGATAGTTGCTTGGTTCTTCCAAGAAAGAGCATACTTCTACGTAAAGCAGATACTCGAAGCAAAGTTCAAAGTAAAGGATTACTGGTATCGCTACGAGTGGCAACATCGTGGAAGCAGTCATCTTCACGGACTACTTTGGCTTGAAGACGCACCTGACATCACAGACTTAGACTTCACTGATGATAATCAACTCACAGAGATTGAAAATTATTTTCACGCAATAGTTTCAACTACTAATCCTGGCATCAATGACCCACCAGCGATTATCCATCCATGTCAAAAGCGTCATGATGATGTAACCGACCTTGATTCTGACCTCATAGAATTATTGAATAAAGTTCAAAGACACACACGTTGCTCAGATGGATACTGCTTACGAAAAAACGAACGTACTCAACTCAAAAAATGCCGATTCAACTTTCCTTTTCCAATGTGCGAACAAACCAGACTAACTCAAAATGACAACATGGAACCAGTCCGCGAGACAGAGAGAAACGATCCGCTTCTTAATCGATACAATCGATTCATTATTCAAACTTGGAAAGCCAACATCGATGTTCAGGCTGTTGTTTCTAAAGACGCCGCTGTGAACTATATTGCAAAGTACGCTGCAAAAAGTGAGCCCCAATCACAATCGTTCAAGGACCTACTCTCTAACATTCTTCAGAAGGACGTTCAGCAGCACGATCCTGCTAAACTTGCAATTCAAAAACTAATAATCCAATCATTAGCCGAAAGAGATATCTCTGCACAGGAATGCTGTCACTTGCTAATGAGCTATCCGTTGTACCATTGTAGCCGAACCTTTGTGTCTTTAAATATTAGTGATGATAGTTGGGTCCCTCTTGTTGCTGCAGATCAACACTCAGAAATCGACACGGACAGTGATAACAGTTTCATGGCCAAATATGCTAAACGTTCTGACAACATGGCTACCCTCACTCTGCTTGAAGCTGCTTCCCTGTTTTACTGGAAACAACGATGGGTACGTCGCAGGAAACCTGCAGTAGTGAGAGTATTTTCTCGACTTCATCTCAATGCTGTGATGAATGAAGCGTATTTCAAGCAACAGGTTATACTCAGATCTTCTTGGAGGAACAAGGACGAGCTCAATCCTTTCGATGAAACCTGCGGAGTTGTGTTATGGGGAAGGATTTACTTTGCCAGCAGAGATGCCTGAACAAGAGCAAGTGGATGTCGAGGACGATGATGAAGACGACAATGACTGGGAAGAGATCGAAGACGCTCGAGAACAAACTGAATGGATGGTTGTTGCCGGCATGGGGCCTAACGCTGCTCCTGCTCAGTGCGAGATAGGTCTGAGGGAATTTGATTCGACGTTTCCCTGGACGCAGTTTTTCTCTTCCTATCCAAACATCGAGTCCGTTGGTAGCTTTTTGAAGGACGTGCGCAACATTACAGAGTTATTCCCAAATGAAGACGTTTCCACCACAAATGTTACTTTTACCATGGAACAGCAAAGGCTTCTTGATTTGCTGAAATATCAAATTGACTCTCTTGAATACACCAATCAAACTGAAAATGAAATAATTCGCCGCGTAATCGTGCAAGGAACGGCCGGAACAGGAAAAAGTACTTTGATAAAGGCCATGACTCAACAGATGAAGAGATCACTCGGAGATACATCCTACATGCTGTTAGCGCCAACTGGAGTCGCTGCATTCAATATAAACGGAAGCACTATTCATTCTGCTCTGCATAGCGGCACAAATTCTTCAAAATTTGTTGATCTCAGTATGATAAAGAAGCAAGAAAATTTCAATTGTCTATTCAAAAATGTAAATTCCTTCTAATTGATGAATACAGCATGATTGGCTGCAACTTGATGGCAATGATAGATAAGCGATGTCGCCAAGGTAAACCAGACGGTGCGCAATGTCCATTTGGTAACCTCTTCGTCTACATGTTCGGTGATATTCAACAGCTTCCACCAGTTTGTGATAGAGCATTATACAGCGACAAACCATGTAATTATGGAATTTCAAACGACGGTCTACTCGCTTATCGATCTTTTCAATGTTGTCAAATACTCTCAATCGTTCAACGACAATCAGGCGACAATCCTGAGCAACAGCAATTCAGAGATCTGTTGCTCAGGTTAAGTGATGGCTGTTCTACTTTCGAAGATTGGCAGATACTTCAAACACAGTTTCAAACCTCATTAAGTTTAGAGAAACAAGATAAATTCAAAAGCTCACTTTACCTTGGCCCCACTAAAGAATTAGTCCATAATCATAACATCAAAAAACTTATTGCACTTGGGAATCCGATAGCCAGAATATCTGCCAAACACAACTGCTCCACCGCATCTCGTGGTACAGAAGACAGTGCCCAGGGTCTGCAACATGTCATCCACCTATCTCGAGGCAGCCGAGTCATGCTAAAGACAAATCTCTGGACATCACAAGGACTGGTCAATGGGGCAACTGGAACAGTAGTTGACATAGTCTATTCGCCAAATACAGCACCACCAGCCGATCATCCGCTTTGTGTCTTGGTTGAATTTGATTCCTACAATGGTCCTTCATTTCATGTGCCGAAAGTTGTTCCAATATGCGCAATGTCAAGATCTTGGACTGAAAAATCAGTTAATTGTACTCGTATTCAGTTCCCACTTCAACTAGCCTGGGCAGTCACAATCCACAAATGTCAAGGAATGACCTTGGGTTCTGCAGTTGTTGGTTTAGGAACTAAAGAGTTTGCAGTTGGTATGAGTTTTGTCGGAATTTCGAGAGTCCGTGCCCTTACCGTAGGTTTGTTCGTCGGGGTGTTCTAACCTGCTCGGAGCAGGCGGAAGTACGTCACTGAATATGCTAGGTGCATGAATTACGAATCAAAACTCGGCGGCAAGGTATAAGTAAACTTTTCCGTGACGACTTCCGGTGTGTTCCGAGCAGGCTAGAACACCCCGACGAACAGACCTACTGTGTTCGTAAATCCATCCGGATGGAAGGATGGAATCCATCCAAGTCAAAAAGTTGTACTTAAATACATTGGATTAGTGGGCGTGGCCTAATACGTCATCAATCCGTTTCCGTGCCGTGCCGAGCTTCTAGCAGCACCTCATCCAGCTGCTTTCTTGGATGGATTCAAAATTAAAATGGCGCCATTGGTAATGATGGGGACTAAATTCACTAATATTATTATTTTACACAAAGTATACAGCACTTTGGCAGAAAAAATTAAAGGTAAACAACTATGTCTAACCTATTAGTGGTGTTTTTCATTTGGCAAGGCAGTAGATATTAATATTACATACAATTTTCAGACAACGGAATCAAAGTCATATTTAAAATGGCCGCCTTTTTCTTCTGTCTAGCGGAAACTTGGATGTTTGTTGTACCTAAATCGACGTCATTTTTATAGTTTTGGATGGATTCCATCCGGATTTTTAAGATTATAGTTTGGATGGATTTACGAACACACGGTTACTGACATCATGTTCAATCCGGCTTTCCCTTTCGAAAGAATAAATTCACTAAAAAACTCTAGCTCCTTACGTCAAAGGAAAAATGAGGAAATGCGACTAAAGTCCCTGTTATTACCAGTCCAAAACGTAATCTAAATCCTTACGAGTTACATAGGAATAAAATTTGAAGGCTTTTTATTGTTAATATTCCATTAATTTTATGTTCTAAAAATATTGTAAGGATTTGGTTGCTGTTTCTCTTGGAATTTCAATTCATTATTGATGTAAGTGATTTGTTAAGCATGCTTCATATTTTTGTGTTACTTCGTCTATTCTGTGATTCTACATTTGATTATTTGTGCATCCTTGATAATCGGCGTTATTTCGTTGGATAAATTCGTATTTCATTGGTTGTTTGTTAGTTTCAAGTATTTCGAAATTAGGAAGCAGGACTATAAGCGCTTCCTTTACTCGAGTAATTAACATTAATAGTGGAGTAAGGATGTCTAAAATTAGTGCGTTTGTGATACTATTCGTGAAAATTGGTACCATTACTAATTCGAGTATGAGGAATCCAAAAATCGATGGCACCAACCTAAGTAATTAATACTTTCTGCGTAATTAGAATAATTAGCATAATTAATAAACATGGATAAAATAATATATAATTTTATAATATGGTCTTTATGGGTATCTATCGAAAGCTCGTCATGTCTACAATCCATATAAATTATAAAAAGTTAAATTTTTTCATTCACATAATAATTAACCGTATAATTAATTATTTTATAAAAATCGCTATTCAACAAAAAACTTAAAATGACCCCCTCAGATTTTGATAAAACTTGGTAGGATTGGTCACAAGCCCAAAGTAAAACATACGTATTTTTTGGTTTGTCCATTTATGGGTACTTTTGGATTTCCAGGCCCTAAAAAATCGAAAAATCGAATTTTGATCAAATTTTGTGTTTAGTTCCTAATTAGCATAATAAATTATAATTAATTATCTATCTATAACTAATTAGCATAATTAATTAGAATTAATTATGCTTAATAGAAACTAAAAACAAAGTTTTGATCAAAATTCGATTTTTCGATTTTTGAAGGCCTGGAAATCCAATAGTACTCAATAAATGGACAAACCAAAAAATACGTATGTTTTAATTTGGGCTTGTGACCAATCAATTAATCATTAGTTATGCTAATTAGGAACTAAACACAAAATTTTGATCAAAATTCGATTTTTCGATTTTTGAGGGTCTGGAAATCCAAAAGTACTCAATAAATGGACAAACCAAAAAATACATTTGTTTTACTTTGGGCTTGTGACCAATCCTACCAAGTTTTATCAAAATCTGAGGGGTCATTTTAAGCTTTTTGTTGAATGGCGATTTTTATAAAATAATTAATTATACGGTTTATTATTATGTGAATGAAAAAAATTAACTTTTTATGATTTATATGGATTGTAGACATGACGAGCTTTTGATGGATACCCATATAGACCATATTATAAAATTATATATTATTTTATCCATGTTTATTAATTATGCTAATTATGCTAATTACGCAGAAAGTATTAATTACTCAGGTTGGTGCCATCAATTTTTGGATTCCTCATACTTGAATTAGTAATGGTACCAATTTTCACGAATAGTATCGCAAACGCACTAATTTGCCATTATATAGGACATCTTGACTCCACTATGAGACCCCCTTCAATATTCAAATCAACTACTCGATTATATTAATAGTTAAGGTGAGCATTCACATCGCATTTTGGTGGACCTTTTTTAATGCTTCTGTGCCGGGAGAACGGTTGACAGGAGCACTCCAATTTTTTTTTCTCATGCTTATAACAGATTTGAGTTGTTGCTGGACATTTTGTTTTTTAAATTTTTGAACTGGAAAAGCGCATGAAAATTTTTGAAACTTTTAATTTTTTTGTCAACTTCAGGCTATCACAACTCACGTAATTATTGTTATATCGTAAAAGTAAAATGTCCAGCAACAATGTGCATATATTGGTAACACATGCTGAAAATTTGAAATTAATCGGTCAATCGGCTTGCTGTTCAAACGGGAATTAAAAATGTACTAAAACCTTCAAATGATAATTTTCCAGCTCATTTTCTAGTCCACATTTGCAGCGAATATTTCCCCTCCTTCTTGTCACGTACAAGACATTAATTTAACTGTCAACGCAGCGATAACACGACTGGAGAGTCGAGAGCGGATCAGTTTCACCCTGTGGGTAGAATGACGTCATTCATTGTGTTGATAAACACATGTGCTCTGCATCTTTCACTAACTCAAGGGAATAAATTTACTCGATGTGTCAATGCGAAGTCAATGCCCAATTAGAATTGCATTAAATATATTCAATAATTATCAAAAATTAAATAAAATGAAATACAAATTATGGAATACCTACCCAAAAATATTTGAACAGTAATTAGCTTGCGCAACATGATTTGGAAATGTATTATTATATTCAGTTAGCTGGAGACACTTTATTGTTTCTATTGTGCCGATTGCAATGAATGTGGATGCTGTATACATTGATGAAATGCACTGAATTTGCACCGATTGTTACATCTAAGGAGATGATTGCTAAAGAGCTCGACCGAACATCTCAATTTCTATAGTTTCTTTTTGTTAGAAGTGTAGGTACACTCCCCCAAATAATAAACGGTACTTGGTACAAAACGTATTGGCTGCTGGGCCGGTTCCTTGGCAATCAATCCTTGTTGTTATCAATGAAATCAGAGCTCACCTAAAAGAGTTAGATAATGCGTTAGCACTGACTTCATGAGATGATGCCATCAAACATTAATCAGTCAATTCATTTTCTTTCGAGTACCGTTTATTATTTGGGGGAGTGTACCTACTTCCTATTATACAAAGTGTACATGGGCGTCCGCAGCATTTATGCCAGGTGGGGGCAGGGCAAGGAAATAATATTTTACGGGTTAAGGGGGGTGTGGGGGACGCGCCCCCCACCCTGCCCCGCAAGGCGTGTTTTGGATTTTGGACACTTTGAAATCAATTTTGAGACGTTATGATGTGTATTTTGTTGAAATATTCAATATTTTTAAATATTGCACTTTGGGGGGGGGGGGGGGGGGGAATGTTCAAACCTGCCCCGCAGGGCAATTTTTGGTTTCTTGACACTTTGAAATCAATTTTCTTTAGTTTTTTTGGCTACAAAATGAGACTATACGTAAAACCCCAGAACATTTTAATGTTTTCCTGACATCCAGGGGGGGGGGGGGGGGGGCAAGCGCCCCCCTTGCCCCTCCCTGTGGACGCCCATGAAAGTGTATTTTCTTGCCTTTTTTGATATTAGTAACATTTTCATATCTCTGAACATGAACAATATTATTCAATTATTCAATTATTCATAACAAAATGAAGATTGCAACTACATTTTTAGGCTTCGTTCGATTATTGTGAAAAAGCTTACGAATATTAAGTTCATAAGCAACAGTTTGCCTTCCTTCCAATGATCTGTAAGTTGACCGTTTGTAGTAATTCAATCGCTTGTAATTTAGAAGAGTCAATATCCTACAATAGCGCGGAAAGATATAAATCAGTATTTTCCATAGATATTTTGGGAAATATTTTATATTTACCCTGAATACTCGGTCTATTTGTCTTCAAATAATGATGTAAACATCATCATAGTTGGGAATGGGATCAATTATTTACCTACTTATTTTTTGGTCCATGATTTGTAGCGAGATCTTCCAACCTACTCGATTAGTTTGAAGAAAAATGATGGATGGATTTTACAAATTTTACTCCGATTGAGTTCAGAACAGTCAAAACTAACAATTATTGAAAGTATACATGTTTAGGATGTAGACAAACAAAAATTATTATTGTGGGATGGTAGGATGACTAGTTTTGAAGTAATTGATATAGAAAAGAGGTTGCCATGACAACAAAGTCTTCACCATGGTAACACATTGTTGTGGTCTTAGAAAATGACATCACCAGGCAGTCCAAAATGTCATATTATATTTCAATGTGATATTACTTTTGATAATGCTTATATTGTTATTAGGTTGATACTATTCTAGCCAGTGGCGCCGACTACGTGGGTGCTCCGAGGTTCGATGACCCATAAAAATAATTTTAAGAAATCAAATCATCAAATTAAATTATTTATTTCCCACTTAAAATATGAATCGATTTATTAGTAATCTTTAGAATTCAGAGAGAATATAGTTTTTTCTATAATTGATACATAATTAATTTATAATTATGTTAATATTCCCTCTTTTTGATATATTTTTAATTTGGGTATTGTTATTAAATGTTGAAGTATTGACTACTGTTGTAATTTGAAAATGATAACTATTGATAACATTGTTGAAACTGCACTCAAAACGCATAAAAAAATACTAAAATTAGGGATGATATACAAAAAACAGGGCTGTGCGCCCCGGACCTGCCTGCATGTCATCTTCCTCCCTTCAACCACACACAATTAATTGTAATACATTATTTTTCGGGCACTAAGTTCGTAGGAAGGTCACTCAAACAGTATGAACGCATAAAAAATAAAGTTTATAGCGTCCCAGAATCACTTATAATTTGTTTAAATTCTAAGTAACGCTCTTCGGGGCCTAGAACTGGGGTCTCTATGACCATCATCCGGATATAGCAGTCCCCCCCCCCCCCCCCCCCCCCCATGATCATGATGGAAAACCGTTCCTCTGTCGGGCACCCATTGGATTTTGCAAAAGTCGGCGCCCCTGATTCTAGCATTCATCTCAGACTAGGTAGTTTCAAATTGTGTAAAATGTCTCAGGATAGAATGCCATGGCAGGAATCGAGCCCTGGCCCCCCAGGTGGCTGTTTGAGTGGACTACAAGTATACATTAACTGTCCAGGTGGGGTGACCACTCATTGACCTTACTTTGCGAGAAAACAATACATTTGAACTGTGTTTTACTTTAAAATTAGGTACCGATCCTTTTATATTCTGATCTGATCACAAAATATTTCTGTCAAAACAGTAGTACCATAGACATTGAAGAGCTTTCGGCTTGGAGGCTATACAATGTCTATGGTAGCACCTAGTTCAAAAGAACAAAGCATCAGTTCGCTCGCTGCTGTCTGTAAATCTTTTTCAAACTCGATTTATTTGATTTATAAAGTTTCGTAGAAAAAAGCGGAAAAAAGGTAGATTCTTGTTGGTCTTTACAGGTTAGTGATGTTTGCGTAAAATTACATGCTACGCATTCTCTTTGTGAATTCAAATTGGGGAGATTAATATTTATTTAAATACTAAATACCCATTGCTTTAAATACCCTTATAAAGTTCAAGAATTATTAAATAAAAGTATAAAATAATTACAATATTGTGAAATAAATGGTTATAATTGCATTGAAAATCAATAACCAAATAAATAAACACATTCTCTAAGTATAAATAATAAATTATAGTCCAATAATAATGAACTATAATTATTACGTCCATAATTATTAATGAAATGAACAATTACAACATTGTGAATACATTGAAAAACAATAAACAAGTGCAAACGCTCATATCCACCAAATGTTATCGCATTCATTTTTTAGGAAGTAAACACGTCTGGAATGAATGAAATCTAATCTGGCTAGCCGTTAAAATTTATGACCTCCTCCAGCGTTTCACATGTCGCACTTGGGAGTGGGGGGTGATTTCGCACGCCAGCTATTTCAGCGAGCCTTTTAAGAAATAGGCCAAAGTCAAACGTGAATTCCCACCTTAATCGGAGGATACTTTAATTAGTATGTTTTCCTTCCATTAATAATGTACGAAAATAAATTCCAAAAATGAACTGCGGGATTCTTTAAAGGAAATTGAAGATTAACTTTTTGCTTCCTATCAATAAATAATAAATAAGCACTAATTAATTTTAAAGATGTCTCATAGAAACAAAATTCAAAAAATTCTTTATGCGGCAATCTTCTGGGGTCAAAGTCGTCACACCCTAATTTTTCAGGGCTCCGAAAAATTTGCAACACGGGTGAGGAGTGGGGGATGGGGGGGGGGGAGTCTACTGGGTACACCTTCTGCCGGCAATGGAGGCAGACCCTTCCGCTATTTGGCTATACAAAATGTGCAAAATCTCAAAATGAAAGATAGACAATCGAGCTCAGGGCGGGTTAGATCAAATACTCAACATAACATAAAAATATAATATGTGGATTGTGGAAATAATTGCTTTTAAGAATTTAGTTGAGAACATTTAGTCAATCAAAAGAGTTGAGTTCAAGATGTAGGTACAGGAAAAAATTGATCTGTAAGATTAAATTAAATACCAAATAATTAAATAATTAGGTAGGTACATACAGCATGAAATCAAGTATAATTGCTACTCACCGATGGAATATGGGCAACTCTCTTTCCACCCAATGACTTGGCAGTCTGTGCAATAGTCGTACTCTTGTTAATGTGCGATTCATGCTTTTTCAACATCATTTCACGCGATTCATGCTTTTTTATCATTATTTCACGCTTTTTCCGGATCTCCAGTGCCGTATTGACCTTTGATTTTGCTTCCAACAGACTGGTAACATTCGGAACGTGAGCAATTCGGAGTTTCCCTAAATAAAAAAGTACAGTATTAATTAAAACATAAACATAATTAAAACATACCTACTATTCAATCTGAACATTTTCCATTACATTTTGAAATCCATGCTGATTGCTGACGCTATCAAGAAGGATCATGGGTTGAATGGACATTCCATATGAAATCAACAATTTAACACACTTATTTTTGTGACCTTCAATTATTTTAATGATAGTTGGCACAGTCATTACAATCGTATAGCAAAAAGCAACAGCGACTTTTTATATTTTTCGGGCTCCTAGTTTCAGAGTTACAAGGGATACGCCATTTTAAATGGACTTGGTATTATCCTGGAATATTATACCAACCAAATGTTGACTGAGAGATATCTTTACTAGATAATTAGACTATCATGGGACGGAGGGTATTTATTATATTCAGAACAATGGTGACGGGGGGGAATGGAGCAAAAAAGGGTGAGAACCACTGTTCTAGCGAAATTAAATTAAATTGTGCATCTAAGTCTGACAACAGTTTTGTCTTAAGATATTAGGTAAAATCAATATTACACTACGTTCAAAAATTGTAAGTTTAAAAACAAATTAAAAATGCTCAATTAAATCTGTCACTTGAAGCCAAGCGTTCAAACATTCACCTGCTTGAGAGGACGATGAAGCACCACCATCACGACTGGACTTCTCGATGACGCCAACTTCTCGCATCAGTTTCATCTTCGCAACCATCCCTCGATGGTCAAGCACGCCTCGGGGCTTCACTTCAATCTTATCAGGAACATCACAATCCTTGCTGTTGTCTTGTGATAAGGCAATATTCTACAGAAAGCAGATAACAGAAAGACAGACATTAACAATCAGCATTAATTTACCTGTTCAGATTGTCTACCATAATTCTGTGCAAAGTGCAATCTGTAGAATTCTGTAAGGTATCCAAGAAAACAATATTTATACCCACAGTCAATATCTCTGGGTGATAGATATGGAAAACAAATTCAATATATTATACCTAGACCTACAAATACACAATATATCGTCGGCTACACGGCAAAACCTCGTAAGTGCCATTTTGCAAAATGTTCAGGAGAGACAAAAAACATCACAATTTGAAAATATAGGTATATCAAAATTATTTTTATTGGTAAATTCATGTAAAAATATACTACACATACTAATTGACTCAAAACTTAAAATATTTTTTAGTTCCTATTATATAAAGCACTTACGTGTTTTTACTCACGTTAACGTATCAGTTTTAAGCACTTTACGCCATTACACAAAGGCACCTGCGTGGTTTTGCTGATCACTTGGTTTCATATATGTTAAATAACAAGGATTTCCATTGGTCAAAGATTTTTGCGGGAATATTCAAATGCAGGAATCATTATTAAGCTATTGAAAAAACTCAACAGTCCATTTTTGGCCAAAATGGCACTTACGAGGTTTTGCCGTGTAGCCGACGATATGCATTAATCAAAATATCTGCTAAAGGCAACTTAAGGTGGCTCATCCAATCGGGCATAGTCTCAGATTTTCATAATTTTTTGTCTACTTATTGATAATCATGCCATACACAATCATTGAAAAAATTAAACACTTCTCGTGTCTAGTTTCTGAGATAAATTGAGTTTTCTTCCCCATGTTATCTTATGGCAGCCAAGTAAAATCGTGTCACATTTAGGCTTATAATGAAGATCTAATTTTTATGTAGTCCCAACTTTGATCAAAAAACTTTTTTTCTGGTAGATATATGGATATTCTATTAGGGAAAAAATTCAAAACTATACCAACGTGTGCTTTTTTAGAAGTTATAAACGAAAAACGCAATAATTTTCCTATACCTCCTGTGTTAAAGTTTTGTTCATTCTCGGAAGGCAATAATTTGAAACCTCGCTGTAAGACAGGAGTTGCAAGTTAAATTACATTTTATGGTTTGTTTATACTTAAATATAGTTGAAATGTTGGAAAAAGTAATTCGTGATGGTAATTTCAAAAAAAAAATATTTTGGAATGTTCGATCGGTTGAGCCACGTTAAGTGAATTTTGGGAACCAACAAACAAACAAACAAACAAACAAACAAGGTAAGACCTAAGTGCTGGAAACCCCCTTATTAGAGAAATATAAAATGTCTGTAGGTACTCTCTGGAGGCCAAAGCATCAGTTCTCCAATGAAAGACAAATCTAGTTCACATTCAATTACAATTAAATATAAAGTATCAGGCACCCTGTAACGTTGAACCATGGCTTGTGACGGGTTTACGGCAATCTTTCTCGGAGGAGGAGCTGCAGACTTGGAGAGCATGGTGTGATGACCTTCACGAGCGACCCGATGCTTACTAGAAGATGAGAGAGTACTTGTGTCCACTTCCAATGACTCTTCCTATAAATAAACCATTCACATTAAGAAATTTGATCAAACATATTAATATAAATACAACAAATTTCATAATTATCCATGCTCATTTATTAAGTATGATCTCAGAAACCAGTAGTCGTTGGTCTTGGAATGGCTGGATACGTAAATAAACCACTAGGTAACAACTTATTTCTGAGGGACACTGGAAAGTATACCCCTAAATGACTAATAAGTACCAAATAAGTAATAATAAAGCAACTTGGGAAAAAACATGTTACTTGACCATTGGTACACGGGACTAAATACTTACAATTTTTATTTGTGGTTTAGGTTTTAGGCTATCCGATGCACTGGGTTCATATTCTTGGAAAATACGGAAACATTCCTTTGCAATCTCTTCTTCATCAGATTCTGATTGCTCTGGATTTAAGATATCAGCATCATTGTCAGAACAATCTGAAACACGAGTGTTAGATAGACCTTAGATCTTGGCTAATAATAGTGAGTAAAAAATAGAATGCCAGCTAGGTAGGACAAGTTAATTGATTCCATAAGGCAATCTAAGGGTCAATTCATTGTAATATTTATTATTAGTAATGTGAAAACTGAAAAGGAAATAAAACTATGATACTTTTGATCTATGACTAGCCTATAGACGTACCAAATCCTACAGAATCTTCTTCTTTCTTTATGCTAATCTTCGGAGATTTATCCTTGCTCGATGAGCTTTTCTTGGATTTATGACTACTCTTGGATTTGCTTCTATGACTGCTGGAGGTATTTGAGGATTTCTTACTCTTTGAGCTACTACTATTGGTACTACTTGATTTTGAGGTTTTATGTTTAGAAGAGTCTTTTGATTTTGAGCTAGATGATGTGCTAATTTTCTCCTTGTGCTTGTCTTTATGTTTTTCGGACTTTGAAGATTTTTTACTTCTAGATTTATGATGAGAGGAAGAACGATGTGATGGAACACTAGTTGGATTCTTTTCATTTTCAGCTGCATTCAATTCTTTCATACTAGAATTATTACTATACGTTTGGCTCGAGTTTGTACCATTTTTAATCGAATCAAAAATATCCAACATTGTAGTGTCAATGACACTATCAGCTGCGTTATCAACACCTTTTAAGTCATCAATGTTGATACTTGAATCCATGAGATTCTTTATTAGCGAATGATCGTTAATAATTTCATCTAGCATATCGAACTCTGTGGAAAGATCAAGTTCCTCCAACATGGACTTATCAGTCGGGATGTACGATCCCATGGATGTAATGGGAGTTTCGGAAATGGGGCGGTACTCCGGTTCCGGTTGATTTGAATTGCTTGGTTTGTATGTGGCATTCTCATCAACTACGCCTAATGGCACATAATCAGCAAGAGGCGCTTTCAGAGTTGCAATGGAACTAGGAATATAAGAGTGTTTTGATGAATAACTTTTGTTTGTTGCAGCGGGGCTATAGCCAACACATTTATCGGTATCAATGTCAGGATTATATTCTGTCATATGAGGCAATTCTGGTTCCAATTTAACACGTTTCTTCGGCGAGGCATCTTTCTCCGATTGAGTACTACTCTTTCGTGTTACAGTTGAACTATTTCTCGGAGTATAAGGCACAGGAATGTGCCTCTTTTTGTTCAGTTCTGCTATTGGAGTTGGTTTATATGACGGTACTGGTGATATCTGTTGTACTTGGTTCACTTCAGTATTGGTCTCAGGATCTTCTGTTTTAGGTGTTAGGTTATCAACAACTTCAGATACAATACTGTCAGCAGGTATTTCCAGTGGGGTGTCTGGAAGCATTTCCTTTTGTTTAAGAACTTTCTTGAGGGCTTCCGAAACAAGTTGTTGTAGCATCTCACCACTCGTGTCCAATGACCCAGAGGCATCTGTACAGGTAACACCAAAGGTATAATAAAGAAATTGTTTGACACAACCCAACCATTCACAACATACATTGGGAAAGAGGTAGAAATAGGAAAAAAGCTGAGATTCATCAGTCATCTGCAAACCTGGTAGGTACCTAGAGGTAAGTAGGTTAAGATTCAAAAAGCTCTAGGATAGTACCTGGAAGAGCTATTTTATATCGGAAAACAAACATTTGAAACATAAAACAAGATTTTTAAAATAAACTATTAAAATTAAGTGCCAATTTATTATGTTTACCTTTCTTGACATGTTTGTAGTGGCAGTAAGGTCTTTCACACAGACCACTGTCAAAAAAAGGGCAGTTTATAGCCTTAAAATTACCGGTTGATGGAAGCATCATAAATTCGACTGTGTTCTTGTCATTTCTGATAAATTATATAACTAGTAGCAGTAATAATTTATTAAAGTCTTGTTAAAAACACAGAGTTGTGAGAAATAGTCTCTCACATACCATAACCCTAAATAACAATTTGGTGACAATGGCGAGTGACATGAATTAGTTCGGGTGACTGCTACAAAATTGCACAGCTGACGGCGCTAGCGTACAGGAGGGAATACAAATACCTAGTTCAAATTTCCATACTCGGCGACAGTCAACGAGACACATTTTGAGAATGAGAAGGCACCGGCATTGCAATTAATTCGTTTTAAAATTCCGTTTTAATTAAAAAAATATATATTTACAAAGGTGTTGGAATAAGTAAATATTTTCAAATCATTTCAAGTTGTTTGTGGCTCTTTCCAGTGAGCTATTATGAATCAACAAGTTTTCGACAAGTTGAACAGGTTTCGTATATTCTAAAAATGGGAAAGTTCAATGCAGTCAGACACTGTCCAAGAGCTGGAGAAAGTCCCTCTAATAAATGTCAGACTAATATCATAAAAATGTTTAATTTTCATTTATCTGGAAAGTAGCAAATAATATACCTAGGTACACTTGGCACAAGTAAATATGATCATCGGGCGAAATGATAAGTTCCGTGTTGGTTAACTACAAGGAAAGTCACGTGATCTATAACCCGTCTACACGGTATTCTTCAAGTTACTTCATATAATTGATGAATACCGTGAATACTTTCCTTATAGTTGGCAACATTGTGACTTATCATTTTCGCCCGACGATCATTTTTATTTGTGCCAAGTGTACATACATACCTAGGTACCAAAGGTTAATTTGTTTAAGAAGTGCTCTTTCGATTTTTATGCAGGCTAACTTCTTGTCCATATTTTTAATGAGGGAATTAAAACATACTTATTAATTGTGTTGGTATTTCGTTAAGAAGCATAATTGTAAATTGATTATTTTATTTTATTATCAAAATGAGGTGTACATTTAAAAAACATATGTTGTAAACTTGCTGGTAAATGAACTGGAAGCTTCAAATTCACTGCTTGCTTATAGTTATACAAAAAGTTAAAATACAACCTTCAGAGTGAGCATATTGGATACAAATTATTATGTGACATAGACTAGAGTAGCACCATAAAAATAATCTGTCACAACTTTACAATCCATAAAATGCAGTTGCAAACTTACATGCAGCTTTGGCACATTTAAAATTGGCAATCACAATACTTTTAAAATTGTCACTGAACATTGAAGCACGATGTTAGATTAACACAAAGGGCATGCCGATGACAGTTACAAAATTAGAAAAAATTCTCCAAAAAATTATGGGCATCTTTTTTCTACTAAATTTTTACCACATTCATCATACTCCTCACGAGACATCCATTGTTGTTGAAATGATCCCAGCGACGCAAGAATAGACCCTCCTATCCAAGAACCATATTTACGCTCGACAGATGAATTAGAACTGATGACTTTCATTCGTAGACTTGGAGGCGACTTGGCCAACAGATCTCTTGACAAACGTTCGGTAAAACCTTGGATGAGCGAGTTGCCCCCGGTCACTATCACAGTTCCGTACAGACTCTAGAATTGCATACACAAACAATACATTCTGTAATTGAACATTAAACTGTAGCAGTATATTAATTTTATTTGAAACTTACGGGTCGAATGTCAATATCAGTGAGGGAAACGGCAGATGATATTAATTGAGCTGCACCAAAAAGAAGTGGTTCAACTTTGCTGGGATCGAATAATGTCTCTGGAATTTGAAAACGCTCTGCCCCAAAATCCTGAAAAGCAATACATTATTAATACCTACTCTTCGCACGAGTAATCTTCCCTGAAACTGTGTATTTCGTATTTAAGCATACCTGATGATAGCCATTTGGGAACTCGTAATGTACCAATGGCATTTGGTTCACTAGTTCATCATCGTAAGGACTTTCAGCGATTTGTAGTACGTTAGTTTTGAAATCCTGTATCATATCTTTAACCATATAACGATGCCAGGTTGCACTGACTAAAGTGTGACCAGAATGCCGAGTGTATTTCGCTCTCTCCATTTCACGTACAGCCTCTTTCTTGGCGATCATGTACCTCGGTACGATGTCAATGTTTTGATCTTCTAAGAACTTCTGGCACTGGTTGGATATGAAGTCACCACCTAATGGAGTTCTGGCAATGCCGGAAGTGACTACATGCCCGTCGTACATTGGAATAGCTGATGTATGAGTGGCACCTGAAATTAACATTTATAGAAAAACATAGGTAAGAATAGTAGGTACACTCGGCACAACAAAAATTGATCGGTGAACAAATTTGAATTACTGCTGGTCATGTTCCACCAATCAAAGCTTGTTATTATCATTGAAATGTGAGGTCACCTACTAGCGTGAGACATGGAGATCGCTTGGACTGACTTTTGATGGTGCGATCTAACATTTTTCAGTCAATCAGATGATAATTTTAGTTGTGCTAAGTGTACCTAGAACCTAGGTCTAGGTAGTACCTATCCTATTTATTTTAATTAAATTATAATTTGCAATTTTTTTAAATTTTTAGCTAAAATCTTTAAATAATTGACTTATTTTTAAGACATCACACATCAGGCATGTAAGCACCAAACTATTCCCAAGAGTTACTCTTGCACTAGGGTACAAAATGTTCATTAGATCGTACAAACATGGACTCAATATGTGAGACAGATTTAATCAATACCAATAATTATGCTGAAGATGATTACTGACGTTGCTAAAAAATAAAAATATTAAATTCAATTGCAAATAGACAATTACAAATTTAAAATTTCACCAAAAAAACAACGATTTATTTTACAAATTTCACCTCACACTTGGTACCTATATTATATCTAACTGGAAGTGGACTTGATTTACTTTAGTACCAAAACAAAATAAACTGGGATCTGCACATTAGTGGCTGAACAAGATTTCTTCCCTTATTTAGTGATTTCAAACATCAGTAAGAGGATATGGAAGAAGAAGAAGAAGAGACCTGTCGAATCTGTCGACCTGAACATCCAACATTACAAGGCTCAGGACCCTTACCTAATATCGCGAAATGGGAGGACGGTGCTAGTTAGCACGGTGCTACCTATCTTAATAACCCGTAGTAGCACCAACCTTGAACTCAGCACCATCACAGCACCAACCTTTCGCGATATTAGGTAAGGGTCCAGGGGCCCCTAAGATGTTGGAGGCAACCCATGAACCAACTGACAACTGACAGAGAAATACAAGAAAGAAGAAAGAAAGCAGAGGCATTTTATCAAGCAGTGAGGAAGTTGCTGTGGAATGAGAAGTTTCCACAAGTCTGCAAGATCATGTACAAGATGTATTTCCTGCCAATTCTAACATACTCTAACATAACAGTGACGTGGTCAGCAGGTGGAAAAGAAATGAACCAGCTACAGGCAGCTGAGAAGTTTTGAGGAGTGTGAAGGGAGTGACAAGAATGGATAGGATTCGAGATGTGAGGATAAGAAGAGAGCTGGGGGTTGAAAGATTGGTGTTCAAGCTGGGAAGAGAGAGGCTTAGGTGGTTCGGCCACATGAAGAGGATGGGAACCGATCGAGTGCCAAGGAGGGTGTTTGAAGCAGCTACAGTGGGAACACGGAGAGTGGGGCGACCGAGAGACAGGTGGATTGGACTGATCAAGGAGGATGTGCTGGAGAGAGGAGGAAGGTGGAGTGAGATGGAGGTTGAGAGACAGTGGGAGGACAGAACACGGGGGAAGGAATTTGTGGAACAGTTAGAAGTGGAAGAAGAAGTGGAGGAAGATGAGGAGGAAACGCCAGGCGTGGTCGGCCGGTTTCCAGGAGTCCTGGGCCCTAGTGTTGGTGGGAATACCCATTGATCCATTCAATTGGAACCAGGGATGGATTATTATTATTATTATGCTTAATGCAGAGTTAGGAGCATTTGATATTTTATGAAAGTAATGAATCAGGGAAACTGTTGTTTTGTGCTCTTGTTTGGTTTCATTATTAATTTCAATATTATATTTTTAACACATAAATGTATTACTCACCGCTGTCCAGTACAACCCCAACAGAACGGCCATTGCAGAAAGCCACGAGTTGTGCACTTTTAGCTACGTAAAATGCCGGCACATTGAATTTCTCAAACATCAATTCCGTGAGATTTTCTCGTTTCTGCAGTGAATTCCACGGAGCCTCCGACATCAGTAGAGGATGGTGGGTAGCATCGGCATGAATGCACTTATTATAGGTATATTCAACCACTCTCTCAAACATATCCCAATCCTCGATTAAACCATCTCTCAGAAAACTGACCATATTCATTCCTGGAGACAAAATATATTTACTTTTAAAAATTCAATTAAAAATTGTCACTTCAATTAATTTTTTTTTAATCACCTCTTTTGACGACATTTATTGCCGAAGTACCAATGTTATACCTCTTGGATATATTCTGAGATGAATCTACATCAATTTGCTGGTCGCTATCCTCCCAAATGCCGACAGTCGTCGGAATATCAGCCTTCGGGGAATCTTCCCCTGCATAACCAGCACGTAGCGAATGATTTCCAATATCAAATATAAGGGCACCAACTTCATCTGTAAATTAAAACAATTTTTAAAATATTACACACTGAGACGCAATAGAAGAGTGTGTATAAATCAATAAAATTTAATTTTTGGTTATCTTACCCCCTCCGTAAATACCTCCACTCATTTTGAATGTTGGATGTAAAAATGTACAAATAAACTATAATAAATAAACCACTATTGCACTACAATATAATCTAATGCTGAAATAATGCCACCAAGCTGATAAAAAGACGTCTGTGTGGGTTGTCTATGTCTGTGTCAGGGTTGGAACCCCTCCCCCTTTTCCACCCCTTTCTATTCACCCCAAAGCATGCCAAAGGGGGCCAGCATCACCCCCTCATCTAAAATCAACACAGATTGGGGGAGACTGGAGAGTATAGGGACAGGACCATCAATAGTCAGGTGCACAAAATAGAGAATGTTTTGGTCAGTACCTACATTTGATTTAATCCAAATAGACTTAAAATATTTAAATAAATGAATAATTTATTATCTTTATGGTATGAATTACTGCTCCAAATAGGCCAGAACATGTATGGTCAGCAAATAGATATTTTAAATTAATCCAACCATAGGAATTTTATGTGAATAAAGTTAAATAGCAACACACACGCTCACACACACATAAGGAGAAATCTTCAACCATTATCTCATAATTTGACTATAGGAATAACATGACCCAGACTGGGTGTTAAAATACAAAACTGCGAATGCAAGTCTGTAGATACATTGTTTGCTGAATCTGTTAAGTCACTTAATAAAAGGAAGATCATTTGATATTTTATAGACAATTAAGCTAACGGTTAGGCACTGCTACGACATTATACCCTGACCCCAAAAATGTGCAATGGTGAGACACGCTGCTATAAAATTACTACACTTACGAAAATGGCTGAATGCCATTTTGGCTTACTGTTGTAATGTACTATTGTAATGTAGTAATTGTAATGTACCTACTAGTAATTGAATGTAATATTTTCTTTTGAAAAAAGGAAAATAAACAAGATATTTTCAGCGTTATATGACAGTAGTTTTGAAATAGTAAGAGTGTCTCGGCAATTGCTCGTTTATTTTGGCCACAGGTATTATAAAAACATAGTGTGAAGTGATCTTTAAGAGTTTGGCTAAACATTATTTCTTAAGCATAGGTACATCTACCTTATTCTTCCTTCAAAAAAGTAATAACTTTTCTGAGACCAGAATTTTGTAAATATTAAAATTCCACGCCAATTTTAAAGAACAGTTTCGAAACATAGCACTAGACTTTGCTTGATACTGACACATACCAAACATTTTCAAATTCTAGTCACAGAAAGTCATTACCTATTACACTTGGTTAAAATGTTCTGCCTAATTTAAAAGAGCAGTGTTTAAAAGTGAACATGATCGCTTCGATTAAGAAATATTGCAATGGCATGTAAATATATCACTGGGTCTGTATATAGAATATTTTCAAATATACTTACTACCTATTACATTTGCATATGGTCCAAAAATGAACCTAATACTACGAGCTACGAGTAACATTATTTTGAAGTTTTACTATAAAAAAGCTAAGACTTAACAAAGGGCAATTCCATGAAAAAATATAACAAAGCTTATTAAGGCAAATTAATCAAACATTATGTGCTTTTTTAATAAGTTACAGGCAAATTTTAGAATTTGCATGAATAGTTGTACATGTTGATTGTTGGTAATACCTTAGGTAATACCACCATTTTAAGTTTTACATATAAATTTGAAGTTTTGTTTCTATTGTTGTTTAAAGCAGAGTAATTTAATATTATTTAATCTTGAAATAGCATCTCAATTCAGAATAGCGTTAGTTACGATTCTATTTTTAGATTTGACTGGTGTCGCGATCTAGCGGGAATTGGGTCTAACTAGAGGCAGTTCGGACAACGACTGGCTGTCAAAGTGAAATGCGCACTACAAAGCATTGCTGTTACGGAATTTGTAAGGAGTGATACGAGATGTAATTATAAAGAATAATGTGCTAGGAGTTTCTTTATTGACTATCCTAAACACCGTTGACAACCTGACAAGTGTAAAAAGTGGGTGGCTGCATGTGGAATAAAAATTTTACTAAAATCTGTTACCCTGCAAATACCTAGTTGAATTTTGAGTATGCTGATGGCCGGGTTTTGTGTTATAAACTTATAATATTATAACACATTATTACAATTACCTATAATATAAGTATTTGAGTAAGTGTGGGATATCATGTCCTCATCAAGAAGCAGGCTCAAGCCACTTGTCTTTTGCGGGTTCACTTTTAGGTAAAAGCTAGTTCACATTGTCCCTATTAATTATTAATAACCCATCCATTATACCTATAGATGTAAATTATTATATCACAATCTTAAGCTAGGATTATGTTAATCTTGATTAAACTATTCACTAACGTTTTATTTAACTTTTTTATTATTATTAATATAAAACGTTCGGGAATAATTTAATAAAAAATAGTATGATATTGTACACATCCATTGTTTTCGTAGGAACAAATAAAGTGTTCCTGGCACATCATCCTCACCTAATTCAACGAGATGTACCTACTGCCGTTGAATGAATTTTTCACATATATTTATTTGAGTTTTAAATATTTTAGTGTTTCAACAACTCGTTTCAAATAGTGAAACCATGTACGAAGCCATACAAACTGAACATGACAGCTGAAAGTTTGTCCGAACTGCCAGAGATATGCGCGCGCAGTTCCATCTGTGACGTCAGCACAAGGCCAATCGTAACTAACGCTATTACTTAGATACTGATCTATGGTCGGTGACAGGCTAAGTTGAACCCTGTTTAGCATTGCCAGGTAGGCCGGCCCATGCTAGCGCGGATTCAACTTAGCCAGTCCCCAACCTTACCTACATATGTTTATGCATGATGTGGAACTAATTTTCATTGCAGCTTATAGGAATTAGATATGAGAAAACAATGATTTTTAACTAAAAATTAAGTATGTAGGTACCAACTTGTACAAACACACTATTTCTTTAATTGCAACAAATAATTAAAATCTAAAATATAACAAAAACACAATCTCTAGTCTCTCCACACATTAATACTTAAAGGGCGACAACAGTCAGAATATGAAAAATTACCATCATTTCATCTTGTTATGTTAATTAGACTAGGCAAACGCTCAGTGTAACGCGTTGATGAGCGAGCACAGAACATGCAACATCCCCATAGTAACGATGCACGACACGGCACAAGACAATTTTCTCTGCAATTTTTCAATCTCCATAATACTCTAGATGAATAACAGATCCATTGTGTCGTGAAGTCTTACCTACATACCTTCTCCAGAAATCTCTTGTGACATCCCATACTAAACTCGTAAAATTACAATTAATACTTGACTGATTGGGCTTACAATATGTAAAATTTAATATTAATTTGGTCTTGACCACCATGCAAAATTTGAAATTATTGTGAAAATTTTTATTGTCGACCAATCAGAAGACATTATTTAAACTTAAACCAATTAGAGGATTTGGCCTTCGTACTGCATCCGATTTTATGCGCTAGCTCGAAAATGCTTTCATTTTACTGTACATTGTGGATAGCTTGGCTGCTCTACAGGCCTTGCCTTGGAACAGAAGCTTAAAGCAGGCAGGGATGACAATTTAGTATACATTTTTCAAGATTATGGAATAAAATGACCTTAAAATGACAAAACTTTTGAAAATAACGACAGATTAGACTGAAAATTGGCAAAAATACCTTAAATGTTGGTACCAATGACCACGCGACGTTTTAAGTTGATCGGTCAATCTGTTCTAGTTTAAATGTCAAAAATCACATGAAAAATGGTTTTAAATTTGAACCAATGGGAGGATTTGGCTGAAACTTTTTATGATTGGGTACAATGTTGGTTGCAATGTTTTTGCTAAATTTCAAATTGATCAAAGCAACCAATCGAAACATAATTTTTTTTAAATTTGAACCAATCACGGGAGCCCGTTCAAAAACGATCCCAGGGACCGTATAGATTAGTATGTGTAGTTGTGTAGTTAGTATGTGTACAAAATTTCAGATCGATTGCTTGAGCGGTTTGACCTGGGCTGTGACCACAAAAAAAACAAAAAAACACACAGAGAAAGTGCCATTAGAGTACCGTGGTGACGCTCGCTACGCTCGCTCAATTATTGATAAGTGCAAATGTGCCAACGGTATTGTAATAATTAATAATAATTATTGACTGTATAGCATATTAGTTCACATGAGATTTGTCTTATGGTATCAACATTCTTTGAACAGACTGTTATAGATATTTAATGTGTTGTGTTATGATGATGCATGAAATTGTTTAGTTTATGGCTATTTTATTACTATTTCAAGTGTCACCCAGTTATGTAGTGTAAACAAACTAGGCTCAGTTACAGAGAGTGGGCGGGAGATCTGCAGGAATGTACCTTCTGTACTAAAAATATGGGACCTTCTTGGTGTATAAAACAGTAGCGATTTGTTTTTATATTTATTTGCAGCTAAACGGTTCAATTCACAGAAAATTTTAAAAGAGATAAAATGAAGAAAACACTCCTATTTATATGTAGCAGAGCTTCTTTTATTTCTATCTATTTTGGTTCTCCTACGTTCCCAATAGACATTTTGCGTCCAGCTTATTCCTTATGGGACTAAAATTCTTTGCATACTTTCGATTAAAATCACGTTTTTCGATTTGCTGCTCTCACTGTCACAACCGGATTGGTACCTTCTCATATGTCTTACAGATATTAATAGTTTGATGTGTAATTATGGTAAAATTTTAATTTCTGACCGTTGCCCCCCTTTAATAAAATGTAGTTTCTTAATTAGGTATACTTCTCTTCATGCAACATTACTACTCCAGTCCCCGTGTGTACTTTATGTAAAATTAATTTGCCCACAAAAAATATTCAGTAATGTAATATGTAAATTACTCATTTACTTTATTTTATAATAGCTTTAAGAGTCTGCTGTATCCTGAGGTACAATATTTCGTGAAGAATTTCCTGAATAGGTATTCAACAAATTGAAAAAAATGTGAAAATATAGTTTACGTAGCTATTTCTTGGCCTTTCCTTATTAATATTAAGGTTACTTGAGTGCAGGGTGCGAATTGATGGGGGGGATGGGGGGAATTTTCCCCCCCCCCCTCTGGTTTTACCATCCCCGGCTGCGAGAACGGAAACGACAAAGAGTTGCTTATGGGAGAAGCAGCTGATTGAGCTGATTTGCTTTGCTGTGCAGTCGGATGCGCATACGTTTTACTGGGCAGCCTCAGGAATAAAACTCTATGGGTAGAGAAATTCTAACTTGAGAAAATTTAAGCTGGGCAACTTTAAATAAAAAATAACTCTATGGTTTGGCAGAATTAAAACTTGTGAAAAATTCAATATAAAAAGTGAGTCCGCGGCAGGATTCGAACCGACTTTCTTTTGCACCACAGGCCAATGCTTTACCAACTGAGCTATTGGGTCTGCGATGTCTGAATGCTTCATAATATACACAGCTTACGCGCATTCAACAGCGCAGCGGAGCAACTCAGTGGAATAGCCGATTCTCCCATAAGCAACTCTTTGTCGTTTCCGTTCTCGCTCCCCGGCTCTGTTTCCCAATAAAGCATCCCAGGGGGGGGTAGAGTTTTCCCCCTCTCTGTAAAATGGTTGACTTTTAATCAACAAAACAATAGATACCTACTTTTTCTGAAATAAATCTAAAATTATAAAAATAAATTGTCACACAAAACAACTGTCAAATTGCCTTAGTAGCAAATAAGCTGTATTTGAAAAGATTTATTAATTCTAAGATTTAATTGCTTGCCCACCACTTCTGATTTCACTTTTAAATTAAAAGCAAATCCTCTTTTATAATGCCATTTGTCGTGATAACATCACGACAAATGGCAAAAAATAGTGTACAAATCGCTTAGAAATGCACCAAATCTAATCTTGAAATACAAAATTTCCCGGGGCTATGCGCCCCGGTCCCACATGGTACTGGGGTGCCCTCCCCCCAGACCCCCCATTGTGTTCGTGGGCAATCGTATTTTTCGCCTTTGCTATATCTACGATCACCACACTTTACAGGGATCGGAAACTGTCTGACTAGCTGGCCATGTGCTTGGTCACCTTGAACACAACAAGCATAGAACAAGCGGCTGTGATGTCGCTCACATGACACATGTCTTTTTCTCCCGCCAGAACAGAATTCAAATATTCGACAATGCGCTTTCTTCTTTAGCAGCGGCAAGTTTGAGAAGCTCTTTAAAACCTGGCGGCAATTGTGTGAATCAAATTTAAACACTCCAAAAGCGTACTTTTTTTAAATTTCGCGGGTCACCGGCCGGAAGTAAGACGGAGCAGGAAGTAAGAAAGAGCAAATCGGCGGCCCAAGCACTGGGCCGCCATCATTTAGCATTGGTCTTATGGGAGTGACGTCACAATACGCAGACAGTTTCCGATCCCTGTAAAGTGTGGTGATCGTAGGCTATTATCCCAACATACTCGGAATTTTAATTTTTCCTATCCCCCCCCTCTGGAAATTGACAATTCGCACCCTGCTTGAGTGATACCACAAGATATATGACACGATATTGGCCAAGCAGCAAGCTACTGTACCTAGAGAGCCACTACCTACCCCCTAAAGGGTGAGATGGTATCCCCATGGTGGAAGTAAATCTACAACTCAAAAGATCCTTTTACCGCTACCAAAATTTTAATTCATAAGATATTGCACAAACTATTTTCACAAAATAAAAAAATTAAATGGCTCAAAAGATTACAATATTTAGGAAATGCTACCCAAGAATTATCCTCAAAGTACAGCTGACACTTAAACAGACACAGAATGGGCATAAATATGAATATTTTACATTAATTTAGGAAACTTAAGTACTGACACAAAATGTGCTGCCATGAAGCGCAAATGAATACGACTCATGAGTTCACGTGGAATTGCCCATATAAGTACATGGCTTGTATTAAAATGTTATTATCACTATAGTAGGTATAGAAAGTTGCTACCGCTACAGTACCTACCTACCTACCTACCTACCTACTTAAAAAATGTTTATGTTGGTAAATCTCGCGCATGTTATACAAAATATATTATAATTATTAGTTGAATTATAATATTAATGAGGAATATTACCCAGTTAAAAGGTTACCTACATGAAACTGATAGTAGCAGTCAGACTCACAACAAAATGTGTGTACTATAACAAATTTAAAACTAAAGGTACCCTAGAGAAATTATAAATCCAATACCAACAATGCAATTTGTATAATACTATCTGATAGTTCCGATGTCCTAAACTAAGTTTAGATTTACCTGGCATTATCTCTAACGGTTTAGAGATTGTTGCCTGTTGGTAACATTCAATTTATTTGCTACTTGATAATATTCCAAATTATTATTATAACTATTACAACCACTTGGAAAATTAGGCACTCTTTTGAGTCAAGGACATATGCACAGTATGACTAAGTAATAATAATAGTATCAACAACAACTAAAAAACAAAGCCAGACCTTTAGAGAGATGATAATAGCTGAGCTTCATAACGGTGTGCATGGCAAAGGCAACTACGTAGTACGTACAGAGTACATTGGTTCATCTATCAGGAAATCAGAATTCATTTTTACTACCATCTTCGAACAAACATTTTTATGTAAGCTATAGAATTTCAGATATGTCCTCACTCCTTATATTTGTTACAACCTGAGCAATATAATAATAGAATGATCAACTTACATATTAACTGTCTTACATCGCAATGTGCTGTGCTTTCGTAGGCAGCATATTTCTTAGGTACTGGTTATTGCCAAATGTCAATTGATGTTGCAAGAAAATCTCTTCACTTTCGCTTTCTGTTCTTGGTACGTCCTCTCCGACGTCGAGACGAATTTGGTTTTGGGTCCTGTTTCTTTACAGTTGGTCTGCAATAGATATTTTACAATTCTTTTTGTAAATTTTGATTACAACACAAGTTTATAGCATATTTCGATAATTAATATTTAGTAAACTTACGCTTTAACTCTTGGCACTGGTAGTCCTGGTTTCTTATGAAGTAATAAATGTTGCTCAACAAGATCGGCAAGTTGCCCCTGTTGAGCCAACATTGACAGAAATGTGCAAATGAACTCGTCATAGTTGTGGGTTCGTCGACAGTCGTCAACCTGAAACAGTTGAATGATCATAAGTAAATTAACGTCTAACGTTGATGCCATTACTACTGGTAGGAAGTTCAAGTGATTAAGGAATGCCATAGCAATAAATTAATTGTATTTCTAGGTACGTAGGTAAGTATTAATTCTCGAGGCAGCCAAGAGTAAAACTCAAGATTTAACTAGGAGGTAAATATATTGTGTAGTAGGTAACTCACTCAATAAATGGATTACATGACTTTGTTGGAAAAAATCTTCCTAATAGAATAATCAAAACTGGTATCACAGCCTGCCTCACAGCATACATGATTTAGTGAGAAGTCATTATTAATGTATTCTTATTTATAGTAATTCATTTCAAATACTATCAGAAAACTTCCTAACTGGACTTAAAAATGTTACACTGTGACCGAAATTGGTATATTTCTGGATATCTTCAATGTGAGAACGATATCTTCAATCTTCAATGTTCTCACTACAGAGTGAGAACGAGGAAGAGGAGAAGTGTGCTTTGAGAGAGGGAGAAGTGGAGAAAGCGCTAAACGAGATGAAGAATGGTCGATCACCCGGAATAGATGAGATAACAGTGGAGATGGTAAGAGCTGCTGGGGAAATAGGAAAAAGATGGTTGTTTCGAGTAATGAGTGCGGCATGGAAACAGAGGACCATACCGGACGATTGGAGAAAGGGAGTGATTGTACCAATCTACAAAAAGGGTGACAGGAAGAAGTGCAGCAACTACAGGGGAATTACTTTGATGTGTCAATGTGCCAAAGTATTCGAAAAAGTGGTGGAATTTAGACTGAAAGAAGTAGTAGAGGAAAAGCTCAGGGAGGAACAATATGGGTTCAGGCCAGGTAGATCAACCATTGATCCAATATTCACTATCCGACAAGTCATGGAGAGAAAGTGGGAGAGTGGAGAAAAACTGTACATGGTTTTTCTAGACTTGGAAAAGGCCTACGATCGCCTACCAAGGAAGAAAGTATGGGAATGTCTGAAGCGGAAGGGGGTGGGATTGGGTCTGATTGAGAGAATCAAGAGCACATATGAGAAGAACGAGAGCTGTGTACAAACAGTGGAGGGGAAGACAGGATGGTTTGAGGTGAAGGAAGGACTTCGACAGGGCAGCGTTCTTTCCCCAACACTATTTGTCATTGTCATGGACGAGCTGCTGAGAAAAGTAGAACCAAGCGAAGACCAGGAGACGAATACACTGGTATATGCAGATGATATCGTAGTGTGGGGAGAAACCAGCGAATGTGTTCAAGAAAAGATTGATAGATAAAGCCAGATGACTGAAGAATACGGTATGCGAATAAGTCAGGAAAAGAGTGAGACACTAGTAATGGAGAGGAAGGCAACAAGAAATGTGAAGATCAGGCTACGGGGCTTGGAACTGGCGGAGAGAGGAGAGTTTAAGTATCTGGGGAGCTGGCTAACTAAGGATGGAAAAATAGGAAGAGAGATAACATCAAGAGTGCAACAGGCTAACACATTTTTCCAGTTAGTCAGGAAACTTCTTTGGAATGAGCAGTTCCCCCAGAAATGCAAGATACTCCTTTTCAAAAGCTATTTCCTGCCAATACTCACCTACGGTTCCGTAACGTGGGCGATCGGAGGAAAGGAGGAGAGCCAGTTGCAGGCAGCAGAAATGAAGTTTTTACGAAGCATACAAGGAGTAACTAAGATGGACAAGATCAGGAGTGAAAAGATTAGAGGAGACTTGAAGGTAGAGAGGTTGGCATTTAAAATGGGGAGAGAGCGGCTACGGTGGTTTGGCCACATGAAGAGAATGCAGAGGGAGAGAATACCGCGTCGGGAGTTCGAAGCTGCGAGAAGTGATAAAAGGAGAGTGGGAAGACCGAGGGAAAAGTGGAGAGAGCTGGTAGCAGAAGATGTACAAGAGAGACTGGAGAAGTGGGAAGAAGTGGAAGAAGGAAGGTGGTGGGAAGACAGGAAGAAGTGGAAAAAACTGGTAGAGAAGAAGAACGAAGAGGAAGAGCCAAGCCTGGCCAGCTAGCTTAGGAGTCCGGGCCCTAGTAAATGGTGGCCTCGCCACCCCCCGACCCAACTCTTGGAACCGGGAGGAAGATTATTATTATTATCTTCAATATGATATCATAGTTTTTTTAAGCAAATTACTTTTAGGAGTCATTAGCTATTTTTTCTATCAAAACTAGCTTGTCTTTGGTTGGACTTGTCTTGGGAAGAATAGACAACATTAAAAATTATCTAGTTAGCTCTGCTTTTCAAAAAATTTCAAATGCAGTAGGTTCCGTGATCCTAATCTATTTATGTTATTCAACAATGGATAATAACACAAATAGAATTAGATAAGGATCACGGTAGAGCACATGACATTTTTTGAAAAGCAGTAGGTAAGTACCGTGATCCTAATATATATTTATGTTATTCAACAATGGATAATAAGTAACATAAATACATTTAGATTAGGATCACGGAACTGCATATGAAATGTTTTGAAAAGCAGAGCTAACTAGATAATGTTTAATGTTGTCTATTAGCTCACATTTTGTAAACACTGGGAACGGTTTTCTTACCTTGTACTTCTTACGTTTCTCATTCTCATCGCGAATGTTTACTTCACACACTGTTATCTCGCTCTCGAGATTTTTCAACAATGCCAAGAGATCTTTTGGTGCAAATGTATGAGGTTCGAATAGTTCAGGGTATTTTGAACACAGCTTGTTACTTTCTTCAACAACTTGAATAGGATTTGACTCCGTCTGTTCCTGATTGACGCCATCTTGTATTGCTTGTGGTTTCTCCGGTGATGTAGCCCACACTCGATTTCGATTCAGACGTACAGCGTCTAAACAGACTTTCTTCACACTAACTGTAGATGAGTCAGTTAAACGCTTGCCCACTCGGCTTGGTGTTAAACCTAAATGCAAAACAATCAAATGATTTTAAGAATGATTTCGGTGCATGAGTGAAATGAATGGACCTTTATGGACGTCACAGAATTACAAAGATATTACGTACAAAGTGACAAAAAAATCTGAAACTAGATTCCGAGCTACACCATTCTTTCCTTCCTCCCAATTAAATCAATAGATGCAATGAAATATCCATGTGCAAGAGAACATATAGATACCCAGTACCCAACGTCTAGACAATATTCCTTTCTAAAGGTTGAGACGATCGAGGGATTTCAGTACTCGAAAATATTCGGTTTATCCCAGTTCGTGACGTCATGGAGTAGGACACAACCGGCAACTGCTTGATAGTCTGTATGCGCTGGCATGTGATTTAGATAGAAACTGTCCTAGTCCATGACGTCACGAAGTGGGAAAAGCCGAATACTTCCGAGTGCTGAAATCCCTCGATCGGCTCAACCTTTAGAAAGGAATATTGTATAGACGTTGCCCAGTACCCACTCCTCCTTCACCAGCAGCCCTCACTACATTTGCACAATCATCTATAACTTGCTACCTCAGCACATCATCACCTCTTCCACCTGAGGTGGGATTCTATAACTTTATTGCGACCGCTTAGCAATTTCTTCCATAAGGATTAAGGATTAACATTGAAATAATTGCTAAGCGGTCGCAATGGAGTTATAGAATCAGGGCCCTGGGCTAACTCCCAATCAAGTCTCAACGCATACCTTCTTCAAAACCCATTCTACAGTCTACAGGAATTCCTAGACTCATGATGTTTCCAACACTCGCGTTATAGACTTAGACTTAGATTATGTGAATTATTATTATTATGTATGTATTATTATGTATTAGATAGATATTATGGTTTATGGCACTCAACAGCGAGGTTATTAGCGCCAGATTTTTTTACTTTAACTTAACTTGTCATGTAAATATTCTTGTAGCTACTATAATCTGTTCATTGTTATTATTACAATTGTTATAACACAATTGTTATTATTAAACAATTGACGATACCCCTGTATTATGTGCATGGTCACGGGATGATAATAAATACAAATACCAGACAAAAATATAGTCGAATTATTTGTACAAACCTAAAATCGAGTCAGATTTTTCCTCTCCAGGTCCAAATACACGTATAACGACAAATTTTTTGAAATCTTTTGTACCAGTAGGACTATTTTGGCCAGAATTCCATCCCCACGCTAGAAAATAATATAATTCAGTATACACATGTAGCCAGAAAGAAGCACTATACAACAGCAATACATGGGAGTGCTCATTATTTATTCTAGGTCAGTATTGTACCTTGTGTTGGAGAATTGAATGCTGAACCAACTTCAGAAGAAGTGTCAGTGCTAGAACTGCTTGGTGCTGGTGAGGTCTGAATCATTAACGGTGTCGAGTAGTCCGGAACAAAGAGTCCTTCAGTCTTTGTACAAACACTGAAATCAACAAAGATTAAACTATGTTGTAAGTCATTTAGAGTACCTACCTATGCATAAGAAAACAACCTTCTCAGGACATTTGCTTGAAAGACATAGGTGTTTCTTGTTTTTTAAACTCACCTGATAGTTTTAATGTCGCCTGGCTTTGGCACTGCCATGGTCTTGGCATAGTTATGGACCTCAAGAATGAGGTCCGTTGGAATGCTACAAGAATCAGAATCACTCGATGCACCAGGTTTACTTGTCTTGATATCTGTTTCCGTTTTAAACACGTCTAATAACTGTGCAGGAGGTTCCATTTCGGTTTGTTTTGCGCCAGTGTCTGTGGAACCCAAAACAACTGGTATGCCTTTCTTATCATCAATTGATGTTTTTAGCTTCTTCACAACTTTCGGCCCACTTAGTTTGACAAGCTGCTGTAAAGCTTCCAATACAATTTGTCTGCAATAAAGTAAAAACGTTTAATCACACTATTAAACAATCATCAATCACAAAGTACCCTGTATGCAGCTAAGTAGGTACCTGTTTGTTTTCAACATTTGTAATTTATGAGTAAGCGCTAATCTCTTGTCTGGTACAACTGCCATAAGATTAAATCTGATATCGTGGTACTGTTCGCCTGTGGCAATCCCTAATCGTTCCGTTATAACCCGACGGAACTTCTCAGTCCAATCTTCTTTTTCCCCCCATGGTCCGTGGTCAATTGGATATGGTTTTAAACCATCAAGTTCAAATAATCTCCCATTGATTGGGACATAGCTGACAAAGTGAAATGCTTCGGCTGTGCATCTCCCGGTAGTGACACCAGTAGACTTGTCCAGTCGTCGTTTAGCTTGCGGCATTGCATGGGAATTGTGAGCTTTGGCCAACTCTGGTGTATTGCCGATAGCCCATCCCTTGTTCTCAGGACTCATGCCAGTGGTGTGAGCCTTCAGTCGGCTTAACGTAGAACCAAGGTGCAGGCTGGAGCAGTTGAGAAGTACTGAGAGTAAAGCATGGGTTGCACAACTGTTGGGAACCATCTGTAATACACACACATCTTATTATTTCACTAATTCAAATATAACATGAAAGTACTTTAAGGCTCAAAATGACAAAATCTGTACCCAAGTTGCTTAGCTTTCCCGGGTCAAATTCAATAAATCATAAGAATATGTTTTACCATAATACATTCATACCTGTTGGGCAAAGAAGATATTATTGACAACATCTTCATCCTGAACAAAACTTTCACTCTTGTGAACAATTTTACGACGAGATCGACGCTCTTCGATCCAACGAAACAGGAAAATAAATCCATAGACAGGGCCATCAAGATTCTTTTGAAGGTCATAAATTTCTTCCACCTGAACTCCTTTCACGCCAAAGTTTTCCAAAAGAAGTGTGAACAGTCCTGGAACAAAATAAATCCAGTTACAGTAAGTTCATCATTCCCAAAAATAATAATAATTACCTAGGTAAGGTAATGTGACCTCATTCTTCAATAAGTAAAAGTGAATATACAAAAAAATTGATTTATAGGACAAGCACAAAAACTGACAATCTACCTAATCATGGTGGTGTAGGGTTTAAGAGGGTCTGTGATGTACTGAGCCAAACTTGTGAGTACAGGTTATCAATTATCATCGGTTACTCGTAAGTAAGGCCAATGATGAGTCCAGAGTCAAAGTGCAGTCAACAGAGGCCGATATATTCATACAATCTTCCTTCACTTTTCATTGACCCATACCTTTTACCCAAAATGACACGGTTCCAACCACCGCAGTATCCGGTGGGTTGGGACAAAAGTTACACCCCTGTACAGTATTGGAAATGTGTCTCGATCATCCCTACGCTTATACCATCCCGCCATACAATGGAGCGCATACAACGGAACGATCTCCGTTGTATGGCGGGATGGTATAAGCGTAGGGATGATCGAGACACATTTCCAATATACTGTACACACCTGTTTCAGTTGACAGTGACACACTCTTATAGGTATCAACAAAGACTATGCATCTAGGAAAATGATTTTATGGTACCTAACTAATTATTAATACAAATCTTCTATCGTAGATTATTATCAAATCCCTTGTCTTACACTTGGTGTTTTCCATGTTCCGTATGTAGGTAGGTATTCCTTGTTCAGTAGCATTATTGTTAAAAAAAAAATAGTTGGCTACCTAGGTGCACTGTATCGAGGCCTTCATTAACTCCAGGCCGTAGCCTAAGCTTGAAGCGAGTGTGTGACGTCACAGTAGCCGTCCATCCTCTGTACCAGCGGTCGCCAACCTTTAGAACCTCGCGGACCACTTATGATAATTTTATATCTCGCGGACCACTCAGGCGCGTAAAATACGTGTGCCGGGAATTACGATAAGTGAGGGAGACAATGGGGGGTCTGGGGGGAGGGCCCCCCAGTAATAAGCGGGTCCGGGGCGCTTAGTCCCGGAAAATTTTTGTATTCATGAAGTCATTTGGCGCGTCTCTACGCGATTTCAGCCAACTTTTATTTCGAGAAAATGCGTTTAAAATGACTCTTAGGTTTTGGAAAAATACTCAGAAACTGATATTATTTTCATTATAGAGCTAGTGAATATGTATACTTTGTAAAAGGCATAGGTACGTATTGAAACATGTCCGAATTCAGTACATTTGTATTGGATTGCCATTTTTCTAAATTAAATAAATTGCATGGAAACTTAAAAGTAAACTTCAAAATTTCTCTGGGGACCACCAAAATTTTCTCGCGGACCACCAGTGGTCCACGGACCACCGGTTGGCGACCGCTGCTCTGTACAGCGCGCTATGAGCCGCGCGCTCGGAATGCATCGGAAATGCACGTGTATTTCGTTATTTTAACATCACTTAGTAATTGTCAAGTACATAGATACACCAGTAACGATGTATATAAACAACGAAATATCGCTGTTGTAGCGGAATATCATTGTATAGGTATCTACGTACTTGTTTGCAGCGGTATAGTTTTGTATTAGGAAGGTATAGAATATGATGCATTGGATTACATTGAAACACAATTAAATTGCTTCTCCAACCCAATGAATGCTTGGGTCAAAAGAACACTGTCACAATAAAGAATGTATTAAATTAAATTAATTAAACTAATTTACTTTAAATGTCAGTGAGATTCGTCTTGTTCAAATTAAATCGAGATCCTGTGGTCAGTCAGAACAGCAAATTATTGGTTTGATATATATTTTGACTGATTTCGGTCTAAAAATAAACCTTCAGAAGATATTTTTGAAGATATCTTTGAAGATGTTTCATGAGATTGTTGATAAAGTGTCTAAAAAAAATCATCTGGGTTTGATGATGTTCCATGTTACATTTTAAAGTATGCGGCAGCTCATATAGCTAAACCGCTATTATTTATTATTAATGAATCGTTTGCTTGTGGTGTGTTCCCCAGTGCTTTGAAAACTGCTATAATTCATCCGCTTTTTAAAAAGGGTGATAAATCCTGTGTCGAGAATTATCGACCTATTGCTATTTTGTCAGTCTTCTCCAAAATATTTGAAAATGCTTTCTGTCATAAACTATTAAATTTTTTAAATAAATTTTCTGTCCTCAATGTGAACCAACATGGGTTTACTCAAGGTAAATCGACTATTACTGCTATTGCTGATGTTATTACTGACATTTTAGAAACTTGGGATCAACATAAAGTTGATTTAGGTATTTTTTATGACTTTCAAAAAGCTTTTGATATTGTTGATCACTCACTATTGTTATTTAAATTAAAACAATTGGGAATTGTTGGTGTTGCCAATGATTGGATTAAATCTTTTTTATTAAACAGATCTCAAATTGTTAAAATTAAAAACTCACTAGGTGAAATTTCTTTGTCGAATGAGGCTATAATTAATATTGGTGTTCCACAAGGTGCTACTATTGCTCCGCTACTCTTTATTTTATATACCAATGACTTGCCGAATGATGTAACTGTGGGGAAACTGACTCTCTATGCGGACGATACCACGCATCTTATTTCTAAGAACCCTAACTCTGGTTGTACCGAGGATCGTATGGCTGTCTCTCAGATGACAGATTGGTGTGTTAAAAATAACTTATTTATAAACAAATCTAAAACTGTTATGTTGAAATTTCAACCTAGACCTTACTTAGACAATAGTTATAGTTCTTTGGTGTATCTGGATGGTAAGAGTATTCGTGAACATGACACGACTACTTATCTGGGTATTCGAGTTGACAATAAATTAAAATGGGACAGTCATATTCAGTGTGTTAGGTCTAAAATAGCCATTTATAGTTGTTTTTTAGTGAAACGTATTCGAAATTTATGTGACTTAGCTACTACCAAATTGGTGTACTATGCTCACATTCATTCACATCTTAATTATGGTATTATTTTATGGGGCCATTCTTATACTTGTAAGAGTCTTTTAATTTTGCAAAAGAGAGCTCTCAGATATATGGCTGAGGCCAGCTCTGATCCATGAACTGAATTTTATTTCAAGGACACATGCAGAACACTCTTTCGTAAATATAAAATTTTAACTGTGACTTGTATGTATATTTATAATACCTACTATTAATTGTGTTCTTGACAATGACCTGGCTCCTGTCGGTGCCAATCAGTGTAGCAGGAGCAATAAACTCCCTGTACAACAACATACCCTTTCTTGTTTTGCTAAAGGACCTGCTTATGCAGGAGTCAAACTGTTCAACATGTTACCCACTAACTTGAGGAGAATGGGTGGCATGAATTTTAAGTACTCTCTCAAGGCTTTTCTTTTAAACAAATGTTACTACTCTCTTAATGAGTTTTTTGACGATTAAGTTATTGGTTCTGTAATTGTTACTTTATTCTAGTCTATTTCTGTGTCCTTTTCCTATGCTGACATTTCCTATATCATTGTACTGATCAACTATGGAAATAAAAAACATTATTATTATTATTTGATGTTTATTCTTTAAGAATTCTCGGAATTGATCCGGCGCTCTCAGCGGGGAAATTCATCCCAAGTCTTTTAACTTAATTACTAATTCAGGAATTTTCTCGTCAGATGACAGGTTTGAAGCAAAACAGCTTTCTGCATAATTGGTATGTATCTCTCCGAAATATGGATTTTTAGTAAGTTAGTTGATAGAGACTTTGGTACAACGCCTGTTGCTGACATAACTATAGGTACAACCAATATTGATTTCTGTTGCCAAATTCGCTTCACCTCAATTGCCAAATTCTGATACTTCTGGATTTTATGCGCTTCAGTCTTGGCAATATTAACCGTTAATGGAATTGCAACATCCACGAAAACAGTGTGCTTACGAATTTTATCAACGATGATAATATCTGGTCTATTGAAGTCGACCGTTTTGTCTGTAAGAACAGGTTTGTCCCAGTAAATGATGTATCCTTAATTTTCAACTACAGGTGGCGGCTGATACTTTTAGTATGGTGTAAACTGCTTAAGCAAACCGTATTTCTCGCTGAGCCTCTGGTGAATGATCTTCGCAACCTGATTGTGGCGGCACACGTATTCCGTAGGTGCAAGCGTAGGACACCCAGCAATGATATGATCAATAGTTTCACTTGCTTGACGACATTTGCGGCACGTATCATCTACTGAGTTCTTCAATATGTACTTCCTATAGTTGTTCGTTACTATTACTTGATCCTGGATGGCGACAATAAACCCTTCAGTCTCGGAAAAGAGGTCTCCACGCTGGAGCCATGCACACGATCTTACTTGATCAATGTGATCCATTCCTAAACGAGTGGGATATCTACCATGCAGCTGCTTAGCTTTCCACGATTGCAACCTATCATTCACCTCCTCGCAGTGCGTATTGATTGTTGTGCTCAGTAAGTTAAGTGCAGACAGACCTTCATCAGCTGCAACTACATGCCCACGGATTACCAATTCCGACTCCCGAAAGTACTTGCGCAACTTCTTCACCTGATTGGTGCACAGCGAATGGATGTTTAAAACTCTACGACCGCCTTGAGCTCGCGGCAAGTAAACTCTTTCCACAGCGGCTCGCGGATGATGACTCCTGAACTTTGTCATGACTGTTCTCGTCTTGGTATCCAGGGCATGAAGGTCTGTGTCGGACCACTTGACAATTCCGAACGAGTATGTCAGAACCGGCACTGCCCACATGTTTATTGCACGGATCTTGTTACGTCCATGGAGCTCTGTATTCATAACTTTAACCAAGCGCCTCACATACTCGTCCTGGAACTGTTTCTTAAGTGACGAATGGTTTATCTGCGAATTCTGCTTAATGCCCAAATACTTGTATGTTTGGTCATTCTCTAATGCAGTGATCAACTCTCCGCTCTCCAGCTCCATTCCCTCTGCCGGTTGAAATTTGCCTTTCTGTATGTGTATAATAGCGCACTTGTCCAACCCGAACTGCATCTTAATGTCTGAGCTGAACTGATTGGTAGTATTGAGCTGAGAACACAGACCATCTTTGTTGAATGCGAAAAGCTTCAAATCATCAACGTAAAAGAGATGACTTACTGCAGACGAAGAGCTACGAGCATTGAGACGGTAACCCAAATCAGCCTTATTAAGAATTTGCGACAAAGGATTCAGCGACAAACAAAACCAGAGTGGACTCAACGGATCTCCTTGAAATATACCTCTGCGTATGTGAACATTATCCACAGACACATTTTGGACATTAATAGTTGTTCGCCAAGTCCCCATAATTTCTGAAAGAAATGCTTTCACATCTGGATGAACTTTGTATATATCCAACACTTTAAGAAGCCAAGAGTGAGGAACAGAGTCGAACGCCTTTCTGTAGTCAATATAGGCCACGGACAAATTCTTCTTGTTTACTTGGGCTTGTTTCAGTATAACAGCATCTATGGTGAGCTGGTCTTTACATCCATAAGTACCGGGAGAACACCCTGTCTGCTCCCATGCTAGAATGCGGTTTTCATGCAAGTGCTTATTCATCTTTATCGAGACGATGGATGTTAAAAACTTATAGACGGTAGGTAAGCAAGTGATCGGTCTGTAATTACTTGATAATGCTCTATTCCCTGACTTGAATAACAGCGAAGTAATCCCCTTAGTGAAGAACGTTGGCGTGCACGAGGGATTATTAAGAAACTCATTGAAGAATAGTGCCAGCTTAGTATACACAGAAGGTAGCCTCTTCCACCAGAAATTCTGGATGCAATCATTCCCAGGAGACTTCCAATTGCTGGAGTTCTTAATTACATGACAGATATCTGCTTCAGTCACAACTACCCTATCCATCGGTCTAACACCTTCTGCCTCATCCTCCACTGCTTGAATCCATTCTGCGCCAATATTGTGCTCCACTGGATTGGACCAGATCCCACTCCAGTAATCTCGTATCTCGGCCTCCTTAGAAACGGCCTGACACAAGTCAGGATCTGAACTTCTCTGAAGTGATCGGTAGAAAAGCTTCTCATTCCTCTGAAAGGACAAATTCTGTGTCTTTCTCTTCGTAGTTGCATGATAACGACTCAACCGAGCACCAGCGACCTTCAGCTTCTGCTTAAGTGTGTCAACGAGATCAGCAACTTTCACATGGAAATCTGGATCCCTCATGCCAATCTTGTACTGCTTGAGAAATACCGACGACCATTCTCGAAGGTTTCTATTTCCCACATTCTGAAGAAACGCTGATAATTTACCAATGCTCTTTCTTAACTTCGTAATCTTATCTTTAAGCCGTGTCATCCACTTGGGTTCCACCTTTTTCTTGGCAGGTTGAAACCCACGCCGCTCCAACAGCTGCACAATACACTGCTAGGTGCAATTGAATAAAGTCATCCTTGTCAGATACATACTCACTAACGACTTGGTTAAGAAATCGCAATGATTGACTGATCTTCTTGTTCGTGTTAACTCTTGGAATTGCAGGTCTTGAATCAGGATCCAACAGTTCAAAGATCGAGACACATTCCATGAATTTCTTTCTAACATCAGTTTGCAGTGCAACTTCGTCGTTCCCGACGGGGTCCTCGGTAAGTCCTGCGATGTTCAGACAGACGTCAGCCATGTCAACGTGATTATTATTATTATTATTATTATTATTATTATGACTACTATACGGCCTAGAAGAGCGTGGGAAGATCTGAAGAAAAGACCGCGTAGACTGTTGCTGTGTACGATTATAATCAGTTCGTTTTGTACTAGCTTATTTATCACAATTCAATCAGCGCTGTCGCTCTCAACTCAAGACTGAATAATTTTTAGTTGCATCAAAGCCCAATATAATGTTTAAACAATGTTTTCCTATGTACCTATTATTTGTATTTGGCATGCCCATAACTCTATCAGAAATGTTTTACAATATTTCATAATATTTTGTGATTTAGCAAAGCCAGCTAATAACACCTACAATATGATATTACGAGACTGTATGTTTTCTTGACGACACTGTTACATTCTTCATTACAATTTGTGATGCTAAATGAATCCTTAAGCCCGTCATCCATTATTGCGATGTTTTCGCCGCAATGTTGCTTTGCGGCACGATTTTTCAGTCACCGTCTTCCATGGTAGCGATGATTTCGCCTTCGCGTCATGTATTTCCGACTCCCCCATTTGTCCAGAGGTGGTTCAGCGGATACCGCGCATGCGCACAACGCTGCGATAGAAAATCGCTGCGTTGATTATTGAAGTTGGTTCTACTTTCAGCGACGATTCGCAGCGATTCGCGTGACGTCACGCGATGCTGCGATTCGAGCTCTGATTGGCTGAGAAGCCACGATGCGGCTGTGAATTCGATTGCGATGAAAAAACGCAATGATGGAAGACGGGCTTAATACAGTTGTGAGAATATAAGAAAATTATTAAGTTTGGGATGTTCAATGCTTTCTATGATTACTTTTCGTTTATACGGGGATTGTAATAAAAATACATCGCTATAAATAACAATTGAGCGCTGTTTAATAAACATCGAAACTGTATATCATTAGCAACACTTTAAACTGACAATATAATTGAAAACTACGAAGATATCGGGTGTTTTGTTGGGTGCAATCATCAAATAAGACGTAGCGCGCTATGCCGGGCGGCGCGGAGTTGGACGGCTACTGTGACGTCACGTTTCCTATGCCACCTACGGCCTGAGAACGAAGTGAGTAGGTATAACGATGGCCTCGACTGTATGGTGTGACTGTGACTCCTACCATATCAGAAACTATAACTACACAAGGTACTACTAGTACCTGTCTAAATTAATCTGTTAGATAATACCTAGTAGGAAAGGAAGTGTCAAAACGCTCAATGGTCAAGTCAAATAATACTATCACATAACCTCACTTACCAGGATCACTTTCAAGCTCCAGCCACCCTTCCGTCAATCTATTTATATCTACAGGCATATCACTTGTAATCGATACACAGTATTTTTAATTACAGATATTGTTTCTGCATTAGAATAACATACTAAAACACATCCTCACTTTCTCACTTATGTTCAACGCTTTGTATGGCTGCCATTTTATCCTTGAACCCTAACACAACAGGCCACAGCTGACATATGGTGGGAAATTTCAAATCAAACATTGGTTGGAAAGTGGTTTTGTAAAATCAATGGATGTAGTCAAGGAAGGATATTAGATTTACTAGTATAAAGACCTTGGGATGTAGGTACACTCAACACATGATCAAACGGTATTTGAAAGAAATGGATTGTCTGAAAAAAATACGATGGCATCATCCCATGAAGTCTATTCTAACTCGTCACCTAACCTTTAGTCGATGAGCTATGATTTCATTGATTGATAAGAACATGGATTAATTGTCAAGGAACCTGACCAGCAGCCAATCCGTTTCATTCAAATACCGTTTTATGATTTGTTGGGTTTACCTCAGTGGTTAATTTGGGGGCGGACGCGTCCCCTCACTCATTTTTCAGGGTGGACTCAGTCCGGCCACTTTTTTTCATAGAAGTAAAAATTGTCTTAAAAAAATTGTGCACAAATCGCGTAGAAAGGCACGAAATTTGGTCCTGAAATTCAAAATTTTCCCGGGGCTGTGCAGCCCAGACCTGCATTGTGTTGGGCCCCCCCGCCCCCCAAACCCCCCATTGTTTTCATAAGCAAATACTATTATGTTTCCCTGAAATCGCCGAGCGTCCGCCCACTTATTTATTATTTTACAAATTAACCACTGGTGTACCTAGGTAGGAAGAAAACATTTTTTACAACCATGTGCATGTATCACACACTGGTATCATTACAAAAGAGTAGATGGAATTAATAAAATAGAGTGAAATACAATCAATCCACCTATATATTTCTTTTTGTACCCAACGGCTGGTGTGTTGGATACCTCGGTTTTCGTTAGATCACCGAGGTTAGGCAACATTGAGCGCGGTCAGCGGTTGGATGGGTGACCATTCAACTCTGGCTTGCCAGTTGCTGCCGTTAGGCCAGAGAGACTGGGGGGGTTGGGGTTAGTGTAACGACACTCCTCCACCTGTTATCAGTCTCTCGACGGGCGTTACACCGTCCCTGGGATGGGACGTTAAAAAACCAGCAGGGCGCAGGGAGCTAACTACTCACTCACTTAACATCCGTAAATTACGAATCCTCAACCAACTTCACCTCCGATAATGGCGCATTGTCAAAGGAGTCGAGTTGTTTAGGCGGCAGTAGGACTACTAGTCCTGCAACGCCATAAAATTTTTTTAAATTTTTTTATTAGTAATATCTAATTTATATCAATCATGCAATGACAAAAAGCTTATAATATCTAGTCAATTCCATGCTAACGTGGCAGTAGAACTACACATTTACTTTGATAACTTTAAAGTATATTTCCGATACTGCTTAGATGTAGATTTGCTGTTCGACTTAGCGGAAAGACGCTTTTAACTGCTGTAGCAATTAAATTCCCAGATTTATTGACATCTGGTAATATTCCAAATAGGTATTGTTTTGCTGAAAGATGCCACTGCCACTTGACCACCTCCTTCATGATCTCTCTTCCTTCAAGGGAAGGAATAGAGTAATCTAGGTATCTATCAGCTGGACTTGGTAAAGTTCGGGCAGGAAACAAACACATGATTATGAATAATGACATTTATTATTGATTTAACCATTTTGTTAATTCAACATAAACATTATACATGAGAGTTAACTAACTAGTAACTAGAATAACCCGGGAAATTGCGAGTAATTGACAATCCAGGGTTTCTCAATGTGATCGCAAACAACTCAATCTTAAAATGCTTCTGCATGTACGTACGAAATCAAATGTATACTGCCAATAATAATAAAAAAGCTGCCTGAAAGAGAAACTTAATTTTGTATGCCAATATTGTTTGTGCCACTGGGGATATAAATCTTGCACAATTATCAAATTTTTAGAAACGAGATCTTAAACTTTGCAAATGATCACAAAGAAGTGATAGGTACTCAAATATGTTTATGAAATGTTTTAGCTACATAATATGTTCAACTAGGTAGTACTTGTTTACTTTCTGTTAAGGCACTGATATTTTCCTATTAAACATGCACATTGTGACTAGAAATATTATGTTTCTGGTCCCATGGTCAACACCTGGCAGTGCAATCAATACGTATCACCGAAATATTTTGGCACATTTTTGAAACAATAAAGATCGCATATACAAATGACATATTTAATTATTTTAATCAAATTTTATTATTTGATTGTTGATTAAAGTTACAAAGAGATGGAGCCCAAGGCATTTAACTCTACAAACAATTTATCAAATAGGAGATCAGGTGAAAAAAATAATAATGAAGTTAACTAATCCTAAGCTATTGATCACAAATAAATAGTTCAATAGAAATCGAAAGCAATTATACAAATTAAGAAATCGTCACTTCTATATGCACTTGGCAAAAAGTACTTATATTTTCTAGCATTGTGAAAAAGTAATGATCAATGTAGAAAACATTAAGTGAATAATAATCAATTCAGTGAATGAAGACTAGCTGAATTATAGATAGTGGCAAGAGTGCAAGTTAGACTACGTTGTTCCTGTTTTGTGGGCCAATCCCTGAGTTTTGGTAAGACAACAGTACAAAGGTGGCCTGCATCACACATGATTCAGGAGGCACAGTGAGTTTAATCACAACTACTAGAATGCCATTGTGAGGGAAGAATAAAAATGACGATAAACATTATAAAAAGAATAACTGGACAATATGGAGTCAAAGACCTCTGCTTGAGATAATTTTGGGATCATACATTATTTATCAATCAAATATGATGAACTGAAAATATCTCACTCCTACAATAAATATCATTCATCTTGCACTATTATTAGAGCTCCGTATATTTCGCACATCGCGATAACGCAATTTCTTTATATCTTGTATTTTCTTGGAATATGAGCACGAATTACGTCATTCTAAACCCAATTCTGCAAGATTTGAATCGCGAAAAAAAACGAAATATGCCATTATTGCGAAATAACACCGAAATCGACTATATTTTTGTAATACATCGCGAAATCCCACAAATGTTGTTCAATTTTCAGAAATGATTACAGAAAATGTTGAAACTCAACCTAAAACTTCCTATTTCACGCATAATTCATGGAAATATCCACATTCCGCGGAGAAAGCAATTGCGCGCTTGTTAGGTGACATTGGTCAAGGTTAAACCCATTTCCCTGCGCATATACATTTGGTAACTGCGCAGTAAAAACACAAGTAAAATTGTTTTGTGCACAATAACGATAATAATAATTTAATAATACAGTGGCACTAAAACTAAAATGGCCGCCCACCGCCGTATCGCTGCCTCGCGCAATGGGAACAGCTGGTTCCTAGCGCCTAGGCGCCTAGGTATTAGGTATTCGGCGCCTAGGTATTCGCCTAGGTATTAGGTATTCGGCGCCTAGGTATTCGCCTAGGCGCTAGGAACCAGCTGTTCCCATCGCGCGAGGCAGCGATACGGCGGTGGGCGGCCATTTTAGTTTTAGTGCCACTGTATTATTAAATTATTATTATCGTTATTGTGCACAAAACAATTTTACTTGTGTTTTTACTTTGTACACAATGCCGAAACCAACAGTTACAGCCGCGTCTAGGGCTTCAGAGTTCAGAAGTGACGGGTTTTACGTGAGTGACGGAAAACTTTTGATGTGCCGGTTTTGCAACTGCAGACTAGAACTCGAGCGCAAGGACACACTGATGAAACACGTCGCATGTGAACGCCATATCACTTCCAAGAAAAAAGCGGCAGCTTTCCGTGGCTGAAACTTTCACGAGTGCTAAAAAGGCGAAAGACGACAGGGAAGAATTTATTCTTGAAACGACCGAGGCGTTCTTGGTTACTATATAATTTTTGACAGAAATATTAATTTATTGATTTGCCACTATAGGTATTCTATAAAACCGCTAAAAAACGAAATTTGGGTTTTTAAAAACGAAATTGGTAAAATAATAAACCCATTTTCACGGGGCTCTAACTATTATGTACTAACTATGCAGTATAAAGGCAAGAACATTACAGCTTGAATTTTACAAAAACACCAGACGACTGGAATACCTACGTTTGAGATTATTTCTTACCAGGTGCGAGAAATTATAGTGATCCCAAATTCATCCCATGCCCAAAATTGTGGAAGACAAACACATAAAATAATAGTAGATAATACATAAGCACAAAGTGGCTTGGTGATTGCAAAAATCACTCTCAGATCTACAATACTGAAGATACCAGTTTTTTTCTCACCATGCCAAAAAAAATAACTATACTAGCTTGATTTTAAATTGCAGTCTTACCTCTTGAGCTAACTGCAGTCTTATGCATTGGATTGACTTGAAAGCATAACTTGAAAAATTATGGAAGCCCTGCTTCCAATCCAATACAACTTCAATTTCTGAACACATTTCGATCATATAAGTTACACTAATCTCGCAACTGCCCAGCAAATGCTGTATACGAAAATACAGCAGTTCGCATTCAAATCACATGAGCTTGTTTTAAATACGATTATCATCAAAACCTAAACACCTGATCAACATTCATCAGGAAATTTAAAGGTACCATAAATGGCGACAAGATTATTCACAAAATGAAACAGATACAGTAACAAAGAAGAATTTAAGCAGGGTACATCCGATCCCTTGAGATAATCGCCCCTTTGCTTACTAAATATTGTTACTCCTTGAAAAAATTATACAAGTATGGTTTCTATAACCTGATACCTACAAGCATTTAGTGATCGTTGATCCACCTGTTCTCCCTCCATTCACTCCTTTTCCCTGTCGATAGCTGTAAATTCGTACAACTTATTTGCAGCGTACACAAGGCGCTCGTAAACGCAGGGCTTGCATCCATGTGACAGTAGATGACGCATTGTGTATGATGCACTCTGTCGATCCTTGTCAACGTATGTCACTACGTAATCGAAGAATGACCGATGTATCACCAACTTCGTATGATCAACGAAAAAATTGATCTGTAAGGTAAGAATAAACAATTGATGAATTAGAATGATTGTGAAGAGTGTAAGTAACATAGAATGAGTTTCAATACATGGGCGCTGAGATGTGGGGGGGGGGGAGGCCTTCCCTCGATGTCAGGAAAAAATAAAGTTTTTGTAGTGTTTTACCTATAGTTGCATTGTGTAAAGAAAATTCGGCAAAAAATTGATTTCGAAGTGCTTAAAAAACAAAAAATGCCCTGCGGGGCAACGAGGGAGCATGCCCCCTCCACACCCCAAAGCGTAATTATTTTTTTAAAAGTTGTATATTTCAACAAAATACACCTTAAAACGTCTCAAAATTGATTTTGGAGTGAATGAAAATATGGATGAAATTCTCACAAGGTCCTAAAATTATAGTTCCGCCACTGGATGGATCATATGTAAGTGATTCAACTGTGCCCATCATAACAGGTTCAAAGACAACTTACCTGAAGAGTTCCATTGGACAGCTCCATGACAATGGCCACGTTGGAGCGCGACCAACGCTTCATGAACGGAACAGTTGATTTGCTCTTGGGAGCACGCAAGATCTTGAGATCAGCCCCTTCAGTCAGGTTCTCGTCCATGTATCGTGTGAACTGGGTGAGCAGGATGTACCGGTCTCGCAGCAGCGCTGGCACCGAGTGGACAGGGTGGGCGCTCACTTTCCCGCGCTTGTCATGGAACTCCACGTGGCTGAAACCAGGTAAGAATGTTGTGAAAGCTTAAACTCCGTATGAAGAATATGAACAGGTAGACCAAACTGAGGTAAATGGTTTATTGGTTGGCTTAAATAGTTCAAGAGCAGATACCTAATAATTTATAAATTGAACCAATTTTCCTGCAACAAACAATCCAAACTTTCCAACAATCAAGTTTCCCAAAACAATCAATGACTGGAATAGGTTGGCATTATCCAGCGATGTCAGTGATGTTAATAGTTTCGTAGCATTAGTAGATTTATTAAAATTTAGTAAAACATAGGTAAATATCTTAACAGATAGCCGATAGGTAATTCTGTAATTAGTAATTTATTATGTTATGTTATTTTATTATTGTAGACTAGAGACCCATATTTCTGTATTAGTAATGTAAATTAATCAAGAAATAAATAACTAAAAAAAAACACAACATACCTAAAATTGTTATAAACTCCGACGCTGTAACCTTGTTACACTCACAACATTTTGTTTGCCCTTATAAAACAAAAACATAAAAGAATCGTAATCGCCACAACAGAATAGTACACATATTTTGGCTTGACAAGATTTTTCTTACCGGTGATCTGGTGTGAACGAAATCCGCGTATCGTCATTGAAATGCACTCCTACAGAGTTGTCCGACAGCAAGAACCCGAAGCCGTACTTGTTGGAGTAGTCAATCCACTTGGATATGAATAGGGGCCATATATTACACTGAGGTGTGACCTTAGATTCATCTGTAAAAAATAATCAATAACCTTTTCAAAATTTTAGGAGAACTATAAATATCGTAAAATTACATTTAAATTCTATGCATAACAATATAAAATAACATTCAATTATGATCCACATTTCAGTCACAATATTGTGACACAATAAGCAAGTGTCTATAATGAACATACTTTTATACTAAACGACCATGCCTTTGTTTCTAGGAACAATATAAGGGAAAGGAACGAACCTGGGTTTTTGATGCCTCGCAATGTGATCAGCAGTTCCTTGTGAAGCAGAACGGCCTTGGTCGGAGACTTGATCAGGCCGCAAGCATCTCGGCACAGAGCGTTCATGAGGCGGTGCCTGACAGATGCACTGGAATCAACTCCATCTTGGAATTGCGTTCCTTGGACTGCTGGTTCGCGAGCCTTTAACAATGAAAGAGTGTTATCAAAACCTCGTATAATGGCAGAACTTTAGAAATTTTGTTCTAAAAAAATATGGTGTTTTAATAAGAAAAATAGTAAGAGGACAATTCTAGCATCCAATATTTGGTAAACATTCCAGTGCGGAATCAAAAGAAACTTAGCAGCCTCCTATGATTTGCGAAACCACGTGAAGATAAGGATTAAATTTGAAACGGAGTGTCATCTTCTGATCTGAAGTGATTGCACAATTGAATGCTGGGCCGGAAGAACCATGAAACCAACACTTTTTTCGAAATTGTTTTTTTTTGTGGAATTAGCATGTGCATGTCTAGATCTATCCACTGCCACCTTAAAATGTTGATTTTTTTAAATGTTGACATTATATAAATTGATCATGAATGTTGGCTGCCATGGAAGAACCATGAATGTGATTCTAGATAGCCGACGGTGAGGACTGCATTGTGCCACCAAAACTGTTAATTTATTTAAATAAAAGGAATAAAACAAAACTGGTGGATGAATAATCAACGAAAGTATTTGAGGAACTCGGAGGAAAGTATACAAACCGAAAGGGTAGGTACTGAAATATCACCCTTTCCAAATAAATCAGTTTTTGTAGTAAATTTTGTGTTCAGGTACCAATTTATTGAATAAAACCTATATAATAACATCCATATATCTTCCAAAATAAGTAATTGTGATAATATGACCATTAAATAGTTTTTGGCTATTTACTCAGAATAATGAAATTGTTGGTTTCATGGTTATTCCAGCCCAGCATTCAATTACGAATCAAATATCTCAACTTGTCCATTACTTAGGCAAGCAATGGGGCATAGCACAGCATTTAACACGTGTAAATCGTGCACACAAGTTCACAATTAAGAGAAGCAAACGAAGTCACGGCACACCCCTGCTCTCAATTTTGACACAGACGGGATTTTATCCAAAACACGGATTGATTCATTACAAGGTGAATGAAAAATGCTTAGGGACAATGTTACATTCTACAAATAGAACATAACATATTCTGATAGATATACCGGGTGGTGCAAAAAAAAATCACCCCGATTGAGAGGTCACAATATCTAAACTATTATAGATAGGATTCAGAAATTTGTACACATATTAGAAAACATACCAAAATTTATTATGTGCAAGTTTCAAAAACATTACTATAGTAGGGAAAAAGTTACAGCTGTTCAAATTTGGTTGTCAAAAAATTGATTATACGGAGCTCAAATAGCGCGCGTCCAGAAAACTTTCAATAGCCGGGCCGGGACCCTGTTTCTTCAAAACTACGTTTGATATCAAGCTGAAAATTTCAAATTATATTGTAAATATATTAAGATCGACTGTGTAAAAATTTCAATCAATTTCAACGAATAGAACGAAATTTATGTAATCTTGAAGTTGAGCTTGAAATCAGAATAGTGGGAAAAATTCACTTTCATAACGTGTGTAATAAAAGTTCGGAAATAATTTACATATTATGATTTTACGCTCAACTTCAAGATTCCATAAATTTCGTTCTATTCATTGAAATTGATTAAATTTTTTACACAATCGATCTTAATATATTTTCAATATAATTTGAAATTTTCAGCTTGATATCGAATGTAGTTTTGGAGAAACAGCGTCCCGGCCATTGGAAGTTTTCTTGACGCGCGCTATTTGAGCTCCGTATAATCAATTTTTTGACAACCAAATTTGAACAGCTGTAACTTTTTTTCTACTAAATAGCAATGTTTTTGAAACTTGCACATATTAAATTTTGGTATGTTTTCTAATATGTTTTTATATTTCAGAATTCTATCTTTAATAGTTTTGATAGAGTTACCTCTCAAAGGGGGGTGATTTTTTTTGCGCCACCCGGTAATATTGCGTCAGCTTGCAGCCAATGAGAACACGGCAATGCAATGACTATGGTTACATCGAATGAAGACATTTTATAGGTACATTGTGAAGTCAGCCTGAACTGCTTTTATCATTTTTGTATTAAGATTAAGTTTAGTACATGATTTCAACAAAACTTCTAATATGTGACTATTGACTAACATTAGTAATTCTATTGTCAACTTACCGGTTCAGCCAATCGCGCTCGAGCTATGCGCCCCAACATCAGTTCATGGTTGTGGAGCTCTTCCAACTGCAGTTCACGTTCACGATTGTAGAGCTCACGACTGAAAGCAAAGATCATCTTCTGTCAGATATTATTGAATACATAAACACTTTTTAAGTGATAAGTATTCCAGAAACAAGCAGCCTTGGTGACTGGATGACCCACAGTTCTATTTTTGCTGCTTGGAGAAAAATTAGTAGGTCCACTGACTTTAGAAGATCATACTTCTACATCACACTTTGCAGGGGTTGGTAAATGTCTGCGCATTGTGACGTCTTTCCCATAAGACCAAGTTAAATGAAGCCGGCCTTATGTCTGGTATTAACTAATGATCTAAAATATCTGGGGTCATATCAGAATAAGTTTATTCAGAAGAATCAGTAGACTTTTTGCTACAACTAATAGTATGTAAGTCTGTAGTAGCCTAATTAGTACGTAATTACATCCAGTTTCATAAGACAAAATAGCCATTGATGCCAACTGTATGAAACCACAATAAAAAATAATAGCACCCAAATAGTTAAGAATTAGTCAGGAGTATTTCACTTACACAGATTGCACGCGAATTTCCTCCGCAACTGAAGGAGATTGCGGCCTTGCCACCTGAACAGCTTGCTTCGCACGTTTGGCACGATGTACAACCGGCTTCTGCAGTGCTCCAACCTTTCCCTTAGACTCTTTGGGGGCCGCAGAGTACGTTGGCATGTGGACATAAGGCGGGAACATCATGGGCTCATCGTCGCCTTGCGGCGGAGTGTTCTTGATCTGAGTCGGGAACATAGGTGCCGTGTGGCTGCATAACGCAGACAACACAAGCGGCGTATAGCACTCGGTGAAGAACGGTGCTTTGGTTATTTCGGCCAGTTTAAGTCGTTCGTCTGGACGAGGGTTCAGGAGAGCGCGAATCAGAGCCGACGCATAGTATGTCATTTGACGCGGGACGGTGAAACGAGTCTCGATGATGCGCTCGTAGGTTTCTTTCAATGTGTCGGTCTCGAATGGAGGCGTTCCGACCAGCAATGTGTACCTGGCAAGGAATACGGAGAACAGTTAGATGGATTCTCATTGAAAACACATTCATAATCAGTGAACAGACAAATTTACATTCTTTCTACGCACTATTCATTTAATTTCAGGGGACATTTAGAAAAGATTTTAGTTTATTTAATGACTCAATGATAGAATGTGTACCCTGTGAAAAATATCCAGCCAAACAAAGGTTCCCACCCATCACCTTTCGCTGGCTGTGCATAGTTCTACGTTATTTAGTCTAAGGTTCTACTAACTGATGGCTCGATGGACATAGGTACACTCAAACCAATTAAAAACGGTACTTTGCACAAAACGGATTGGCTGCTGGTCAGGTTCTTGACAATAAATTCTTGTTATTATCAATGAAATCAGAGATCACCTACTAGATTTAGATAATGCATTAGCACAGACTTCATGCGATGATGCCATCAAACCTTTATCAGACAATCTGTTTCTTTCGAGGTAGGTACAGTTTATTATTTGTTCGAGTGTACATTCTAGTCAAATCAAATTATTTTAAGGATCTCGGAGAAGAAGGGAATAATGGTATGTAGTGAATTCACCTTAATCTATCAAATTGATTGAGCTGTAAATTGATAATGCTTGAATTTTTTGTGTGGAGGGTAGCATATTAAATTCAATTCAGAAAAAAATTTAAGCCAGACATAGTTCTTGAGAAAACTCACATGATACAGCCGATTGCCCACACATCAGCTTCATACCCGTAGCTTTCCTTGTTGAGAACCTCAGGAGCTATGTAGTTCGGTGTGCCACAGATCGTGCTGCAAACAAACAAGACAATCATTACTCAGGGGCGGATTACCCATTAGGCTACTTAGGCTATAGCCTAGGGGCGCCATCTTCCAGGGGGCGCCACGGTGTCAAATAAGTGATATAATATGAAAACATGGTGTAACTTGTGTCAAGACAATAATTACTAGAGATGGGCCGATTCCGATTCCGATTCTCGCGATTCAACCGATTCCAGTGGAATCGGAAGAATCGCGGTTCTCCGATTCCTGTCCCTATTTTAGCGATTCCGATTCTTTTTGAAAATCCTGCCCTTTTAGCTTGATATTTTAGGTTAAAACATCGCCAAAGCACAATCCCGCCCTTTTGGCTTGATATTTTAGGTTAAAAACATCGCCAAAGCACAATTCCTAGTATTACTACTTAGATCTAACACATTAAAAATACATTAAATGTTGTTTTCTTACCACTTTTTTTATTTTTCAATTACTTACCTGAGGGCAAAATACAAATGGGTGATAAATACAGTGAGGTTTGTAGGTATTTGTGAAGAATCGGTAAGAATCGGAATCGGAATCGCAGGAATCGGAGCTAAGAATCGGTATCGGAATCGGAATCGTGAAATTTTGGAATCGGCCCATCTCTAATAATTACTATAGTATTTTTAATATAATGGGGGATATGAAGATCCCCCCCCCCCCATGCAAGAGGTAGGGTTGCTAACTTCAGGTACATTACAATGATTTAGATAGAAAAAGGCACTATTTCCTCGCCCCAGATTCAATCAAAAAGTGTATAAATTCTGTAAATTCTAAATTCTAAAATAAATTCTAAAAAAAGCCATGTGGGGCGGCCAACATCTTCATTCTCGCGGGTGAGACATCCGATTTTAGGTAGTTTCTGTGATGACAGCGTCGTTTAGTGATTTTAAGAGAAATGAGCACCATTGAAATAGACAGGGTGGAATTGTTTCCTTTTTTTGGGGGGGGGGGGGGGGGGGGGGGGGGGAAGGGGGCACCTCATCTGAATTAGCCTAGGGGTGTTTAAAAATGTTAAATCCGCCCCTGTCATTACTTTAGCACAGGTTGTAACAGAATCAAAAGTTAACAGCTTGCGCACTGGCACATAGACATTATTTTCAAGCAGATTAGTACAGAACATGAATATGAGGTCAAAAATTACTTACACCCTCGTTTCATCGTTGGCCAGAGTGGCAAGCCCGAAGTCCCCGACCTTGACCACCATTTCGTCGGTGAGCAGCATATTGCCGGGCTTGAGATCACGGTGAATTATACCCTGACCATGAATGTACGAGACAGCGCTGACGAGCTGTGTGAGGTAGTACCGGGTCTCAGGTTCGGAGACAGTCTTGCGGTGCTTCAAGACGTTCACAAGCGACTAGAATAGACAAATCAAATAGCTGCCATCAATTCATGATATTGCTGGATATCATTTGCCAGAGTTGATACATTTCAGAAATATTATAAATTATAGGTACCTATGTTGATTATTTAGCAATGTTGCTACTTAGTTTGTAAGTAGGCCTAGAAAGAAACAAGACAATAATTGTGGAATCTCCTCGCACAATTTACAGAAGTCATATTCTGAAAGTGATTTAGTATTTTATTTTGTAATGTATTTGGTGTGGGCACATTGCAGAAATGTGATATTGGACTAATAAAAACAAAGTGTGAAAAAAGTACTGAAGGAGAAAAAGTCAGTGTGTCAATTTTTACATATTTTGTGTAATGATTTATAGACAATTTATCAATGAAATTGTTAATACTACAATCTTTATTGAAGATTGGCACCCACGGGGAAGGTGCCAATGGATCCAGCCAGTGATTATCGCAGTGATGATCATCCACACTGTTTTAACTCGTAGTAATGTTACTTATGGACTAGAGATTTAGACAAAATGAATGATGAAGAGACAGTAAGAGTAATGAATAATGAATGTCAAAGAAGCTGTAAAACTTACGTGTAAAACATAATTTATGACTTTCCAAATAGTATAGGCTTTGAATATATAATCCTTACTGGCAGGATTATATATTCAAAGGTATAGGGAACATATCTACAGTCAAAACACAGGGGCAGGATTAGGAAAGCAGTACGTACTGAATCACTTCTAATTGATTACAGTTTCTTCAAACATAATGTTGAATGTTTCGTATGTACACTGACATTGTTGGCAGTGACAGTTACGTTACATGAACATTATATTATACATCAAATTAGGTACCTATGTCAAGTACAGAAGATAAAAACCTTATCTTGGACCCAGAAAAACACAATATGGTTATTGGTTTCCCCAATGATCCTGCTTCCGAAAATGAAGAACGTTTTACTGAGTGTCCGAGCAAATGCCTCACCTTCCTGGCGCAATGTTCCAAGATCATGTACGCGTTGACGTTATCCTCGAAGAAGTCGAGGAGGCCGACCACGTGGCGATGCTGGAGGTCTCGGTGTATCAGGATCTCGCGAGCGATCTGCAAACAGAGTTTAACATTCATCATTAATACATTTATTATTTTACATTTAAATCAAACAAAATAATATATTTGACATAAGTCCACACTGATGTCTGGTCAACCTGAATGGTCGAATTTTATGGTTCTCGATGGAATTCCCCAGCTTATATTCTCATCTCATCTCATGGTACAGATTAGTATGATAGGGATCATGAAGTCTATCACAAAGTTCTCAAAATGTCCCCCCCCCCCCACCCCCTCTACGATTGCTCAGCCATTCCAATGAGTGTCCGTCCCTCGATTGCCAATAATATACATTTCCAGAACACCCCTACATATCATATTATTTGTACATCAATACCGTTCTGCAGGTGTTGGTGAACATTGAACAAGCTGGATCATAAAGTCCATAGGTTTATGTGTAAAATCTAGGTAAGGTAAGGATCCAGAACTAAAAATATGGTGCAAGCAGTACAATTTCCTTGGGAAAAGTAGGGTCAGATTTCAGCTACTCTTTACGGCTACCCCAATTTCAAGGACATGAGTGGAAAATAATGAAAACTATATGCAGGTAAATATAAATAGAAAGGTTCAATGGCAAACGCTCATAATGGCTAACGGATTCTCTCGGAGGTATGTTGCAAGAAAATTATTTTAAGAAGAAGCTCCTCGGAAAAGAATGGCTGATGAACATTCATCTGCCTGCTTGCATAAATCGTACAATGAGCATTCTTTCCGAGAATAAGAGGAATGCGTCAATAATCATAAAACTCAGTGCATGTAATATTTGTGCATCGCATACCGACATAACAGCAGTGGGGTTTATGACCGTGTTCCAAAGATGCTGGAATCCGCTAGAGAGATGACTCACAGGAAATTGGCGATGTGGGAAACAAAAAAACGCAGTCAGAGCTGACAAAATCTGATAAAGATGATGCATCATGCAGCGATTTACTACATTCATTTTAAATTCGAACCACAAACTGCATTCCATTTTATTAGCCGTTTCCGTTAGCTCGAAGAACGCGATATTTAAATTCTCGGACCACATTGAGTTATCTCTTCAATCAACGGTTATCTTTACCAGTAGCGTAATTCTCAGAAAAAAGTGCATATATCTAGGAAATTTAAATTTGTTTTCATACAAAACATGTATTAAAACTAAAAAGGCAGTAAAAAAGTATTCTGTGTCATTACTATTTATTACGGACAAAAGTACAGAGGCTAGTCGAGACTGTCCATAGTTGGGAAGAAGTGGGGGCCACCCCGGATTTATTTTTATTTTTTTATTTTTAGTTTTTGGAGTTACGCAAACTGCAATTTTTGAATCGTGAAATTCATCTATTGATGGCGAAGTGCTCAGCCGCTACTCGTTTTGCACATGCCTGCCAAATAAATCTCGTAATTACTGCTGTTCGAAGGTACTGCTGTTCTAGCTACAATCAATGCAAATGTGAAACGGCAACGATCGCTGCGTTACGAACAGAAGATAAAAAAACGCTGAAAGATCCAATATAATACCAACTTCCCTACTTGCTGATAAGATCCTACGCAACCCACCATTCGATAGGGGAGTGAGAACATAATACACCATCCCCAGTGACTGAAAAAGCATACCAAGAAACGTGGGAGAAGTTACATAATAGGCACCGACACCAATCCTCACACCTGGCAATACACTCCCACCCTCAAAATATTACTTGTGAAAGGGAAAAGCAGTCGCTTTGTAAGACAGTATCCAAAACTGTTGCGTCCTCGAAAATATTATTGCGCGAGCAGCAAGAGCGGTCTCGGTTTTTTGGCAAGCAATGCGCGACACAAGCAAGCTATCAGTGACGTTTCGGATTATTACGTAGCCCCCAGAGTTTTGTGATTCCTCGCTGTAAGGCAGGTACGCGTCGTCGGCTATTTACAGACAGTCATGACACAAAATCGAGGAAGACATTCGGCTAGGACCGTCGCAAGACAGCTGCCAATTTTGCCAACACTTAGATCCATGCTTAGATTGCTCATAGGAAGAAATCTCGGCGATGTATTTATAAACAAAAAATAACATTTTAAATATGTTAGACGGGTGTTTCTTTTAATCTTTGGAACCGATGCCGAGCAAACCCGATTAGGTTTTCCGGGGGGATTAGCCAGTCACACATCAGGTATCAAAGTTATCGGTAGGTATCTCAAGGAAACTGATAACTGAAGCATGTTAAGTTCATGACACAACACAGTTAATTGTCGAACAAATCGAGCGAACAATTCACAACAATGTTGGCTCATGGTGAGATTAGAAAAGCAGTGTTTTATATAAATCGCCGAAATATGTTAATCACTCGAAGCCCTGATGCATGATGAACCAACAATTAAAACAACAATACAAAACAACAATTAAACCCCAACATTTTAAATGCCTACAAACCTGACATAAATGAGCTAATGTTTCGACAATATTAATTATAACAATGAGTTCTATAAACGTATTGTTGAATTAATTGTCGAACTAAAAGGGAATGCAATTAATATATTATCGAATTCATTGTCGTATGGAACTAACCAACAATTAGTTCAATAATGTATTATTGAATTAATTGTCGCACTAACAATGAGGAACGGATTGGGCATAATATGATATCGAAATATGTTAAAATCACAAACCCGACAGAAAATTCCCATCCCCATCCTTCACCACTTCATCATATCAATCACTCGACACATTTGTTTTATGGACTTTCTTCACATTTTATTGGCCCTTTTCCATTTAAATAGCCTTTTTCATATTTTACTCGCATTTTCACGCATTTTCCGGTCAGTTTCTCACTCAAAACTGTTTTACGGGTCCGTCACTTTTTATACGGGCCTTTTGTCTCTTCTCGTCCAGTCCGCATCTGTCCATGATCATTTGCAGCATTTTTTAGCCAATTTGCAGAATGCAGAACTGTGCTACGTAAGCCCCCATCATAAAAGAAGCCAACCTCGATATTTTGTAATAGGATGTTCTTTATTGTCCCAAGAAACATGTGGTCTTCAACACTCTATTCTCATTGTCGATACAAAAACAACCTCTCTAGAAGAGACATGACATTTATTTATGACTTCTGTGTTAGCTTGACTAATAGGTAGTTGGGAATATATCTGAAATGCTGAAATGTTGTCTATGTTCACGAAACCACGGTCATGACTGGATGCAGTGTGAGCGAAGCTTCGCTAGATCGCTTCCTCGTGAAAGATGAGCTCAAAACAAGACATTTTACACACACACAAAATATTATATCCTGTTTTGATTGCCATGTAATTGACCTGTTATCATTATCGTGTAAAAATAAAGGCACCAGCTTATGAGCTTGTCAAGCCTGGCAATTTGGTGATTATCTTAGAAAGCTGGGAGTTGCACGCGGGTTGTATACAAACCAATATGTTATGCGTGTTCTATGCCAATTAAAAAGTATCAATCAGACAAAACAGATAGAAGTTTCTCGACACGCTTCATTTACTAGTAGCGAAGTGTTAGACAACATCACCACGAGTGGTCGAATTGGAAGTCAGTCCATGGGGGGGATGGTGACTTTTTGTTACAAATAAACATTTGTACCATGCGGGTCCGGGCCGCACAGTCCCGGAAATTCTTTAAATTTCATAAATGAATTTTGACACTATTTTAGAAGGCTATTTTTATCTCGACAAACGGCGTCTACATGCTAAAATTTACATATTCTGCGGAAATGCTATAATTGTATAACTTTACTGCTGTTTCTAAATACCTATCTCATGGGGGGATGGAACTATCAATATATTCCCCATTGGGTGAATACATTTTTGTATGTTACATTTTTTAAAAGTATTTTCCTGTCACAAACCAGTGTTCGAATGTGTTTGTTTTTACACAGAAAATCACAAAATAAGTTGTGACTTCGACCTATTTTACATTCCTTACAAGTATATTTTCCTACGTAATCGAGTGGTCGAATGTGCTTGTTGATTCTTTCTTACCTTCTGCAGATGCATCTTCTTGGTGATGCGGTTCTTGGGGATGATCTTCGCTGCGTACACCGTGTTGGTGCCGAGATTGGTGACCTCGTGAACCCGAGCAAACCCACCCTGGAACAAGGAACAAAACTGTCACGGTCTTCACTCGCCACAAATCTGCTCAAGCTGGGTACAAATAGTTTTCAAATTCGTGACAGACGGCCGGGGCAATATGGCTCAGGCAGTAACGCGCTGGACTTGAACTCCGTATTCAACTGTTGAAGGTTCGCGAGGTTCCCGGTGGTTCGCGAGAAAATGTTGTGGTGGTCCGCAGAGAAATTAAGAAGTTTACTTTTCACTTTCAATGCAATTTATTTATTTTACAAAAATAACTACCCCATACAAATGTACTGAACTTGGACATGCTTCAGTACGTCAGTAGTACGACTTTTCCAAATATATGTAAGAAAAGAAAAGAATTCATAGTTTATGGCGCTCAGCAGAGAGGTAATCAGCGTCAAAAATAAATTTATCTCTGTATTTCTATATATCTATAATGAAAATAATATCAGTTACTTAGTATTTTTTTCTATACCTTTGAGTCATTTTCAACGCTATTTGACGAAATGAAAATTGCAAAGGCATTTTGTGTAGAAATTGCATAGAAACGCACCACATGAATTCCTGAAAGTGAAATCAAACATTTTCCTGGGCAGTGCGCTTGCTGCTGCCCCCCCCCCCCCCCCCCCCCCCCCCCTTCACCGCAAACACCCCATTGTCTCCGTACGCAATCGTATTTGCCATCATACCTCTATTTTACGTGAATGAGCGGTCCGCGAGGTATAAAATATAAGTTCCGTGAGGTCCAAAAGTTTGTTCCCAGAATATCGTGGTTTCCTTCAGTAGAGGCAAATGATGGAAGGTTCCCTACTAATAAGCCACGACCGCCTCCTTCCCACTTCTTTCATCACACACCCATCTGTCTGGATGCAAAACAATGCGGCGCATAAAGAATTGAACATCAACCAACAGTAAACAGACGTCAACACCAATCTACCCAACAACTTTTCATTATCAAACAAACAGCAGACTAATGAAAATGATCCCGCCTCCATAACAATTCGATTAGGTCATCAAACCATGCGATGTACCTGGAGGTGCTCCGCCCATGATGCCGAGTATTAGCATTACTACGCCTATCACCTCGGTTCCCACCACACAACCAGACAGAACCAGTCGAGGGAACCCCCCCGGTCATGTCGCATGTCGGGGCTCGAACCTACGCCTTCGCAGAGCCAGACAAACGAATACCACTTTTCTTGCCTCCGACACCTTGGTCATTCCAAGTTTTTAACCATAATATGGGGTTTGATTGTGGAAGGAAGCGGTTGTGGCTAATAAATTGGGAAACATAGGTATTCTAGGAAAGCCATTAACTCAAGTCATCATGGAAGACAATGGATGTAGCCAGATACAATCTGGCGGTATAATCTAGACTTGACCTCCGTATAGTCCGCGCCCGTCCTTCCCGGTCCTTGCTGACAGTCGCGTTCTTGGTTTTAATCAGTCGAGACAAATGATGGGAAGGTTCCAATAGACACCGACCGCCTCAGCTCTATCATAATCATTCATCAGTCACCATTAGCGACGTTGAACCTCACTTATAAATGACGACAATTAGAGAGGGGGTGGGGGTGGTGGGGGCTCCAAAATGACAGTTCAGTGGTACTTTCATATTTTCTCAAAATTGGAACAATTTTTGAGTGGACAATCTTGAGCCTGAAAATGTATGCATATAGTTTGTTAACACAATACTCGTTGAATCTCTGTTGATCGGCTTGGTGCTGTTCTTCGCGTCTGAGTTGACTGACAGAAGACTGGGCCTTGTCTGTCGCACTGACTGGTTTCCTCCGAGCAGAAACCAGAACGACTTCCTCTGCTTCTTTCTGTTACTGTTCAGATCGATCTGGCGGAGGGACGGGAGGGGTAATTGTTTTCTTTTTAAGCCAGAGAAGCAATCAACGAATCCGAATAAAAAAGTGTGTATTCATTTTTGGAAATCGCAATCTAAGTGTATTGTATACCAAAAACTTTAAAAAATAAGTGAATTATAGAAACGAACTGTCACCAAATTTTGCTCAACGTTCGTGTGTGGCATCAAAGAATATTCCCTTATATATTACTTTATTCCTCTATTTCGTGTTAAATTAAAAATTATTTCGAAGGGTTGTTGTGATCAGACTCAAAAACGTAAATTTAAAAATACAAAAAAAAATATAAAATAATACCAAAAATCGCATTGAAGAATACTTAGGATAGCAAATTAAGTTTTGATTGAGATGACGAGCTTTCTTGGGGAGAGGGGTAGGGAGGGGATCAAAAGGCAAAAATCTAATTAAGGGGCTCCGCGTTGCCAATAGTTACCAGAGGAGTGAATCTCGATCCTACGTTTGCCTCAGTGCGTAGCCACTGGACTGTCAATTCGGCAGCCCGGGTTCGTTGCCCGTCGCGCTCGATCATTCCAACTCGCTTTGCCCTATTCGGAAGGCAAATGCTGGAATAGTACCGAATTTAAAAGCAACAACTACCTTTTCGTATAAACATCCCTCGTAACAAATCAAGTCTAGATTTAGCCTTAGATCGTTAGTTTGTAGATCAATTGTAGAACCGGAACATTTAGATTTGTGCTTACAATTCTTGCACAAAGCCAGGTTAATTCTCAATGAGATTTTGGTTCTTGATTGATAGGCAAATGCTAACCACAATATCTCTTCACCATGGACCATGTCAATAAACTCATCTCGTCAAATCTTGAACTTGGCATTCATCTGTTCAGCTATTTATCAGCAATAAAATAACAAATACATCTTGCGTTGGGATGATGAACGTTGATGCTGATTGCTCCATCAAGAGTTTGAGATGATGAGGAAGCGCACAAGGGGAGAGCAGCGAGCAGCGAAATTGCATAAGTTACGAAAAGATTAGCGATGTGCTTTCATGATGGTTTTGTGTGAAAAATTAGGATCTAAATTCAAAATAATCGGAAGACAATTTTGTAAAATCTACACAGATATGAGCGGCTGTTGTGGCGTAATATCAATCAAGTACATACTAAAACACTTTCGAGAATTCCTTGCCATTTTATAGAAAATTTATCACATTAAAGTAGGGATAAAAGAAGTACATTTATATTTATTGTGTTATGATTATTATACCGACTTATATAATCTTGTTTCTAGATAGTTTTGTTTATTATCGCTCGACTTGAGTTAAGTTACCTACTCGTGTTGTTTTTACGATGAATTAATTTTCTCCTGCCGATAAGCAATATTGTATGTTTTATTGAAAATATAAAAGCATATTAGCACATGACTTGCTTTTAAGATGCTATGAAATTGAAAATGTACAGTATTTATGTTCTTCAATTGAATGCTTCCAAGTCATTAACTAGATGGCAACTGATAACAGATCGTGAGACTAGACGAGTGACAGTGGAAAGCAATGCAATTGATCAAGAGTAATCAATGATACAATGCAATAAAATAAATCCCAGATAAGATATGAATGACATGATAACACTAAGGAATCGGTGATTATGATCTAGCGTAACAACTGGCATCTGGAAAATTTTATATATAGCTACTTTGAGATACCGAAAAAATACCCTTCCTCGTATTTATAGATTTGAAAAGTTTTACGCTATGTTCAGATACCTAAAACAATAACTCGGTTTGTTGGACCCTGGGAGACATTAAAAAAAGTTTTTTTCAAAAGAAAAATACACCATGTAAAATTCTGACTATTCCAACCAGGTCAATTTCTCATATTTTTGCACCAAAATAGTCCGCAATTTTAAAATAGAGATACATTTTTAATCCACCACTTTCGTGGAAAATATGCTGAAAGTGAAGGCAGTGAGGACTTGTTCCATAAAAAATAAACAATAATCGGTCTCAACTCAGTTCCATTTTAGTATGTGTTGAAAAACCAATGGTGCGAGTCGAATACTTGAGGAAAACAATCCCAACGTAACGTCCAATCAAGTGGCACTCCACGATATCAGCCGGTATCCAGGGATAGATTGATAGCGACTCGTTTTCTGGATGTCGAAACAGTGAAAGATAGCAGTGGGACACATGGAGCATGCAACAACAACACAGCTCTCTCGCACACAACACAAGTCAGGTCAATGCACTGCTTTATGTCCATCTATCTGTCTCTCTTCTTCATTCTACTGAGCGCGCTCTAGCTCTTCGACAGGGCATCGTGGGTCGCGGTCATGACACAACCTTTTTAGACCCATTTCATGCGTACCAGATTCGAATAGTCTTATTACACTCTTGCCCGTTTACGTTACAATTTTACACCTCGCTTTCACACTTTTGCGTCGATTTTTGCCCATATTTTAGTATTGGCACACATTTAAAGACTAAATGCCAGAAAGTCCAATGTTCGCCTTTATAAACTTGTACTTGTACAACCCTTTGAATTCCCTTTTCGTCTTGTATCATTTCACACAGAAACGTTTTTAATCTACAAAAATAGCGATAAATTGGCATATCGCTACGCGAAGTAAATAAACTGTATGGATGTCTGTATCAACATTTTTTCTTGTCTCTCATCCGGCGGCATCGATTGAGAGTTTTACATCCCGTACCGTCAAAAACCTTGTAACAAATGTGTTATCGCATCTACACGTCATGAAATCGAGAGTAGAGGAAGATGAGAAGAAAGCAATGGAATTGGAAGTTACCTTGAGTGTACAGTATAGCGTGAGAGAACGTAGGTAGCGTTCGGACCAGTTTTTCAGACACAATTTACAACTCGCGAGCACCAATGATGTGCCATTAGGACTTGTTGTCGACAGCAACAAATATAGACAGCCAGTGCAGAAGCTGGACATCATACATGTCCAAGGGGGGCGCTCCCCCCTGGCAGGTTTTATAAAACAAGGTCAAAATAATCACCTAAATGAAAATGAAACTAATGCGGGTTTCATTGCGATAGCATAAAATAAAACAAATATTATCATTAACTATAACAATCTACGCTGAAAGAAATACATCACACTTATTATTATTATCTTACTCATATACATTATGACTCACAATTACACCAAAACAATTACAGATATCAAAAAATATCTTGATCCCAAATGAAAAAAAAATCCTCTCAAAAGTCAAAAAACAATATAACCAAGTGTGCACATCCGCCAAGCCAGACACATCCATGTTTTTGCACTAGAATGTAATGACCCCCTCGCCCACCCCCCTCCCATTCCTGGGGTCTATTAACGACGCACCGTTCTGCAACGATGCTCAGCGGTTGCTAATATGTTTATTCGTATAATTATGGGAAGTGACGGCAGGGTAGAAAGGATGATGGCGAAGGATGCGGTCGAGGTCCAAGGTTACTATGCAGTATAATATTAGTCAAGATGGGAAATATCCTGTATAAATGAGGAAAAATACAAAAATTATCGGCCAGGATCTCGATTAGTGACCATCATCATGGTGACCATTGAAAGTTGAAAATGCAGAAATTAATCTCTTGATCTTTACGCAGTGTTGATTCCAGCATATCCGGGGGGCGGGAGTGCAGCCCCTCTTAGACTTGACAGTGCCCCCCCCCCCCCCCCCCACAGGAACCTTTGGGATGAATGAAAATAAATAAGTGAAACTCTCACACACCTTGACGCTTTACGAGGGAAATTTTATGAAAATTTACGTTTATCGAAAACGCTTTACGAAAATGAGGATAAATACATAACTTGGCACTCTTTGTTTTTTCAGAATTCAAATAGTTCTAATGAATGTAATTTAATGTCGAAGATTCTTAGAACCTTCATAAATCTATTTTAGAAATTCAAAATTTTCCTATGGCTAAGAAGAGTCAATGGCCTAATAAAAGTTGCCCTCCCCCCCCCCAACCCAATTGTTTTCATGATTATGGTATAAGTGTAGAAAAGTTTTCCAATTATTAATTTTATCAATCATAATACAGATATTATCTGTACATGTATTGCCTATTTGTTGCCCTCCCCCCCCCCCCCCCCCCCCCCAGCCATCATGAATGTGTCTGTAATCAACACACAATGATTTGATTGAAAGCCTAACAAGAAGCTCAGATCGTATTCCAAATTGTAATTCATAATGACTTCGTCGCTCTGTCATGCAACGCGGCTAATTGAGATGGAAGAACAGTGGCGTCGGAAGTCTATTTTGTCAGGGGGGGCACACTTTGCTTAGGATCTAGGTAAGTTAGGTACTAAATTGTAAGGGAGAATATAATACAGTAAATGACTATGTGTGTGGGAAACACGATTGCCAAAGAAAACAATGGGGGTCTGGGGGGAGGGCCCCCCAGCACAATGCGGGTCCGGGGCGCACAGCCCCGGGAAAATTTTGAATTTCAAGAATAAATTTGGAGCGTTTCTACGTGATTTCACACTTTTTAAACCGATCTTTCTCTGAACAAATAAATGGTCGACATTATTTGTTGGTAAATTGGATCCGATCCACTTCACGTCAGGACTGCCAAAAAAAGTGATTGAAAAAATATGTGTGGAAAATGTGTCATAACATTATATAAGTAGGTAATATGCACTTGAAAAGTGATTAGTTTTGGATGATATCTCCGCATTTTTTCACATTCACAATAGGTCCAATTTGAAATGCATTATGAAATTAAATCTCAGACATTTCACATTAAAATGCCGCGCAGCGGATTTTATTTGAATTTCAAATGATTTTTGTGCATTTTATTTTAATTTTAAGAAAACAAAGGTTAATCATTCACTCATATCAGGAATGTTCATATAAATATGCCCCGCAGCGATTTTCTCAAACTTTATTACTCTAGGCAGTGTTAAAATGATTTTGGTGTAAAATAACAAAATCAATTGAATTTCGTAAGAAGACTCTCACATGACATGAGGTAACAACAATGCCGCGCAGCGATTTTTTTTGATATTCAGACCATAGACATTTATACTCACTGCGTTTGAGTATAAATGTCTATGTTCAGACCTTTTAAAATATATTATGCGTTGCCAGGGGGGGGCAGATTGATACTCTTGCCCCCCCCCCTTCAGACGTCTAGGGGGGGCACGTGCCCCTGCTGCCCCCCTGGTTCCGACGCCACTGTGGAAGAATGATGACACATAATATCATTGGAAGATGCAGATGTAGAAACTAGGTGGGAATGGAAGGTGGTGGCAGTTGTAGTAAAGGAACACAAGCCTCTTGACTGAGGGAAACAAGAATGACAACCTCAACCAAGACAAGCGGACGAGAGAAGTGAACCTGGTACTGAACCATTTTGTTCCAATTTATTTAATTTTGATTAGCCGGGGAAGTGAGTCAGAAATATAATTCTAAAAAAAAAAAATATTCTTATTATTTTAGTCCGTCGCCCATGTTGCCGAATCTGCCCCCCCCCCCCCCCCTCCCTCCCTCCGGGAGCTTAAGTACAACTTTTTCGATAGAGGGTACCTACTGTCGTAAAAATGTCACTTGTCTGCACTCTGGCGCCTGGTTGGTGTGGGGAGGCCCTCAATAAAAGCCAAAATTTGTTGATATTCAAACCAGAATATCATTCGATCCAAACACGATTTAAATTTAGAAAAAATCGAAATAGAAAAAAAGAAATGGTATTGTATTGTTTCAACAACAATCTGGAATTCTGTAAAGTTTGAAGTGGAGTGAGAGTATTGTCGAGTAAAGATTTTAGATTGAATTTCTATTGTTGGTATTGACTCACGACAACCACTTTTCTATAGCTGACTCCAAGTGGAGTGAGAGTATTGTTGATGAAGATTTCAGATTTTAAAAATTAAAACAGAATACGTCAAACTATGAAATAAACAGACCACGAAAACCAAGTAATTTTACTTCATATACCTAAACGGTTTTCATAGTTTTGAGATGTTCTTATGTCCAAACACTACATCTCATAATTATTTTAAAAATTAAAATATTGAACTCATGGGGTGGCACTCTGAAAATAAATACTGAAAGATGTATGTATTCAATTGACGAAAGTCGGAAAAATTAAATATTAGGTCGTTCACTCACAAGCTCACAAAAGTCACAAGTAAAGTACGAAGTCTCAAATACGTCAATGATCAAATTATGCCCCTAAAAAGTCACTCCTACAAAACTTTAATAAGGCCTATTATGGAATATGGAAGTAATGTGTGGGATCCTTAAAAGAAAAATTAAATTGATTTGCTTGAGAAAGTTCAGAGATTTGGAGTAAGAAGAGTGGCAAATGAAATGAAGAAATGGCGAGTAAGAAGATTGAGAAGGGTGTGGTGGAGAAAGTGTGGATAAGCCCATTGGAACTCATGAAAGATTTAAATTGGGAGAGATTGGAGGACAGACGGAAAACAACAAGATTGTGTAATCTACTTCGGATGGTGAAGAGTATTGGTGGATGGCAAGAGCTGGGAAGTAAATTAGCTAGAAAGGAAAGAAACGGGAGGAAAACGCATGGAAGACAGTTGTTGGAAGGAATAGATTCATGAAGAGAATAGAAGAGTGGTAGAGGTTGGATTTGAGACGGACTGGACGATTTAGAGACGTGTTGCGAACGGTTGAGGAAGAATAGATTTGTACAATTGTTATAATTTCTTGATATTTTTTAATGATTTCATGTTTGTAATTGTGCTATAGTTTTTTGTTTGTTTGTTGTTAAATTAAGTGTTATTTGTATTCCTTGCCACATGTGTAAGCTATTTGCAAGATGTATAATAAAATGAAAATGAAATTAACACCTCCATATACATCAAACCCCCCACAAGGCGCCCGAGCGAAGGGAACGAAGTGAGTATAACGAGGACCTTGGCGCAGGCAACTGAATTTCCACTTCAAATATGAAAATTTCCATCAATGGTTGCTGAAAACCCGTATGGGGGTTGAGGGAAGAACCCCCTAATAAGGGAAGAAATCGACATGGCTTTGGGGGCGCATACAAAATTATGTGTATACTCTTTTAGACTACCCCTCACGAATGTGATATTTATTCAAAAAATTCTCAAATGTTCATACCTATAAATAAATATTTTTGTAACTGGATCCAGAATGCGACTTTTGGGCCTTTTGGGAACTACGTAGTACCGGTTAGGGCCATTAAACTTTATTACCTTCCAAGGTAACTTACTATGTATTGAGTTAAACAAATATTTTAAATTTTTAAAGATTTTTTTTTTTTTTAATTTCATGAAAAACGTCAAAATTTTGACCGATGGGGGAAATAATACTGCACAATGTCGGTGTGTTTCCTATTTCCAAATCTTCATTCAGAATGGCTCTATCACATACAGTTTTGTCACCACAATGAATTAAAACACTCAAAAGTCAAATTCTCCATTTTACCCCCCCCCCCCCCCCCCCCCCCCCCCCGCCACCCTGTACATCACCGGCACCAGTTGGGAGGGGGGGGGGGGGGGGATTACACCCTAATCAGACGATGGACAATATATAGAGTTATTTTCAAAAGCAGTATGAATATTTTGGTAACAAAATACAATTTAAATTTCAATAGCCTCCGTATCCGTAGCCTCCCTCAGCCAAATGTCAAATGCCGGAAAGTTACCCCTATACTGAATAATACGCTACGACCACCTCCTCGCTACCATCCTCACCATTTGACTGTCTATAAAGACCTTACAACAATGCAAACCAGCTATGAGATCAACAAGCTCTCTATTCTATATTGTCGTAAAGAATCAAGATCGTCAGCAACAATGCTCTCACTCCAGTTGATCATTCGACAATAAAAATTGAAACGTCACGGAAATCCAGATTATTGTTGCAATACCACACGGAAAAAAAGTATGGTTGGGGCAGCCAGAATTCTTGTTGCGGTAGCAATACAGTTATGCTAGTATTATGACAGTGAGAATTATTGCTGTGACGTCAATACGATTCTTGCTGGAAATTTATTGCTGGCGCAGCCAGAATTATTGTTGCCCCAGCAATCTATAGATTGCTGGGAAAGGGCTGAATTGCTGGCCCAGCAATACTAGTGTTGTTGCAGTTTCCATAATATTGTTGCCCCAACCACTCCAGTATTGCTGGTGTAGCCATATCATATTGCTGGTGTAGCCATCTCATATTGCTGGTGTAGCCATCTCATATGGCTGGTGTAGCCATCTCATATTGCTGGTGTAACCATATCATATTGCTGGTGTAGCCATATCATATTGCTGGTGTAGCCATATCATATTGCTGGTGTAACCATATCATATTGCTGGTGTAGCCATATCATATTGCTGGTGTAGCCATATCATATTGCTGGTGTAGCCATCTCATATGGCTGGTGTAGCCATATTATATAGCTGGTGTAGCCATCTCATATTGCTGGCACAGCTATACCATATTGCTACTGCAGCCTTACTGGAAGGTAGTGCAGCAAATGTATATTGCTACCAACACAGAACTTTATCCTATGTTCTCAATATTTTCGGTACATTTACTTTTCGATTTACTTAAAGTGACCAAAGAGTAAAAGTACCAAGAACATTGAGTAGATATGACAATGAAAGCATGTTCGCAATATGAATAGCTTCCCTACCAACACGGCTATACACTCACATGATATTACAACACATACGTTTATACAACTTTGAAGCAATTACCCCCAAAAAGTAAATACATACTTTATAAAATTAAAAATATATGTCAGATATAAATGTAATTTACCTAGCTCAGAGATAGAGTTGGGAATGACTGCAATGGTTTGAGGTGCTTGTCAGAGAAGAGACTGTTAAGTAAAATTATACACATTTTATTTAGTAGTTATTTGCAATTATTGTTGAAGTAACTTGCAATACTTTGAATATACAGTGTAATATAAATGATTAACGCCATATAAATAAAAAAACAATTGAAGACAATAATAATTGTTGAATAGCTATTATTATAAATATTTGATTTTACATTAGAGTTACAGAATACTTAATCGAAGTTTTATCATTAAAAATTGATTGCATGCCACTGTCAAAAGGTAGTATTAAAATGTTTTTATAACTCATACCGTATGCTTTCATCCACCTTCAATATCCACTGGATTAACACTTAACCGGTCACACACAGCCATCTTGAAACACTGTACAACGACTTGTGATTTCTGTTTCTGATCTTTCCTTTCTTCCTTCCAGTGAAGATACAAGAGAATGGTACAAGCCCTGCAAAAAAATTACAAAAAAATTATAAATGTTATATTTTCTGGCATATTAATTTTTGTGTGACATTTCAAACTATTTGCTTTCTCCAACTTGGTAGATAACAGAAAACGATAGGTAATATATTTAAAAGATAACAAATCAGATAATTAATAATTTGTAGAAAATCATCTGGATAATAGATAAGATAAAATAAATGTCTAGGCAAATAATTTTACTAGGTACCAAACAGGGCTGTCACTATTTAACAATCCCCACACAATTGTCATATAATGTTCCTTTAAAATGAAGAGTCTTAAAACATCACATACTACAATATTGGGAAAAAAGTATGAAAAGTCAATAAATTCTAATGAATGCCTTGCCTGCCTTGCCATATAAGGTAGTATAGCTGATTAGTGATAGCATCTTCTTAGTCTATCCACAGATTGTGCATTGTGTTCGTTAAACACAATAAGTCAAACTAATTATATTTTGGTTCTTTTGATTAAACAGTAGAGAAGGAGAAATTAATAGACTTTATAAATAAATTTACACAAATCTAGAAAAATAGTAGGCTAGTGACCCTCCATGTAATGAAACCGCACCACTAGATTTTAAATAGCTTTTAAAAAGATGATGCAACATCATACCAGATAAATAATAGTGAACAAAACAAAAGGTATTTAAAAAATAACACATATCTAATGTTGTTTAAAATAATAACTGTATTAATAAAATAATCATTATGTTTTTACCTCAAGCATCAGAGTTCGCTTTCATGCCGGGGCTATGTGTTGTCCACTTTGCAGGCGAATACTTTCACTTCCCAATTATTCTTGATTTTCGAGTCAGGAGAGGTGCTTCTTGAATAGCGGGGGGGGGGGGGGGCGACTCCTGTTTCAGGGGCTGATGTCAGGTATCTCGTCCAAGTCGTCGGTATCATCAATCCGATGAGTCTCTTCAAACTAAAAATCAAAAACATTTGATTGTGCTAAGAATTTACTGGTGTGGATGTTTCAAGAGAGAGACTGCATCCTGCTGAGAAAACCTCGAAACATCTTGACGAGTTTGACGAGATATTGCCAAAAATATTTTCAAGGTCCCACCAACTTATCTTGCAAAGATTTGCAAGATTTGGATAAGATTATTGCGCTAAATTGATGTAAGAGGATGAACTCGTTTAAAATATATATTTAAAAATAGTATGAAAAAGTATCAATTAATAATTTGCTTGTAAAGTGATCCCCTATGCTAATGCTGTAATAGCCATTCTCAAATTATTGACGCACAAGTAATACAAAATCAAATAATAAAAACGTAATAAAAATTGGGACACAAAATGAAGAGCATTGAAAATACCTAAAAATATCGGGTGAGAAGAAAATCTCAATAGGTACCTACTAAAAAGTAGGAAAAGAAACAAAATATTGTTAATGTATAAAATTATTATAAAAATGAAAATAAATATGTATATTGAGGGTCTACAAAATAAAAAATTATATTATTTAAAAATTATGAGAAGTTAACGTTTTAAAATATCAAATACCTATAGCATAATAAAAACAGATTCAAAATAAAAAATGTGATAAATAAACATTAAAATTGTTAAGGTACAGTAATTAAAAAATTAAATAAATATTAAAATATCTACCGAAGATAGGTATACTTTGTCATAACGAATTTGAATTTGTTTGGAAAGGAAAAGGGCATAATTTTCCCCAAATAATGGAGCTTTTTTGTGTGCATTTTTCACGCTTTTTAAATGGGTGTAAGTACTGACCTGTATCGTCGAAGTTTTGAACGTCGACGTTCCAGCATCATTTTGGGCTCTGTGGCAGGAATTTTGTGAGAAATATCCCTCTCTAACTCCAATTTTCGGAACTGGTTCTCTGAGTATGTCGTTTGTTGGAGACGCCAATGGTATCATATGGTATCATCGATGCCTTCATCAAACATCTAAGTAAAAAAAAAAAAAATCCATAAGAGTACTGAAACGATCAGAAGCGTTGTAAAAATGACGTCACAAACCAATCAGATAATTGGAGCTCGTATTCTGTTTCATAACGCCACGCCAAAATGTTATTCGCATTAGGTATACCTTCTAATTTTCCCACTACATCTATGAATTCCTTATTTTAAGTTCAATATAATTGTATTGTACATTTGCAGTACGTAAATTTTTCCATTATCTAAGACAGTGGTACTCAACCTGGGACTAAATTTTTGTGGCCCCCTAGTGAGTGTTTCAAATACCTGGGTTTTTATTCACAAAATGTGTAAAAATGTATTCTAGTTTCATTTGAGAGAAATTCTGATTTAAAGAAGGAAGCCACCAAATTACGTTTTGAACAATCCCAACCCAACTCAATTCTGTTCTGTTTTTAGTAAATTGCATGCGTCAGTGATTTGGAGACTGCTGGACGTGACTGTACGACACATTCTTATCAGTGCTTTTGCATACGTTGCATGTGCGTTTCTGTGCGTAGGTTTGAAACAGACGCTACATTACTTAGCATCAACTTCAGTAACAAAATGTTCTTTTATGTAGCAAAAGATATTACTTTATTATTATACCTAAATCTACTAAATAGGTTACAAAATATATATATAAATTTTTAAACAATTTTTAAATTGGGTTGCTACTTGCTACTACCATGGGTTGCTACTCAGTTTTTATTTATTAATATGATGCGTATGTAATTATGAAATTCTTACCTAAATACATCCAAGGAACTCATCCACAAATTTGAATTACGTGAAGTTTTTTTGGCCCTATGTACCTAAATATCTATTACTAACACTACCTGATAATGTGAACATTATTGTACCTACATTTAAAAAAATTATGCCCGCCAACAAAATCAAATTCGTATTATTGACCCGCAAGTGAAAAATGTTGAGTACTACTGATCTAAGGTAACTCCCCCTCCCCACTTCCCTGTGAACAAAATGGTATCAATTTTATATGATCGAGAAATTATCTAAAACCTACCTATATTCACATTTAAAAATTTTACCAAATGTTCTGGCTGAATGTAGAAATGTAGAGCTGAATGTTCTAGAAGGCACCAATTTTTCTTTTAAAAAGATCGACCCCCCCCCCTCCCCCTTTACATGTCCATTTCAAATGTTCAACTAAAATCTAGAACCCGCCAACTGAATTAGTGATGTCCAAAATAATCTGTGTACCTATGTAATTTCCTATGAAATTGCAATTCCTATAGCAAGACATAATTTTATGTAGGTATTGTACAGCCTGTAATGTAAATGTAATCATTGGCATTTGATTTTTGAAGTGGCACTAGGTACCTACATTAGTAGGTATAATTGAATATTATATATTACCTTCAATCTTTAGACGCTGCAATCCAACATTATCGAGGTTTTATTAACACAATTATTGAGCATTCTTGAAGCACACTGCACTATACAAATACACTGCACTAGATAAACACACTGCAGAAACTGCACGCATTCACTTCGCACCGTTGATAATACGCGTCTCTCTGCGTGGGAATCACTCGTTCACTGAGGCAGCTTGGTGATGCGGCGGGGTGTGGGAAGGGGGGAATGGGCTAGATCACGTTCATTCAGCTGACTCATCTGTCTCAACGGTCGCAACGGAATGTGGAGATAACGTGGGAGTTGTTTATGAAATAAAAGTATTGCTGTGACAACAATCTTTATTGAAACTGCAGTCAGACATTTTCAGCAATAATACGCTTGTGTTTCCAGCAATACCGTAGTGATTAAGGCAGAAATTCAGATCGCTCCGGTAGCAAGAAATGGGTCAGCAATACGATTATTGCTGCCACAGCCATACCATTTTTTTCCGTGCAGAATCTCTTGTGATCTACTTCCACTCCACCCCTCACCCCTTTCAACATAAATTTCTAAAAACATTTCAGACATCGTTTTCTTCACGACGAATAGGTGGATGATAATATGTCTCCTCAAGTTTCAATAACTTTATTCCTACTTCGACTGAAAACTCTAAATCAATACTAATAATATATAAATGCAAAATCCATAATTGCTATATATATTATATTTGATAAAAATGAACGAAAATGTTGAAAAAGAGAATATTATCTAACAACTTATTATGATGTATGAATTTTCGCTCCAAGTTTTTCGCTTTCCTATTTACATGCTGTTTTATTTCTTGTGACGTCCATAAATGACGATTTTTAATTTATTATAAAACACTAACTCCAACAAAATATGTAGTACACTTGGCCAAACAAAACTTGAACGTTCAATAAATCTGATAGGCTAATAAATGTAAGATCGCACCATCAGAAGTCAGTCCAAGCGATCTCATTGTCTCACTCTATAGTAGGTGACCTCACATTTCAATGATAATAACAAGCTTTGATTGGTTATGGGACATGACCAGCAGTCATTCAAATTTGGTCAACGTTCAAGTTTTGTTTGGCCGAGTGTACATAAAAATAATAATACACTCTTGAATATAGTCTTAAAAATCAAAATTATACCTAGATAGCCTATTTGATCATTTCCACTTACCTAATAAGTTTTCTACAAAGGAAAAACTAGTATGACTTTTTTGTAACAAAACTCCTTAGGTACTAAGAATCAATAAATATTCGATTTCCACAGAAGATCATGAATATGAAATATATTGATTGGTACCAATTATGAGCGGTTAGATGGGGTTCGATATAATAGTAAATAACTGCATTTCTTTCAAATTGTATCAAAAAATATAATTAATTATTATTTATTACTATGAGCAGACCTCCAACCTACTGTGCAATCTCCAACATTGTGGACAGGTACACTCCCCCAAATAATAAACGGTACTCGAAAGAAAATGAATTGACTGATTAAGGTTTGATGGCATCATCCCATGAAGTCAGTGCTAACGCATTATCTAACTCTTTTAGGTGAGCTCTGATTTCATTGATAATAACAAGGATTGATTGTCAAGGAACCGGCCCAGCAGCCAATATGTTTTGTACCAAGTACCGTTTATTATTTGGGGAGTGTACTTCGAAAAATTAAATTTCAACCCTGACTCAATTGAAATTCAGATTCTAAGAATGAAGTTGCATTTCTCTAATTAATAATAGGGAGGGTCTTCTAGTAGAAGTTTATCACCTTTTATACTAAGTAACTATTATCTTGTACCATAAACATGGGCAAATAAGAAGCAAAAATATGAAACTTGGAAAAGAAAAGGAGTCTGTAAGAAAGAGGACAAAAACCGGCGAATGCGCTTTCATCTCTTTTCTTTGTGTGTGATCTGACTTGCAATGAGTAATGACGATTAGACGAATGACTTAATAAGTAGGTTAAGTTATTCTTAAAATCGGATAAATCTCAACGCATTGTTCAGTGAACTGAAAGACGTTCATAACTTGTCTCTTCTTCACCAGGACAACGGTGCTGCATTCGACGCGGGAGGTTTGGAAGTGGGTCAACTGATCCTGGAAGTAGACGGTCAGAAGGTCGAAGGTGAGTCACAACACACATCACGGAGACTTAACGGACGGACGTTCCGTTCTTACGACCCGCGCGTTCCGTCCAGTTCTACCCCATCGCAACCTAGCAACGAATCACTTACCTCCTTGCGTGACTATAGTCTAGATAGTGTTAGTGCAGTGGATCAGATAATTGATTGAGATTGCGGTAGAGATAAGATTGCGGCGCCTCGGTAATGTGTCTTGTTCCACACGATATGTAAGATTCATTTGAAGTTTAGTGTTGCGAACAATCAGTTATACCCTGATCACTCTGAGGATTCGATCATGATCCAGTTCAATTACAATCGAAATCAAAATGGAGGCAGCATGTTACATGCAATTTGAGCATGCATTTGTAGTTTTTCGTTTTTTAAAATTCATGATTTCTTTTGTTTGATTTTGAGTTCGATCATGATTCAGATTTCGATTGCGTTCTTACAACTCAATCGAGATTTGGATCATGATCGAGTTCGATTGAGTTCAGTTCACACATTTTCGATTGCAATGGGGATTTTGGATCATGTTCTAATTCTCAGTGTGAACAGGATTTTAGCTTCTCTTACTTGATGCTGTACTGGAACTGTATGAACACTTGTACAAGGCTTGTACCACGGGAGGAATAGGAAGGAACCGCACAAAAAGGTTTTATTTCTTGCGATTATTATTCGTTTTTACTGCATTGAAATTACCAAAAGTCTAAGTAGGTACACTTGGCCAAACAAAAATTGAACGTTCAATAAATCTGATAGGCTGATAAATGTAAGATCGCACCATCAGAAGTCAGTCTAAGCGATCTCATTGTCTCACTCTAGTAGGTGACCTCACATTTATGATAATAACAAGCTTTGATTGGTTATGGTACATGACCAGCAGTTATTTAAATATGGTCAACATTCAATTTTTGTTTGGCCGAGTGTACTTCAAGGAAAAATAACTCAGCCAATTGGCTTTACAAGTTGTCTTTTGACTATTTAAAAGTTTAAAAAAAGCGTACTTTTCCCACGAAATTGAGCCCTGCTTCGCCTAGATTTCAGGTACCTACTTACATATCGACAGTTGCAGAAACTTGCGCTTATTCTCAAGGCAAGAGATATCCGTGTACCAGAATATCAGTTTTGTACTTAAGAACTCGAACTTGTATGCACAAGGCTTTGCGCGTGCAGTTGCACATGACTGCGATTCCATGAAGCAAGTGCACACAAGTGCATACATGCATATATTACGGAGGTAAATGTCTCGTGCATTCGTTACTGCTGATTAATTTGCTCGACAATCTGACAAAATAGCTCGGTAGGTTGAATTCTTATGATCAAATGAACTAAAAGTTCATAAGCACGGAGCATGTTGAGTATTTCTTGACTCCTGGCAACAATAACCCGCAAATGATGTTCAATTGTTCTATTTTATACGATTTTATATTCAAAAGTTTGATCAGCAAAATCTCTTGGAACAAATGCTGTAGTAAAACTTCATCCGAAGAAGCATAGTTACACCAATATACTTCTTTACTATTTTCCTTCGCGAAGTTTAACAATGAAATGAGTGTAAACCGTTTATGCCATGAACTCGAACCTTGTCAAATGAAATTAGGTCAGCATTTTGAGAGTTTTATATCCCACTACTATTTTATTATTTATTTTACTTCGCCCCTGCCAAGTATCAAACTTCAGCACAGAATTTATTCTATTCCATACTCCAGAAAACTTTAGTGCTGGTACAGGTTTATTGCACCCATTCAAAACCAATGTTCACTCCTGTCACCTAGATTAAAAATTCGTGAGTTTTACCATTCAACTAGCATTAAGTTATATTAAAAAATAAGTACGTTTGCATTCAATTTCTCCTGAAGGGGCCGCAAGTCATGGCTTTCAATGTTGCGTACCTGTCTTATATTTTTGGTAGATGGACAACTAGTATAAAAGCTATCCACGAAAAATATAAGAAAGGCTCTATTTGTCAGAAATTCAATATACACATTTTAGGCATTTGTTGCACGAGCTAATGTTAGTTAGATGGTTTATCGACGTGGCCCCTCAATTATGTATCATCAGTTTCTAACGTCCACGCAATGGTGATGAATTGTTCGTTTATTGATCAGAAAAGCAAGACCTTCAGAAAAGAGTAGTTTCGAATTATTGTAAGCATCTCGGCCATTGCTCTTTTTCTTCTTGAGCCAATAATAACCCCCGGTAATTAAATTAATTAATACCTTATCTCAATATCAGTGCAAAATTTAAATTCAACTAGATTAGAAGAACGGTAACTACGTTTTTGCACGCTGCAATATACAGTTCTGTAAATCCTATCTGTCTTTAATTAAGCCCCATATATTTTTTATAGAGATTAAAGTGCCGCAGATTCAGCATGGCAATCGCATCTGTTATCTGCGCCGTGAAAGAAGTGGATAAAATTTACACAAAAAGGAGTAATTTCTTGGGATATTCATGCGCTTTTTAGTTTTTACAGCTTTTATATTATGAGAGTCGCTTTTTGAAATCATCAAGCTTTCTTGTGTCTGCCGATGATTAAGCGAATGATTATGAGATCAAGAAAATCCAGATGGTTGAGGGAAAGAAGTGTCGTAGTCTGATTTTGCTCCTCTTTTCACAATTATCTGTTACATGAGCGCCGGCATTTGCCCGCCCAGGGGTTAACGGGGTTGTGGAGGCGATGCGCCCACTTTGCTCCGCAGAGCGTTCTGTGGAATTTTACACTTTGAAAATAATTTTGAGACGTAAGATGGGTATTTTGTTTACATACCTAAGATCTAATTCAAATGGTGAAATTATAATTCAAAATCAAGCCCCCCCCCCCCCCCCCTCGCACATGATCTAACCCCACGTGATCTGTTTGCAGGGATTCACCACCAAGACGCCCCCCTCCCCCCACGCTCATGATCTAACCCCACGTGATCTGCTTGGAGGGATGCACCACCAAGACATCCCCCCCCCCCCCCCCTTCCTCGACGCCTATGGTCTAACCCCACGTGATCTGCTTGCAGGGATGCACCACCAAGACGCCCCTCCTGACGCCTATGGTCTAACCCCACGTGATCTGCTTGCAGGGATGCCCCCCCCCCCCCCGACGCCTATGATCTAACCCCACGTGATCTGCTTGCAGGGATGCCCCCCCCCCCCCCCCCCCCGACGCTTATGATCTAACCCCACGTGATCTGTTTGCAGGGATGCACCACCAAGACGCCCCCCCCCCCTCTCTCCCTCCCCCCGACGCCTATGATCTCACCCTACGTGATCTGCTTGCAGGGATGCACCCCCCCGACGCCTATGATCTCACCCCACGTGATCTGCTTGCAGGGATGCACCACCAAGACGCCCCCCCCCCCGACGCCTATGATCTAACCCCACGTGATCTGCTTGCAGGGATGCACCCCCCCCCCCCCCCCCCCGACGCTTATGATCTAACCCCACGTGATCTGCTTGCAGGGATGCAACCCCCCGAAGCATATGATCTAACCCCACGTGATCTGCTTGCAGGGATGCACAACCAAGGCCTATGATCTAACCCCACGCGATCTGCTTGCAGGGATCTCCCCCCCCCCCCCCCCCCCCCCCCCCCCCGACGCTTATGATCTAACCCCACGTGATCTGCTTGCAGGGATGCAACCCCCCGAAGCCTATGATCTAACCCCACGTGATCTGCTTGCAGGGATGCACAACCAAGGCCTATGATCTAACCCCACGTGATCTGCTTGCAGGGATCTCCCCCCCCCCGACGCCTATGATCTAACCCCACGTGATCTGCTTGCAGGGATGCACCACCAAGACGTCGCTCGGCTGATCGCGGAGTCATTCGCACGTCGGGATCGCCACGACATCGAGTTCCTAGTGATCGAGGCGAAGAAGTCGAACCTCGAACCGAAGCCGACGGCGTTGATCTTCCTGGAAGCCTAGCGTCAGTAGTCTCCCTTCCCGACGTCACATCACGCGCATTGTCTTGGTGCAATCTCAGGAGGATAGTGGGCTCGAGAAGAGCGGACATTGGGCTCACGCGCAGGGAGACATTTGCAATGGAACGGATTGGTTTTATCTTATCTAATTTTGCAAAAGTTATCTGCATTTTTTAAATTGAATAATCAATATTATTCATCATGAAAAATTTGAAGGTTCATTTTGTCACCGCTGTAACTTTCACATAAGTATCAAAATAGTATCGTCTTGGTGCAATTTCACCCTTATCATTTTAAAGATAAAGTTTATTACTAATTTTTAAGGATGCCATCATCAATAAATGACTCTGGCAGAACTGACTTAAGAGGGCTTGGTAGTGAGTTTGACCTTGACGAGTTTTTTAATCGATTTTTATCAATATCTTTTTCAAGTGTAATTGTTAACAAAATAGGGCTATGGACGTGAATTCAGAACAGTTCAATGAAAATAATTTCATAGTTTGGAATTAGCTATTAGTTTTATTGTGTCCAACAGGTGTTTAGAACCCGAAAATTACTAAATTTTCGGGTTCTAAACACCTGTAGGACAAAGTATATCTAATAAACAATTACAAGCTATGGAATTATTTTCATTGAACTGTTCTGAATTCACGTCCATAGCCCTATTATGTTAACAATTACACTGAAAAAAGATATTGATAAAAATCGATTAAAAAACTCTTCAAGGTCAAACTCACTACCAAGCCCTCTTAACTGTACAATTATAAAAGTTAACTTCAACTTAATTTTTTTTAAAATAATAAAGCAGAAAATGCAAATTGAGAAAAATTTGAGAGACAGAAATCTAAAGAAAATAGAGTCTGTATGTGTGGCATCACAATTTCGGAATTTCCTACACATTGTATCTGATTTTTATTTTGTGTTGAAAACGTTAAGAGTAAAAAATTCGTCAAGTTAAAATATGATCCATTGCATTGTAAATGTCACCCTAAATTGTGATTGAAACCAATAAGTTGACTGTATGAAACTGGGGGTGGAAAGGGGTGGGGGGTAGACCGGAAGATCTTCCTATGACGGCGTTGCCCTGCATTTCCGGTCCAAAGAAGACAACAAGAAAGAGAGCAGCTCGCGACAAGATATGATAAACCTGCAGTGTTTCTTAGCTCTTAGCCACATTGTAATTATTAACATGGTGTCATCCACATAAAGCTTTACTACCAATTAAGAGCTTTGCTTTGCGACTATACGTGCTAACGACCAAGCTTTCAAGCTCTCAATGCTTTTACTGACACTGTACCAATATGGCCGACAAAATCAGGATCAAAATGATATCTATCGTGTGTTCAAGAATGAAGCTCTGTAAAAGAATGACCAATGGAAATGTAAAGGAAAAACGACGGCAGATACAAATCTAGTGATATTGTAATGTTATTGATGGGTAGAACCAGATATTTTACTAATGCCCTAACCAGTGAGTGCCTACTGCAGCCATTTTATTCAAGATGGCGCCGATCTACGTTCATTGTTGCCATGCCGTGTCGTTGCTTATTATAGAGAGGAATATTCTTGTCAATGTCCTACGATTGCATCCAAGATAAATGTGGGAAGGGAGACCACCGTGTTAGAAAAAAGACATTCTAGATGAATTAATGACTAAAATTAAATAAATATCTAAATAAAAAACCGTGACAGATAACACTGAAGTTCACGAGAAGTGAAACCGTATCGTGTGTGCCAAAATATAGTATTTGCTTCTAAAATTATACATGGAAACGAGAACTCTGTGTTTTACACGCATTGCGATGTTGCCAACTCGCTGTGGCTTTGCCCGAAAATGACATAATAGAAGACTCAAAAAACTAGACGCAATTTACCTACGTTTGCCTTGCAACGCTGCATTAATGGCTTTACAGCACAGCAACTACGACTTGATGATTCGTTTCGAACAAATATACTCTTTTCACTAAATGGAACGTCGGAAATTGAAACTATTCGATTGAATCGAGGGAAAAAGAGTTGACAACTGAGCATCCTGTTATATCCACTTCTAAAATAAAACAGAACATACGTAATATTTCATGATTCAATATTTTGATGGCGATGAAATAATTACTTTACAAAACAAATTGTACAAATTAATTTCTCTTGCAATGCTCAATACTACAACTTCTTTCATACAACTATAATATAATCATAGCTTCAGTATTCATTTTACAAACTGAAAATATTTCGGGAAACTTTCTAATAACATTTGAGTATGATAATTAATAATATAGTTGATGAAATGGGCTCCAGGATCGCTTGGTAAAAGTTCACAAGATGTTTTTTGATAAGTCGTTGATTTCAAGTCACTAAACTATGATAAAAAATGATTGATGTTCTAATTTTCTTAGCATTAACCGAGGATTTACGGCTGCATGTTAAGTTTTTAATTAGGAAAATTGTTAAAGCTCGAGTTTAAGATATATCATTGTTGATTCTCATTAAACGCTAATTGCGTTTAAAAGTAACGATTTGAATGTGAAACGATCTTCATGCACCAAGCCCAGCCTTTCTTCACGGACTTTATGACACTTGGATACTAAAATCTCACGTTATAATTAATGGGGTGTTGTGGAGTCAATACACTTTGCAATTCTACACCTTTCAAAAGAAAAGGAAAATGTGAGAAATAAGTTTACATTATATAATTTTTATATATGTTCAAAATACTAAAAATGAATTTAAATATTATATAGGTACACGTTTTTACTTTGAACGAGCGAACGAACTGATCATTCTGTTATTTCCCCTTTTAAAATAAAAAAGAACATTATTATGTACGTATTTCATGATTCATATTTTGGCTGCCTGTATTTAACAATGTTTTAGAAACTTAATTTGTTTCAGTTCGTTATGACAGACAAAATAAATAGATTTGTGTCAATTTGCAAAATGTATTGGCTCAATAACATTCTCATTTTATTCAAAATCTTTTCTCCACATATAATCAATCACCTACTACATAATATTCCAACAAATCATCACTGAATCAAAGTTTACATTCATTAACTCTGGTGTTGAAAAGACGTCTCAATTCCAGTACCTAAGGGAAGAAAGAGGTTTGCTAAGATCCGACTTGGTCTGTTCACAAGAGTTCGGCATCAGAAAAGAATCGGTTTGTAAGAGATTGAGGAAATGCTAGACGCAGCAGCGCTACGCAGCTTATTAGTAGCTATCCGTTGCTTTCATCAGTACATCGAATCAACATAATAGCATCAGTGTTATGCGAAGTGTGATTATTTCTTCAGTTCAACGTGTAGCTAGATATAGACTTTGTTAATTATAAACACTAAATTAATCGGCATTAGAGATTAGTAAT
>OW203763.1:25736009-25913189 GCA_934045905.1 Leuctra nigra | reverse complement strand
ACCCTGCGGGGCAACAATTGGCAAGTTTTTTGATTCAGTTTGCTCAGTCCCAGAATCACTTCGAAATTGTTGAAATTCTTTAAAAAATGCCCTGCGGGGCAACAACAAGAGTCAAAATAGCAGAATAAACTAGCAATTCAATTGATTATTTTCGGTGTAATATATTTGATTGCCTGCTGCGGCTCCCATTTTTATATAATTTATTAATTTTTCGGAAATTGGCTCCTTCACCAAAAAAGGTTGCCCACCCCTGCTTTAGAGATTGCCAATTACATTGGGTGCTTGGGTTGTAGAAGAAAAAGAGATTACAAGAGAAGGATTGTAATAGCAGGTGAGGTGGCTGCTGGTTATGGTGAGAAGAGAATTGAAGCCTCTTGTAACAACTCGGTTCTACGTTACACAGAAAAGTTTATTGTAGTACGTATAGAGGCTAGATTATCAGCGTCTACAAATGTGGTGCAGACCTTTTCATGATTAATTTACCTTTCTTGCCTTACATCTAAGGATCAAGTAATGTCAGATAAAAGCAGTCAGCAAACACATGATCTCACATGACCCAATAAATTTAAATTTTAGTAAATTATCCAACAATTTTGAATTTTACACAATTAATTTGTCAATTAGGAAGCACTTTCAGGCCAAAATGCCTCACAAATAACTTTGTAGACACCCTGGACAAATATTAATGCTCCAGGACATTGAATTTATAATTAAGCATCAGTAAAGCATATAATCAAGCTCAGTAAACTTTTAATATAATTTACTATTTGCTACAAACCCATTTTTAAAAAAAATCAAAACCGTATGAGCTTGAATACATTCTTATTTCTTATCGTAACACTCAACTCACCTAAATGATGGCTCTTTTCTCTCGCCTCCATAATCTGCGAGAACTCCTCCGGCGTATACTTGGTTCTGCTCTCGAGAGTGCCCCTAACTCCAGCCAGACTCTCGACTAGCGTTTCGAGCGGCTTCCCGGGAGCGATGCGTATCGAGTACATCGACGACGCGAGGCCCGAGCCGTACGAGAAGAGAGCGACCCGCTTGCCGGCCATCTCTGCCGGTGTCTTGCTTATCAACCACGACACGAGGCCTCCGTACAGCGATGGTGTGTACATGTTGCCCAACTGGTTGGCAAGGTACAGAGACGGTTTTGTCTTCGTCTCGAAGACCTCCTTGCTTAGCACCAACGCGATCTTCTCAATGTCGCGATCGAAGTACGTGTCTTCCAGTCTTGTGTTTCTGAAATGTATGTTGGATTAAATAACCAGCAATTCTTAATAATCCACTAACAGTCTAAAGAATCTGTCAAATCGTTGAAAGAATTTTCGTAAGAAAACACATGATTTTTATTTTTTATTTCCAACATTTGTCCAAATATTATAATAATATAATAAGTGACTGGCTACATAAAAAATTGTGAGATAATTGTAAGACTCTGAGACTGGATTGCAATCCAGGGTTAGAAACTGCAGTTGCAACAATTGTTCCAAACTGTCAGGAAAGAGAAATCTCTATTATTGTCTCTATTAACCTCTATATTAGTCAATGCACAGAGCCAGTTGTTTGTGGTGGTAAAAAAGCCAAAATTCGTTTTCAACATGCTGAAAGTGGTGAATTGGTGGTGATAATTATGTTAATTTTGGCGATTGGTGGTGAAATGGAAAAAACCGATTTTTGTAAGAATAAGTGTGAAATATGACGCGCGAGCGACCTCTCACTAGCGAGACTCAGCGCGGTGCGCATGAGCACCCCTGTTCAAGGTCATGTAGATGCGTCATTCCATGCTCAGCAGCCAATCAGCTGGCACCCCCATACACTCTTTGGCTGGCACTGACAGCTAGCTTACGAAGAAAACAGTGTGATTCTTTCTATTTAGTGGTACTTTAGACACAGATCGAGGAAATTTTCGTAAAATATAAACTCGGAATCGGGAAATGTTGCAAAACACGTAGGTTTGGGACAAAATCGCGAGAATTCGTCAATATCGCGTCAAAACACAAATTTCGCGAAAATTCGCGAGAAAAAGATACATATATTTGGAATCAGGAGTGTATGAAACGTAAAGATATGACAGAAATATCATGTTTCTAAACATTTCGCGTTTATCGTGGAAACCATAAACAACTGGCCCTGTCAATGCACATGCACAGCCCAAACACAGACTCCAATCCAGTGTAATACGGGTTTTAGTCAATTGCCGGGATGGGGCAGTGGAAAATTCCGACATAAGAAGATGTCGAGCTGGGAGGGATGTAGTGGGTGTTGGCAGTAGTGGAACTACGATTTCAGGGCCTCCCACGAGATTCTCATGGGGGGGGGGGGGGGGGAATTTCTCCCATACAAATAACAATCAAATTATTTTATAACTTTTCTCACGATATTTCAATGTCTCAGAATGATAGACTCTGTTTGGTGGACTTTTAAATCCCCTAAGAAAGTGATGCAAACACTGTATTTTGGGGGCAAAGCCTTCAAGAAAAATTGATTGTGCATATAGTAAACACATGATTCCATGTCAACTTATTATACTAAACTCTAATATTTAATACATTTGCAGAAGTCAATGAATTACCTTTAATAAAAACACGTCAAGTGAAGAATTTTCGGGCCCCCCTGCGACCGCGGTCCCATAGTTCTGCCACTGGGTGTTGGTGGTAGTGCAAGGGATGTGGCATCAGATAGAGATTGGTGGGGAAGGGCTGCTGGATAGAGAAATATAAGATGATGAAAGAGAGGCAGAAAGATCAGTCCCAGTCAACCAGTCTCATGTTAGGTAATACAAGACTGCAGACACTGGTGGGGCACTTACCTCCTTACCCAATGTTATGGAATTGGAAACAGGGAGCATTATTTGATTACCATATTAAACAATCTACGTATCAATAATTTAGCTGAGCTATAACTACCAATGCACTCATTATTTGGCCATAAACTCTATTCAAATTCTTGGAACCTCACCTGTACTCCTGAAGACCTGGATATTTGCTAAGTTGGCTGTCGGCAGCCTGCTTGAAGTCGTTGAGCAGAAGACGAGCGAGGGACTTCTGGACGAGCTTGCAGTACGGAGAGTGGAAGAGGACTGCGTCCAGATCAGCCAGAGTAATCTGTTCACGTGGATCTGAACAAACAATGCCTACTGAGTACTGATACATACTGAGAAGCTACAAGCTTCGCCCAAGGAACGAAAAAAGATCCTGGGCTATGATTACACCATCACGAAGGTCAATGAATGAATACTGATAATCACGTAATCGGTTCATACGACTCTCTTAAATATTGCGGATTAAAGCTAGAATTGATGACAACAATGGAACTGTAAAGGTTTCAAACCAAAATGATTATATGATAACAATTAATAATAATTAATTACATATTTTATATATGTAGCATACATAATGCGTTTATTGATAAAAAATACTAATAAATATATGTAGCCAGGGAATGTCAGAGTACAGTTCTTTGACGTAAGGACTTTCACTTCTTCTAACATCCACAAGTGTATGTTTTTCTACCAATTGTTTACTGTTAGCACCAGTAGGGAAGTCTCATGAAATTTTATTATAGTAAATTTCTATAAATAAACACAAATAATAATGACAAATACACATATTACCTGTGAAATATTAAATTTTCATTCATAATAATCGAGTTCAAATATCATATGATTTTTGGTAGGAAAAACGGCCTTTAACAAGAATCAGAACTGTGATGTCATTTTCAAGTCTTGAACATTGTGTTGACATGGGGATTCCCTTGTTGCCATGGCAATATAGCAAACTGTGATGTCATTGCCAATTTTCCTGTTTTTAAATGAGAGGAGATCTATCAAACTTTGTAAATTAATTACATGAGAACTATTCGTCCAACAACAAAAATAATACCACATCTGTGTTCAGCAACATCTCAACTTTCATAAAATAAATATTATTCTGAATTCTAATCTTCACGAGACTTCCCTATTTCAAAAAATACAACTTAGCAAGCTAGAAAATAACTTAATTTCACTAGATATATAATCCTGATGTCTGTTTAAATCTCTGTTCTTTGAAGGCAGTTTTTGTGTGAAGACAGCTTACGTGAATTGGTAGTCAAAAGAGTCTTGGCCTTCCTGCAGTAGAGCTGATAACACTGGTCGAGGGCACTAAGGTAGCATTGGATAGAGAGCTTGCCGTCGACTGTTGGATACTCGGACGATAGATTCGGTTTGTAGAAGTCGTAAACGTGGCGCATATGAGTGGCTCGAGCACCTGGAAAATAGTGAACAAAATATAATGGAGATACTTCCCACAACAATAGTATCATTTGAATCAAAGGTTATCAGTCCTTTTATATAAATAAACATGGATTAGTGCTCGTTTGTCTCGGAGTCTCTGTTTTGTCTATATCGGGTTTATATAGATAAACCTAGAAGTCCAGCATGACGTGGGCAGAAGTCCATTGCCTCGATTTTACGTGGCACACTTTTAGAATGATGTAGTCAAAAGCTCTATCAATTACCATTTGATTGATGTCAACAAATAAAGTTATATTGAAGTATTCTCTAACACAATGCCACCGTTACCATTACAAATAGATTGGATGAATACAGAAATGCCTACTGGTTATGACTGAGATCACCTCAAGAAACATTGAAATAGATGCCCTTCTACCTCTGAGGTACAGCTTCTCAGTCATGTAACCTACAAAATACTATCTATTTTTAATAATCTACAACACAGATTCCTGTCATAAACTGGCACTTTCAAACAACATTATACACCTCTCTCTCGTCTTCATCAACTAATATCCTTGCTGCCTCACCTCTGTCGAAGACCAGAGGTGCATCTGGACCAACCAGCATGGCGACTGCACCTGCGCCACCAGTGGGTCTGGCGCTGCCTTCAGCATACACGGCAATGTCACCAGCCACAACCAGAGCCAGCCGACCTGCAAACAAATCAAACATGGCAATACCATTACTAATTAGCACTGGCGAGATTGCATTTCAATTTCTATAGTCGACGTAAGGGGGAAAATACTTCTATGTTCTTCCAGAGGAAGTGACAAGAAGAAATTCTGCTCTCCATAGTGAGAGCGTACAAAATGTTTTGTTGCTTAATTCACAATTACAGTATTTTAGCTAGCAAAACTAACTGAATAGGTACATAGGTTATATAAATTACAGTACTACCCATGTGTCAGTATGTTAGGGGTGTCTATTTACATGTGCAGTGCTAGAAAAAGTTATGTATTTCACAACAATTAATATAATTCAAAAATAAGTAATTTTAAGTTGAAAGACCTCTTTAGGAGTTTAGAATATGCCCTTACTATGCCCTCAGACTTGAATAATGACTTGTCTGTACTGACACTTACTTTGTAGAATGATAACATGACCCTTAGTTTAGGAAAAGATGTTCAGTTTTATATTTTCTATAGGAAACATTCTATATTTGGTTTGTCTTCAGTAAGTATTGTAGGATCTACTTAATGTAGTTGATAAGGAAGTAAATTTAGTCCCAAATCAATAGTGAAAAATGTGTAGGTAGGTACGATAATTTACGAAAAAAAAACTATTTCTGTAGCACCAACTAATTTCTTTTGTTGGAAGTACAAATGACTTTCAAATGTTTCTCATTTCATATATTTCCATGCAATGTGATGCTGAATATCATACCATCCCATGCGCTCGATTCAACCCATGCTAACGCGTTGAAAAGAGCTGCAGTGCCGCCGTAGCAAGCATTGGTCGTGTCGATGCCTTCCACGTCTGTGTTTCCACTGGGCTCGAACAGCTGCATCAGCACCGTCTTCACACTCTTCGACTTGTCCAGGATGGTTTCCGTCCCCACTTCCAGGCGGCCGATCCGCTCGTAGCCTGAAACCGTCAGAGGCTTTAGACACCAGGAGTCGATGATGACAATGAGTTTACATTGTATTGACAACATATAAGCGACAAAACTACACCGTGTAAATACATTATGTTTCGATAATAATATAGAATCACTCCAAACGTAATAACTAAGAATGATTCTTTAACAGTAAAAACAAAAAAAGTTGGCAGCAAGCATTGGAAGTGTGATGTGTTTATGCCGACGAAAATAATATGTAGACTTCAACATTTTTGTTATAAATTTAAAATTGAAATCAAAGATCGAGTCTAAAGCATTGGAAGATCTATGAGTAAGGCACAGATCTGAGGGGAAAGTGTCCTCATTGGACTCTCTTCTACAAGCCTCTAGATTGGAGCCCAGAGACTGTTGTGCAATATGCTTTTGGGTTTATTATGCAATCATAGTAAATCATGTCTGACTAAGGAAATGAAAGGAATTGATCTATTGACTCGCCCCCTTGTTGAACACCCCATTGTGCTTTTAGTAGAGCTTTTGCTTACACAGTTGACAGTTGGTAAAATAGCCATCATAAAGTCTGCCGTTGCTGCTACATACATCAAAATTTGTTGTACCGGGATTGCATTTTCTTTTTTTTTAATTAGATGGGTTGCTTGACAATCATCCTTAAGCTCAACATCTGATACATATCTCGGCGCTCCTCTCACCGAAATCTTGTCTCCGCATCAGTCGGTCGACAACGGTGAGACAGAGCGAGTTGATGTCTTCACGGTCCGTGCAGAATCCCATCTTGTCCTGACCGAGTCCGATAGTGTACTTGCCGGCCGACACTCCGTCGAAATTCTCCAGCTCGGCTTGTCCGACATATTGCTTCGGACACACCAGCTCTATGGCAATAATGCCGACATTCGAGGGCCAACCATTCATAGTTGATTTCCTGGAAGATAAACAAAACAAAACAACACATGTAAGAATTATGTTCAAAATGAGCATAGATAAACAAACATGTAACATGCCCAATGGGCTTGGTCACGCAAAACTAATGTAGATGGCGTTGCTGATCCAAAAACTCAAAGAGCCAATCAAATGTCAATCAAAGAGCCAATCAAAATGCAGAGTGGAAAAGGAACATTTTTAAACCTTAGCAGGAGACAGCTTAGCTGGCTCTGCGCTGCTTACGCCGCGAGTAGAGCAAATGGAAGTGAACAAGCCTATTGACATAGGTACACCAACAAATGAAAATGTGGTTACTATCTAGTTTAATCTAGGTAAGTTTCATATTAATTTATTGTTTTTTATTGAATGTAACAAATCACGTAACTTATAAATTATAATACAATTGAATTTTAAATTTGTCTAGTTTTGGAGATGGTAGTGTTATGAAATTGTGAGATGCTACACAATTTTCAAATCTGTGAAATGATGGTATTTGTATGCATTGTAAAGGAGATTGCTACTTATTAGCTCAGCAGTGAGCAGACTATGCACAAGTAGCCCAACCAAGGAGACCAACATTACACCAACAAACTCAAAATTAGACAATTTCAATAATAAGCACTTTCAAGCTTTAGAGTTTCAAACAAATCCAACTATTGACTAGGAACTGAAATTGTCCTATTTCAATTGCTGATGCAATATGGGTTTAGCCAACATCATAGGCGTGCGCACGGGGGGGGGGGGGGGGAGGGGCTCCAACAATGTGCCAACCTCCAATCCATACATAAATATATAAATATAAATAGTTAGTTAGTTAAATTTAAAAAAAATAAAAACGTCGAGCGGGGCAAACTAGGGCTTCTTTTGGCTTACCTCTCACCCCATTATACAGTTGGGTTGTGTTTTCCACCCCTATAATAAGGCTATGATGGAATCTAAGTAAATTAAGTTCATCGAACGAAAACACAATTTGGAAGAAAATAAGTTACAGAAAAAACTATTTACGAAACCAAGTGTCCATCATACAACACATTCTAGTGTCGAATTTTCATAAATTACCTACTCACAAACTTCATGTAATATGCCTCAAAATTGCACTTAAAACAAAATGGACTAACGAGAAAACTTTCTCGGGGTGCTTCGCCCTAAACTGCTCTGAGACCGAGAGCACATTAAAAGAAATATATTTGCCCCATATGTCCACAACTTTGCATCAAGCAAACACTTTTGTCATAATCCACCTAACAATTTTTCAGATCTAATAGAAAATCATTCAATCAAAACCTTTCAAAACCTGGACCTGCGTTTACGGGGGGGGGGGGGGGGGCCTGCCCCCTAGACCCCATTGTCATCGTCCAGACCGTTGCCCCCCTTCCCCCATGATTACTCCTGCGCACGCCTTAGACCATCATACGTCACAAGGTGACGGGGTCTACAGGGGGGCCCTGCCCCCTAGACCCCATTGTCATCGTCCAGACCGTTGCCCCCCTTCCCCCCTGATTACTCCTGCGCACGCCTTAGACCATCATACGTCACAAGGTGACGGGGTCTACATGGGGGGCCCTGCCCCCTAGACCCCATTGTCATCGTCCAGACCGTTGCCCCCCTCCCCCATGATTACTCCTGCGCACGCCTTAGACCATCATACGTCACAAGGTGTCAGGAAGGCACTAGACTTCAAACAGCTACTTGTGCATAACAAAGTAGGTACCTATGATAAGTCGAGAGTAGACATACCGAAGATAACGAACTGCCTTGACCCTTCTAGGGCAGTGAAAGCAATACTCAAGTGGGTCACAATGTAACACCGTGCAAGTCAATGAATGATGATACCATATGATACCTCCTAGCTAATAGAAATCATACGCATCGGCAGCAGAGAGGGCAAGGTGAAGTTCAGTCAGACCACTACCATTCATTCAAGAGAGAAACAAAAGAGTTCGAATAGTTCACTTGTTTTTATCAGATGTTGCTGGGACTACAATAGAATTATGTAAAAGTAGTCTGCTGAATGTATAACTAATTATACCGAAGTCAAGTTCAAGATGTATGGAGAATTTCTAATGAGGAGCGAAAACTTTGAAAACATATTTTTCAAATACGTTTAGGTTACAATTTTGAGGAACTACATTTCAAAAAGCAACTTGTCCAAAAAACATTGAACAGATAAACGCGATTTTCTATTGGCATTAAAGCATGGAATAGACACGAAATCCTAATTACACGTTGGTTTAATGTGATTTTTACAAGTTGGAGTATCAGACTGTGTAAATTTTGTTGCTCATCATGTTTTTTCACCACTAACAGAAAAAAAACGCAAAATGGACAAGCTGCGTTTTGAAATGTATCTATTTATCAGATAGGGAAATAATAGAATTTAACTGACGTCAAGTTCAAAACGTATTGAGAATTCCAAACGAGCGGAAACTTTGGGCGACATTCCAAAATCGGAGTGACGCAATCTCTTTCCAATGTCAGGTGGGCAAATTGTCAGTTCGGAAGGCGTATTGCGATATCCTTTCTGTAAGGAGGGCAATCGGCTGTCGTCCACCGAGTATATACCCACTGGATTCACATTCCTGCCGCTGACGTGGAGGAGGTACCGTTACCGCGGCGTATCGCTTGGACATCTTCGTGGTAATAGCACATCCAGTAACGGTCAATGGATGGCGGTAACAATAATTATTGCCGAGGATTGTCTGTTGGCTGTACCCGCCCGAGGTAGCGCCAGATTAGCATCACGTGGAACCCGCATTCGAAATACTTGGAGATGTGTCATCAAGGGGATTCGATTTTACGATCAACATTTTATAGAAGGTTTAGTTTTTATATTAATTAAATGATGATCAATTTTTCTGAAAAGCTAAAAGACCGATCTTGCAGGAAGTCGTAGGGAAACCAACAGGATTAATTCATATTTTGTGAGAAAAATTGGTCTTGATCCGTTACTTTGTTTGATCTGTAATGCGTACAAACAAAAATACACAGATTCTTGGAGTAAGTATTGAAGAGTGATGCTCGAATCGATGCGTCGGCTTGATAAAATATATTGAACGATATCAAATGAATACGTGAACAAATAATTATCATAGCCAACCTTAGACATACTACTATAGGGGAACGATTTTAACAAATATTTTATTGTGATTATAATAACGAAATTGTTTTAAAAAATATTGATGTATCCTCAATCTTTTTGGAACACAACGTAATGTTCGTTGTCTTGTAAAGTTTGAGGTTAATCATATTTAAAAAAAAATATATATAGTGTTCCAAAAGGGCCAGGATAGGGGTACAGTGAGCCTGAGCCAGGGTATTGGGTACAGTGGAACATTATATAATTTAAAGATAACAATATAATGGACTTGGGTTGAAATGATACACTGCAGCCTCCCATAACCTTCTCCTCGGTCAGTCCTATCGACGTTTTCCTCTTTCTGTTGCGAAACATATTCTCTCTCTGCAAATATCCTAATTAACGTCTAGTATCATATTTCATCAGCAAATAGCCTTGTACATATTACCCCATCATATAACCATACATAACTTGCTCCGATGTAAATACGACAGTAACATATTGTATAAGAAGGTAATGAAATGTTGGTTATACTGGGTTATATACCCTGAAAATAATGGTTTTGTGTTTTCTTATTGCAGTTTGCCAATGATGTGCGCAATTAGCACATTCAACTTTTTCTAAATTTGTGCCTACAGTAGACTGAATATGAATAGTTCATGTAAAACAACTAGTATTACAACGTAGATTAAATTTACTTCGCACCACTGGAAACTGAAGTGTGCTCCTATCTTTGTAAAACAGCTGAGCAGAATCAGCAAAAGTATCCGACCTAGCTGCACAGCTGATGCAATACTAAGAACATGAAAAAATACACACAATGTTTAATTATAAATATGTGAGGAAAGTCCATTCATCCTCCCCTCATAACCCCTACATACAACTCGGGGTGCCAAACATTTCACTATCTTCAAATCAAATTTTACGGTGAGATTGACCACAAACTCAAGATTTTCGCTATCTTTTTCGCGATTTTTCACAAAGATTTGACCATATTTAGGACACATTACCTCCATAGCATTTATATTGTCGTAGACTGTTCAGCTAAAGTTCATAAATGAAAATAAAATTAAAGATGGTCAAAAAACTAGATAGAGTCCCAATGATTTAAACATGTGACATGTGTGTGCATAAAGGAAGACTCTCAAACCGACATTATCGAGATTGTGACAGATTCGTTGCAGATAATGTTGTAGTAAATAATTATATAAATAGCGAAGTTCCTACAGGACGCCGCTTTCCGCATCCCAAACTCCACTCATCCCTGTCCTGCCATTGTACATCGTCCAGTCCTCTTGCATCCATTGCAACCTCTATTCCTTCCAGCCAGGTCTTCCTTGGTCTTCCTCTTTTCCGCCTATTTGGAATTCTGTAGTTGAACATCTTATGTGGCCATCTTTCATCCGTCATCCGCATCACATGTCCATACCATACCAACTGTTTCTTATCTATTTCATCTAAAATTGAAGTCTCAACGCCTGCTCTTTACTTCATTACGTCATTCCGCACATGTTCGATCCTCGAGACTACCTACACGATCTCCGTAGGTAGTCCATCTCCAAAGCAAGCAGCCAACCTAACCCTATTCCTCTAATTCAGCTACCAACACTCCGACCCGTAAATAATTAGTAAATAATTGCATCTCCTAAAATTTCATTTCAAAATTAAATCTACTTTCGCACTAAACTTTTGAATACTTGCACTTTTACACAATCAACTTTTGCAAAAAGCAGGCAACAACAAATCCAACGGTTGCTAAAACATCAATTATCGTACGGTAGTCACCTATGACTCGACGAAAATTATAACAACAAAAAATTACGTCCAGAAGGGTTTGGCATCGAACGTCATTTGTTCGTCACTTTCACAGTGCGTTATGTCAAGCGTGTCAAGTCAGGTTTCACCGTCGACGGCACACCGTCCGCATTAGTGCGTCTTTTAAACAGTCAACGTGTAGCATTGACATCTGAACTTTCACACTTTTTCTCCAGTTTTCTCCGTCAACAATATTGATATGGAGGTCCAAAGGTGTTAACGGAAAGAATGACATCCCGTAGAAAAAAAAGTGTTAGACCTTTGGGCGATTCGAAGCGATAAGTTTTAATCGAGATCAAACTCGTGTCGCTGAACACTGAAACGTCCTTGCGTACTAATTATTGATATGTATATTATGTATTTATATTGACAATAGATCGGAATCAATGAGCCCAAGGCAACTGCATTTATCACATGAACTGAAGATATTACAAAATATGAAATTAAAAAAATACTATTTGCTATCAATACTGTACATAATGTACACTCAACAATACATAAAACGGTTTTTGAACGAAACAGATTGGCTACTGGTCAGGTTCATTGACAATCAATCCTTGTTATTATCAATGAAATCAGAGCTCACCTACTACAGGTAGATGACGAGTAAGTATATACTTCATCAGATGATGCCATCACATTTTTTCAGACAATCAATTTCTTTCAAATACTGTTTTATGAATTGTCGAGTGTACATAGATTGTTTTCCCATGTCTCGTTAGATGCCTGTCAGGCTGTCACATATTAAATAAAATATAATAACCTAAGTGTTATTCTCTCATTAATTATCCATTATCAATATTTAATTTCATTACCGGCTTTGATATTTTTGATGAAAAGAATTTCGGAGTGTTTCGAAAGCAAACTAATATAATGATTCCTACATACACCACCAAAAGTACTTTTTACCTGCCAAGTAATGACAATTTTGTAAAGATTTTAATAATAATTCGTACATCTAGCATGTAGTCACGGAAATTGAAATATGTTCTTCTCGGAGTTACTTGACCCTTAGGGCTACACAAAAATACACGTTTAGTTAGACGGTTTCAACAAAATCAACCCATAACGGCATGGGCGAAACAAGCAATTCGTGTAACCGTATTTGCACCTATCTGTATTCCATAGACTCGAGTTCTAAGATTGAATGGCCTAAAAGACTGATGAATCATTATTTCGTTCTGCAATATGATTGGCGGGAGCTTCATTTCGCCATCTGATGCTTTGCCCTCACACTGATTGACCTTAACCTTAACATTCACATTAAGTCAACGATATTGAAGGTTAAGCACACTGGAGGTGGTCACTCACGTCTTACTTGCTCTCGAGCCATTCATTAACAAGTTCATGGTGCGTTTCAAAACCATTCTCTATATAAAAAAAAACACAATCTCTTTGGTCTCATTCTCTCAGATTCAAATTTTAAAAAAAGGTTCTATTATTACGAAACGTTCGAATTTAAAAACCACTCACCAGAGAAAACACCAAAAAACGAGACGCAGGAATCCAAAATCGCCGCAATTCACGAAGGAAACGATCTAACCGCGATCAGATCCTATAGCGCGTAAGTGGAACAGAACAGTAAGATTCTTTAGGTCAGTCGGCAAAACACCTGACGCAGAGAACGTTCGATAGACAACTGACTCCCAACCTCTTGCTGCTCTAGCCCGTAGCCTTCTTAGCCACTCCTCTTGGACACCTATCTTCAATACCTTAGGAAGTCTCAGACATTTTCAAACAAATCCCGATTGGTAAATTTCGTTTTAATAATGCGTTGCTGCTTTCATTTAGTTGAGGGGACCTACTTCGAGACTCCTCGAACAGGTGTGCGATGCAGATTTGTGATGCTTCTTTTGTATATGATTACCTACATTGACTCTAGATGTAATTAATTATGCATCTGAATCAAATCAATACATTCATACTGTAATCTAATTTCACTTTGCAAATTGCTCATTGTTCCTTTGAGATGCGTTTTCACTTTCATATTATTGAAGGGTAACATTTGGGTGAGTATACAGCGTGCGTTACAATTCTACTTGAATGGTACTTGTGTCCAGACTAGTTAAAATCAAAATTTAACTATTATTAATTATTATTATTATCGTCATGTCAAAACTGGATTCCGAGTCAAGTCTATTCCAAAGATGACTGAACTCTAGTCTCTACTACTCTGATTTTTTTAGTTAAGGCAAATAAAAATGTTATAACTTTATCAGTATCACTGTTCAAACAATAATAATGCCAGCAGCCTGATGGGAATTTTTCGCGGGTTTAGTCGGTCTACTCGGTCTAAAGGCCGTATTAGCGAGACGCACATGGCATTTTTTAACTGTAGTAAGACACATATATACATAATTTGCGCTCACTGTGGTTGGTGGGCAAAGCTCTCCGAAATGCCCAACAGGGAATTTTTTCGATTTTGGTATTAATTCAAACGTCTTTGCAAGGGGAAAATGCACCTAGAAATGCCCCAAGGGATCTTTTTTCGATTTTGGCATTCCTAATGGTTTTCAAGCAATTATGAAGCAATTTCGAAGATAAAGGCAAGGGGGCCTAGAGAAGTGTCCCGCAGGTATTTATTCTTTCGAAAATTGTATTGTACATTCGATTCGATACTATACACAATCTGGGCATGAGTAAATCCGTAAATCCCTGTAGACGCGTGCATCTACAATTGTTCACAATGGAGTTATTGCCAACTTCCTTGTGTTTTATCACAGATGGTTTCATAGCAATACGTCGTCAACAAAACCACATGGCACGAAGATAAGCTCTAACATAGATTCAAGTTTCAGATTTCTGCAAGCTCTCCGAAGTGATGATGTAGATTGTACTTTTGCATTTCTTGACAGAGGCTATGAAGCGTAGCAGGAAGAGTGGTGTTATTACTTGGAATATTTTATTCAAACATTCCTTCCGGAAATATTCTACGTTATTTTCAAGTTGTTGCTAAAGACCAACAGTTTATTCGCGTTAAAATGTATTCACAAAGTTCGAATTAATATGTACAACTGCAAACGTGAATAAACCAGCATTTTCTTCCAAAATTGTAGTCACATATCAGATACTCTCAATAACTTGTTCACACTTTAGACGTAATTTTGGTCACTTTAAACCTTTAAACACACTTTTGAGAGGCCTTATGGTGGTTTACCTTTAAGCGTCTTGAAATTGTGTAACTCGCAGTTGACCTTGATACTTAGTTAATTGTATACTCATAGTAACATCAACTTTTAGGGGTTAATAATGGGGTAATATTTTGTTTTTGGTTTAGCTTCTATCCTTGATGACCTTGGAAGTAATAATATCTACCTATTCGTGTGGATGTAGTTGTAAGAAGAATTCTAGCATATTACCAAATTTTTCATGGAAAGTTATGATAAATTTATTATCATAAACCTATCATAAAGAGATAAAAAGCCATCAAATAAATGAGTGTGTTTGGATGTATTACCTATCTGTAGAGATTTAAAATAAATAGCTTACTTTTGCACGATCTTTACCTATGGCAAACATAACGTTAATATATTTACCTATGGCATGGAATGGCAGAGGCGTAACTACCGGGTGGCTGGGCCGGCAAATGCCAGGGGCCCTTTGCCGTAGGGGGGCACCACTCATTTTTAGGGCAATGTGCAATTAATTTTACTAGGAAAACCCTCAATGAAACGATTAGATGAGCGAGCACAGAAACGTGAAACATCTCATTCCCATCACTCGAAGATATCTATCATTTCTTGCAACTTTCCAAATTCCATATTTTGCACTCTGAAATCATTGATAACAGATCCTTGTGCCGTGAATTACGTATACATTTATATATATCTAATTTGATAGCTACCTATTAATACTTGACCGATTAGGTTGAAAATGTGTAAATTATGGGATTACGCTGGATTATGGGAAAGAAAAACATGCAAAATTTGAACTTAATCTGAACATTTTGATTTTCGACCAAAAGAGATTTTTTTTAAATTTAACCAATGAAAATTTTTTGCTGAAACCTTGTAAAATTTGCTAAAATGTTGGTCTGAATGACCATGCAAAATTTAAAATTGATCGGATCAACCAATTAGAAGATATTTTTTAACTGGAACAAATCAACGGATTTCAAAATATTTTCAGTCTAAAAATAGCTGAGTTGGTCCTAATATGTGTGCAAAATATAATCGGGGAAACAGTGCGACGTGAATCTAAACAAACAAATAAATAAATAAACAAACAAACAAACAAACAAACAAACAAAAACAGCGGTCCGTGTCAAAAGAGACGAAAGAAGGGGCTATCACTTTCCTTGTAATTCGGGTGATCGCTTATCAATATCAACGCGTTCACTCTTGAGTTTTCGTAGTTTAAATTTATACCTAGGTTTTATAAATAATATAGGTATTATTCGAAATTTCATAATTGCCGCTCGAAGTCTGATGTTATCTGGACGAGTAGTAATAGAGAAAACTAATGTTTTCTGAAAGATTAGTATCATGTTCGATCGCCAATGCTAAATTCTCCATAAGACAGCTTCGCGCGGGTGTCCGCGGGTATGACGACCGTCTCATCCACTCATTGACTCGTGGCGTTCCGATTTCACTGTCTTCTACATGACGGTCGTTCACTGTATGTTCAGCTGACTGACATTGACATTCACCAGGCCGATGTCAAAGATGGCCGATGTAAACAAAGCAGAACCGTCATAAAGTGTGTCCAGTGACATTACACGCGAATTTTCACTAAAAGACTGTTTATTAACTGAAAACGTATTAAAAGTGTATTGTGTTCTGTTTGTAATATCTACTACCTATATGAAGTGGAAATGTGACAGAATCATGAAAACTATGTGTTGTTCTTCTAAGGGAAGCAAAGACTTTTGAAAAACTGTTGAAAATACCTAAATCGAACAAATTCCCTGCGGGGCATTTAACCCCAACTCTCTTAAAAAATGCAGTGTTAATGTGTAAGTTTGCGAGAAATCAACCCTGATCGTTGAGAGGAGAAGAGGGGGGGGGGGGCACCACAATTAATGTTTGCCAGGGGCCCTTTCTTCTCTATAGTAACACATTGTGGAATGGTCAGCACTTCAACCTGTCTGCCATTTACTCGTCTGCCATTTACTCGTCTGCCAATTTGAAACACTCAATATTCTCCAATCATAATTTAATAAAAATTCAATATAAAAATAACTTCTCACATTGTTTTATTTGCAGTTTTCATAATCGTATCATTTTTCTGATTTGTCGGGTTGATAGACATCAAAAGCAAAGAAAAACATTAAAACCCATCAAAGAAACACGTTGAATACGCAGAATTACAGCAAAATTACAACCTCTTTTCATCCAACGAATTGTCATGATACCCGTAAATTTTCATGAAAATTTGGAAGTTGTTAATAACACAAAATAAATACATTAATATACCTGTACGTGATTTTTGATTGGTAAATTTTGTCACCCATCTGGTACTTTCACCCCTTTTTAAGAAACCCATAAGAAACCCCAATTCCATTGACAATTCAATTCCAATTCCATGACGTTTGTCATGGAATTTGACGTTTGTCATGGAATTTGCAGCATGGAATTCCTATTTACCACGCCTATTTTGGCTATTGTTTTGGCACCCGCACAACTCCCCCCCCCCCCCCCCCCCCCCCCCATAACAATAGAGGAACAAAGAAAAAAAACCATTTCTGAGGGGTACTATAGTATAGTATAACTATAGTTTTACCTAGAGCATTTTGCTGGCGTTTGTGCTCTGGCATTTGGCCTCGTTTGTAACTTTGGAACGAAGTGAGATAAGTCTGCACTCTTTTATGCACAACTAAATATTACCGCTCAATAAATCTGATTGACTGGAAAATGTTAGATCGCACCATCAGAAGTCAGTCCAAACTATCTCCTTGTCTTACTATAGTACTAGACCTCTCACTTCAATATAATAACAGGCATTGATACAGAACATAACCAGCAGTCATTCAAATTTGATCACCAATCATTTTTTATTGCCAAGTGTGATTATTAAAGAAAGTAGGTACCTAGTTTTACAATACGTTATAATTACATTATAATACTTAGCTAGAGGTACCCTATTATACACCAACCTAATAAAAAGTTTGAACCAAATAGGGTCTGTAAAAAGTAAAAAAAATATGAGCATTACTATTTGCGAATTGCATTAATTAAAACAGCTCAATTTTCAACTAAACTTGAAACAATTCGAAACAACAGTTGGACTGCATACAAATTCTGAGAACTAATGCAAATTTTTGACATTTTGCAAATACAGTATGGATCAACATTTTCATGTTTTAATGTATAAATGTCAATGTCAAATAGGTACACTCGGCCAAACAAAACTTGAACGTTGACCAAATTTGAATGACTTTATTTATTGATTTATTGAACGTTCAAGTTTTGTTTGGCCAAGTGTACCTTTACCTATATAGAAATATTTAAATACTCTTGGTAAATGTGACATGATCTACATTAATTGTAAAAAGATGTGATTTTTTCTATTACTCAAAATATCATGTCAAAGTCAAACTCAGTCTATTAATTGTAAAATTATTGTTGAGAAAGTAATAAAGTCGGGAATCTGAAAGATATCGCGGAGGCTGTGCAGTGTACACTTTTAGTGTACCTTCAAGGGTGGTAGTAGTAGTAGGTACCCAACTAACATTTCACGACCGGCACAATTCCCAGTTATATCAATAACCAGATATTTTTCCCACTGCTTATCCGCCACATTACAACTTTTAGGTACAGAGAAAACCTGGTTCTCCCCTTGCTGAAAATGATGCAATTTAGTTTACAGTGAATTGAAATTTAGTTTTTTCGCACTACAGACATAGACGAGAGAATTAAATGAGATTCTTTATTCTATGCTGCAGACTTTGCTCGTTTAGTTCATTAAGAATACAAGGATGACTTAGCCAATAGCCACCCTCCAATTTCAAAAAAATTATTCCTAATTTGACTGTAGCCTACTACAAATGAGTAATATAAAATATTTGAATGCAAAATCCGGTAGTACCTACGTAAATATGTACAGTCAGGGAAACTAGATGGTTCATACTCTGCCTTTCTCTGACCCATAACATAAACATGTTTTTATATGGAGCAGAGAGAGATAGAGTATGAACCATCTAGTTTCCTTGACTATACACTCCTAAACACTGAAATTGGCCCGCGGTCGATATTCAAGTGGCACTACGGCTAGTATTTAACATTTATTTTAATGTAATTTTTTGGCACAAAGACCGAATGGCTAGTGTGAATTTAGGGCCGAAAAATTACTTTAATTACCGTAGTGCCACTTGAACATTGACCGCGGGCCAATTTCAGTGTCCAGGAGTGTACATAAATATGTATTTTGGTTAAAATTGAAACAAAAAATAAAAATGAGGACAGTTAAGCTAGGTATAGGTACCTAGTAACTAAATATATGATGAATATTCTCTCCAAGTTCGTGTCATTCAGATCAAGTGTTTTGTCTATTCTTTGGTTAGTAACATGCATCTGACACATTTGAAAACATCCCAGATGTAATTGCCGTGTCCAAAAATTATTCACTTGATATCATGCTACCAACTCCCTCTAAAGAAATATGAAGAAAAAAATGTTGACTATTTTTAAGGGGATTCGATGAAAAAAGTCAACATTTTTTTAGCAAAGTAAACCAAATGTGTGACTCGATCTCTTGTCATGTTTTTCGAGTACGTGATCCTTATAAATATACAGAGTTATTTTAACTCATCCTATATTACTTGCAAACTACAAAAATTTGCACAAAATGGATTGTTTTATTTATTAGGAAAAAAAATCAGAGATTGTACTGAGGATTTAGTAATACAGAGAAGGGAAGAGGAAATGGAATGCCAGCACGTACCTACCGTACTATACTAACAGGTGAAGGGAGGTCATCACGCTAATAAGGATTGAAGTACCAGATAGTATGCGATGCTGTCATCTGCGTAGATTGCAATCTCTTCACACCTTCTCCGAGTACCTATGCCCACACCTTTGCTTATACGTAGGTAGGTACTTAGCATATTTCATTAGATCAATTTAATGCTCGAGCACTCAGCAAGAGATTTTTATTGCATTCATTAGTCTAAGCACAAATGTAACTTCTTTAGTTTGCAAAACTAAAGCTTTAGTTTGGTTCTTTAGTATACAATTATTTGTTACCTTCCATCATCTTAGTTGAAATATTTGAAGTTTTCTTTAGCTGGCGTGATTGCATTCACAAAACTTTTTGACAGTGTTACCGGGGGCGGCCAATGTTATTTCTCGTTGCACTACCACAAGCTAACCACGCTTCGTGTATGAGGTCCCTGGCTTACAACCACGTATTATATTCAACAGGATGAGAATGTCTTTTCACAAGATATCACTGCCCATTCATTACCCTATGCTTTGATCAGAGCTTCAGTACCAACCCCGGAACTGTTCGACCATAGTAAAAGAGTGAGGTTAAAACTTACTCTGATCACCTCGAAGTCGATCCCTTTCAAAGCAGCTTAACGCTGAAGATTATTATGATGTATAATCCACAATTTCAAATTTAATTCCTCGTTCGAAATTCAATTAGCACCCCTATGACAGGTTAAGCCTCTCAGTTTCCACAATTAAATTTAGGGGATGAAGCTTCTCCGGTTTAAAATAAAGATCGACTAGATAAATAGAACAAGTGTGAAATGTGAATCACTTCTTACTTATAGAAGAAACCAGGTACTGTGCATCGCGTCCATAATTTCTACATTTATGCCAAGTCCTTTCCGAAAAATCAAAAAATCAAATGATAAAATTGAAAACTATCACATGTTGCCTCCATCTTGTACGATGCCGACTGAGCCAACGAGCCGGGCCGGGGTCAGTGTTGCCAACCATATAACAGCAAATTTCCCTGTCAGGACACGAAAATTTCCCTAGATTTTCAAAAATTTCCCTGAATCCCAAAAATATCAATTTTTCTGAGATAATCAACAATTTTCCTGTAAAACTTCATTGCCGTGTACTCATTATTATAGTAAATTCCATTCCAATACGTTTAAAATTCACCTTTCTGCAGTAAAAAATATTATTTATAAATATTTATCACGATTTTCCCCGTATTTAAATACATTATTTTGCTTGGTTTTGATTTATTCTCAAGTTAATTTCTTCTATAAGATTCTCCCAATCTTCTTTCGGTCTATTATTAGAAAATAAGGCTCATAACAGTATTATGCTATCATCGTCACGTATATTTTATGCAACAAATTGAGCATAAATCAAGCAAAATTTGAATTTCCTGGACATTCTTTGAAACTTTTAAAATTTCCCTAGATTTACAACAATTTCCCTCTTTCCCTGACAGCACCCAAATTTCCTTGAAGTTGGCAACACTGGGGAGCAGCGACGTTTTCACTCAGCACTATAAAAATTAAGAAGGCTGTGGAATATAAAATTGCGCGCGGAAATAGAAGATACTAGTTTTTAAGTTACCTAATAAAAAAGTAGAGGCAATGGTGTAGTAATTACCAGGGTAATTAGTTACTTATTAATTACTTACTAAGTACTTAGTAATTTTGCTACTAAATAACCTACCAATTTTGCAACTAAGTACTACTTACTTAGTAGGTAATTACTTAGTAATTATTTTTATTTTATTTAAATTTATTTTATTTTTACACAAATGACCGTACTAGTGATTTGTGGATATTAAGTAAGCCCGGCCCCGGGTGGCTTGCTGGCAAATGCCGGGAGCCCTTGGCATTAGGGGGGGCACCTCTCAGATATGTTCAACTACTAGTGCAGTGAAGGGCATTTTAAAAACTGATGAGGCAGTCGATGTAGTTTTATCAATTATACTTTTTATTTTACAGTTTACATTTTGAGACGGGCTGTGACTACTTTTGCTACTAGCAATAAGTTACAGTACAAAATTATTACATAAGAAAGAAGGGAAGACGGCAGGTATTCAAAATGCTAAAATAACAAAAAAATCCCAGTTGAGCATTACTATGTATCAGTGGCATTACTGGATGACCCGCCAGTGAGGACCTGCAGTGTATTTATTGTATGTTTAAGACATGTTTGATAATTGATTATAATGACGGTAAATATTCAACAAGCGTATTCAATCTAGAATTGCTCCTTCATCCCACCATGATGAAGGCCACAGTGAATACGCTTATCAAAAATTTACCAAAATGATATGTTCATTTGTAAAGATGTGTGTATCGATGTAAGACATCTGGGGTGAAATGATGATTTGTCTAGGGAGAAATGAACCCTGTGGAGGGGTGGAGGGGCACCACAGAAATATTTTCCCAGTTTCTGTCTCTAGTTACACACCTCCGTAGGTAGGTAGTTGGTAAGTAGCAAGGTAGTAAGTAGGTAGTATTTTATCAATAAGTAAGGTAGGTAAGTGAAAATATCAAGATATTAAAATTTTATCATATGAAATAGTTTATTCATGAAATATCTTCTTCATGTAATACATTACATGTCTGCAAAAACTACTGTTTCAATTGTATTATTCTATCTATTGTTGGTTTTCCATAAATGTATGTAAATGATTGCCTTATACAATTTTGGATGCACTACTGCTTACAAAACTGAAGTCACAGATGAAGTATTCACATGCATGTTGAAATACGGGCTTGATTGCATAACTGTCGATTTCATTTTTTTCCCGAAAAAGTGAAATTATCTACAAATGGGAATAATATCCATTATGAATTTGGCTTGAACCTGCTACCTCTTTCTGAGAACTTCTGAGCTACCGACAGGACGTTGATACTAATACGAGTTTCAGATCTCCCACGAATAATAACCGCCGCGAACCATCACAACAAAGTATCAATGCTAAAGACCGATTCTTCCTTATGCCTGTGTGACTCCCAAACTTTTTCGGATTCTAAGCGCATGAGAATTTTTCTTTGTACGTTAAGTCAAAATACAAGAGTTAGCTGGCCACTTTGTTACCAAGGGGCTTGGGGTAAAATAATATAGTTTCTGCTCAAATACTGCACTGGAAAAGCCAGAAACATCTTTTGAGTTTTGGGAGAAACCTCGTTTTCCCTAAAAAATTAACGTTTTCACCACTGCAGCTACATGCAGGTCTGGGCAACACAGGCCAAGGGATTTTGAAGTACAGAAAGAAATTTGGACCATTTTTTATGCCCGTTAATGAATTTCAGCATTTTGACACTTCAATTGAATATTTTATTACAAGATTTTGTACATTGTTTGGAATGGGCTGCGGCACCCCTGCACAAAGTACAAACAGTTTGGCAACAAGTTTGGGAAATACTGCTCAGGCAATCTGTGGATTCATTTCACTTTTAAAACATGTGTTTTATGAACTCCTTAGTTCCCTCAACCTGGAGTCTGGAACTAAATAATAGCGATGATTCTAACAATGGAAATGGTTCTGGACTCCAAGTTGAGCTAACTCGGGTGTTTGTAAAATAACGGTTTTAAATAAAATCCAATCCACAGATCGCCTGCTGCCTACTTTATATGCAACCTGTAGCTCAAGCTGGTAGCTGGGCACAGCCAAGTTCACCCCCAGGTTATGCGGCAAAATTGTATTATGGAAGTAGTTTAGTTCTTATTCACAAAGTCACATTCATGGAAAACCAGCATAAAAAACCTTATCATTGGATCACTAATACCTAATATGGATGGACTATAAAATCACTGCTTACAAAATCACAGTTTAAGTAGTACTATTTCAACTAGGAAAAAGGTATTACAAAAATAAAGAGATACAAAAAGATAGCTACCGACATAAAAATTAGAACAAATATTTACCTACTCCTACTAAATAACTACTACTTATATAAACTTCATCAACTAGTAGTACCCAAATGTGCAGACTTTGTAAAAAAAAATTGAGTCATTAGATATATGCAAGATTATTAAAAAAATATACTCAAATGGCACTAAGCAGTATTTACGATGTTTTGTACCTGGAATGCTTAGCATTTGGCACATTATGTTACATAATCATTTACTAATTACAAATTGGTATTTTCAGAGCTACATAGTCATACAAATAATTAAGTTTTTATATAAAAAAAACATGAAATCATTAATTAAATATTAAATACAGTAACTTAGCAAACACACTCCCACTATTTGTTATTGCATCTTCATTGTTGAGATTCATATTATGAGTTTAAAGTGGTCCCACTGCTCCAGCCAAGGTGCTTAGAATTCGCCGTAATTCATACAAATCTCTGATGAAATAATACCTCAAACAACAGCATAAAACAATTATATCTTACCGTACGCTCCAATTATATGTTTTTAATTGAAGTTCCAATTAAACTATCCCAAAATAATTCATATTTGTAGTGCAATGTTGCCAGATTTATGGTAAATTTTACACATTGTACACAGTTTCTTTCTTATTTGGCCCGTGACCCCATATTTTCAAACGGCAGGCTTATTCTAAAAATTATTATCTTTAATTTGAGACTATTTTCAATAATTTGTCATTCCTCTTGCGGTTTTAGGAGCAATTTAAGGCCAATTTTCCAGGACGATTTCATGTCTCCCTGTGTTATCTTATGGGGGATAAGATGATCTTCAATCAAGAATATCTAATTATATGATACCGTAAGGGGCAAATATTTTTTGCTAGTTGTATGTAATATGGTTTCATTAATCTTTGGTGTGAATTACAGCTAATTCTCATTCCTATGCCGAAACGATGGAACCACTTTAATAAATCAATTAAAAAAATAGTCATAAGACTAGAAGAGATCCTCGATAAAAAAATATTTCTAAAAACTTCAAGCTACCAAAAAAATATTGCTACAGTCCATCCCAACCTTACGTGGCAGTGGAATGAGATTGTTTTACTTTAAAGTAGAGGTATATCCGATATTTCTTGTGTAGGTAAATTCGTTGTTCGACTTGGATAAGAACAGTTTTCTGTGCTGTAGGAGTTACTGACACTGGGAATAATCAAAATAATTGTTTTACTGTTAGATTCCACTGCCACTTTAGGTGGGGACAGACTATATTTATGTAGTAATATAAATGCACTTATGTAAAATAATCATAAAAGTACCTAGTAACGAAATTCGGAGCATTAATGGCGATAGAAGTATCTTAAAATACTGTAAGAATTACAACAGATTAGTAATAAGAGTAAAATTGGAAAACCTGACAATGTAAAGTACAAATAAATGCCCATAGATAGCATGGAAGTGCAACTGCAAGAACGTACAACCATTGCGTTGTTAAATAACATAACCAATTAATATCACATAGATATTATTTCAATCTAAAATATGTGCCTACAGAGTATAGGTAAGTATATCCTTCATTTTATAAAATAGACGTGAAGTCGGCCTAGTCTCAGTCTCACTGACACATAAATTATACGTCTCGGCCAGACGGGTAATTTATGTATTCACGGGTGTACCTAGAAGCTATCAGTAGATGTGATCATGATCAAATTTATATTCAGAGATTATGCTCAGAACTTACGTTCAAATTCTGCTATATAAGATTCATAGTGAAAACTGTCGTAGACGCCAAAGTTTACGTGGATCTGAAAAAGAAAAATATTGTATTAATTCATCTATGAAACAAATACCTAGAGAATTGTTAAAGATTTAACAACTAGTACTACTTAAAAATTTGAATACCTACTTTAAAAAAAAACAGTACAAAATGATGAAATCTCACAACATAATACTCAATAGTTCATTCTGTAAGTACTAAACCCTTGTTTACTATACATCCAATATGAAGGTAGGTAGGTACCTAGCAAAAGTTTATAGGTATGTACCTATGTCAGTTGTTAGAGCTATGTACCTATTAAAATACCTAGATAGTAGGTACTACTGAAATATTATAATGAAATGTGCTGTACCTATTTCTTAACTTCAATTCTGAGATTTTGCAGTTTAAGATTTACATACAGTGTAAATGTTCACAAATTTTGTTCATAATATAGGAACAGAACTAGATATCTTAAACACAAGAAGTGTACCTATTTCAACTTACCATAGCATCAGCAACCAAATTCTCTAGTATGTGCCCAATCTCCTCGAAAGAGGGCCTCTCGTCAAGATCTAGCTGCCAGCATTGCAGCATCAATTGATACAGATCATCGCCAACGTATTGTAGCTGAGGAAGACGTAAGCCTCGCATCACTCGCGGCCCGATCTCAGATGTGCGTATACCCGCATACGGGGTTCCCCCTGTCGACACAAAACAAAACACTAAGAGTCCGTTTTTGTATATTTATTTAATGAAAACTCACAATTATTTAATTGTGGTTGGGTTCCCTTACCGCAGCATATATTTTTACAAATTATGTTTCAAGCTGCCCTCCATCAAGGCCAACAAAACAAACATAAAATTTGTACAATCAACAAGGAAAATAACTTTGGTATACATACCTACTAATCGACTCTTCTTATAATCTATTTCTATAGCTGATAGATTTCTTTGATATTTTATTATTTTATGACTACGGTTACGACCAACTATGAAAGGATTTTGTTGCCAATCTTTCTAACATTGGGTAGGTAACAAAAACTCTATTTTCTATTTAAACCGAACAATGTCTACTCAAATACCACAAAGTGTCCCAATTTATAACTCACCTAAGGCAGTGGTTTCCCACAGAAGACATCCAAAAGCCCAAACGTCACTCTTGGTTACGTAGTGTCTACTTCGGAACACTTCTTGTGCCATCCAACGAGTCGAGTCAGGAATCTCCCCTCGTCTGTCGTACTTTGCGATCCCATGGCCAGTGACTTTAGGTACAAGTCCGTCTGCCATCAGTACATTCCGTGCACAAAGCTGCTTGTGTACAATCTGATAACAAACAACTTTATTAGTAGGTACATTTTACACTTTCAAGAACTTAAAACAATGCTGGATGATTGAGAAACTTTCTGGGAAGAAACTTGTGCTTAACTGTAATAAAAAAGTTGTGCACTATATAAAAATTGTAATCAGTTAAAATAATTGAAGATTCATTAATGTATCAGAAAAAAAACTATCAGTCAATGATTCCACCTTCATTAAAAAGTACTATCTTAAATAGTTAATAAATAACTTAATACTATAACAAATCTTACTTTGAATTTAGACAAATGTTCCATCGCTCTTGCTACCCCAAGGATAGTCTCCAAAATATGGAATTCAGTCAACGAGCAAAACCTTGATGGATCGATCCCATGTCCTGGATGTTCCAGACAACGACTCTCCAAAACAACATCCTTCAATGACGCTGGATGATATTCCAGTACGACAAACAAGGTCTCCGGACTCTCGCAGGTTCCAATTAGTCCGACAAGGTTCAGATGCGATCCCGAACGGATCAATATGTCAAGATCTTGCAACATGAAACGTTTGTTGGTGGCAGAAAGTTGGCGATCGTTGATGACGTGAACGGAAGAAGGTACAGGAAAGCCACGTTGTTGGACTGTTCCTTTGACGACATTGCCGTAGACACCCTTGCCGAGTAGCTCGTCTGTCTGCACGTCGAGGAAATTCCGAGGGATGTTCCACACCTGGTGTTTTAACTTTTCATAGTGGTCGACTCTTTCCTGCTCTTCGTCTTCAGGTACGAAACTCTCATGAACGTAGCCATTGTCCTGAATAGAAGAAATATGTTTTAATATCATAGTTTCTAAAACCTCTCAACATCATTTTATTGCTCACAAACTCAACTACCATTATATCATATGCAGTCATGACAAAGACGAAGAATAGGTGGAAATGTGATGGACTAAAACTGCCGTTTTAGGGAAGAACAACATATCGACCGGTATTTAGCATGCAAAATACTGGTCATGGTCAATAAGTTGTTCAAGTTGCTAACACAGCAGAATAGACCTCCTTCCTACCATGTCAAGTCCACCAAGACCAGAGCTTCCTACATCGCTTTTGCATCAAGAAATAGGTAAGTTCCTACATAATCTATTTAGTATAGTAGTGAGTAATCAAAGCCACAGTCACTTCTCTAATTATCATCCATCTATAGCTACTTACAACTGGTATCATAGGTCCCTGCAAGGTCAACTCTTGATGATCAACCGGTCTTCGACGTCCCAACTTCTTCCTCAGTAAGAAGTAAACGGCGATAGAGAGTATGAGTAAGAAGCCGAAGACGCCGATGGCAACGGCTAGAACAACTGTCAGAGACGAAGGGCCACCTCCCATATCTTCCTTGTCAACTGGACCAACGTGCAGTATCAGTATGTCGTGTTGCTCATGACCAGCAAGAGCATATCGTACTCGAGTAATGCCCTCTAACGTGCTGACGATGCCCATGCTCACGTGAATGTCGGAGTCCGGAGCGAGAGGGGGGTTGTAATAGCCGCCGTAGGTGAGACCATCGCCGACAACGAATTCATCCTTCTCGTGAAGTGACTAGAGTGAAAAAGATGTAGTACTATATTGTTAGTGATGTCGAAGCACAAATGAGGTGGATACAGTTAGATGAACATAATCAGTCACTAAAGAGGCTAAATCTACAGTGATCTACTTTACGAACAAGTAAATTCATCTCAAATTTCAAATCTTGTTACAAAATTTTTAAGCTGAAAATGTTTGGAATGCACAATCAGTACCAAAGGAGTCACAAAATTTGTCAAACTCATATTTCTAAATATGTCTACCACACAAAATGAGTCAGTGACTCACATCACACACACACACCACTCCACGTTAGTAATTTTCAAAATTTTATACATTTGAAATTTTAATAAATGAAATGCATGAAGAATTCCTCAACACCACATGCAGTTTTGGCACACTGAAGGTTCTGAACTGAAGGTCTACTAGTATGTTGAATGATCACCTGCACCAGCAGAGAATTCAGAAAATGGGCACAATGAAGATACATTTAATAGATTATTGCAAGTCATGAGAACTATTTAATATTTATTATTTAACAACATGAACAATTATAATAGCACTAATAATGACACTATTAGTATGCACTGAACTAAAGAGTGCACTAATAATTTAGTGTTAATTATTAAGAGTTCATTAGTGCTAATATCCGAGTGCTAATTCAAATTCAGCCTAATAGACCTACATGCCAAATCAACTAGGTCATTCCATTATTGACAATACGTAGGTAGGTACATTAGAACAAACCATTAAGTCATTCATTACTCAACTATAGGTAGGCAAGGTAGGTACACTCGACAATTCATAAAACGGTATTTGAAAGAAATGGATTGTCTGAAAAAAATTAGATGGCATCTTCCGATGAAGTCTATGCTTACTCGTCACCTACCTCAAGTAGGTGAGCTCTGATTTCATTGATTATAACAAGGATTGATTGTCAATGAATCTGACCAGCACCCAATCTATTTCGTTCAAATACCGTTTTATGATTTGTTGGGTGTACCTAACATAGTCTGTAGAGAGTTCACCAACATTACTTGTGAAACGACGATCAAACCACGCCGATAATAAAATGCTTTCTCAAGCAACAATATCTTGTCTAATGGGGATTCACAAAAGAATAATAATTAATAAAGCATACTACTTACTTCTGGACTAATTTCTGCTGCAATGTAATAAGGCTGGCCTTCCATTTGTGATTTATTCCACGCATAAAGCGCATCCGCATCAAAAGCTGCATGTCCTCCCTCCCCAACAACGATCACTCTGTATGAAGACACCGGTCCATTCTCGTTGACCGTTGGAGTGAGTTTCACCACCATCTTAGTCTTGTCTCTCCTCAAAACAACTGGAACCGCCGGCTCACTCGGTTCTCCATTCCTTGTCCAGACGAGTATGAAGGCACGTACTCCTGGTCCGTCCTTGGTGTGGGCCGCCACCGAGACATTGTACTTGGTTCCCGGATGAAGGTTTAGCAGTTTTGCCGTGGTCGTGGCGTTGGTGTATGTCAGACTCAGTGGAGGCAGGATGCTGGATTCAGAGTAGGTCTCTATGTATTTCGCCGTCACTCGGTAGATTATGATCTCGCCGTTGGGAGAGATGGGCATTGTCCAGTTGATGTGGATGCTAGTTTCTGTCGTGTTGAGTAGATTGAGAGAGGCTGGGGGGCCAGGAACTAATAAACAAAGCAAATATTATATTTTTATATTTTGTTTCATATACAAATAGGTTTATTTGCAATTTATTGCATTTATGTATGACACCAAGAATAGAAGCTTAGAAACATTGCTTCACTTTATATCTGACACTCTAGCACCTAATACTATTTCCTTTGTTCATCTTTTAATGTCATGCCATAAATCATAAGCTCAAGGATTTGATCAAAGCAGGTATTTTATCAGCTAAATGCCTAATGACTAATAGAATGGTATATAGATGGGTATTAATCACCTCTTTGTCCTGTGTCATAAATACTATTAGAGTCAATGCCACCACAAAGCTGCGTTGAATTGAAACGACAGATTTTGTCACAGCTTCCCACGCCATATCCTCCATAGGTACTACCACAGTAGCATGAAGCAGCGTTTTGAAGACCTGCATATCTGAAAGACATGAAAATACAGGTTACAATGAAAACATTCTCAAAAGCAAACACCAAGGTAAAAAAAATCATTCCAGCCAACAGAAATGAGAGACTAGGTATTTGGACATAAATTACGCTTAGAACAGAATGTTGTACCTATAGCATTTTAATTAAGGAACAAAGCTCACGGTGTCGATAGGTACTACTGAATACAATGTATTAAGATAACGCCATCTATTAAGTTTCTCTAACCAATCAATGATCGAATATTCACCTGTAATACTGTCGATTACAAGCATCAACACACAGCTCCACAGTATCTGCAGCATTTAATGCCCTCATCAAAACAGGCAAATCATGCTTTGATGCCTTATCTTTGAAGCAACCCAAAGGCATACCAAACATTGGTGACAAAGCCATGGAAGTAGCTAAGAAACTAAAAAGTACTAGCAAAATATTCCATCGTAGACAAGTTCGTTGTGTCGGCGACATTATTGCAGAAACCTAAAACAGAGTCAACTTATTAGACAAAATAAGCATAGGTAGGTACAAATTTAGATTTTATTGGGAAAAATGAAACCAGGGCTAAAAAATAGGTAACATAATACTGTGTTGCAATGCATAATCTTTACTCACCTGTGTACGAGGTAAGCTAGGTAATCACACCCTCGGACACCCCAGTATAATCTTTTTAATCCATGATAACCTCACAAACCGTAGATTATCAAATAGGTAGGTACTAATGATAATACATGAAACAATAATCTAACCGCTTCCTCCTACAACCAAACACCTTCCGTATGCGTATGACGTCACCTAATATAACAACAGTTGCAAGAAGTGTTGGGAGTGGTACCGTCTTGAGAAAGGTAGTGACAGGTACAAGCCGGTAAAACAGTTGCCTTTCATATCGATCCTTAAAAAGTTCACGATATTGCCGTATGTCAGCGCTGAATGGCGGGAAGCAAGGCAGTAATTTAAAAAATCGTCATAGGTATTTTTTGGTAATATTTGTAGTTTTTGTGAACATCAATTATGTATCTGCTCTAGTATGGTTGGTAATAACACGAAAATAATAAAAAAATATATGTAGTTTTTCCCTGATTTCCCACAAAACATGGTCCATTCACCAGTTGCTCCAAAAAATTCTCTGATTTATGACATATTTACTTATTTTGTAGTATTTATTCTATTTTCTTTTGATATCGTTTATTTACTGTGTACCGGATATATTTCTATTTAATTGATAAGGAAGTACAAAAACACACATATAAATTAATATGATTTCATCACTAATTTGAAATTGCTTTATCCCCATCATCTTTCCTTCTTTTCTTTCTGCTTCTTCATCCTCCACAATCCACATCTCGCACTTCTCCCTCTGCTCTGGTACTTTTCTTCCTAAGTATGGGTACAGTGTACCATATTTTACCATATGGGTACCATATTTTATTTCTATGAACGTTACTGTCATTTACTGTATTGTCTTTCATGATTGATTATCAAACTTAATTACAAATCCAATTACTAAATACATAGGTATATACGTAAATCATTAAAATATATATATGAAAATGTACTCGATGAAGCAAAATCATGTTTTCTTTTTTTTAATATTTAGTATTTACCAACCCAAGTAAAATTTAGAAATAATGTAAATTTAACCCTGCAAAAAAATATTGCACCAAAACGAATGACCTTGACACAAATTGCCGGGGGAGGGGACATCGCCCGTGACCCTTAGGTATTCCTAAAAATATTTGTCTACTCGAGTGGGAGTGGGGGGGGGGGGGGGGGGGGGAGTAGGTGGTGTACGCCACTGTGTACGGTTTTGAATTGTCTGAAATCAGTCAAATCCTAATAAAACTGTGAATCTGAGAACTAACTGATAGTACTTTTGATTAGAGCAAGTTCGACAGCAGTCTAACAGCATAAAGTAAGCTAACAGTCATCATTTCACTGTCATTGAACTTCAACTATTTTGCAACTGAATGCATTATAAGAAGTAACTTTCTTCAAACGGAACAGGATGTTGCATTATAATAATTCAAGTGTGGGTTTATAGAAAATGCCACAAAAGAAAATGTTATTGAGATCAATAAGTATATTAGAGTTTTTGTTATGCTTGAAACCGGAATCAAAATAGAGAGAAAACTTTGGGGTCAAACATTTTTTATTTTTTTGGGACGTTATTTTGTATTCTAACAATTTGGATAGTAATATCAACTATACTTACTTACTACGTACATACCTACCAACATTAATATCCGTTTCTTACGATGAATTTTTATTCTGGGTCAATTAAATAATTTGAGAAAATATAAGAAAGAGTTCTTGGATTTTTTTGTAAGAAACGAGGATATTAATGTTGGTAATGGTATGTACAGTGAGAACACACGAATTTGCCATAAAATTCGAAAATGTCCTTATTTGAATGCTATTTTACAAATATGTAAAAAAATATTACGCAATCCCAGTCATTGTTATCTAAGAACAATAACAATCACTAACGCATGTGGCTTGGAATGCGTTGCTATGTAGAGGTTATTCCCCTTTATCTTTGCAACATTTTATCAATTCTAAACGGTTATCTTTTCAATCAAACATTATCCAATCATCAAATCATTATTACCGATTTTGAGGTAACTCACATGATTAAAGATGTAACATCCTTTGTATTATATGACGTCAAGATAAACTATGTAGGTACTTATACTCACTCTATGCTTACTATAGTTATGGTATAGTTACGGACATGGATTGAATTGGAAATTACCTATCTATTGATTGATCATCAGCTTCGATAATGCGTCAGAATATTTTCGGAATGTTATGAATCAGCAGGAATCTTTACCTTACAATGACGCTTCTTTCCGATTAGCGGTAAAGAGTGAAGTGAAAAGGATGAGAAGGTAAGGAGGAACTAAATCCGTGTATGAGAGAGAGCAGTGCGAACAGTCAATAAACTTTGCATATGAATCACTAACGTGTTGTTAAGAATAAATACATATTATGTACACCTCTTTTAACAATTTTGTATGGCATATTATCTTTATTCTTTACTATAGACTAGATTGGTTAAGCAAATTTAACATTTAAAGTCACGTAATTAACAATACGTTTTAGATTACAATAGTCTATAAAACAATCGGGGGAAAATCGATTTAAATACCTTGAAACAATTGTATTACATTATGCCCATTTATGCTGCAAACTTTGATGTAGTTAGGTAAATCATTCACACCATAAAAGCATCAACAACATCAAAGTGATTTGCAAATTTAATTGGAGAGGATTTAATTTCCCAAAAATATTCCTACCTAATAAATAAACGAATTTTCTTGTGGAGGATTAATTTTCACAAATTATTTAGGAATAAAGACCTACTCATTTTTTCACTAAGATTAAAAGTCTGTACAAATCAAGCAATTAAAATATACGTTCTAATAAAAGCTAACAAAACTCATGAAAACTTTTAAAACTTTGCAAATCCTTCAGAAAAACTTTCTGAATTTGTCACTAAATAGAAGCTGTATACAAATATCAGTAGAAAACTAATAAAACCGTGCTCAACAATATTTTAACGGTAACAAAGAGAAATAAGTAGAAGTTCTATTTTTAGAAACAATAGCTTTATACAATGAATGATTCACACTCATAAATGACAGAGATAGGACTAATCACTTCGGTAAAGTCCCGATTACAGAAATCATCCAAATGTGATATAAAATGGGTAGGTAGGTACTTACTTTACTTTTCTCATGATGCCGTTGTGTTTGCTTCGCTTGCATTCTGCTTTCTTGTTTGCCTTGAGCCGCCACAGCATATTGGTTCAATGTAGAAATATTGGAAGACCATGTATAGGTACCAAAGCAATATTGTAATGTAATCTATGCTAGCTGCATTCATTCATGTAAAACCAACCAAAGGTGTTGCCTATCGAAATGTCAAGGTTTAAAGGAAGCTGTAAAAATTGAGGATATTAGCTATTTCCTTCCTGGGATCAGAAGACAAGAATTATAAAAGAATATTTTATGTGATGAAAGATAGTATTTTTTATTTCGGTATAATATGTAATGTAATACATCAATGTAGTAATTAAATACAAACAGTTTTACAATACATGTAAATTATGATTCCTTTGTTAGGAATCTTTAGTTGAACTTCAATGACATGTCAGAGTAAGAAATTACTCAAAATAAGTACAGTTTATATACCACATTCTTTTCCTGTCCATCTTAAAAAGTTGAGAATATTTTTCTTAGTAATTTATCCCCCGATTCAAAAGGGCACTTATTTTTCGCTTCATTTTTCGAAATAACATAAATCACGACAGTCTTATAATTACTTTCGATCAGCTAATTTAAATAGCATTGCTGTACAACCAGCTTTTTGGTTTCGATGGATTAAAGAAAAAGTGTTAAAGAAAATAATCATTTCGTAGCCTAAGGTACTGATTATTGCTACGTTGAAACAATAAAAAATAATTGTAGTAATAAAAAATAATATGAAGTAATGTAAATACCTAATGCTTAAATAATTATAATAATATTAAATTACTTATTAATCATAATAAATACACAAATAAACATCAATTCACATTGCCAGGATTTTTAAAAATTGTCACCTGGAGAAAACAGGATATTATAAGATAATGATGATCAGCAAGGATTTGCACACGAATATTTGTCGGAGTTCTAGTACTTACGAACAGGGGAACAAACAAACAACATCTAGTAGGATTTGAATGAATTAAATACACCCGGCATGGGAAGCATCAAGCACCAGCGCGGCATTCAGGTATTCTATTCGGTTCAATGAGCAGCGACCTGGCCCTGACTGACAGCCTTCTTCCTCGTCAGAATACTCTTTAAGTTGGCCACCTCGGACGCCAAACGCGCCAGTTCCGACTTGAGCTGAGCGTCGTCACCGGAACATTCCTCGGCGACGTTGTCGGGAGATCCCGGATGTCGCTCGTGGCTCGGGATCTGTGTCGCGTGTCCCGTCCACTCGATGCCTTCTGAGATCCCGGAGTCCCTCTCGTCGCTGCTGCCTTCTGCGTCCCACGGCGGACTCGCCCTCGGACAAGCCGGCTCCTGTTTGATGTTTTGAAGCGAGAGGAGTGCGGAGGCAGCGTCCTTGTCGCCGAGAAGCGTCTTGTGACGGAGCTTGTGTGGGAGACTGTTGTTGGGACAGGGGATCGCACCGGGACCAGCGCCCTGGACAGAGTTATCGTCTCCGCTGCCGCAAGACAGCTCGTATGGGGATTGTGCTCGGCTGCGACTGCGGTTGCTAAGGTTCAACACGTTGTTGTTGGCGGTGTCGAAGGGTTGCGTGTGCAATGCAGAAATGGGATACGGATACGGTGGGTAGCCCTCTTGTTCCGGATAGCCGTGGTCCAGCTGCGGGTTGAAGTGGTGAGGGGACTGATTGTGTATCGGCTGATGGATCACAGACGTGGGAATCGGACTCGGAGAATCCGGATACATGTGCGATGAGCCCTGAGACGAGTTAGACGACAGCTTTGGCCGCTTCGTGATGCTCAACACTTGTTCGCTTGTCGGTAGCGTCGCCATAACTTGTTCCACACTGACCACGCTCTCCCCGTTGATCCCGAACTTGTCTTTGATCGCTGCCAATTGTGCCTTCAGTACGTGATTCTCCTTGCTCAGCTCGACGACACGAGTCTCCAAGATCATGTCGTTGAAGCGGCGCTTCTCGCGCGAACGCTTGGCCGCCTCGTTGTTGCGACGACGGCGATCCCAGTAGCTCTCGTCCTTCTTGTTGTCGGGGATGAACTCGCGCTGTTTGCGTTGCGAGAAGAGCTCCTTGCGCTTGAGATGGCCAGCGAGATCGAAACCGGGCGGATAGTTCTCCGGGTCTGGGGAACCGGGACGCGACATGTCCATGTGGTGGTCGTCTGGACCGCAATAACCTTGATCTCCTCCGTCTCTCCCGTGCTGGCCGCTCATACTGCCGTTGCTGTTGCTGCTGTGACTGCCCGGCATTGTGGAGTTCAACGATGGTGTTTCACCATTGATCGGCGAGCCACTCTGTCGGGACACGAACTCTGCAACCATCATTCGGTGTCGAAGTATATCTGTAACAACAAAAAGAACATCCACCATTAGTCACTTGCTTACATTGCTAAAAAGTTTGCAACAGGTTGACCATGTGGCGAACATCATTTTCATTTCCGTAGTCATTTCATTATACCTACTGAAATTTCGAATAAATTTTATTCCATTTTGAAGTAAAAATTATCTTTATCCCCACTTATCTTCAATATCGTCAGTAATATCATAAATTCAAGTGAAAACTTGATAACAAGGTACGTACACAAGTAGGTAGCTATACTATTTGGTTCGGCAAACTGCTTCCGCGCCACGTGCTTATGGAGTTTTGCATTTTTCTCATAAATCTTGACCTTTGGGAGGACGCCGATTTGTATCTTATTGCTTTTTGACATGGTCGTAGTAATCTCTGAAGGAGTTAATAAGTCCAGCACAAGGCAATCACGAGATATTCACTTAAATAGCAAAATCTTGACTTGGCTTCACCGACTTGTTGCGTCTACCACTTGCTCCACTTTGCAGAAGTGCGCACCTCACCTGACACCGACAAGTACGCAAGGCCGCGAAATGTCAGTGTCACTCGAGTTACTTGGTAGTTGGTACAGCACAAAGGGTTGGCAATAAAAAAAAGCGCGGAAATTTAACTTTCCGAAATTTGAAATTGAAGTATGCAGTTGTACATCATCGGCAGCTCTTTAGTCTTTGCTATTATTCTAGACAAGGACAACAAATGCAGAATGTCATTGACAGGTCATCCGTGACGTACAGAAATCAAACTATAAGGAAATTGTATAAAAACGGTGGTTCTCAACCGAATTCCCCACACGGGGAAGAAATTTAAAGGTTCCAGGGGGGAATTGCCGCCATAACAAATAAAAATTGTCAACATTTTGAAGAAATACTCTTTGGTGACCAAATATCAATTTGCCGAAACTATTGACAGCGCCATAAACGAATAGAAATGGTCCAAATTCACATTTGAATTTCAAAATTAGACCAGCATGTGGATAAGAGAACATTCATCCCCCCCCCCCCCCCCCCAGTACATCGTAGAAAAAGAAATATAAGATCGTCAATATTATATGCATAGGTATTATTTTGAATTTACCTTTCAGAATTTACCTACAGTCTTGGGATGGCAATGAGAGAATATTCTGGCCAATATAAGAAGGGATTTATTCAAAAATACAATATAATATAAAATTACATCCCACCACGTATTGAAGGCGCTCTTTGTTCTAAGTCGCGTTCCAAGAAGATTAATTTCTCCCAATGACTGTCCGCCTACCTAACAATCATCTTACATTCGAGGAAACTAGTAAGATGACTCATAATACTCCCGCCGTCTGTCTAGCATGTAGTGTCCCCTCCCCCCCCCCCCCCCCACCCTTATCGGCAACAAGTGAGCATTGATAACCAACCACTTCCTTTTTGAAAACCATCCGCCGTTACGCAATCCTCCAATCACAGCCCGAGATTATCACAATCTTCACTCATTTGGCAGCCCGCATCTGAGTTTAAGACCACATTGCATAAAGGCGACAATCGTCATTCAATTTCACGATCAACAACTCCGTATAATTATATAACAAGTTTGTTTGCCAAGGACAATTTGCGTACATGTATAAGACGCAACGGCTGGCGCGCACATGCGACGAAAAGGTGGGAAAATTGCGAACGCTTTTCGGTTTTCCTCACGCAAAATGATCAACAGACATTTATTTTAAGATCCAAGAGCGTGGCCTGGGTAATGACGAAAAAATGTCGCAACTCTTCCTTGAAATTCGTGGTATGGCGTCTACTTTATTTCGACTTTAAAAATAATACGCATTGAAATGTTTGTTACGTATTGCGTCATCGAATAAAATGACTCATGTGTAAGCGTGAATAAAAATAACTGCATCAATAAAGGCTTTGGCGTGTCATAATCCTGTGATGCATGCTGTTAAAAGGGTTTGTTGAATAATGAGGAATCACATGAAAACCCCAACACGGAAACACTCTGGTTTAGTCATTGGATATCCAAAGTTATGCTTCACTTTTCTCCTTGGAAAATGCAATGACCAAACAGTTCCCCCCTCAAATACGAAAGCTGTTCGGTGATGAGTAATGTCTAAAAATTCACTGCACACTAAACAAAGTTTTATCATGATTCATGTTATGTAACTCATTACATAAGAAAGTAGGCATATTGCTATTCGAAATTGTCTCAAACCAGAACAAAATGAATACAAACTAGTAATAGAGATTATCACACATGCATACATGTGATGGAGACAAAGTTCAAAGTTCCCAACTTCGTTCAATTGAAAGACGAAAATAAAACTACGTAGTAAATAAATAAGAAAAAAAACATGTCATTAGGATGCCAAAACACGTGATTGACATTAAAAAAACAACAGAGTAAACACTTGATTCTAAATATTATTACGCATGTATTGATAATTACATAATTAAAATTTATAAAAAAAAAATACAATAATCGTTATTCTTTTTTAGAACAGAAATGGATCAGTTTTATTTATTCTTATCAGTATGTAATGTTAAATAAATATATTAGATACGCGTACTGTCATACTAGAGCATGTGCGCAATAAACAAAACAAAGGAAATAGATGTCAAAACGCTGTCACAAGAAATGGAATAATCAACTCACCAACAACAACCCCACTTATTGCTGCACTCGTGTCACAAAATGTCAATAATTATAATTCACAAACAATACGTCCTTAAAAAATACCAGTTCTGTATATATACATAAAAAAAACACGTCGTAGAATCTAGACGGTGCCACAACACAAATTCACCAAAATAAAGTCCGCTATTAATACACCACGTGTTCCTACAGTGGTGGTACAAGTAACACTGAACCAAGCGCGAGACGTAACCGATCGTACCGAGTGCTGACAAGCAAGTGTGTATGCTTACCGAACGAAATGCCGACAACATGCTACCAAGTGGGGAGGCAATGAGGGGAAAAGAGACAATAACACGATCGTCTCCTCTTTCTCACACTCATTTGAGTGAACCTAGGAGGGTGGTGGTGGGGGGAGCGCCGAGGACGACACCCTCTCTGAGTCATCCAATCAGAAACGTGATCGGTCACCTTCGACCACCTTCAATTACGTAATGATTCCCACTTCGTACTTATGCTATGAGGCGATTACGTAACCAGGATACCGTTCTCCCCCTTAGCTTTTTGAGTTAGACTGAAGAACATTCGAAAAATCCTATTTAAAATATTACGAATTTTACCGAAGTGAAAACCCGAACGCTGTGACTTCTTTAAAGCGCAATTGTGAGGTGACTGAACCATGCACTAAGAAAGAAAAGCAAAATCTAAATTACGTGTTAAAATATGCTAAAGAGTAGTGACCTCTTCCTAACGATCTTGGTACATCTGACAATGGGTTTGGAACGTGGGATGGAATTTCGCACCATAGAGTTGAAATATCAAGCAACTTTTCGTATGTGTCTTCGGTGCTTGCGAACTAGAAATCAATAAGATAAGGAAAAATTACGTAGTGTTGTGCATCAACGTATTACGTAATGTAGCGTCATCACAGTTCGAAGAGATTTCATAACGTTGCGAATTATCCTATGAATTATCAATTCCTAATTAGAATCGATTTCCCAATAACAAATATTGTCGTATTACGAACATAGATTTTATAGCTCTGATGTCGATGAACTAGAATCTGGAGGTTGAATTCATTGCGAAGCAAGGCTGTAAATTTCAGACGTTTTGTCTGAACTTTGTCTTTACAACTTGTATACAAAACAAAGTGTCTTACCTATTTCTCATGTACGTAATGATCTTGGGTCGTAACCATCAGATTAAAAAATTTAATTTTGCGCACATTTTTTATCGACAGTTTGTCTGGAAATTATAGAAGAAATAGATCTCGTGAGTGATAATGATGAGTTTCTATATGGTTTTGCTTTGTTTATTGCTTTATTCATTTTTTATCTTGAATGACGCGTTGCTTTGAAAATGTAAACTGTGTCACGTGCTATCACAAAGCAATAGATAATTTTCATTACACAAATTGTAACGAATATACAACCCAAATTTAGAACGGCGATAATGATAAGTCTAAGCTGGGTTTCTTCCGAGGCCGATATGACTGTAATTTTTTACAAAGCAAATTTCTTACTTAGAACAAGACTAAACTTTGCAAATTTGAATTCAAATGGTAACGTCATTTTATGGAGAATTTATTTTTTATTTAATTTAATAATTAAATTAATTTTTATTTTATTTATTGATGTATTTTTTTATTTATTTTCAAATATTTATCTTATTTATTTTGTTATTTATATACATCATCCGCATTGCACTTTTATTGATCATAATTTCTGAACTAGTGTCAGAAAACAAAAAAATACACTCACACAGATAATATATCTAAAAATTGAGTACCACGCGTAACGTGACTAAAATAAACACAAAAGAAAGTCAATTAGCCATCTTTCTCTTCTTAAAAATACTTGACGTGAAACAAGTCACGTATTCACCAATTCCTCATCAGCTGTTCCATTGCCATTGATCAATCGCCGTCAATCATTCCATCAAACTTTCAAAAAGTAAACCTTTAGCCAGTTCCGTGCTGAATTTCAATTACTCGGCGTTAGATTTAAAGAGACGTTACAAGTTGTACTTGAAAATTCATCTTGCAAAATTATATGTAAGGTCATGTGCATGTCATTTGAATTGCCAAACGACTTGAGGAATGTAATTATAAGAACATTATACAGATGACATACATGATTCGTAGCATCTTCGCTGATTTACTCTATAAACTGAGGAATGTCGGAATTGTTTAATTAATTTTATATAAGTCTCATTAAATCAAGGAGATAATTTGTATTTTCTTCTTCTGTCACACAATGCAATTTCCTTTTTGTAAAATTATTTTTAAACAAATTGGTTAAATTCCTTGGCATGAATTAAATTCAAAACATTTCTAACCCGTGATTTTTGAACAGGAAAAGGAAACGTCATATATATTTCCTTTTCTCGTATACATTCTTGATATTGAATCTATTCTGTAATAAAAGGCCCTAACCCACTTTTGTCTTACCCATTAACCTTAACATTAGCTTAACAAATTAGTTTATTTTTAGTCTAAATTTGATGATACTCGCTTCAAATGATAACACGCTTTCACAATTCACATAAGAGGTGATATCTTCAAAAACTAAAGTGGGCGGGACCAGTTATAACTTTTAGTACAGGAAAAAGGAAATTAGGGCGTTTGGAGAGTAACAAAAGCACATGATAGTTACTGATAAACACCGATTAATAATAAGTATGACAATCTTTGACATTTTCGAGACATGAATGCTTCCAATAATCAGTCGTATTCCTATCTAGAGCAAGGTGATCAGGAAACGAAGTGGTCCATAACCGTTCAAACAATGCGGAACCAAGATAACTAGCAATATCTATCTAGCTAAGAAGTGACTGCAACGCTATAAGATCTTGACGCAATGTATTAGAGAGAGAAACATATTATTGTAGTTTGAGGTCAGCACCATGGCATTCAATTATGACACCCGATGATCATTTTCTTTCAGATGTCGGAGGTTGGAAGTTACACACACCCTGTGATGATGGAGTACACGAGTTGCTCTAGTTTGTGTATCATTGTCAAGGCTTTTTAAAGTATTCGAACGTTTTTTTTAGTTGGATTACTGTTAAATTTTCAACACATTAAATTCTGATTTTTAGCACGTTTTTTTAGCACTACCTTACACATCTAGCAAACTTATTAAATGTGTAAGTTGCAAAAGCTAGCAACACGATAAAAACTAACATCTAAAATAATACAATTTGATCACAAAATGTAGAGGTCATTCAAAATTCGATGATCCATTTTTGTTTGAGTTAAAATGTTTAGGGAACACTAGTTAAAAAAAATTGGTAAATACTCATAAAAAAATTGCAGATACAAATTATCGTCAATACACAAGAACTTCAATTGTATTTTGAAATTGGAATTAATTGGAATAATCAGATTTGGACCTATACAAGGAGTGAGAAGTTATAAATAGCCAAGATTCTATTAAATCCCACCAGTGTGATATTTAAGAATATTTTAATAGCATAAAGTGAATTATCAACTATCGAACGTCCTTGATACCTTTCTCATTTCCTGATGTAATAAACAACACCATGCGAATACAAAGTGTAGAGTAATTTCTAACCGTTTGACCGTGGCTGGGGCTTATAGAACGCGGTAGTGTTATACACACACACGAGATGATGGCTGCTGGATGGTCCATTCCAGCGACCTTGCCAGGTTGCTTAAGACGCAGGAAATCATGTAACCACGGTCACATGACGTTCAGAGATTAGATCATTTCTTTCTAGCGTGTTAATTGTTACCAAATTGTGTTTTAAAGGACACGAGGAAGAGTTTGAAACGAGAATTTCTTTGATTCGTATTGGTAGATTTGATTGATTTATATGGATTGTTGTCAAAATTATGAACTTTAATTCTAAAAAATTATTAAATTGTTTCAAAACTAAATTGTTATAATTAATTACAAGATAATTATGTGTTATAATAACAAGATTTAAGAGCAAAAAAATAATTGTATAAAACAAACGTTTCATGAGTAATTTTACATTCAAATTTTATGTTATTCATAAAAACAACTGTCAAATTTAGCGACAAATTTAATTTTGCATGAGAGCTGAAACTGTTGCATCTATTGTTTTAGCGAGAGAAAATCAATAAACATGCATTTACAAGTAATTTTTGCACGTTCATTTTATATAACTTTCATGTCATATTTCTACCGACAAATATGACATTGGCATGATTGGAAACTGTTGCATCGAATACCACGTGCTCGTCTAATCCCCTCCTATAGAAGTTCATTGTTATTTATGTGTCGCCATTAACTTTGCGTAATTCATAATCTGAATCTTTGAATATTTAATGCGACACCAACCAGTCCAGAACCTACACATACACAACACTAACACATGCTTCCGGGTTAGTATGCTCATTCTCTCGACTCTTGAGACGATATCGATACAAGCTGACAGCAAATTGATTACAAAATAATTAGGCTAAGAATAGAATATGAAGACGTCATACGGTCGAAGAAGATCAGTAATAACATTAGTAAAAATGTTTCGCTTTCTGAAAAACTATCATTTGGTTAGGGACACTCATAAAAACTACGAAATTTGAAATTTTTGTATCCGTGGGTTTTTATAAAACGATTTATTTGTAATTTAACTACCCCATAAGTAACAACAGATTCGACTGTGATTGAATGATTTAGTTCATCCTGATTCTGAAATTTTTTGCAAATTCTTTGGAGTAAACACACGGTTTTCGGTCTAATGGGGCCCTATATAGAACTTTTAAATTCCCTACTCTGAAGGAATTTTGATTTCAGGCAATGGTTATCCTTATCGTCGTAGACGGATTCCAATTCCATCATGTAATGGGAAAACGTTCTATAATAGGGCCCCTGTTCACACCGTTATTTTCTCCAAATTTGGTAGAACATGACCAACATGACCATAAGGATCCCATAAGAATCCAAAAGGATCCGAAGGATCCGATTTATTTGATTTTCGGAATCAAATTGTCGATGTCATGAAATATTTACAAAAAGTTCACTTAAATGTCCTTCCCATACGATTGGAAAGAAATTAGCTTCACGATTACAAAGGAAATAACAAAGAATGAAATACAAATACAGAATTTCCAAATTACATATTTGTTATATTTAGGTATTATACTGAGATCCCAAAAATCTAACGGAAATTGTTTTCTCTTTCTTGAATCCCAAACCCCCTTCTTACGATTTGCATGGTGTGTTAATAGATGTCTTACTCATCGCTGCACTGGGCACTGATTCAAAACTCAATCTCATCCTTAACCACTCTCTATCCGCAGATCAGCACTCATATCATCCATATCATCGCTTCTTATTGTGTCCATAAACCACATAACAGACCACTTGGAGCAGAGGCCATAGTCACGAATTCTCAATAAAACAAAAAGGCGCCAAGTCTAAAACCATCATCTATAATATAAATCAAAATACATCAACCAAGATGAAATTACCCGTTTATCGTTTAACTTCAACTAAAATTAGTAATAATTACCTTTACTTTAACATCTCATTGCATTTGGTCTATGAATAATATAATCCAAATGGCAACAAGGCAAATAATTATCGAATTAGTCACTGTGTCTTTGAGTAACTGTGTGGGTGGTGATGAGAATTGCGTATATTCTTGGTCTTATGAGCTCAGTAACGTGGTATATCCAAGAATTTATTGTTTATTGCGTGTTATCAGTCATGTCTATGGTACCTTTAACACCAACACCAAACAGATAAGATGATGGGAGGCGCGCGCGCGTGCCTTATCACTTTAGCAATCTGATTAAATCTGTAATCGCTGCTATAACAGACAAGAAGATTCGATGGGAGTTCACAGTTCTTGAAATTCGAAATGCATTGGCGAGAAATGATTATCCTTACCCAACATCTATCGTTGATCCTTACCTATGGTAGATGAAGAAATGTAGAAATTGTTGGAAGATTATTTAACACCTGATTAAAACAGTGAGTCAGTCAGATATCGCAAATAAAAAAAATCCCCAGACGAAATCATCAAAATACTTCATAAACACCATTAAATTTGTAATCTTATTTAATAGATAAAATGTCCGCTTTTTGTCATAACATAGTGCAACTTTTCATTGTAATCATCGAACAAAGGGGCCATATATTTATAACGTTATCGGCAATGTACTGATAGGTGTTGCGTCAGAATACTTGGTAAACAAAAGCATGAAACATTTGACAAGCAAATGATGTGCTCCTTCTTATCATTGATTTGAATGACTTAACGCTGGGGTTGAACAGGAATAGATTCACCTGTCTGATTGTTTATTTGTGAAACAAAGGACGACCGATTTGCAAAATGTCATCTTCATATCTGTCTATACACTTAAAAGAGTCCAAATAACAATAGTGTTGATGATAAATAGTTCGTTTTATGAATCTTTGCCAAATGATTTTTCGCACATTATTATGTGATGAACGAAATTACTTTTGTTTAAAAAATGAGAAGTAATGAGTTCAGTCTGTAAAAGAGGATATTTTTACTCACCGACATTTATAGGTAATAAAAACACGAATACTGAACGGGTTTCTATTTGAGTAAAATTATGATATGGTTACTACTTTTGGGCCGAAGCCACATCAGTGAAACGAAAATGAGGACAAATTGGTTTACATTTATTCGCGCATGTTCAAAAATATTTCGATTTTATCTTTCAGAAAAAAAGCTTACCTAATTTAAATTCAAATAATTAATTTTGCACAACTTTTAACAATTACTGTAATTACTTAAAATGCAAAAATCCAGTGATATTTCAAATTAAACACATCCCATTCTACATTCATTTATAATTAATAATTACACCTAAGAGAAAGATAAACATTTACAATTACCCGTGTTCTCGTGAGAATAAAACAACTTAATTTTTTTTAAATATGTAGACAAATTTCTGACACATATGCTTTGTTAGATTTCACTAGGAGCAACGGAATGACTTCCTATCATCAGTTGACATGGATGTAACGAATCGTGTGTACTTGGCCCACTTCAAATTGGGAGATTGAGGTCATTGCGTCACGTTTTAGCGTTTGGCTCGGTGCTTCCAATTCACGTCGTAACTTTCATTAGAAAATCAGCGAAAAATTGGGTGATTTTTATTTTTAGAAATCATTACTGTTGCGTATTTTTAGCGGTTTATTTGTTTTGGTTGTGTTGAATTTAATTTGCCAAATTATAAAAAATTTGTAATGAGATTCAGGGTTTATGGAAAACTTCAAGTACGGTCATTTGCCGACAATAGTAAATTTGTACACAATTGATTTTCGTTTTTTCTTTAACTAAACCCGTCAATTATGTTTAAAATCTAATTAATCTATAATTTTATTTGTTTGGACGCATAACAGACGTATTTTCTATTATCTGTCGGTATTACCGAAATGTAAAAAAACAACTTATTTGTTCTCAAATATGAAGTTACGTAAATTATTTTCAAATTCAAGGTCAAATCAAAATGTACACACTATTTGTATAAAAATACACATTCATTGCTTTTACAACGAGTAAATAAACAATAAGCATTGCTCTCATGCAGAAATATAATTTTATTGTTATTGTTTCCATCTCTGACTCGGAAGATCTGTCTGATCTCTTGGCACACGATTATCAATTACTTCTCATTTCGTAATCTACCGTTTATCTTCAAATCCTAATCGATAGTCAGTACTTAGGTTCAAGTTTATTAACAATGAAAGTCATTGACCTAAATCACTATAGAGTGTGAACTCCGAGTCTCTCAACTTGACTGGGATAATACCCAAAAACAGTTGTTAGGTTAGGTAATTGTGGCTTCGTTTTAGCTTTCTCCACTCTATGTACTACCTGTTTCCTTTTTACTATTCAGTCCTACATAAGACAAGTATTGTAATCCAAATAGCCAAATCTGAGGCAGCTTTCCACTGCATTACTTTTCAGGGTCAGCAAACGCAAAATCAAGGTTAGGTAAAGACTAAGGAAAGGTGCATTTCACTACCGATGTTACGAAAGAAAAAAAATTAAGTAAAAAAAAAACTACAATAAAATATGTAACAATAGTATTTTTTCATTTGACAAAGAGGGTCGATAGCTTTTAGTCTCTTATTAGGTATCTTCATGTTTAAAGTTTTAGTGCAGATTTACCGTTAGTTTTCACTTTTATTGTAATATTGCATAAAAGAGCACTAGCCCAATGGCTATTTCAAAGTTTTTTTTATGATGATGTTAGACATTTATGTGAATTCTCTTTTGTTAATTTCAAATGAGAAACCAAACATTCCAAATTGTGAATGTTTTGGCGAAGACAACTGTTTCTCAAGATAATTAAAACACAAAATAATATAATTGTCTTAATTTCCGGAAGAGTGACGTTACTTCCATTTTGGCAATGTGTCATGGTCACTTGTTGTTAAACATTGCACTTGAAATAAATGTCCAGTTAAAATATACATAGGCCTTGGGCAATATATTGCCGGCAAATTATTGCCATCCTCACATCTTTGCGAAAATGAATTTGTAATCAAATCAAAAGCTTTGCAATCTTCAGTTAACAAAATATGTGTAATTGCATTACGCTAGAATTTACTGATGAGGTCTCATCTTGAACATTGTAACAAATCATCAAGAATTTCAATAAGACACGCGCTTTTCACGTGTATTATCCATTCCTTCGTATGGAAATAGCTGAGTTATATTAAAAACGGTTACAAGACGAATTATAATACAACCTATTGGTTTCTTGTCAGTCGTCAATTCATTGTCATTTACATAATTTGCTTGTTAATGCATTCAATACATGATGGGAACATAATGCGTAGAAAGTGTTGTAAATGTATGAGACATTTTGGGATCACTTGAGACGTTGTATTTTACCCCGTAATTGAAATTCTGACATAGATTTGAAATTCAATGACAAAGAACTCTTCAAAACAATGACAAATACAAAAGTAAGAATGTTAAAAGAAATTCCGTAACGAAATCCGAAGTTCAGATTTCATTTGTAATAAATTTGAAATAATGATTGGCAAAGTTTTGTCATTCTTTCTTGCAACCATCAGCTGCAAATATGTAAATGAAGATAAATGCACATTAATTATGTAAAGTTACATGCAATATGTTTTGTAAGTATAAAACCATTTTTATTCAATGTCTTGCAAATGGGAATCTTGTCTTCATTTTCCTGTCAACATATACGTTGTTATCACGAGCTAACTAGTGGTTTCCACCTTATCTCTTAATGTTATTAGTTAGTACTTAGTACATTGTTTTTTAAAACAATAACGTAATGAAATGTTATTTTATTCTGTTGTGATACAACTTATCTTTCAAACTACAATTGTAATAAAAATATAAAAATGGATTTGAAATAAGTATCTAGTTTATTTGACGAGTGAACTGGATTCTTGAATAAAAAGATATCTTATATTCCGAACGAACAATCGGCGCTTTCGAAAGTGTCAAACACCATCATACTGAGTGGCGTTGCTGACCTTATTGCACGCTTGATTAAATTGTAATTATACTATTAAATACCGTTTAAGTCAGTACCTACTGGAGTGCATTCAAGTACTGAACCAAATCACTGATTAATTGTCAAAAAAATAATCAGGATAAAAATAAAGGTTTCAGTATTCAAGATGTGTAAGATTATAAGTGCATTCTTGCATGCATGATAATTGAAATAGCTGAGACAACTGGTCAAAAGAAAATAACGACAATTATTTTGTGAAGACTTTGCATGCATGACTTTGTAATTTTCATTTCTCAAAGGCTGTTGCCCTGTAAAATGATAATAATTAACGACAGATAAAATGTACTATAATCTATAGATTTGTCAACCAAAAGAAATAAAGATTATATTAAGATATGATTTAAAAATCAATTTTCTTAGATTACTGCAATCAGAGACAAAGAAACTAATAAATCGGGCACCTCCACCAAAAATTTCACACAAAAAACCTGTTTAGTTACCATGACTTTGAATCGTTAATTGTATAATTTAATCGCATTGATTTCCTATATCGATGACCTACCCTTGTGATGTAAAGATCATTGCCATCACGTAAGGAAACGAACCAAAGGAGAATCGGTGATTTATAAAGACCATTGCATTTAGCATTAGCTAGGTTGCTATACAGGAAGGACCAGCTTACTCAATTGATATTTGGCAGTGATCGTTGCAACAAGGTCAATACCTTGGAAGATTACCACACCGACACGGAATTACATATACCTAAACGATCTTGGCTGAGACGCGACTTGCTTCAGAAGACCTCGAATTTGCTTCCGCTATCTAAGAAATGTATGCGACATTATTCAAGTTGCATTCATCTTTCATCAGATTCTAGGATTCATATTAATTTAATGCACATTTCAGAATTTCACACTAACTCATTAAATATATTAAAATTGTTGTGCTTTTAACTTTAAAAAAAATAACGCATGATTTGTTTATACTCTTATGTAAGCTTCATGTCAACAATATTACGTCAGATTTTAAGTTATAGTTAGTGTGTGTTGAAATTATTACGCAAAATGAGTTATCGAGAATATTATTGAGAATTGAGATGTTATCGCCATTTTGTTGATGACGGATATTCCAAGTTATTTTAAAGTCGAGATACGTCTAGATAACAATGTATCGCGCTATGTGGTGTGAGTGACTGATTAAAACTAACACCCCCACGTGCCCTTCGATCAGTGATAAAAACAAAATGGCGCACAATCGAGATGCTGATTAGTGATTACACAATGCGAATAAAATAACAAATACTGAACAATTCGAGCTTTACAATTTTGATCACTGGAATTTATGTTATTTTTTAATACTAATTCGTTGAATGAATATCTAAACTAGACAAAAATTGAATTGGTAGACATGTGAGGGGCGGGGGCGTAATACCGGTTATTACCTAACACACGTATTACTACTCAAATTTGACTAGTACCTAGTATTTATCAAAAATGAGAATACGAACTTTTTAAATGTGTAAGATCTACATAAGATTTATAATATGTTTTGTACAAGAAACTGGAACTCCATCGACCTCTTATCTGACTTATTTTCAAATAATCTTTCTAATGAATTGTTAATATTTTAATAATGACGTGAACAAGGAGAAAATCTCTTTAGAGTGTATTCACTGGAAAGAGTTTGGAATTTCAAGATGGCGTCGTATGGAAGAGCGCGCGCGCACGAATGTCAGTGTCAGTGCCCTTAAAATTTCCCCACCTGAAGATCTCCCGCCAAAACCTGACGGCACTAGAAGATTCAGGAACCGGATCTAATAATTAGACTGTTGTGAAATTTACTTTTACATTTGAGTGTCAAAGTCAACTAACCAGTGAAAAATCGAAAATTAAAAACGTCGTTATTATTTAAAACGTATAGAAACTAATTATTTGAAATCAATTTTAATTCGTAAAAATATTTTTTGTCACAAATCAAAAAATGTAAAACCCAGTAATGTGTATTTAAAAAAGTAAATTATATGTCTAAAATAATTACCTGGAGGCACAGGGTAATGATTTCCATTTTCGGGATGCATCGCCGTTTTGATGAATCTTCAAAAATTCACACGAATATCCAAAATAATGAAAAGCGCAAGAACACGCACACTTGTCTATTATTATGTCAGTTTGCACGCCGACACTTGGTACTAAAACGAGACCGTCCACGAAGTAGTTGTTCACTGTTCAAGATACAAACGTAAACTGAGTGCACAAAAATACTCCAAGTATATCAACGAGGCTGGTGTAGAACTTCCCAGTCACCGCTCACTTCTATCAGACACTTTGCAAACTCAATACGAACACGACTGCTTTTGTCCAAGAATTGCAGTGAACTGTTCACGGCAACTGTTGAGGAGTATTTACAAAAATACACAAAATATAATATAAAAGAAATGGTAAAGTAGTATGGTGCATAGTTAAGTTCCCCTTAGACTTTCAATAGTAAGACAATGACCTACTTTGAACCTATGGAGGGGGTATAACCCTACCGGTATGATAGCATTAAGCAGACAGACTATCACTGAAATGTACGTAACAAGGTTAAGTTAGGGATGCGAATAGTCACTACCGTAGGATATTATCTCTTGTGCATTTCATTTTCTTCCTTCCCCTTAATCTCTCCTACTGACCTTACAAATTATTATAAGATATCCTACTTAGCGTTACGGCGTTTTCTTTTAGCAACAGACGTAACAAAAAACATGAGTTATAATAATAAGAAAGTGAGATCATCATTTTAGAGAAACTCTTCTGTCGCTTTTGATGAATAACGATGAAATTGTAATAATTTCATAATCTGGGCCATTGATTTTTAGTTCATTATTGATCCAAGATTAATTTTGATTGCTTCTTTTAACCTCATTTTCAATCATGAAAACAGGTAAAATTAAGACTAAGACTTAGATCTATTTCAATATCCTTTTTTCTGAAGAAGCTTGGTCTTGGCCTATTTACTTGAAGTGTTCTCTTTTTAAATTTACGATTGAGGAAACACCCCAAGAATCTCAATCTGCAGCCAGCTATTAAAAACACACACACACACACACACACACATAGAGACAGGCACTGCATGGCTCAAGGCTCAATCCCGCGGGATACGTCAAAAATGCGCTCAGAGGTGGGTATTTATTTATACACTCTTAATATTTATAGATTTCAAAGATTTTTCTAAACAAAACACACTTTTGTATGCATTTTAGACATTTTATTTTTATGAATGCATAAATGAAATGTGTTTAAATTGTATGAAATAAAATTGATTATATATTATTGGATAATAATTTATAGATATTTATAGATTTTACTATTTTTCAATAAAATCTTTTATAAAAATTTTATACATTTTAATTTTGTGCATGCATATATTACATGAGTTTTAATTTGATTAATAAATATATTCTACATATTATAAATTAATTTATAGATATTTACAGATTTTAACTAGGTATTTCAAGAAACACACATTTCTATGTATGTTATTTTATTAATGTTAATAAATGTTATTTTAATGCATGCATAAATTAAATGCACTTTAATTTGAAATATAAAGTGAACTGTTTTGATTATGTTTCATATCCTATTATAGATTATAGGCCTGGAGACAAATGGCACCTGCTTATTTCGTGGGCCTTGCCTATTAATCAACAGGTATTTATACATGCAATGATAAAAAAAAATGCAAACCTGTTTCTTATATTCTATAATTTACATATAATCGTCGTTCTATGTAACCAATACTTCGTAAGTACAAAACAGTAAACCAAAAAATTAGGAAGAAAGTCAAATTATGATTAAACAGCTTCATAAAATCTCTTTTACCTATCATTTTTAACATTTTTCTAAATGTTCCTAGATATCCTTCATGAGAATGTCCTGAACAACCCTACCCGCAGTTAGACGAACTAGGTCGACTAGTTCGTTATCAAAGCATTTAGCGATCACCCTCATTGTACATTCGCCTACTTAGCTTATCACTCTTTGCTGATTAACTCGAGAAAAAGACATACACAAACCAAATACATCGAAAAAGAATTTATATCCTTACAAAAATATCCAGGAAATGTTTTTAATAGTTTCCTGATCACTTGAATGATATATATGAAGTAACAGAGAGGTCATGCACGATATTGCTCATAGTCTGAGCTGAGGAATTCGGAGGCATTGAAGAGAACAATGACAAAATAATTGATTAGTAATCTAGTGATAACCTGAAGTAATACAAAGAGTCTATAATAATAATAATAATAATTATTATTATTATTATTATTATAACACCTACTCACATTTCTTTTGTTTCTAATAACACAATGATATCAGTAATTTATAATTCGGCAATACGCAAAAAACTTAAACTATTTATGAATGCATTTTCTTCCGTTGTTTAGCAATAAGATGTTTAGAAGGTCTTTTAATAAATGATAATCATTGAGTTAGTGATGAAGTCAATTATTAACTATTTGTACTAGAAATTGTTATCTCTTAATTTCCTATAGCTCTTCATTTCCTGTGAAAAGACAAAGAGTGTGTAGTGTTATTGCTCAATAGCTATTGTGCCCATTAGCATTTGGTAATGGTATGGTCGGAATTGAAAGATGATTACCAACAAGCAAGGTCATGACCCGACAATCATCATCTCAGTTTTATAATGTTTCAATATATTTATTTAATTCTTGATGTTTTATTGCAAGGAATTTAAAAATATTATAATACAAAAATATGTAATTTTTATGAAACATTTATTTATATGTGTGTAGTACCGTGAATGTTTTTTTAAAATATTTTCTATTTATTTATTTATTTATTTATTTATTTAATTAATTAAAACATCTTGCAAATAGTACATTGTTACAGGTGGCAAGGAATACATATAAATCTATATTCACTCCTAAAAATTAAACTAACCCGAAATTATTATTTCTTATGGAAGACATTATTACAAAATACCAGGTAGGTACTCCATAAATAATTCATTTACCGCCTTTTTTACAGATTTTTTAATTTGCGATGGAACTAAGAGAAGTATTCTTCTACTTAGAGTAAAATAGTTAATTTATAGAGTTACATTTTAATAAAATTCAATTAAAATTTTTATGTAATGAGCTGTCCCATGTAATGTTTCAATAAATTGGATGTATTTTAAATGAATGAACTAATTGATGATGGATGCATATGTTGTAACTTGTACTAGTACTATTTATGAGTGAATAAAGAATGATCGATTACATATTTAACAATTAGTTATTAAGGAACACACATCCGCATGAGACTTATGTCCCCACTACATATAACAAATTTACAATATTTCCCAGAGAATTAAGCTTGAAGAAGAGCTAAAAATTATTGCATTTTGTGACATTGCATAAAAATATCAGGTTTCTTTAACAATTTTGAATAATTATTACTACGCATCACACGTTTAATTGTTAAATTCTACTGCTCATTTTTTATCTGTCACTTCCTTCACACCAAAATTTTATAATATGTCTACACAAAATATATTTTCTTGTTTTATTATATTTAAGCATTATTGTAACTATGTCGATAAGATCAATCAAGGCTTTATTAAATGGCCGGTTATATAAAAAATGTAAACCTCCAGGCGTCACTTCCTTGATTCTTGAACATTTCAAGGGACAGATGATTCTTCCAACTTCCGAGGAACCATAAATCTCGTAATTCAGAATTTTGTAACTGTAGGATCAGCGTGAAATCATTACAATATAATAATACATAATTAATAATGTAAACTTAGTTCAAGCTTTGCATGTCATCTCATATTTACGTTCGATAATGTTGTTGTCAGTTTAAACTTCCCGGGGTTGTGATTTGCTTCTGCGACTGCGCTGTTCACTCGATTGCGTAACATGATGCACCAGCAGAAGAAGGAGGTTCGATACAGTTCATCTCAGCTAAAAGACGTCGGACAGTGGGCGTGTAAGCCCTAACGGCTAGGCTCAAGTTGAATAACCACTAGTCAGGACAAAGAACGAACACCTAACCACCTCTATAGCCTTGCCATGCAAGGTCATACAAACTGGTCATTGGATGATCAAATCGACCTTGATGGGTTTTTAGCGTATTATAGAAGATATAAGCAGTATCAGAAGACTCTGAGGGCATTCGTAGCAGACGGATCATCATTTTGCAATGTCACAGTTGGGTATTTTTCAACAAAAAAATGTAGACAAAGTGTCATAGAGTTTTATAAAATTAATATTTTTAAACGTCTATTACGCTAAAAATGTCAAAGAAACTTGAAGAAAACGGCAAACATTTCTGTACGGTTCTCTGTCCATGTATAGAAAACTGGATTTTGTACCACAAAAAAATCTGGAATAATGCACTACTAAGACTATTAATATTCCATCAATGTACAACTGATTTTCCCTCAAATAATTAGCAATCGCTATTTGTTCGTCCTACTCCTTGATTCCATCAGTAAACCGTCTTGGCATGTCTTTCAATAATTATAACTAGTAGACTTAGACAGGAGAAAAATCAGCTTACGTAAGTAATTTACAAAATTATAATCCAAAAGTAAAAATCCTGAATTCAGAATCATTGTGGACACTTCACTTAGGATACTTATGATCCTATTTTGTAATTCTTCGAGCTAAATTATAAACAAATATAATTACAATTACCTTTTAATTCTTTACTGAGTGTTATACTTATTTGTCTACAGGTACCACTCATTCCATTCAATGCGTATTCAACATGATCTAATATATGTATCGGGGTGGAGTATCTCCTTTTCAATGAAAGTATAGAGCAGGAAAACTTGGAGGAAAAGAATGAGGGTCATACAATACTTTCTGTTGCATTCGCTACGTTTATGCCATAGAATTAAAACTAGATAAAATGCAACGAACAAAGTGAAATTTCGCATCGGTAATTGAAACCGGCTTTACCTTAATGTATCTTCTATCCAGACAATAAAGGTAAGAGAATTGCTAAGTATTTACGTAAGTCAAGGGCAATTCTCGTATTATTTTCTTTCGTGTTATGAAGAGAAGTCATCAACCCTTCGGTCTCTGAAAAGGCCTTGAGATCAACTAACCAACCTATCATGTTTGTGCACGAATTAAAAACATGTTTCACTAATTATGCTTACCGAATGAAATTTATTCACGCGTTTTGTGATGCGCTCATGAAGTAAGTTTTCAATAGCCTCTAAATAAAGTGCTATTTAAAATATGTTACGTGCGATACTTTTTAAACATCTTTAAATCAACTACAAATTTAAAACACGTTTTTTTCTACACTCTACCCACTGATTTAAAATAATTTCCTCAATATTGTGCAATCTTTCAACATTCCAATCCCATTACAACAAAAAATCTAAGAAGTTCTCAGACAAGGCCAACTATCTAAAAAAAACTAACTCAACTTCTAAAAGATATTGCGTCATAATTTAGCAAATGAACGGTAATTCACTATTTTATATATGTACTTATGATCTTACTTGTGTACCTATATGAGAGCGTAGGTGTGTGAGTAATGTGATTGATGATAAGGGTTATTCTATGACAGAAATCTATTGAATAATCAGCCTTATGGAGAGGTGACGTCATTTTCTACTAGGTGCAATGGTCTCGGTTAGTGTTAACGGCCGCTCTAGGACATCGTTGCGCTGTAGCAGAGATGATGCCTACAAGAGTAAACAATTTCACACAACCTTACCTTGACTCATGTTATGCAAGAAAATTTGTCGGGATTATCATTTAATTTTTAAATAGGGAGTTTTAGTAATTGCATATACTTATTGTTTGTGGATTTAAATTAATTAAGAAACAATTATTTATTATAATTATGTAAGTATTATTATTATTACTACTATATGATTTTCATTTCAAATAATATTTTCGGGGTCTGTGGCAGGTTTGTAAGAAATGCGATACGAAAATAAATAAACTCAGGTTCGTAAAAAAATTACTACGACGAGACTATTGTGACAAAAAGCAATGTTACGAAAAGTCACTCATTACAAAAGTTTCTGAGTGGAACTTCATCTAAATTTGTAATCTCAAATTCGTTTTCCCAACCCATCAGTTTTTATTTCTTTCTCACCATAAGAATAATAAAGAATACACATTTTTATAGCTATCATAATGTTTTTGTAAGAAATTGTACTTATTAGCTTCAATAAATACACTAAACTAAATGTTACTTGTACTAATGCTTCTAACATAGAATATATTTAGATTGCATAATTTAGATAGTTTGTCTATGATAGTAAAATCCGGCGTTATGCAACCGATTAGAGCATGTTCTAATCAAATAACTGAACAGGAACGTTCTTTTATTAATATAGCGTGATATTTCATGTGGAAGCAACGTTTTCCTCAAGTTTAAGGAAGTGGTTTTTGGTCGGTGGTCACTTTATCTAAAAAGACAGATCTAATATATGTACTTACTAAATCCTCAGCTGCATACAATATTATCAGTTCTTGGATTAATCACTATTCTTTTATTAGACTTCTTTATAAAACGATTGATATCCGTAAAGTTGTTTTCTTCTCTTTGCCATTCACTGCGAACGTTCAGTGTCGACGTCTAATCAATCTACAGGCATAGGATAGAAAGTAGACGTACACGCTTCAATCTTTAGACTGTCTTCCTTTACTGTCACTAGGTACTTCACTTTACTCAGCAGAATAGCTCTTTTCAAAGATTCAATCTAATTAATAAACGATTCAATTGGAATAATTTCGCACGTTATAGAGAAATTTGAAACGAAAATGAGATAGAAATTTAGATAAATGTGTAACCTCTCTAAATCCAGCTAATACCCCATAAAGAATTTTGAACATTATCTTCCCCTAAAACTCTGTGATTTTACAGCCTTCTGAACTAAATGAAAGTTATTTTAACGTACCAGATTCCTAGCAAATGTATTATTTATTTTTTTGTTTTTTCAGCATCTTCGCATCCCCAGCTGGGAACTAATAAAGAAATATTAAAATTCTTTAATTTGTCTTTGTTCAATTCCATTATTATTGACATAATTTTTAATATCAACATCATTTATAGTGTTGAGACTAAAGGCACGAATAAAATACCTGAACATCAGTAACTGAAGAACAAAATTGTTCGCGATAAATTTTATATTTTGGTTATCTTTGGTAAAAAAACAATTATTTATTTTAATACAAATTTTGTTCTTTAATTGATGTTGAGGCCAAAGGCATAATGTAAAGCATAGTACCTAACCAGACACATCCTTTGTAGAAAGGATGTAAAAATATATAAATAGTTAGGAAGTGTCTCCAAGTAGGGTCAACTTAGTTCCACCCACGCTTACACAAAAGTAACATTTTCCACAGAGGAATTTCCACTATGACGCGGAAAAAAAACTTATACTGTCATAAAAGTGACTCAGTATATAAATAATTACATACATTTCTAACCGAATGGATTCACCAGAATTGCGTAAGAGTTTCATCCTACATGAACTTGACTAGTTGGTCAAACGCCCTTGACCGAAGCCTAAAGGCACAAAACAAGTATAAATTAGTTAGTAATACGCAATTGCAACGTTGAGAATGTGCAAGATGATGAACAAATCTATGAGATACCTTCCTGGTCATAGGACTTAAATACGTCATCGCCTCTCTGAGAATTTGGATCATCCAAAGAGTTTAAACCGCAATTAATTGGTTTCTAGAAAGTTCACGATCAATTGCGTTTACTAAGAAAGCAAAGCGTTTTTTAAACGTCTGCTCGTTTAATTTATAACAAAATTAGTCATAAATTGCCTTATTATGTATGATTACAAAAATTAAATAAGATTTGGGTACCGTAAAAAATATTTATGGACTACTTGACTTGACTAATATTTTAATAAATGCGATTTAATTTTGTGTATATATTACATTTTAATTCAAATTATAACATGATCCAAATCCTACTGAATTAATATGTAAAAATTCTAACAATCCTGAAAATTAAAAACAAATATAATTAGTAGATAATTGTTGAACTGTGTATTGATATTTCGTACGTCGCAATAAGAAGATTGGTCGTGAAAACTACGCGTTGGAATGTGCTTTGTCTGTTACGCAATTGGACATGTTTTTTTCTTGAATATCAGTGGTGAGTATCAATGCCCCAAGCTCGCCGGCGTTCACCTTTCTTTAGAACAGCCTTGCTGGCAATGGATGGATGCTATTGGTATTTGATTGTATCCAAAGCTATTTATAACTCTCAAACAAGAGACGCAACAAACAAAGCAAAATCTTGGCAATATTTTTTATTGTTTTCATCAAAAATAGTTTCGTAATCGACCTCGAAGAACTTGGCATAATTTTTTTTCTACAGAATAATTAATATTCTTGGTGTTTTAAGATTTTTGGAACACACTTCCTTTCTTAATTATTGTATCATCATCATTGTTGTAGACATTTCGTTACATCTTTGACTTTGAACTGTAGAGTAGTCGATTTGAATTGTCTGTCTTTTGCATGGCTGTAATTGGGTAAACTAACAAAGCTATGAACAGGTATCTTATTTTTAGCTATGATTTGGTTGATTTGATTCAATTGGTTGAAACCGGTCGTCTTGCATCTTACCAAGGTCGCCATGTTGAGGATTCTCTATCCGCCATTTTGCCATGCCCGAGCCGACCCCCGAATTAACATAGAATTATTTCGAATCCTTCATTTTGAAATGTGCAATATCTTCATTGGATGTCCTGAAATATTAATTTAAAAAAGTAGCTCGCCCTTGTACTAAGATAAATTGACAGCTTGGTGGAGGTGATTTTATAAATTATTTATTATAGTAAACAGGTCATATTCAAATACAAAATATAATATGATGAGTCATGTCAATAGTGATATAATAAATTTCATGGATATTTTAATATTATTGTGTTGAGAAATTATTCATATTGTTAATCACGCCATAACTATAACAAAAATACTATAAAATACATGCTATAACAAAATAATTGGTAACATTTTTCGATTTTTCTCTCGCTCATAGCCTACTTAATAAACCAGTAATCTGGTAGTTCACTTTTATATACCTTTTATAGATCAAATCTGCCTCCATTATTGCTGGTTAAAGACGTTTGCACAGAGATAACCTGCTTCACACCCAATTTGAAAATGTGGTTTTCTACAACATTTTCTATTTCTTTTTACAATGTAAATTCATCCTATTTTTGCTTTCATTTCTACGAGAATATTATGTCTATGTGTACTAGGAATGTATGTGTGAGTGCGTGTTTTTCTTTCATGCGATCTAATTTTCTCTTTCAATGTTAATGCTAAGGTGATTTTGTTCCTATGCAGTTATACAGTGACCTCCTTTTCTCTCAATGTTATGTAGGTCTCGTCACTTTGGATTACTTGGTGGAAACGCTATTCTATTCGTGAGGCAATCACACATAACCTACAATACAAGCGAAACTCTCAAAAAATCTCTCAACGCATTAATGACGCATCAATTAGCAACAACGAAAACAACTTAATTCTATGCCAATGGATTGAGATTTTGCTTCCGCCAGTTTTTGATTTCCTCAATATTCATGGCCACCCAGAATGTCATACTTGATTGGCGAAGATTTTGTCTGGCAATGGTACATACTGTAATTCAAGGTGGTTAAGTATGTTTGAATTCAAGAATTCTAAAGTCTGATCTAACGTTATCAGTTACTCTTTATCAATAGAAATAAATGCAATTGATGGTTTTGTTTGGCAGGTATTCTTATTCAATATGGTTCTTCTGTAACTACAAGAAAGTCCCCTTCAAGAAAATATTTTTTTGCAAAACAAATACCTTTGACTGAAAATAAAATTGTATTTGCATCCAATTTGGTCAGTCCTCTACTATAAACGCTTTAAATAATTGATTTGTTTATTCAGATTTTTAATAAAGATTCATTGACTATTATTTATTTACAAAATGATTATTTTTGTGTTCATCTATGAGAATATGTTCTTTCATTTATGTTTCAATTAATTCAATAATCTTAGAGACTTCTCTAGTGGCTAGTAATTGATTTGGTCAAATTCGAATAGAGTAATGTTTTAATTACAAGAAGTCAAAGCCCTCCAGATCGATATTTACTTTTTTGCAAAAGAAAAACAATTAATTGAGACCTTTCTATACTGATATAAGAAGCAACTGTTCATTATAAAGAAAGTAGTTTACGAGACTTCGTTTAAAATCAACCAGATCACAGAAAATAACTAATTGCAAAAGTCAGAGGTTGCATAATTTTGGGAGAACAGAAAATGTCAAATGTAAAAAGTCCAATAAAACTTACTGCCTTGACGCTTTGGTCCGAAAAGGTGTAATCAAAACATTTGTTTCATTACATGATACAGTCATGAAAATTACATAATAATTCAGTACATTTTGGAAGATTTGGGGGGGTTAACATCCTCATTGAAGGTTATAACAGTGTTTTGACATTGGAAAGTTGAGTAATTTTATATTCCATTTATAAAAAATCCAACTAGCGTGTGCGTAATACTTAATAATAAAATGTGAAAGCTCGTATTTCTATCAACCAACACAATAGATGTGATGCTATTAGAAATGATGTATCTCTTACAAAGCAGAAATATTCTAAAACGCAATTGGACCGTGTAATTATATTAGTGAAAAATATTAAAAGTGAACTTGAAAGAGGGTGACAGGAAGTCAAGGTGAATGCAACTTATTAGTCAAGTAATAACTATCTATCTTATGTGACCAGGCAGTCCTGCCCAACGAGAGAGTTCAGCCAAATTACACCCAGAGCAGATTCCAAAAATAACATTCAAATTTTGCTTTCATGTAAAGGTCATGTCATCTTTTAAGAAGATTTACTATAAAATTAAGTATGGTTTCAAGAAAAAAGATTAAGTGAGGAATTAGACAATCTTTAAATTAAATATCTGTGAACCCACACTTTTCGATCCATGGGGAATTGGAAAAGGCGCAGCACCAAAACGTAGATAATTGTATTAAATAGCAATGTTAGAAAAAGTATTGATTAATTGGGTAAAATGAATTTTATTAATGTTTATGAAATAAAAATGTGTGTATACAAAATTACAAAACTGGCAATAATTAATAAAAAAAATATTAATTGATAATCTATTCGTCTCACGAATTACAATTTCACAAAAACTTCATTTAAAAATCTACTATCACTATTCTTTAACCACTTCTTTTTTCAATTAATTCCACACCTAAACCACCTCTCATATAATCTTGTTTCTATGCATAATATTGCGGTTGCATTTTTCAACACCGCCTAGCAATAATATGAACCTCTGCACAATTCAGGACGAAGAAAGCCAAGAATTGTCCAACGCAGAGCCAACTTGAAGTATGATATTACACCAGCTCTACGTAGAGAGAAGGTGGTTGGCCGAGATTCTAGAGCTCAGTGAAAAGCGAAGCGGCCACCTAACCATGACATTGAGGTCAGACAATACTCACTAAAAAACATTTCAAGATGCAAGGACTCAGAGAGTAGGAGGTGGATAGTTATAAGTTCATTCCATTCTAGTATTGGTAACATAATTGTAACATTGTGTCATTTTATTAACAGTTGTACAAATAGAAGTATTTCAATGAAACCAATATTAGTTCAGCATTAGGGACGGTTTGATATAGTTTTGGTGACATATGAATATGATAACTGTTTTCACAAGTCTTATGTTGACCTGAATTTTCAGTGCCTATAATATAATAACAACATATTTACTTTAATTTTGAAGGCCTAATAACAATCTGACATTTAATTGTAGCTTCAATATTCCGGCTCATATTTGATTAAATTTTCGTTAAAAGGCAATAGTAATAATAATGATCTGATATTTAATTGAAGTCTCAATATTAGGCCTAATATCAAGTTCTTATCTACTCGAATTTTCATGATAAGGCCCAATGTCTTACATAGTCCTGAATGTCTTGGTACGGCCTAATCTAGTGGAGCGGTCGCTCCACCCAGCCAAGTCGTACCGTACACTCACACTCACTCAACATACCGTAAATGACTAATAAACTGAGGAGCAGACCAACCACTTTTACTGTAAGCAACAACATGGCATTTTCGGCCTACTGGATCTTAAAATTGGAAAATCTCACATTGTTGCGATATATCTTAATTTCGAGCTATGGCCCACCCCACTACATATACCAAATTAGGGAACAATATGTTATGCCGTTTGCGAGCTAGAGGGCCGAGAAAACAGTGAAATTACACCACTTTCTGATTCTGAAGATGATATCAGGAAACGTTGCTATCACCGCCACAGCCTAAACGGCTAAACCGATCGACCTGAAACTTTTACCACATATGCACTTTTGGCGTCTGATGATACCTTGCCTCCTGTGATTTTTTGTGCCGCCATTTTTAAACCGGAAGTGACGTCATAACTCAAAAACGTCTGGACCGATTAGAACGAAATTAGCGCCATTCGATTTAGATGGTCATCTATATGAAGTATCAATAAAAAAAATATTATTTTCTTATTTTCTAAACCGGAAGTGACGTCATAAATACGCAATATTTAACTTATTTCAACAAATTATACTTAAAATACGTACATAATTAACTTACATTGTAACATAGACAATACAATTTATATATTCAAGGTAGCAGTGTTCTCGGCCGCCATTCCTGAAACCGGAAGTGACGTCATATATCTAAAACGCCTGTACCGATTGCAACTGAACTAGCTCCTGCGTATTCATTCTGCTATTTATTTGAAAAATCAATTGTGAAAAATGAATAAATAAATTAATGGTACCGGAAATGGCGGCAGGAACCACTAAATGAAACCGGAAGTGACGTCATATATTACAAACGGCATGACCGATTTTACGGAAATATAGGGATTAGGAATTCAGATGGTCGTTCATGAAGGTATCAACTAGATAAAACTAGATTGTTTTCTTATTACCTATACCGGAATTCGGCCGCTATTTCAAAACCGGAAGTGACGTCATGTATCGAAAACGGCTGGATCGATTATAACGAAACTTAAGCTATTCTTCTTGGATAATCATTGTCATCTTATACCAAACGCAACTTTTCATAGTAACCAAATCGGTTGAGGCGTATTTTTTTAAAGAAATTAGTCCCTGCTCGGACATGTGCTACAAGCTGTATGTATAAACTAACAAAAGAAGTGATATCCCAGAAAAAACACTCCGTGTAAAAATACCAGCCAAGTCTCTTTAACTATAAAAAAAATAGAAGAAATCTAAAAATTCAGCACTGAAAAGGAGTGATATCAAAAAAGGAGCCAAGTCAACGAATTTTCCAAATTTTAATCGTACCATTGAAATAAAAATATCAACCCCCAAGAAATACTTAAAAAAAGGACTTGGCGCATCGTTTTTTTAAAGACATTTTTCTATTCTTAAGCTTAAGCCACTCACATACTACGTAGTTCAGAAATGCCTAGAAAAATTGGGACAAAACTTTCAAATTAAATATTGAACATTCTGTAAAATATTTTAAATTTAAATATAAGTACGCAAAGAAACATAGCATTGTCTTACAAGCAATAAATACAGAACAGTTGTGTTTGTGATTGGTAGGTACCTATAGTTTTGTGGGTACATCAACATACCTACTACAGCATTATACTTGGAACCTTCTCGCCGTGTAATTAATTGCTATTAATTAACATTTTATACCAAAAAAATTCATAAATTACATAACGTATTACTTTAGATAAAAATCTAGTCAGTAATTATTTGAGCAGCATGGCTCAGTGCACTAGTCACTTATACAAATCTCATTGACGGCCTTCTTGTAATGAGCGCTTTCGCTATTTCCCTCAGTCACGATATTGAGAAGTATGATTGATTAATATGACCCTAGAAATAGTGGCAATAACGAATAGACTAGGCCGCTTCCGTTTATTCGTTATTCGTTTATCCGTTTATTTCCTCTGAATATTGACAAAATACCAAAACTGCCAGTAGGTAAGAGTACTAGTTATATTAAAACGTAGTATGATTCGTCGATAATGAATGTGATATACTCAGGAAAATATACTTGTAGAGTTCTTCCTATACTTTTAGGATAGAAAAGTGTCCTTAAAAAAACGATGCGCCAAGTCCTTTTTTTAAGTATTTCTCGGGGGTTGATATTTTTATTTCAATGGTACGATTAAAATTTGGAAAATTCGTTGACTTGGCTCCTTTTTTGATATCACTCCTTTTCAGTGCTGAATTTTTAGATTTCTTCTATTTTTTTTTATAGTTAAAGAGACTTGGCTGGTATTTTTACACGGAGTGTTTTTTCTGGGTTACTAATTAACGAAACAAAAAATTACAAATGTACCAAGGGATAACCCTAAGTTTGTCTTTTATCTAATCACAATTAAAATTTCAAATAATTTGGTCTACCAATTTCGTTTCCAATCGTATCGCAAAAAGTGTCTACAAAACGCAGCAAAATCGCTCGCGCTTGCAGCACCTTAAGCTATTCTTCTTGGATAATCATTTTCATCTTATACCAAACGCAACTTTTCATAGTAACCAAATCGGTTGAGGCGTATTTTTTTAAAGAAATTAGTCCCTGCTCGGACATGTGCTACAAGCTGTATGAATAAACTAACAAAAGAAGTGATATCCCAGAAAAAAACACTCCGTGTAAAAATACCAGCCAAGTCTCTTTAACTATAAAAAAAATATAAGAAATCTAAAAATTCAGCACTGAAAAGGAGTGATATCAAAAAAGGAGCCAAGTCAATGAATTTTCCAAATTTTAATCGTACCATTGAAATAAAAATATCAACCCCCGAGAAATACTTAAAAAAAGGACTTGGCGCATCGTTTTTTTAAAGACATTTTTCTATTCTTAAGCTTATGCCACTCACATACTACGTAGTTCAGAAATGCCTAGAAAAATTGGGACAAAACTTTCAAATTAAATATTGAACATTCTGTAAAATATTTTAAATTTAAATATAAGTACGCAAAGAAACATAGCATTGTCTTACAAGCAATAAATACAGAACAGTTGTGTTTGTGATTGGTAGGTACCTATAGTTTTGTGGGTACATCAACATACCTACTACAGCATTATACTTTGAACCTTCTCGCCGTGTAATTAATTGCTATTAATTAACATTTTATACCAAAAAAATTCATAAATTACATAGCGTATTACTTTAGATAAAAATCTAGTCAGTAATTATTTGAGCAGCATGGCTCAGTGCACTAGTCACTTATACAAATCTCATTGACGGCCTTCTTGTAATGAGCGCTTTCGCTATTTCCCTCAGTCACGATATTGAGAAGTCTTCTATTAATATGACCCTAGAAATAGTGGCAATAACGAATAGACTAGGCCGCTTCCGTTTATTCGTTATTCGTTTATCCGTTTATTTCCTCTGAATATTGACAAAATACCAAAACTGCCAGTAGGTAAGAGTACTAGTTATATTAAAACGTAGTATGATTCGTCGATAATGAATGTGATATACTCAGGAAAATATACTTGTAGAGTTCTTCCTATACTTTTAGGATAGAAAAGTGTCTTTAAAAAAACGATGCGCCAAGTCCTTTTTTAAGTATTTCTCGGGGGTTGATATTTTTATTTCAATGGTAAGATTAAAATTTGGAAAATTCGTTGACTTGGCTCCTTTTTTGATATCACTCCTTTTCAGTGCTGAATTTTTAGATTTCTTATATTTTTTTTATAGTTAAAGAGACTTGGCTGGTATTTTTACACGGAGTGTTTTTTTCTGGGATAAAGCTTTACTTGAATTGTCACAAAGTAATAGTCTGATGGTTACTTGAATGTATTATACTAAACCCTACAACAACCTGACATAAAAATATATGTAATATTATTTTAATATAGAATGGTTCTGTAACTATTAATTGCCACACGCTTATTACATTTATAGTCTAGAGGTCAGTTGAGGATACTTTACATATAGGGTCAATATCAGATTTCATTGATTCAGCATGGAAATGATTCGTGTGATAATATTTTTGTGACGTAAGACAGTATTTTTGATAAGCTTGCAATATGTAAATCCGTTCATGTAACTTTGTGTGCGCAGCAATATTTAATAGAAGCTACCAGGTAATTTTCATGTATTTTAAATTTATAAAATAAATGTTGCATCAACACCAAAACGTCATGGGCAGCTACCATTTTTAAATTATAGTAAGTCCACAGAATCTAAAGATCTCTGCTTTTAGATTGTTCCTGAGTATTCTTTTTATCTGAACTACGTCTAAGATGCAACTTTCGATCGAAGAAGGTTCTAGTCCCTTCTAAAGACGAAAACAGTGGCGGACCGACATTCTAAATGTAATTGTCACCACTGATCTGGTAACCAAGCAATGGGTAATTTGTCTTCTAATCAGACACCAATTTACCAACAGATAATAGACATTCTTCCACACTTCGTATAAATCGCAATGCTATTGACAACATAAACACAAACTCAAAAGCATCAACCAATCGCATCTGACTAAACAGCTGAGTCTGACCAAAATCTCACTGGGGGACAGAAGCTTTCAGTAAATAAGTATTAATAAGTAATCATTATATTTCTTGGTTTCATTTCCTTACTTTATTTGATACCACTTTTTTATATTTGTATTTCCTAACTGCATTAAAATAGATTAAACTATTGAAAATGTGCTTATCCCGCAGCACATGAGCAAGATTGAGGTATGTTACCATAGAATCAAGGGTTATGCAACTACCCTATTGCTAAGCCATATGAAATAGTTCATCATCTTGTTTAAAAGAAACAAGAAGATGTCAATCTTGTTTTTGACTAATAGAAGTTTTGTTTCCTTGAACCAAGTGACTATTTCTGCACGCCACTGTGGCTTCTCGAAGTTTTCACAAACTGGACATTTTAATCTTCCATCGAATTCGAACTGCAGCTTGCAATGTGCATTAGAAATCGCCGTGAATGTGGGATTATTGGCAATACGTGCTTAGGAAGAAGAAAAAAAGTCTTCACAACGTATAGCGAATCTATAATTTTATTATATATGATTAGTGATTTCTATGTATCGATCATTAACTCCACGTATCCGTCTTAATATTTCAATAAATTAATAATAAAAAATCTTACAAAAGTTACATCTTGAAATTTACAGCAATTTTACACAGAGGTCAACTAACTAAGCGGTCAAGTTCAGCAAATTGAAGGAAAATTTTTGATTGCCATTTCAATTGACGTCATCCTTAATGAAGAGAAAGCTGTAGTGAGAACCAACGAAGCTTCGAGCGAAGAACCTATACAATGGTTTAGGCGGGGAAGCCGTCTTTTGGGGTCATCTTTCTATCATGGTCGAGGAGAAAGTGACCGCAATTTCTGACCTACATTTAGTGACGATGATTCCATCTCTTTCTCTAGCGGCGCACAGGCAAAACATTCTCTTCTCTCGATTACCTTCCTCCATGACCTAGAAAATGGCGAACTTCATTGGTAGTGTTTAGGCTATGATTATGTTACGCTACTGGTGGAGTCGAGAGATCGCGGGAAGTGTATGATCGAATTTGAACCAAGTTTCACTTTGCGTAAGATAATATACGTAATTATTTATGATTATGTTAGAACTTTTATGACTTGTCAGTTGACAATAGGATTTTTGGAAAATGGATTACTTCTTTATGTTACATCACTCTGGATTTTACTTAAAAAAACTAAAATATACTTAAAGTTATTTTCACTATTATGACACTAATGCTTTGATATGTGATTAATAGCTCTCTTGTAAACAACAATAATCAGCTATTAATGCCAGTCGTTTACTCTTGACCTAAATGCTCAAATTCAAAACTGTGCTTCATCCTAAAAAGAAACAATAGACATGCATTGCACTTAAAGACTGTTTAATTTTACTGAATAAAATGAAGTCTTTTTACACGGACTGTACCGGAATCTTGGCCTGAAAAAAGAGTCAAAAACGGATATGCAGGAAGGTTGATGAGTTTCTTCACTAGTTGTGATTAACTTTGATAAATACCTGATTCGTATATAAAATAAGGATATAGCATATTTATTCATTTTCAGCTACCTCAATGGCCAAGGCTTTATTATGTGTGGTTTGGAATAGCAATTATGAACTCTGTACACTTCCGATCAAATTGAATATGGCAGTTATGGCAAATCAATGCACAACATTCAGGGCTAAAAGAAATTTTAATAATTTTAAATTAATGTTCTATTGTGTTTTTGGATGTAAGTAACATAGTTTTAAAGGAGAGGAACATTATTTTGTAAATGGGGTATACAAATGTATTAAATTTTATGTTATAATTATGTTGTCTATCTCCACAATTTCTACTTTTCAATGGGGAATTGAATTGATAACAATTGCATTCAAAAGTGTATTTGTTGCTTTAGTAGACTTTAACGTCGCACTGATCATGATGATGATGATGATGATGATGATGATGATAATGATGATGATGATGATGATGATGATGATGATGATGATGATGATGATGATGATGATGATGATGATGATGATGATGATGATGATGATGATGATGATGATGATGATGATGATGATGATGATGATGATGATGATGATGATGATGATGATGATGATGATGATGATGATGATGATGATGATGATGATGATGATGATGATGATGATGATGATGATGATGATGATGATGATGATGATGATGATGATGATGATGATGATGATGATGATGATGATGATGATGATGATGATGATGATGATGATGATGATGATGATGATGATGATGATGATGATGATGATGATGATGATGATGATGATGATGATGATGATGATGATGATGATGATGATGATGATGATGATGATGATGATGATGATGATGATGATGATGATGATGATGATGATGATGATGATGATGATGAAGAAGAAGAAGATAAAGAACAAGCGAGGATGGACTCTGGGGAGGAAGCAGTCGTGACCTTTTAGTAGGGAACCTTCCCATCATTTGTCTTCCGACTGAGGAAAACCACGAATAAATCTCAGTCAGAAATACTGCCGCCGGGAATCAAACCCGGAACCTCCTGAGTGCAAGATAAGAACACTATTTAGCCTGAGCCATCACTCCGTTCTAAATAGTTTTATTTTTATGACGAAATAAATAAACAACAAAGTCCATCATTTGATTGAGAGTATTACAAAATATTACAAAACACTAAATACCAAAATATTATGTAGGTCTCTTAAATGTAATAAACCACATGGACCTTTACCAGTCAAGGTTTTCAATACTATGTCAGTAGGATTAGTATTGATCCACTCTGATTTTGTCATTAATTAGCAGACAAACATATCCCATTAACATGATATTCTAATAAAAATAATCTACTTCTCAAAGGCCTATTCAAACATAACGCATCAAAACTTTCCGAGGATTGTTTAATACCGAGTTTCCATTGTTATTTATTACTATATTGTGGGAAATGGTTCATATAATATGTTTAATGAGTCATTTTGCTGGTTATAAGTTAATCAGTAATTAAAAGAGTTCCCAGCATTTCATCGAAATATATTCATTAATTTTCGTGGGTTTCTCTTCTAAAAAATATAATAGGGCGTAACACAATAATACCCAAAAATCCCTCCCTAGTTGTCAATGAACAATTCAAATAAATTTCTTCCCATCAGCCAATAAAATACTTTAAGTACATAAATATGGTAAGATTATACAATTTTAATTCTCCCCTGGAATATGCGTTCTAGGGACCCCCATTCTACTGACAGTAGGCAATGTCGAGAGGTTTTCAAGGCCAACCAGCAATTTAATTTCGGAATTATTTTATTGTGTTTCAAATTTAATTTCAAACCTCAAATCCATTTTTTACAGTCGGTTGTACTCCAAAGTAATTTCTGAAGATAATATTTCCAAACAATAATGTCATAACATTTGAACCATTCAAATGATAAATATGAAAAATGATTAGTATTTCTAAGCGATGAGCCAATCTTAAGAAGATGAAACTTTAGCTTCTAATATTTTTCATGGACACACTTGACGCTAAGGTGGGGATAATGCACTTCCTGAAATAATTAAATGCAAAAGAGATGACGCTTTTAAATGTAATCTCACAGAAAAATGTTTTTATTCAATTAATGATGATGAATGGTCAGACATATCGTATTTGTTTTAAATTTTTACGTATCTTACAACATTATTTGATGGGTAAAAAACAAGTATAACGAAACTAAAACTGAAAATGTTTGTTTTTCGTTGTTTCATTTGACGATAGGCAAATGTTGGGAAGGTTCCTTACTAGTACGATCACCTCCCCACCGTCAAATCTTATATCTATTCATCATCATCATCATCATCATCATCATCATCATCATCATCATCATCATCATCATCATCATCATCATCATCATCATCATCATCATCATCATCATCATCATCATCATTAATTCGTCTCCAATAGCCTAATTGCAGAACAGTGCGACGTTACACACCACCAAATTAAAAAATAAACTAAAACTAAATACTAAACCCGATGTATTGACATTTTACCCGATATAGAACTATGCCACTTTATAAATAAAAATAAATCCGAGCAATGTCATATTGTCACCATTCACATCAGCAATGGTTGAAATCGGTTGAATATGCACCCATGTGATATGGTAAGTGAACATGAGAACATCAGTGATGTTAGTGTTAGGCAAGTATTGGTATTAATGATGATGTCCCACTAACCTAGTCTAGAGATCTGTGGTGGGTCGAAGGGGGGTCAATGGATCAATACGTTCGCGATCTTCTACTACCAGAGATCACATTAGAATAAAATACGGATGATCAAAATCACTTTTGGCCTAGAAGAGAGCGAGAGATATTTTGTTATATCAATGAATGATTGACAGGTGTGACCCTTATATTTGTGAAACAGTGCAGTTGGTTCCTTGTTCAGGTGTTGCCTAATATAATTTGATTATTGGGTATTGAAATCCGATTGGTGTATGTTTCCTTGAAGGCAAATGATACGTGCAGTCTCCCTCCTTAGATAGTGGATCTTCATTATTAATAATGATGTTAAAATACATAAAAAATGAAATTTCCTTCATAACCTAATAATTATAACATATGTTGCATATTCTTTACATAATTGTATTGTAAATGAATGAATTTAATAAAAATCTCGCATTTAGAACTTTGAAACGTGCTAGCTCAAGAGTAACAAGAATGATAGGATTAATAATTTCCAACGCAATCCGATTAATTTTTTGCAAAGCTTTGCAATTATTTCTCGAAAAGACATAGCGATGAGAAAAAATGCGTTATCGAGAAGCAATTTTGAACCAATATGTAGATCCCATTCATTAGTATTACGATTATTTATATATTGACGCAGTAAATTGTAAATACCATTGATGAAATCCTGTGTTAAATAATTGTAATATGTGAGGCTCAATGAACCTGGATTGCAACAAACATCACACATAGCCGGAAACAAAACTTATTATAAAAATAAACTATAAAATTAATACAAAAGAGTGCAAGGAGGCGAAAAACATAATACCTATAATTAACCATAATAAGTGACCAATTTATTCATTTTAATGAAGAACGCAATAATTCAAAAAATCAAAGATAATTTGATCAATATTCAAATATTCTACAACATTAGATTAATATTCAATAATATTTGACATAACATCCATTTACTTCATCCGTTTTCAATGCTTAACGTGGCTTCGTTTGTAGAAGGTAATTCCTGTGAAATTTGCAAACGTTATTAGCACTAACATAAATGCCGGTCATTAGCCCTGTATTCCAATGTTTGTCGTTGTTAAGCCTCAGAGTCACACTCTAGGAAGAAGAATTTACATTAATGAACTATTCGCCATGGATATTATGCTTGTATCATCTAATACGAAAGCAATGTTGTCAATAGTGGTGTGATGTTTGATGAAAATCCATGACACCACATTGAAATGTGATGTGACTATTAAGCAAATTTTAGTTAATTTAATTTGGAATGTGCGTTTTTATAGACACGTTTTATTTAGTTATGTTGAATAATTAATGAGCACGAATCAGTTTGTTTTACAAATCATTTCATAGTTATAATTTCTGTAGGTACCCCATGAGTACCTATTCTATCTTTTTTTGATCTCGTGGCGACCGCCTTCATTTACTGCCATGAAGATAAAGATAGCATTACGCCGAAATAAGGGCGGTCATTGAAATGGACATCCGGCCTTGTACCTCTGAGGCTCAGATTTGTACAAAAGTAACGTTAAATAAACTTTTTAAAACAAATTGAAAACCGTTCGAACGTGTTTCATCAATAAGTAGGTAAACTTCTCTTGGCGTGTTCCAAAGAAAAAAAAGTCGTTTGACAAATCAACTATTTAAAGACTACCGATTATTTCAAATATGATTATGAACATTCAACAGCCAATTATAATTATTCCAACTTGAATGCCAATGTCAACTTCATCTCATTGGAATAATAGTTTCACCCATCAGTTGAGTGCAGTAATGTATAAATAATACTACTTTTTAAAGTGGTGCTTTGCTTTTATTTGGGCCATGTTACATGATTGTTACTATGGCGGTTTGCTGATGACCCACTTGATGTTGCAAATGCAGATTACAGCTTCTCGGTGTTCATAGACAGACAACAATATGTGGCGTCTGACACACATTAATACCTACACAAGTTAACTCTTCAATATTCATACACCTAGGCTATTACATTTCGAATAATGATTCCGGAAATGCAAGCTTTCAAGGCTGATTTTTTGATTAAATGTTTTTTATATTTATTTTTTGTGTATGATCTATTCGATTTGTTTATTTGTTACAGATTTGCTGAATGAAATTGGGCAGGAATGTAATCCATTTTTTATGGAAATTTTTGACGCCCCCCATAATAAAATTCAATATAAATATCAAATTAAAGAAATCCATATGAGATATGATAGAAAAACAATAATATCAGAAATGATTACAATAATCTTTAACCACTTGAAATTGTCAAGTGGGTACTGTACAATTTTCTTCACACACACTTTTTATTTTCTTATCTTCATTTGATCGAATTATTTTCCTGAATCAAGACTCAAGTGAGCCAGATTTCAATAACAAATTAATTAGTATACATTTTAACAGTACTTCTTGAATTATGATATTGTTTCTACTCCTTAAATTCTTCCATTTTCTTATTCAAGTCTTGTTTTCACTTAGTTTACTTTATTTTAATTTGCTAAATGCTTTTTGATCTTGAGTCATGATTCAATTTTCAAATGATTGATCCATCAATTAGGTCCTTACAGCTCACACTGTCATGAAAGAATTATCCAACGAAACTTATAGCTCAGCATTTATAGACACATTGGTTGCATATAATTGTGTTCTATGCTTTTGATTCAATAACTGGCCAAAAAACGATTTAAAATACATGTTTGCATTTACTGTTGATTCAATACTTCGAGTATAACAAAAACTACAGTCTATTATTTCAAAAATTATATTTTTTATGATACAATATGGAAAAATTGCACATTGATATTTGTGTATGTAAAAACATTGAGGTGTTAGATAATAAATGGGTCGCTTCGTCACTTGGTTTTCCTTCCTATATGCACATGCCACGACATCGACAATAGCATTGTATGAGAACTGTTCTAAGTAGGAAGTCAAATAGATAGCCCTAATCAATGAGGTGACTAGCGAACGAAATTAAATACAACATTTAGCCTACATACGAACACACAGAGATATAATTGTACTATAAAACTATTATATATAAATCATACAGACACACACAAAAAATATAAATTATCTTTCGATGCGTAGACAATAATGAAAGTGTTTTTTTGTATGTGTAATTTATTGATTTTCATGGAAGTGATAAACTGTTATCAATGGAGACATCATGTCTGGTTTGTTGGGACAATAATTATACTTATCGAATACGGAACCGTAATTAGTTAACTGACATATCTAACGAATGATCGCACAAGGTATTGATTGAGTCATTTTTATTACGTAGTAAAGTGAGCTCAAATATCTACCCATAGTTAGCAAATATATTTGTGAATCATTCAAGAAGTCGATTTTTATCGTTGATACTCATTAGTGACAATTGAATTCTAATTACTGTAGTAACAGATTTTAACGTAATTGGATACTTGTAGGTAGGTGCTACAATTCTTCCTATGTTACTCTTCCTGAATAAAAATGACATTATTTTTATTTCGAACCAATTGGTTACAAATGATGACGTGGGATGGGGAAGAAAGATGGACCAGGCTATGATTTAATTATAAGAAAATCTCTGCATGTTGCAGTATTTATCGCTGGAATAACCATAATTGTAAGCTTCAGTTGAAGTCAAGTTTAGCATTTCACTTATGGAAATTTCAAATTTGGTGTATTACCAAATGGCTCCAGAATTAGGCTCCAGAATTAACCTGCAATACTGCTCCAGAATTAACCTGCAATACTGCAAATTATATTAATTTGCAGTATTGCAGGTTAATTCTGGAGCTTATTTCCTCAGTTTAAATTAACCTCAGGTTGCATTAACTTCAGTTTATTTATTAATGGTAATACGCCCTTATTTTTATACAATTTGTTGCTCTTACTAAGTTTTAAGGTTAATTGAAAAATAAGTACAATATTCTAAGTTCAAAGTAATAATTCTGAAACGGTTACTTAAGTTTTTTTCACCAACTAGCTAAACTAATACAAAGTGTCCCATTCATTGATTTAGTATTGTTTAACTTGTTTTACTTCGAATGCTATGACATTTTGACAATGAACGTCTCAAGAATAGATGCCAGATCTTCTTTAAGTCTTAGACTTTGTCTCGAAATAAGATCATAATTGTATTGCTTTCTTGTTTCTAGCTGTTGTTAGGTGCAATGAATGCATTGAAGGACAGACAAATGAAGGAACCTGGTAGCATAAAGTTCTGGCCGGTATTTGCATCTAAAAATGATTTTTATGACCTCAGTCTGGAACTCGAAGAAAAGTCATAAAATTGTCAATATATTTCAAAGCAGCCTACTTAAAACAAAGACTTATTGACAGGTATGAATATTTTAAAACAACTGTTTGTTTTTACTCATCGTTTTGTAACAATGAACAGCATCGTTTGAATACGTTTAACACCACATCATATTTTATTACCAGTTTGAAGAATCTCAGAATAAATAGGTACTAATAATCGTTTGAATAGCTTGATCTAAATTCCAGCCTTATGTGGCAGATATGTGACAATATTCGACACTGTTCATAAAACTTGCCATTTACCTAAAAACAGAGTAAGCTTACACGACACATATATTATTTGACAGTTGATTTATATAAATAAAAGTCAGTTACCAGATTTATTAAAATCAATTTTTCACAGATTTTAATCTCAGACAACCTAGTAAGCTTGGTACTTTCTTGGTTTAAGGATATTAAAAAAGTGTACAGTTAGTAGACGCATAAGTTATAGGCATACAATAATTTGAATGCAAAATAATAACAAACCTTGTTTAAAAACCCCAGTAACATAAATCATATTTATATTTTCACCTAAATTATTAAGTGTTAAACTTTTATAGGACGAACCATGGTATATTTATTTACAGAGCTCATAAACTTCTTAATTTTGTGTTATCATAAATTGTAAATGAGCGTACAGATAATAAAATAACTTATAAGCACTTTCAATAATATGAATTTAAGAATATTGTTTTTACAACCTCAGTTACCATATCTATTTTCGTGTGGTTTGCTACACATTGAGGTTGGAGGCTGACTTATGACAGCAATTCTTACTTCACTAACTTTGTTTAGATCGATTTTTTATTGGAGCTCGAGCATGGTATAAGAACATTACATGGTATTGGTAGTTATAAATCTAGAGATCTTTCAATTTTTTTTCAAATAAGCTTTATATTTGAAAATCGTTCCTTTACAAAAGTCAGATACATTAAATGAGGTTTCTTTGGCCTTATAAATGATTTTCATCAATTAAAATCAGATGAGGTAAATATTAATACTGCTTAAAGTTAAAAATACTGTTCTCAGACTGTCTGAGCTGTAAATCGTTTTCATTTGCTATTTTTAATCATATAATTGAACATTTAGTAATTTTAATTTATATCTATATCGTTAAACATGTCAAATTAACACTTTCCTATGTCTAAGTGTACACTGTAAGATGTACGTAGGTGCATACGATATCGATGTAAAAGTCATGATTCATGTACATGTAAAAGCTTCATCACTCAATGCTTGTTAATCTTGCAATCATTTTAACACCAGAGGCTAAGACTCACTTAATATTTAAAAGTCACCAGGTATTATTTTTGGAGGAAAGTATTCACCACAAAAAATATCATTGTGTTGTGTAGATAGCATAAATATTTCTTATATTATATATGTCATTTTTATATTTTTATACTCGCTCCTAAAAAGATAGGTAAGCAAAGTTCGTTGAAGTTACCTTGAGTGTGAGGGGAGGAAAAAATTTCATGAGAATGGTAGGGTTGTCAAAGTTTCTAATTTACATTGTTCAATTGTGTGACTTCTTTTAAGAAAATGTTCCAACTTTGAGCAAAATTGCATCATAATTTATACCGCAAAATAAGCAAGTTAACCTCGAAGAACTTCCAATGGAAAAAAATTGAGTGTCCACCACAATCAAGTTACTTATAAAAGACAAGGAAAAGCACCTCAAACCATTTTGGAAGTAGTTTTATAGAAAAATCTCTTCCATAATGGTTTGACGCATTTTTCCTTGTTTTGTGAACAACGGCGCGACTCTTAATTTTGTCCCTTGAAATTTTCTTCGCGTTCGACTTGCTTATTCGGCGATATCTGAAAACAATGACGCAATTATGTACTCATCAGAAAAGTGCTAATAATAAACCATGTGTTCAGAAGATCATCCGTCCAACTACCCTTCCATTCAGTGAATTTATTTACCTCCCTCTTTGCTCCACTCGAAGAGCTTACAGAAAAGCCACAGATATTCAATAAATATAAATGAAAATAATCTTCATAGACCATTTTACAGTTATACATTTCTTATCACTCAGAGCATTAAAAATTGCGCTTTTAACCTATAGTGTTATGGGGAAAGTAAACAACCTTGAAGAGCAAGCAAGTACAATAGTAGGTAAATACTTGTATGTCTGACGCAAAGCTATGGCAAGGGCAGTGTGATATAATGCAATCTGATTACTTATAACTAATTACATTATTACGCAGATGATGCAGGCTGAGAGTAAACAAGGAAAATCCAAAGCAAATTCCAACAAAGGTTCAAGTATTGTGATAGATAATAGAAGCTTTACTTTCTTTTGTCTATAAGAATCATATTGACCCGATAAGAAATATAACGTCCAAACAATACAATCGGGATATAAATAAATACATATTTTTTAGCACTCTGGTGATAAGAAATATAATAGGTGTACTGAAAATTTCCATCTTTATTTTAAAGAGCCGCTTGCAGCTTCTTTATCTCCCAAAACATGATTCATAATTTTGTATTTATATATTAATATATTATATATATTATGTTTACTAAATGAATCGATTAAAAAGCACTTTCTTGTGTAAAGTAGGAAGGAAGGATATAAAAAGAGGAGAAGGAAGCATACTTTGTTTCGGACGTTTAAAAATTAAAACGTTTAACCTTACATCGTTTTGAAAGATGAAATGACCCAGTCCCATTTGCACGAAACACGATTTCGTTACCTCAACATCATTCTACTTGCAAATGCAGTTCGTGTCGGGAAAGCAAACGCGTCTTATAAAATACATTTTATCTCGATTTTAATCCCAGATTAGAACTGTTCTGATTTTGGGGAAGTATTTACAACTTGAGATTAATCAGTCAAAAAACAAGAAAATCAAATTTTAAGACTGTTACATATTTTTTATTCATTTTCTCTTTATTTTGTTTGTCTCGGTACTTTTCTCATCTTTATAATGATATGTAATTTTAATTTATACAAACGTTAATCATGATTGTGTTATTGAGTGTACGTTACAGTTTGCGCACCCACACCATTTTCTAGCAACAATCTTTTATGTGTAATATTGACAATGTTAAGTCTCATGTAACTATTATTAAATCACTTCAAGGTAAGATTGTTAGGAAATCAATGCGGAATAGTGTACGCTAGTGACCTGGCGCTCACGTGTATTCTATCTGTACATAACCTTGCTAAGTCGTTGCGTCATGCATCTTGCATCTATGGCGCTTATATCTTGCGTTTTACGCTTCCGTCTTGCGTCTTGCTCTTCCGCTTTGCGCATTGCGTCTTGTGGTGCATCTTGCGTTTTGCGCTTCCGTCTTACGTATTGCGTCGTAAGTTTTTATGTTGTTGCGTCTTGCGATGCGTCTTGTGCCTTGCGTTTTGTGGCGTGCGTTGCTGTCATACGTTGCGCTCGGGCATGGAGCCAGAGAGAAATGACAATATCTGACGGACAACGGGAAATGGCTAGTTGAAGGATAGCAGCTTAGGTTATGTAAAATCGTGAATACTAAATAATTTGAATCACTTCCTCTCTTAGAAATTATCGTTGCGCAGTACACGTAGTATAAGAATTCGTTAATTTCTTCTTGAAATTTACTTCGTAAGAAAGTTTACGCCGCCGTTTTAATTTTTCCGAAGAATCCATGACATTGAAATGTGTTTCTAAGTAAAGTTATCGGGAAACACATCTTAGATATTGTCCGGTCATCGTTCAATGAACGCTGAAACGCCAGGAGATTATTAGCACATAGATTTTAAATGTATAGAATTATTTATTTCGGAAATATTTTGTGTAGTACTTAAAAATACTGAATTCTCATTTATTGCCAAGTTTTCATAAAATACGTCTAGCCCGTGACAAAAAGATTTATTAAAATCAGGGAAAAGAATAATTTTGTCATAATAATTACAAAAATATAGATTCTTAAATCTATCAATGTGTTTCACTAAACTCAAAGGAAATACTCACGTGTATTCTATAAAATAGCCGAGCTTTAAAAATGAGCAGTAAGTTCAATCAGAGAAGTGTCTCTGAGCAGATACTATTATTATTTATTACTTATTAAATTGTTCTTAAATATTTGAAAAATATTACTAAATATTTCTTATTCAAAGACTCCAATGCCAAGTATTACTACAATGTATCGTCATTCACTTCATCCTTTCCTTGACGAAAAGGATCAATAATATTTATAGTAATACAACAAATACAATGACAGGACTCTCATTCCGAATGCCCAAGTTCGATTCCTACATAAGCCCATTCTTATAGGTTTTATCGTAATTTTCCTTAGTATGAGGTTCATTCTGGGAAGGATTATACAAAGAGGCCACTTCATCCTCACCTCTACATCATCATATCATCATCATCATCATCATCATCATCATCATCATCATGGTTTTTTAATCACCCTTATCATCTTAATTCATAGACTTAAAATTACATAGGTGTCGAATTCTCTATAACGAAAATTAAATATTGGTCATATTTTGCAAAGAATGCTATACGTGACAATCAGGTAAAGAGCCCAAGTATTGCACAGTTTGGTACTAGAAGAACACAACTTAAATAAAAACAGATATTTATTACACTCTCAGCATAAAATTTAATTCAACAAGTTTAGAAGCAACGTGCATGTCTAATAAATTGCATTTTTTATTTGTGAACAGCTTGTCTAATCCAAAAAAATAATAAATGACACACATCCGATTTGTTCTAGAAATATAATCAGAAGTGAGAACCATAAAACTCAAATTGACACACTCGCTTTGCTCGCTGAGCTATAAACATGTTAAGGAGAAATAAACTGGCAGCTGTTAAGTGTAGCTTCTAGTTTAAGTACTTAGTTTCCGGGTTGAGCTAGTCATGAGTCATGACTCATCAACGTGGACAATATACTCGGTAACATGGCATGGCCTAGATGCAAGTTTTGTTGCGTGGGCGTCTTTACCTACTCAGATCATCAACAATTGAGTCCAAATTCCTGGATCATAGCGGAGATTAACCGAGAGGTGAGCTTGCTCATCTAGAAGAGCGTTAGCGATTCGCCGTCAAGAGCCAGGACAATTCTGGACCTTAGAGGTTGAAGGGGTGGATGCCAATTTTCTCGATTTTGTGTTGCACACTTTTGGAATGATAAAATCAAGCTCTGTCAATTGCTATTTGACTGATGTCAACAAATACAGTTATATTGAAGTATTCTCTTACACAATGACTCTGCCACCATTACAAATATGACTGGATGAAGGCAGGAATACTGTTGAAGAATAGGTAAGGTTAGACGGTGGGAAGTAGACGGTCGTGGCCTATTTGTCGAGCACCTTCCCAGTATTTGACTCTCGACTGAGGAAATCACTCAGTCAGGAGGACCGTCGCAGGACTCGAACTCTGGACCTGTGCAAGGCCAAAGTTCGGCATCGCAAACTTCCTTCTCATACATTTTTCTTTGCTCTTCCTTCTTTCTTTCCTTGTCATGGATTGCGTCAAAGTGCGTCAATAAATCAGATTGTTTGCAAAAGTAAATTTGCAAAATATGGATTGCCAAAAAGTGTAATAAATGTTCTTGTGATAGTACAAGTTTGTTATTCTTCTTTGATTCCAAATTCAGACACTACATTAGTGTTTTAGTCGACAATAACTTGGTCACATGATTTCACAGCTTTGTAGTCCAAAAACGTTTAAATATCTCAATCGTGTCAGGTGTGATGGAACTTGGCAGTCTTTTTACAAGCTTTCGTATTATGTGGTACTGGTATATGATACAGTAGAATCGTTTTCGATGCTGTCGTGTGGTGGTGAGTCAATGAGTATTCAAACCGAAAGGGTTATGTTGTTTTTGTTAATGATTTTATTGTTATTTTGTATTAAAGGTGTTTAACGTCACGCCGTTTTGCAACTGGCAGTAGGAAGGAGGCGGCAGCGTCCTTTAGCAGGGAAACTTCTTCATTTACCTCTTGACTGAGGAAAAGCACAAAAAACTCAGTCTGGAAAGTCCGCCACTGGAATTGAACCCAGGATTGTTCTTTTTATTACATAGAATGACGTTCAGTTGGAATTTTAAACTACATAATAACTTAATACTATGAAGGGTATATAAAATCAATTAATTCCTGATAAATTGCTATCGAAATAAGATCAAAATATGACCTCTTGCATTAATAGCGTTTGACTCATGCTTTACAATCGCATGAAATTTCTGAAAGACACGAACCTGTTGTTATGCCTTTGACTTTGAATTCATTGACGTCACACAAAATATTAGTAATAATATCGATAATAATGCTGGTATTCTAAAACTATTACCGCGATTTTTCAAGAATTAAGGTCTGAAATAATTGGCCCTGGCATGACGTGGTGTAGGTACGCATTGAATGTTGCATCATCAGAAGATAATGATAGGACGGACGGAGCAATTTAGGCGTTTATGCTCTGACCTTGCACTCCGCAGGCTCGGGTTCGAGTACCGGAGTTGACGTCACTGATTGAAGTGTTCACGTGGTTGCCAATGCCCTCGGTTGATAGGCAAATGATGGGAAGGTGACTAAATAAAGGAAACAACCAATATTCTCTTCTTCCTTCTTCACTATCATCCTCCCAGTCAATCATCCATGTGATATGAGATGACCATTTAGAATCATGCCCAATCCATCAATTATTCAAGAAATAATTATTTAATAATTATTTAATTATTTATTTAAGATTATTATTCCAATAAAAGGCATGACCCTTATTCTATAACGAAAACGAAATCATTTCGGTCGGTAATCATTCAGATCAATGTTATTATTATGGCCGTGAAATGATTTCAGACGGAAATGATTTCGTTTTCGTTACAGAATAAGGCCCCAGGTCCGAGATTGAGGATTCTGAAGGTCCAAGAAAACAATTTCTTGAAGAAATACAAGTTTATTGATTTGTTTCTATGACGTGTAGGTCATGGATAGTGAAGCCTTTTTGCAGAATATGTGCGTCTATGCGATTTTCAAGATAAAATTAATTTTGTCATTTTATAACTAATTCAATTTGCCTCTCCAATGAAGAAAATAGGGAAGTCTCGTGAAGATTTGAATTCAGAATAATATTTATTTTATGAAAGTTGAGATGTTGCTGAACACAGATGTGGTATTATTTTTGTTGTTGGACGAATAGTTCTCATGTAATTAATTTACAAAGTTTGATAGATCTCCTCTCATTTAAAAACAGGAAAATTGGCAATGACATCACAGTTTGCTATATTGCCATGGCAACAAGGGAATCCCCATGTCAACACAATGTTAATGACTTGGAAATGACATCACAGTTCTGATTCTTTTTACAGGCCGTTTTTCCCGCCAAAAATCCTATGATATTTGAACTCGAATTTTATGAATGAAAATTTAAGATTTCATAGGTAATAAGTGTATTTTTCATTATTATTTGTGTTTATTTATAGAAATTTACTAGAATAAAATTTCATGAGACTTCCCTATTACGAAAAATATTATTGAGGATTAGGAGGTCAGCGACAAGTCAAACGCGTTATGACTTTAGACAGCGTGAGTCAGTTGTAATCTTAGGGTGGGTTTTAACTCATTCCAAAACATCGTCATAACTTCTCCATTCACATTATTTACAATTTGAGAGATAATTTACGTCTAGTTACTTTGTAAGAAATATTGTCACCTACTTCAAAATACAATATTTGTTCCCAACACTACGAAAAGTGTAAAATAGAGACATAACTCGCCGTAGCTCGGGATTTTTTTTGGGGGGGGGTGAAGGGGTGGTCAGAGGTATGGGGTAGTTTTCTAGGTTGTTCGCAGAGTTCTTAAGGGCAATTGTTCAAAATTTGGTTGAGATCGGTCCAGGGATGTAGGAGTAGATGAAGAGCAGACAGACAGACAGACATACAGACAGACATTCTACTTTAGATTTGAATGGTTCAAAAGTGAATGCGATATTTAGGAAAAAATCACTCCACCCCAGGATACCACAGGAATCAAACCTCGGATATAACTGACTCTTAATTCCATATCGTAAACAACGGAAAATGTGTCAACCCCCCCCCCCCCCTCCCCCCCCCCATGGCACCCATGTCAGTAGCACGTGCTGGTCTTAGCGCCACGTGACTCTGATCTCTATTACGTCATACCGTCCTGACAATGTCGAGTGCTATTATCCATACAGTTACCTAACATGGCGACTAATCGGATTATATAACTTGCGTTCATTTTCTGGACAGATCTAATATAATATCACTTTGGGATGGGATATTTCGGTCAAAACGTCAGAAATATTTGATAGAAATCTTTGGCTCTTATTCTAATGGGTTTGTTTTAACTCTCATCTGGTTTCAAAATCATTTCGCTTCTGTGAAATTGAAATTAATTTCGACTCGAAATTGGTTTAAAAAAGCCTGTTGAATATTAGTCTGGGGGTTGATAAATGTTTAGTGCCGAAGAATAGGTAGAGATAGTTAGGTTTTATTTTATTTAATTTTTATTTTCGTCTGCCATTCTGAACAAGAAAAATAAATTGTGTTGTAGTATATTTTGACTTTATTTAGAACGTTTTGTTGGGATAGAAATTATAACTATTAATTCATCGGATTACACACTAAGGTAAAATATACTTCATATTTATTTTTGTTTCATCGTCAAATACCGGGTGGCCCAAAAAAAACGTCCAATGGGCGAGACACCGCTGTGAGGAAACTTCTTCAGATATTAGTCCGAAAATTTCACATGTTATAAAAAACATACCAATGTTTGATATGTGAAAGTTTCAAAAGCATTTCTTTTGCAGAAAAAATGTTACAGCTGTTTGAATTTGGTTGTCGAAAAATCGATTATACGGAGCTCAAAGAGCGCGCATTCAGAAAAAGTCCAATGGCATGGACACCTTTATTTTCAACACTACTGATGATATTAGGCTGAAAATTTCAAATGTGATTCAACACGTATGACTATCTATTGTATAAAAATTTCAACACATTTGAATCAGAGGAACGAAAGATATGGTATCTTGAAGTATAGCTTAAAAACAGAATATTTGGGAGATAATTTCACTTCTAAAATTAACATGTGAAATAAAACTTGAGAAATTATCTCTTGTGTATTCTGCTTTTTAAGCGCAAATTCTAGATAACATAACTTTTGTTACATTGATTCAAATTAATTAAAATTTTACCAAAATCGAAAGTAATATATTTTGAATAACATATGAAATTTTCAGCTTGATATCATGAGAAGTTTTGAGTAAACAGCGTCCCGGCCATTGGACATTCTCTGGACTCGTGATTTTTGAGCTCCGTATAATCGATTTTTCGACAACGAAATTCGAACAGCTGCAACTTTTTTTTATGAAAGTTATGGTGTTAAAACTTTCACATATTATACCTTAGTATGTTTTGTATACTTGGTGTAATTTTCAGGCCGATATGTGCAGTGGTTGTGTCACAGTGATGTCTCGCCCGTTGGACGTTTTTTTTGGGCCACCCGGTATATACATTGCTTAAATATTACATTTAAGTTTACCATGTTACTTTTTTCTTTAAAAATGAGAATACAATTTGGTGCTGGTTGATATTTGGCTGCCATCTGATTATCTTTCAAAATCAAACTATATTGAGTTCTGGTGAAACGGTATATTGGTCTATACCGTGAGAATATTATTCAAATTACATTCGTCCATAAATTATCACCGTTGCATATTTTTAATGTAGATAAGATAATAATAATGATTTTTGCATGAAAAATCTAACATTAACAAAAAAAAGATACTAATTTGTACATTTGGAAATTTCATTTTGGTTTCGTTCCATACATAATTATCTAGATATATCTTACACTACGTGGGTGCTAAGAAAAGTACTCCGTTGAATCTCTATGGTGTAGGTATTTTCGAAGAATGGTTACGTAGAGGTAACATATTTGAAGCATCTGTTTTTCACTGTATTCTCAATCTTGTGGTCGAAGCTCACATTATGTAACTAAGAAGATTAGAACCAGGCAGTATTGGACAGTTAATTAAGTAATTAAGTTATGTAAGTTGGCTCAGGGAAGGACGTTCTGGATTTGCACTGGAGGGCTCATGTTCGTTTCCCGCAACGATCCTTCCTTAGAGTTAGACTGAGTTTGAGTGGTTCCCTCAGTCGAGCGAGCGAAACTGCAGTAAAAAGAGGGAATGGCCTCTTCACCGTCTATCCTTACCTATTCTTCATCATTATCTCTCTACCACTTCCACACTAATTCATCCCTAATGATGCCAGCAGACCAGCTGCCGAAATGTCGTAATAGACCCTCTTTAGGGTCACCAAAAACGCAGGTGTGAAAAACCGAAGGTTACATCTTAATTCATCTATTCTCACCAACACTGATCCGAGAAATATGATCGTAAAAATGATGTCGCTTTCGCCTGCTTTTTGTATATTTCTTTTATTTAAAATATATTTTTTATGTTTTATTGAATTGATTAATTAAAAATAACTACTGTGGAGTGGATATCTCAGAGTTTGCCTGGTCTTATTTACATCTAATTACTACATATACTATATAGGATGTGCTTTTTTAATGATGTCATCAATTATTAATATCCGTTTGTAATAAAAAATTAAAATTCAATAAAATCGTGTGTTTTCATGGTGAATGCGTAGGTATGGGCATTAAATCAATTTTAATGCTTTACATTGTACCATTCTATTAATTAGTATCTGCATTTAAATATTGCTAATTAATTAATAGTTTACATAAAAGTTATGGAGTTAAGTAATAATTACCCATATATTTTTTATTTTTTTCATTTATTTGCATATATTTTCTGTTGTAGACAAGATTTAATTGATTGATAAAATACAAATTTCAAATAAATTACTCCTTTCATCTTCATAGTTTGTAATGAAATATAAGAAGGTCAAGATCTTTTATAAGAAGATCTTACGCTTACATCTATTTACCTCAGATGTAGAAGGCCTGATGTCCCTTTTCTCGATTTTGCGCTGCATACTTTTGGAATACTTTCTATCTATTGCAGTTGATGTCACCAATTACAGTTATATTGAAATATTCTCTTACAAATGACTGTGTCACTATCACATATGATTATATGAAGGCTCTGAGCTCACCTTAAGAATAATTGAACTGGACATCGGGCCTTCTACCCCTGATGTACAGGCCTGAGGTATGTGTCAGGTCCCCCTCCCTCTTCTCCCCAACAGCGAAACCACAGCGACATAATACTAGGTAAGTAAATTTTTAAAATGCACAATTTAGGAGAAAATGGAAAAAGAAGTGAAAATAGAGAAAAAGGAAATTTTGCCGTGGAATCTGTAAGTTTTAAGTGAATCGCAAAACGTATTTAACATATACACATTTTTTGATTTATTTACTGTAGTTTTTCGAAAAGCTTACCGTATAGGTATGTTTAAAATAATTTGGTACAAAATTTTCTATGATCTAATTGTTCCCGATCACTCTAGGTAATTATATTTTTATGAAATTTCTCTATTGTCACACCCCTCGACCCCAAACCAAAAATGTATTCCTGAATATGCCACTGGCTTTAACAAGTTAAAAGAAATGTAATTATACTCCCTCTACATTCATAATGCATTTTGGAAATGTTACCATTTTCACGACCTCCTTCTCTCACAAATGTATTCCTGTATCCGCCACTATTATAATTATAAATCATAAAAAGGTGCTATAAAGCGAATGAGTTATTTTGCTCGACGTATGTGATTACATAACAATCAATTGCATTCCATCCAAACACGGTGATCAAGTCGCCATAACAGCCACACAATTATCATAAGACCTTGCATTGAATTCAACTACAAATAATAATCAGTACAAAGAATTGCGATTGTTTGAAAATTATTAATAAAAAAAAAACTCTCGTGCCATGTGATTTGCCACGTGATTTGCTCTGGCGTAAAGCGTAGCGCGTAAGCGTAATGCATAACCCTATCACGTTGCTGCCCCCGTGCTCGTACCCCCTGTGTCTAAGTGGTTCAAATCTCTTACCTCATTGGCATTCCTGCTGGGTTCGTAATTGACTTCTATTCTCTCTTTCCGATTACCAGTGACATCATTGGGATTATTTGTTCGCATACAGGTGTTTTATGTATAGATTTTTAAAAAATACATGTGTTTTATGTAATTAGGCGTTTTTTAATGAATATTTATTCGAATGGCGTAAAATTGTATTTTTTTACCTCAGAGGTAGAAGGCCCGATGTCCATTTTCTCGATTTGCATTGCACACGTTCGGATTCATGAATTCAAGCAGTCAATTGCAATTTGACTGAAGTCAACAACAGTTATTAAAGTATTCTCTTTAAAAATTACTGTTGTCACCAACCATTACAAATATGATTGGATGAACGGAGATTTACCGAGAGATTTACTAGTTCTTGAGCTCACCTCAGGAATCATTGAAATTGACTTCTGGCCTTCTACCGCTGAGATATTGTCATGCGAATAAATCGCTTTTCAGCTCTGTCATTGGCTGAAGAGTGAAGACGGATACTAGAACAGCTCGGACATAGAGACATTCAAGTATAATAGATTTAAAGACACGTTGTTTTGAAAATAAGAAATATAAGTGTGAATCACTTCTGTCAATAGGGATGCCAAGAAGATTCCAAAGTTACCTGAAATCTGTCTTGGTTATGATTCCCATCATAGAGTTTACAACAGCATTCCTCCTGCCATCCTCCAAATTAATATTATTTAAAAAAAAATATGTATTAATAAAAAAAATATCAAATGGGAACCATGACATAACTAATAGATTTGAGTTGTTTGATGTAACGAATTGTAAATGCAACTTAGATGTTGAGCATGAACTATTACATTGGAAATAAAATCTTGTCTAAATCCAGCAAATCGGGAATGAGGATCATTTATTATGATTGAAACAAACCAAATAAACTAGGTTGTAAATTTTAATATTCTATTCTCGAATTCTAAAGTCAATCACCCGAAAGGGAACGTGATGATTTTGTTGAAAACAATTTATTGCTTCTTGGCAGCGATTCCGCTGACTTTTCACTGCATTTAAAATTAGTTTACTGTCTTGTGATGACTTTGGAAACGATAGTATTTTATTGTCATGAAGACACGTTTATAACCTCATGCCCAAGATATATCACAGAATAAGAACAAAACAATATTGATTCGTGGTTTATTTTACATTTTGTGGTATTTTTACATTTTGCTTTCTATGTTTTCTGGACAATGAATTTATAACAATATATATCAAGTGAAATACGCTATGCGAAAGTTGGTAAGCGAGCCGTGGTGATATACAATCTATGAGTTTATAAATTACGCTTCTAACCTTCAGATTGTGTAGCCGCAAAACATAATTTTCTGTCCATGGGTGTATACCTACTAAATACTATGGTGTGAAAATAGATCTGTAGACTGTGGAAAGATTCGTTTTCAGCAGTGCGTTTTGTTTAGTTATGGAATTCGAACTTCTTCTTCCCAAATAGTGTTACATTTTGGTACAATTAGTTTAAAAAAATTACATGTAACTATTTGGATGCGATAATTTGTGCAAAATTTAAGATCGATTTTGTTATCTAAAAAAATCTAAAGTCTAAAATATCTAAAAATCAGACAGATAGAGAAAATCAAAACCTTTTGTGTCATAAGAAGAAAGATAATAAAAAATCTTCAGCGAAGAATATGCATCCTTTTTTCATGTAAAATCAGATATTATTATATGTATACTCATTACACGAACGATTAAAACACGGTAATGGTTTGTCCAAATTACATATTGTGTTTAGCAATTAAAACGTTCGTTACCCTGGCCTTATATTTCGTTAATGTCTTTAGAGGCCGGTTAAGCTTCGCAGTTCATGGCAATAACAATTTAATCATGCTTATTCAACGAAGTTCAACAACTTAATAAAAATTACAAAGTGGTTTGAACATTGTTTTTTCACAATTTTATTTAAATTGGACTGGCATCTTTACCTCAAGTACATCTTCAATAATATATTAAATACATGCGCAATAATATGGAATTTTATATGAAATACATTCACGCAAAAGAACTTCAGACTTAACTAGTATAATAATTGCGGAGTACAATGAAATTTAAATTTCAAATGAGAATAACAAAGATCTTTGAAGACCTGCAACTGTGTGATTGTGCTTTTTTTTAAGTTAACTTCTTCTTTATACTGGGAAAATCTCTATACCTACGTGTTGATAAGCAATACGCGCGACATCTCGAAATGAAACTCTGAAATAATTTTAAATCTACATTTTTAACAACCATCTATTATACATTTTGACAGCTATTTCAAAATACCTAATCGTAAAATAATCAAAGTTTCAATACTTATAAATTTTGCTGAAAATTGGTAAAATATGACGAAACATTGGACTTTGCAAAGCTAACTTGATCAGACAAAAGGTAGGTAACATTTCATATTTAAAATCATATAGACAAACTGCAAACCAGACAAGTATAGGTAGTATTTTCATGTATGCTGGCAGTATTTCAGATCTATTAGATAAATGGTGTGAAAAAAAACGAAACCCGAGAAGAAACAAAAATAAAAGAGAAAACAAAATACCAAAACTGTCAAAAATAGAGGCTCAAAGCCCAACCTATGATTTTCTCAGTCGCATATGTTGAGATAATTTCCAACAATCTATTACAATTCAGATACTCGACAGCGTGGTCAATTTGCGTCTTATTATGAGAATGATTGGGAGCTGATGATCAAGAAAGGGTAATGGGTGGGGGGTAAACGAACCTTCCCAGTATTGACTATCGACTGAGGAGAATCACACAATCACCACAATCAGGAAAGTCAGGCGCGAGAATCAAACCCTGGCCCCCAGAATGAAACTCCAATGAGTTACAACCTGAACCAAAAATAATCATGACAGTATAAATAAACTAATTATAGGGTATTATTTTGATTTAAGATAATTTCAAAACAAGATCGAAAATATTCAAATTATTTTTCTTGACCTTTAATCACAAGTTTTTGACCCTGAAAAGCCCACCCCCACAGTGCATAAAAACACGCACGCCTTTAATCATTGGAAACGTAACTTTTCAGTTGTCTTTGTTCAGGTTACGGTTGCTATGAGCAACTAGGAGTTAAGTGTGCATATAAATGGGTCGATATTGTGTACAGAATAAGTCAAGGAGTGACAATATGAAACTATTTCACATGTGAAGTGGGAAGGGGCTGGTCTTGGTTTACGTACGTGGACGGAAGGACAGCTAGAGGCACTTGTTGCTTGGGCCAATACCGGAAATTGTAAGTAATCCGTTGTTTCAATTATTAATTAAACTTACCTACTCAATATACTATACTTATTTAAAGTTGATACAAAAAACTTTTTTCTTCGTTTTATTTAATGATTTATTCATCTAATACCTTAATTTAATTTAAAGTGCAAAATTTTAACAAATAAAATCAATCCTGCTTTGTTTTTTGCAGTCATTTTTCAAAAATAACTGACATTTTTACTATACTTCTAAAATGAACCCCAATTATTTCTAAAGTTCAAAACTATTTTCCCAATTATTGTCAACATCCTAGCAATAGTGTTGATATAGCTCAGTTATCACAGTTGCATAATGATTCGCAACACAGTCAGTAATCCAGTGGGCAGTGCTTCGTGTTACAATTATGTGACAGCTCGCTCGCTAGTCATTGGGTAAATGATCAACACCCTCTATTTGTAAACAATTACCATAGCGTGATAGAAACAAAACATGAACGAGAACAAGTGACAGAAATTGACTAGAATATCAATCAATAGCCACTCATTGACAATGTAGATTCGAGAAATTGATACTCCTAGTTGTTTAACTGTACAATCAGTAGTGTACTCATTTCCCCTTCCCGAAATCACAATCCACAAAATATCGAAGTTATTTCAAAAAACTCAATTTAAATGAAAATAATACTAAATCGTAGAAACTGTATTTTTTCATTAATGAAGGTAGTGTATCCTTTTGTAGCACTTTAAAATCAAATAAAATTCAATAGATGAAAGGGAATTTAGCATGGGTTTGTATTGATAAAGGAAACTTTTACTTTAATTATCTCAAAACCTGTATTTTTTTTATCAGCTCCTTCATCTACTTCAATTATTATCGCCTTGTTATTATCGCCTTTACTTGGCGACCTCACATTAATTCAATCTGTTATAAACTTAGAGTTTGTGCGTATAATTTGTATAATTTAAGTGATGTTTTGAATTTGAAATTATTGAAGATGGTATATTCGGCAATAGTAGAATCAGTATTAACTTATGGGGTGTTAGCTTGGGGGAATGCATCAGCTATTAATTTACAAAAATTATTTATGTTGCAGAGGAGAATTATAAAAATAATATTACCGAAGCATATGCAAAATACTCTAAATTTTGATGTAGATGAATATTTTAGGTATTTGAAATTTCTAGATATTTTTGATTTGTTCCAGTTTAGGCTAATACTAACTTATTATTATGATGATGAATTTAAATTATACAATATGACCATGGAGTTGAAACAAGGGCGAAGATTGAAGGAAGATTAAAAATACCTAAAGTGAAAAATAAGCATGGGAAAAGACAACTTCAATACAGTGTACCTACTATATTTAATGAAATTCCGGCAAATTTGAAGAATTTAGAGACCTACAAAAAAATAAAATATGAAATTAAGCAGTGGTTATTACATCGATATGAGTAAGGAAATATGGTTGAGACTGTTGGTCATAAAAGAGTTTCATTGTTATTTTCCCTATTTGTTTTTGCATTTCTTTCAATGTAGTTGATCAATTTTTCATTATTGATAGTATAATTATTTCAATGTCAATTTGAATGTATTATTTCAATGTTTGTATGCCAATTTCAATGTGTTATTTCAATTGCAATGAACGTTTATTTTTTCCAGTAGTATAATTTAATATGTATGTTTGTATTCCATAAGAAAAATTATGTTTTTATGTTAAAATGTTGCCCCAGACTAGCCGTTATGGCTACGGGGCTTAGTTTGTGGAAAATTGTAATTTTATTTTGTTATTAATAAAGAATATTGAAACTGAAACTGAAACTGAAAAACCAGTGTACATTTTTCAGAAGAGATAATTAAAACCATGCTTCAAAATTCAAACTAAACAACGTTGACAAAAATTTCGGAATTTTTCCAGTCCCAAAACCCCCTATTTTCACATGCAACTTTCTAAAAAAAAAAAAATGCTCGATGATATGTCATTGCCCCCACCCCCCAGTAAACTGTATTACTAGATCACCTCTGCCTACGATTTCTTCTAGTAAAATAACGTTTTCAATCTTTCCATAGAAAAGTCGACCTCTATGGGAGGGAGTAGAATGGATTCTGAAGATAGAGATCCAAACAACTTAAATCCTCATCTCCAGGTATTGTTGAAATATTGCCACACTTTCACCAATCAATCGAATAGATACAGCATCACCACTCATCGATGACAAAATCAGACACCTAATAACAATTGAATCAGTCGCATTTGGATTAGAAGTTAATCGGAATGATTATCGCTCAAAACCAGTGATGTCGTAATAGGTCTTACTTACTATACCCATGAAGATCGATAATTTCAGTTCAGGTTCAAAGTTCAAGTTAAAGGTCGTAGATGTTATAACACCTACTGTTAATGTCCTTGCGGTGATTATATGGAGATGGTTATAATTTACATTATTATTTTTCATGTTTAGAAAGTATACATAAAAGTGATTTGGATCGGAAATGCTAGTCATTTTGTTTCAAATTGACTAATGATTAATTGAGTACCTAATTAATTAATTAATTGATTAATTATTAAAATGGTGTGCTGAAACTAATTTCTTGTTACTTGTTTTTTCTAATGCTAATATAAATAACAAATTGATTTATTGATTTATACATTTATAATTTTTTTTAAATAATTTGTTTTGGTATAACTTACAAAGTTTACCTTCTGCTTCAATGCCCTCCTAAGTAATTTAGGATAATAAAAGAAAACGATAATAGATTTCAAATAGAAATAGGAGTGTATATTATCACACAATAGATTTCAAGTTCAGGTTCATGTATCTTTATTAAGGTATAGTACCTTCATAATACATATACAAAATAAAAAAAATCTTGAAATTACAAGTGCAGAAAACGTTTTCCTACATTTCAACTATATTTAAGAATAAATGAATCATAAAATGTCATTTAACTTGCAACCCCTGTCGTATAGCAGGTTTCAATTTATTGCCTTCCGAGAATGAACAAAACTGTAACACAGGAGGTATAGGGAAATCATTTAGTTTTTGGTTGATAACTTTTAAAATAGCACACGTTGGTATTGTTTTAAATTGTTTTCCTAATAGAATGTCCAACTATCTATCTAGAAATCATTTTTTTGAAAAAACGTTGAACCTCAGTAAAATTCAAAACTCAAAAATAGCATGGAAATCGTCATGATTTTAATGGCCCCCCATAAGACTACATGTTAAAAATAGGAATTTATAACTACAATATCTCAAAATCTAGACACGGGAAGTTGTTCATATTTCACAGTATCGTGTAAATAGTGACTATTGATACCTCTGCCAAAAATAGGCTTATTTGGAAGATATGAGATATCAGTTGTGCTACCTTAACAAAACACATTAACAAAAATTAACAAATTTTACAAAAATGGGGGTACATTAACAAAAATGGGGGTATTCATTGTTTTATATTAATTAATTAACATGTACAATGGTCTTCAAACAGCCATTAAAATACATGTCCACATACTTTAATATTTATTATTATACTTATTAATGTTTATAATTTATTGTTTTCTCGAGTGCACATGAGATTAAATACTTTTCTAGTTTTCTAGTTTAACTTTGGTGTAATTGATTGACAATACCAATAATTCTGCTTAGATTCTCTGGAATGACGTGATCGGTGAACCTGAAGGGGTACGAAGCCCTGATTGGGCTTGGCGTCTCAGTACCAACTGTTTTCGACAATCACGAAATTGCTGTTACATTGTATTATCAGTGCTCTTAGCTCCAATTGCTGCACTTTGTCTGGGTCTTACGTTTGCTTGTTTGGCATTCGAGGTAAGCTGGAAGCAATGTTTATAAGAATATAAATTAAACGTGATCCAATTCAATTAAATCCAAATATAATTAGGATATCTATTTGTATGGTCAAATTGTTTTTGTTCGAAATTTAATCAAATTCATGTGGTTCTTCAATTATTAAAATAATTTGTTTTTAATTTGTCATTTTGTTTACTGTTTAGCACATCTGGTGTGTTGCACCATGTCTTCGAGTTTATAAGATCACTTGTGCTGCAACCAGAAATTTTGTGCAAGGATGCACTTACGCCATTATAACTCCATGCACAGAAGCTCTTGGATTCTTTTGGAATAATATAAGAGTGAAACATCAAAAATTACATGAAATGAGTGGACAAACAAGTCGAGAAGATAATGTTTTACTTGTTTAAAATTATTTATTTTTATTCAGAATAAAATCGAACATTTCACACAAGTTTCGCTTTTCGCGGTATTTTTCGAATACAAATATCATGTAGTTGCCTGAACCTCCACTGTAACGCCCAGAGCGTAAATATCAGCTATCCATGATTCTTTAATTCTTTAGTTGCAATTTTAGAATGTAGATGGCGCTGCTGAAGACGTCAAATAAATTTTGCAAAAATCAAGTCTGGGACGATGAAGGCCATTTACTGTGTTCAACGCCAAAACATATTTCATACAGTGTTCAATTTTTAAAAAACTCTTTAGTAAAGATTTATAAGCACAAAGTGATTTCAATTACGTGTAATTAGTCAATATGAGAGGTCCTATAAAGAGCGTGTGTACAGTCCTGTCGAATCATGGGAGAGCATTTCAGCAAACAAGACCAACAAATTATCGTCATTTCAGAAGTATCCTTTATCATTAAAAAATAATAATTTAATGTATAAGTAACATATGATTTCATTACAGCTTGATACAGACATTGTCCTTGACTAGTTGCCTATTTGAAACAATAAGTTATGTAAGTTTTGGCCCACATGGCTATGAAACTGGTTGTATCACCTTGAACAATAATGCGGGAAAATTGGAAATTCAAAATTTGACATGGTCCACCCATGGTTATTATTCTATGTCAAACTATTTTGTTGTTGCAATTCTGTTTGTATTAAGGGTATCGTATCACACTGGGTTGCAAGTGCAACCCGTAGCTGGAAACTTATGTTGTAAAACGAGGCAAAAGTCTATCGCACACACCGGTTTTGGGTTGATGTTAGTTGGTTCACAGCTGACACTCTTGAGTTGTGCAGAAGAAAGCACAACTTGGCGTCGGCTTACTCACCATTGGTCAGTTCACGTCCCGTGGCACCACTACAATTGCTGGTACCTATCGTCAGAATAGAGATCTCTATTTTCTAACGGACCCACGAGCTGACCAAATTTAGTCTCGGCACATGCGTGGCAACCCAGTTTGATACAGGTTTAAGCTATGAATCCACCGCACTGCTCTGAACCTATTTGATGTGGCTTCGGCTTGCTCGTTGTACCTATGTCCTTAACATATTCAGCGTGTGCTCCCTTATTCTCAAATACCAGCAGTGCCAAAGGTATGACTACCTTCCAGTTACAGAAACTAAAAACACTACCATTGACATATTTCCAAGAAAATACCTACTAATTGATATTTTATCTCTTGCAGCGAAATTCGACTGGGAAGATGCCTTGAATCTTGAGTCTCAACTAACTCAGGATGAAATCATAACACGCGACTCATTCCGTTCTTACTGCCAAGAAAAACTGATGCCGAGGGTTTTGCTAGCCAATCGCAATGAAGGTGCATTGATTCACTGTAGATTTTTAAAGAGAGAGTACTACCTACTTTTATCTAGCTAATCAGCAGAGCACAAAGTTGTGATCACTATTAAAAATAAAATATTGAAAAACAAGTAGGTATTTACCTATAAACTTAAAAGCAGCAACTACTGAAACTACTGTACTTAGATATTTATTTTATTTGTTTGCCTAAAAATAAGAATTGGTGATACAGCGAACAGCGAGGTTATCAGATAGGTACTGATACTGATAGCTGACATTACTTAAGTTTCATAAAACGGATATTTCTTCTTTAGTAAAAATTACAAATTACATACACTGCATAGCACTTACAACAACGATTGAAGGCTGGCATCAAACAAGCAGAATGTACGTTACAATTTGTCAATAGTGTACAATATATTGTTTTTCTGCTCTTTAGTATTCCACCGGGAGATAATGAATGAGCTCGGCTCTCTTGGCGTGCTAGGTTGCACGATGCAGGGCTACGGTGGCTCGGGTGTGTCTTCCGTTGCATACGGTCTTCTTGCCAGAGAGATTGAACGAGTCGACAGCGGTTACAGATCGGCCATGAGTGTTCAGTCGTCGCTCGTTATGCATCCCATTTATGCCTTCGGTTCAGATGAACAGAAAGAAAAGTATCTAGCAAAGCTCGGTAAGCTTGACAATATTTTTTAATAGATACACAGAAAATATAAATGTATTGGGATGTGATTCCAACAACTTGTGCCAGGTCATTTGTGAAAATTCTATTTTAATTTTTAATATTTCTTAGTACCTACTACAACTACTATGCAATTAGTCTCTGGCTTTTTACAGACATTCAAATTGAGTAAAAGAAAAATTATTTTCCGTATGCGCTCTACCAAGCCAACTATCTTGAGCCCACTGCTTACCGTATATACTCGCGTACAAGGCGCACCCGCGTATAAGGCGTAGTGTAGTTTTGAGAAACCTAATCTTTGAAAACACCATATAGTTGATTGCGCGTATAAGGCGCACCCCCACTTTTTGAAATGCAAATTGTGAATATAACTGCACCTTATACGCGAGTAAATACGGTATTGTTATTGGTAACTACAATATTTTGTTTCGTGATTTGAAGTGCTGAAAAGTGTAGAGTGACCCAACCATGTTGCATTTTGTTCTTACAAAACACACACACAACAGCTTGGTACAAAGTTTAGAATTACGAATATAGTCAAAAGTAAATTCAGAATATGTATTTTAGTAGAGATTAATAGCTTTATGAAAGATGCCATCTTATTTGCTTTCAGGCCAAGGAGAATTGGTGGGATGTTTTGGTCTCACCGAACCGAATCATGGCAGCGACCCTGGAGGAATGGAAACAAGGGCCAAACATTCCAAGTCAAATAAAACGTACATCATCAATGGCAGCAAAACATGGTATGAACAGTTCAGATATCGTTTTAGAAGGTTGCACTTGCATCAATGCAACCGTCTGTCATTAGTAATTAGTTTCCACTAATTACTGCTAAGTGCTAAGACTGGTCGTCTGCGAATCACATACTTATATAATTACCGGCCGATGTTAGTCTTTTAAGCGCTGGTGGTTGAGTATAAAAACAGCAACAGATCAAGGAGTGCTCACAGTTTTTTATTTGTCTGCTATACAGACCTATTAATTTTGCATAGGTTTGAAAAACCTTGACAGAAATGAAGATTCGTTTTCACACTGCAGAAAAAGTATTGGAGATGAAAAGTATTGGAATGGACATAATATATTACACATGCGATAATCATTTTGAAGTAGGTACCTAATTGTAGGTTGTACTAAAACATAATATTATTCATCAAATAGCAGAAAACTCACATTTCTAGCCACAGATTGTTCTAGACCAAATTTAGGTATTATTTTAATTTGTTCCCACACGCATGAGACATCCACGGTGTGAATCACGGTGTCACGTCCGATATCTTGTAGGATCACCAACTCGCCCATCGCCGACATCTGCATTGTCTGGGCACGATGCGAAGATGACCAAGTCCGTGGTTTCATCATCGAACGAGGCTCCAAAGGTCTCAGCACACCGAAGATCGAGGGAAAGTTCTCATTGCGAGCATCGACAACCGGAATGATCCTCATGGATCACGTCGAGATCCCCGAAGAGAATCTTCTACCAGGTGTTGTCGGTTTGAAGGGAGCATTTAGTTGCCTGACTAATGCACGATACGGCATTGCGTGGGGTGCTCTGGGCGCGGCGGAATACTGTCTAGCTAAAGCCCGAGAATATACCATGGAACGTGTACAATTCCATAAGCCATTGGCTGCTAATCAAATTATCCAGAAGAAAATGGCTGATATGTTGACTGAGATCAGTCTTGGGCTTCAAGCATGTTTGCATGTGGGCAGGCTTAAAGATAAGAACATGTAAGTACAAGAAATATTTGAAGGGCACTGGAGAAGAACGATACAAGTACATTTTATATAATTCGAAGATCGCATCCGATAAGTGAAAGTATTGTGCTTAAATATTGACAGCCGCAGTTTATATGTTAATTTAAGAAATTATATCGTTATTATTATTTTATTTTCTACAGACTGAGAGAATATTTTAAAAGCTTATAGAAACAACAACGAGGTGACACCTTTATCTCATTTTCTCCAAAAATCTACTTGTATCATTCTTCCCCTGTATACCCGTAGTTCGAAACTAATTGGGTTATTTCCTATTCTTTCCTCATAAAAATAATCTGTTGGGTTGAAAGTTACAATGCAAGGGAGATACGTGACGGAGTATTTGGGCAATAATTTAATTGGTGTTATTCGATAATTTTTATTCCATCAGTTGAATCTTTGACTTCCTGATTGACATAACTATGTTATACAGTGAGCTTGATTTTCAGGATGGCTCCCGAGATGATATCGATCCTGAAGCGTAACTCGTGTGGTAAGGCTTTGGACATCGCCAGAAATGCCCGGGACATGCTGGGTGGGAATGGCATATCAGACGAGTACCACATTATCAGACATGTCATGAACTTGGAGGCTGTCAACACATATGAAGGTAAACAAAATGATATATGAATAGGTAGAGTGTGTATGTACAACAATTCAATGTCCTTGATAACGATTGTCTTGACGAGTAGATAAAGCTGATAATGATGATATTATGCAACACAGTTTTGAAATGTTTGGTTGCATCCATTTAATTTAATGGATCAAGTAGAGTAATAAGAGTCCTGGGGACTGCTGTAGAAACTAACGGCTACATCTAGTTTTCCCACGTATACGGACGTACATGCTACGCTCATTATTTACTACACTGTTCTGTTATGCAGCTTTTGGAGGTAGGTAGTTTAGATACCCATTTTCTGGGAATGCTATTGAGAAAATTTAAGAATTATTTAAAGGTAAACAAAAGTTTTATTTTTCATAAGCGTATCTCGTGAAGAAATATGAAAAATTAAACTTTGAAGTTTTTTATTTCAAGTATTGAAATAATGGCATTCCCAGAAAATGGGTAGGTATCTTAGCTACCTCCCAAAGCTGCATAACAGTGGAGTTAATAATGAACATATACGTCCGCTTTTTGGGAAAATTTGACGCAGCCGTCAGTTTCTACATAGCGGTCCCAAGGACTCTTAATGTAATGAATGTGATTTCAAGTGGGCTGAAAGTTATGTAGTTTTCTATTCCGAATTTTCCCAAAGTGAGGGATTCAAGTTAATAATGAATGTTCTTGAATAGGACTTCCACAGTCCACTTTAGGTTGTGTTACCTGGAATTTATTCAGTTGATTTCATGGCATTTCACCTTTATATATTTTTTATACAGGTACCCACGATATTCACGCTCTGATTATTGGTCGAGCTATTACTGGACTCCAAGCATTCAGCTAAATACTTGCATTTGCCGGCCTAACGAAGATATTGAGGTAACAGAACAGAGGCCAATGGAAGTAGTTATTATGCCAACTTTATTTCAACATATCGCCATACAGATTCAGGGTTTAATACTTGCTTCGCTCGTATAAAGAACAAACATTCAGGTTATTAATTTAGTTAAGATTTGCTACCGACACATTTTGGTAAACATTCATTCTATATCTATTCATCAAATTCATCCAACAATCTACAGGTAAAATTCAGCACATGTCCACTTATGACTACTTTAACAATTAGTATACATACATGTGAATTATTTCTCTAATACAAAAATACTTTTGAAATAAAATCACAAATAATTTCACGAATAACTACATGTACTGCTTTAATGTGAATAATTCTCTGGTTAGCTATTTGTTGTTTTTAAACTAATTACAGTTGCTTCCTTTGAAATCTTCCTAACGATAGTTAGGCCCTAGACTACAACACTTTGTAAAAAATATGGATTTTATGTAAATATTCTGCTTGGAGTAACTACAAATATTATACCTAATTTTAATACTACATAAATGCTTGTTGGATTTGAAACTGTATTTCCCAACATTCATTCCTTCACAGTTATCTAACAATTAATATGCACATTAGTTGGATTAGAATATCTTGTAAAGTGTAAATAGTGATTGTTGAATGAATAAGTAATATACCTACAATCAATTTAACTGGATCTTTCAAATTTTCATGCAATAGAGCGGTTCCCATTATTTTACTTTGTGAAAGAATTATTCCGATATCTCTTGGAGGCGATCACAAAATGAAAATATTGTGATACTATATTGATGAGGAGGAGCAGTTCTAATAGGTAGTACATTGTACATTGTTTGAATTTATTATTTGCCATGTCATCTCCAAAAGGCATTATATCATACATTGATCTTAATTTACCTTGAAACTAAAAGAGGTAGTAAACAGCTTTGTTTGTTATTAAGTTACTATTTTGTATTAAATGCAGTTCAAGGTTTCAAGAGCCTTGCTTTTATGTACTACTACATGAATTGTCTACAGTCCAGACACCTCCATACAAAATGCCTACACTGCCCATTCATTAAAAGTGGTTTATTTCAATAACCATCCAAGGCCATTCATTCATTCATGCATTCCCCCACTCATGTAATTATAATAATACATGTGTAGTACTACAACATAGCTAACAGCCAAGGTAGTGACACCAACTTGTGCTAGAAGTAAATATGGAAATGTTGACATTGACATCAGATCTCAGTAGTTAGAAAGTAGGTAGGTACCTATATTTAAAAATGCAAAGAATTGAGGGAAGTATTTTGGAAGGTCCAGATTGAGATATCGCAAGAATTCTTTCTGCATTATTTTGGCTCAATACTAGAGTAAAATAAATAAGTTTTAAAATATATTACTCGACGAAGTGTCGCTGGAAGAATAAGACACGTCTGAATAACAATTGGCATTATTCTGATTTCAATACTCATAATGCCCCAAAAATTAATATATTCCGCTCAACATTGAAAACTATGATATTTGAGATACCAGACAATTGTAGTGTTGGAGGAAAATTGCATTAGTTAAAAGAAAGTGAAAATTATTTAAAATATCCCTGTCTCATTTTCGTTCTTAATGATACTCCTATATTAATGACTTTGTTAAGACTTAAAAATTGAAATCATTTACCCGATTCAATTAAATGCTCTGTTAGCAGTTAGCACAAAAAAACTTGATATTTGTGTTAAGCTATGAATATGAATTCATTATAGGTTAAGTAAAGTTTGTTTACCATTGGAAAGTTGATTCGAAATGTATAGATCTATTGAAACTATGGTCCCCGATAATTCTACGCCTGATTCTGGGGTTTCTTCACTAAAAATTCGTTTTGCTTTTACCTGTCAGTCTTGATGTTTGGAAGCCATCAGCTATGGAATAAATCAAGGATCTGGAAGACCTTGTCTTGTCACTTCTAAAAGTAGGCCTATGTTCAATGATTTGATAGTAAAAGTATTTGATTTCATCATTATCGAATTGAGAAAACGTCGGTAAAATGTATCACAAACTACATTTGTTCTTAACATGGTTGATTGATACATACATGTTTTAACACATGTAACTAGCTACCAATTAATTCGAATTCCTATCAATGAATTCTTTCCATCACAATCGTTTTAGTGAATACGATCTTGTGGCATTAACATTATTTTTGGGGTAGACCAGGATATTATTTTCATACTACATAAAGTGTAGATCTAATAAGACTTCTAAAAAGGGTTAAATGTGGTCAAAAGACCTTCTATATAAAATGTCAGCCTGTCAGTCTAAGATAGATAGAAGATATGAAGTTACTCCCGTGACAGCGTAGAGCTGCTTCGCGTGGGGGGCAAGGGGGAGTTGGGGGTCCGGGGCAAGGGCGAGCTGGGGGTGCGTGGCAAAGGGGATCCAGACGTCCTCGGCAATGGGGAGCCAGGTGTTCTTGGCAAGGGGGAGCTCGGTGTACGAGGAGGCGGCGTCGACGACGATCTGGTTGAATTCTTCGACCTCCTCGATCTCAACGACGAATACGGCGAACTGTTCCTTGAGGAGAAATGCTTGCGGGCGTACAACAAGATGGCGACGTCCTTGTGTCCTGCGTCTAGTGCGATGTCCTGAGCAGTGCTGCCATCGACGTCCTTGATGTCCTGGTCTGTGTCCGGCTGGTTGATGAGGTACTGCACGATGGCAGCGTGGCCGTGCTCGGCGGCGCACATCAGCGCCGTGCTGCCGTCCTCGTCCTGGATGTTTAAGTCAGCGCCGCCCTCGATCAACAGCTGCACCATGTCCAGCCGGTTGTGTGACACTGCCAGCATCAGAGCCGTCTGTCCGTGCTGCAAGAGGAAGCGGAGGGTTCATGAATACATTCTGAGAGAATTACATACATGTTTCTATCAAATGTAAGGAATTTCTTCCAAATCCATACTGTCAAACCAAAACATGATTTTAAGAGCAGAAGTTGGTTGGAACTTTCTAACACTTGGATAGCTTCCAGTGGGAGGAATTGATATAATTATATTCCAAGCACTGCTTTTATACAAGTCACAAAGAGTAGGTAACTAGCAATAGTGATAATTGGGGTCCACTTCCAATACTAAATATCGGTATAATTTTACTAAGTGAAGGCTCGAAATGGTATGACGGCGCTGTTTCATAAACTGTTGTACGAAATTGTATCATTGCAGTCTCCCACTGGAGCTGAATACATGGAAAAAAGTTACTTTTTGTTTGAAATTGCCTTTGCATCTGATTTGTATTGTTTGTTAACACAAGATCCCCTCCATCTGAATCTTAGTTTATCTATAGGCATTTAGTAGGTAGGTAATATTTGAAATATACATATTATGGAAAAGGTTAAAAGATGGTAAGGAGATTTAGATTTATTGTTGAGAGGAGATGTCAAGTCCTTGAAAGTCTCCAGTCATTCATTGTCCATTATAAACGTAGTAAGTGTTTCTGTTTGTAAGTGAGAAAGAGAATGCTAGAACATTTTATGGCAATGACACAGCAAAATATCTAGACAAAACACATTTTCTAGAAAAGTAGTAACACACCTGGACTCAGAAAATCATTATTATCCAGTGATGTTAAAATTACTGCAGTCATTCTCATAACATGGTATTCAAGTGTCAAAATCAGGTGATTAAAAAACAAATTTATCAAAGGGCTTAAAAATTTTGTGTTTACTTTGCAGCAAGCAATATTTACTTGTAATTGAAAGTTAAAAAAAATTGTTTACAGTACAAATAATAGTAGTTCAATAATACCACAGGTCTGCTGTCGAAACAATGAAATAAAAAATGGTAATCGAAAGAAAACCTGTTTACATAAAAAATAAAAATATTTCTGTAGGTAGGTATAGAAATAAAAAATCAGTAAATCACAGATAAAATATAATGACATACATGTTATTGAAATGAAATGGGTTATTATCGTGTATGAAACAACTTTATTTGTGCCGACGTTTCGAGGTCCGTGGTGATCTCTTTTTCAAGGCAAAAAGTACAATAGTTTGAATGTCAAAAAAATAAAAAACAGAGAAATACACAGCATGTATATATACAGCATGTATATACAATATATACATGTATATATTTGTACTGGCTGTAAGGTGTTTAGCATAAAAAATAGATAGGTACCTACCTAAAGAATGCAAATTCATAAATTTGTCACAAACAGCAGACCCCTCCATATTCTCTGCACATCCTCGTCAATATCTACCTGCTTGGCTCTAATGTTGACATCAGCGTTGGCAAGGAACCTCTGCAGCACTCGACGATGGGTCTGTGAACGCACTTGAGCGAGCGAAACGAGCATGACGGCCGTGTAACCTGCCGCATTCGGTCGGTTGATGTTGCACACTTTCGAGTCCAATAAGATGGACACCACATCGAAGTTGCCTTGAGATAATGCATAGTGCATTGCCGTGTTTCCCTGGAGAAGAAAACATTTTACAGATATTTAATATGAAAAAGTTGATAAGAAAAATGAAACAGACGAACATTCAGACAATTCCACTAAATAGAGGAGTTTTGTTTTATAATCAGTTTTGTGTGATGCCAGCCAATTTACCAACTACAAGCAAAATGACAATCTTCACATATTTCCTAAACTGAGAATGGAACAAAATGGTTCTCACCCATCAATTTCACTAACTTGTCAATATCAAGAGATTTAACATCTACATTGATTATGTGAGGAAAAGTATAAATATGTTTCAATTAATTAATATACTCAAACCTCTTTGGCATGGTCTTTAAAATATATGAATTTAGAATACAATATTTACTCCTCGATTTCTTTCTTAGACATAGATTTCCAGATTATTTTTCTTACCGCCTTATCCGTGATGTTGACAACATGCTCCAGCAAAGCTGATGATATGTCTTCTATGACGTCTAAATAATCCTCAACTGTATGCGGGTTCGCGTTGGGAGTGCTGGATATCTGGAACCATTCCCTCTGGATGATGTCGCTAGCTGCCTTGCCCACCGAGAACACTCCCGACGGAGATTTCTTCAGTGAATCGTTGACTACTTTCAGTGCTGCCTGCATTTTCTTTGATGGTTGAACCCTGGCAATTAACAAAAGATATCAGTTACAGTTTGTGGTTGAAGAGATTAATAATTAGGTAGGTACTAGGTAGGTGATTTTTCATCGAACACCTGATGTCAAGACATGCTATTTATTCATAAATTTGGTGTGCATTCTAGCATAAACCACTAAGGTAAAATTATGACATTCATGTCCATACTTTATCTGGAACTATAGCAAGTCATGACACAAAAGAAATTATTGATGGTGTTACTCAACAGTTTAAAAGTAGGTAGTGTGAGTAATGATGAATCACTAGATTACAAGTTTTCATGCACAGTTACAGGAGTTTCCAATGATAATTGATAACCTCAATGAAAGAACATTGACTGACTCACACATCCTTTCCCGTGACAAGCTTCTCATCTGCCCCAAGAAGGCCGTGACTTAAGCCACATTCACATAAGCGCAGGAAGCGTTTTGCGTTCTTTTCTAGTAACAAATCACAAGTCTGCCGTAAGCAATTTCTGGACTTGTGATTGGTTTAGAGAAAAACCGCTTTCCCCGCTTTATGTGAATGCGGCTTTAATATGAGATGAGAACATTATCACCCGAGAACAAATTTAAGGTAGGTATAAAGTTGTAGGTAACTTTATATGATCGCACCTATGGCCTGCTTTACTACTAATCTAATTGCAAATGAATTTAAGTATTTGTTCGTACTTGGTGCGCGCTTCTTCATTGAGCTCCTGTAAATCGGCAGAAGGGACATCTTCGCCACTCTCCAATCTCTCCCGACCCTCCTGCTGATAGTGAAGCTCCGTGGAGGTCTTCTTGTGCGTGGCGCTCGTGCCTGGGGAACTACTAGTCGGAGAGACGAGGATCGTCGGAGACTTGCTCGAAGAACTTGGCTCCGAGAGGATAGTGTCCAAGCGACTACTGGTGGGCGTTTTCGGAACATCGTGCTTGGTGGGTGACTTGGTAGGAGTGCTTCGAGAAGAAGATGTTTCATTCGCTTGAACATCTGTCCGAGAGGTTTCCCAGCGATGCGGGAGCTTTTCAGCGGGGCATTCCGACACTTCGCTGTAGGTTGGTTGCGAGGAAGAGGAAAGAGATTTGAACCTGAAACGGATCAAAACAAAGAAACCCTAAGAACATATGTCGGGTATTGCTGCTGCAGATGCATACTAATAGTTAGGTACTTGAAAAATACCTAGTCCCTAGATTTTGTCTTTGTAAATGGACATTATTGTAGGCCAATACCACCACTGTGGCCAATACCTAGATATTAAGGACAAAACAGATTCTGCATTAATTTTTGTCACATTTATGGCCATTTACGAGGTGTGTAGAAAGTACCTATATATTTGGGTATTATTATCGTTTACTGCAAGCAATTATCAACGTAGGTAATACTAGTTCACAAAAAATGACCTGACCTAATTACCTACATATCATGAACTTGTGCTAATATCTCTACAAAACACAGCCATCATGATTTGAATGATAATACTACTTGGCCCTTGATTAGTCTAAAATGATGACAAGCATTATGCGCAACAATTGTTTTGAACAGTGGAACCGAGTTACTGATAATTGGAGATGTCACACCTTCACAATGTCAGTGATGTCACATCACTGTCAAACCAACACTAAATTACTTAATAATTACCTCTCCGTCAATGAATCTTGGTCAAAACACACTGTATTCTGGGTGGCCGTATGATAAATGGGATTGTTGCCTTTTATCATCTGTTGCAATGTCACTCCTCCTTTGCCCATCACTGAAGATGGGGAAAGGTAGGAGTTCTTCTATTAGTGCCCTTTGTTACACAACTTGGCTGAATGGAATGAATGAGTGAGTGATTGGTAATAATTCTAGAGTCTAGACATAACACGATTGGTTCTATTCCTGTACTCTCTTCTCTGGAAGTATTGTTTAGAACACTGTGTGTATGCGACTTCTAAATTGAACACACTTGGCTAGTAAACATTACGGAATATGAGCTGCTACAAAATTATTGATTTGCTGTCACTGGCCAGGCTGGCTGGAAGTGGAGCTGCATTGCCGGCTGTTCGCTCTCAAACTGTGGCTGGCTGGCTCAACCCATAAAACAGCTGTATTGGACGAGACGGCAACGTTGGCCAATCAAGAAAATTGGCGCACATTTCAAAGGTTTGTTTTCAAGATCAGTAAGAAATATACGAGAGACTGAGAAAAATATATAGATTGATGCTTAAAATTAATTCTGAATATATTATGCAATTTACCTGTGTGATGTGTTGATGGAACTACTGGACGATTTTTCTTGTAGCTCAACAACTTTTGGCAACTTTTCGTGTGTTTCAACTACATTTGGCGATTTTCCTTGAAGATCAACAACTTTTGGTGGATCTATTTTCGTGTAAGTCGTTTGCCTCTTGAATTGACGATTTTCTACGGCGATACCAGTCCTACGTGGAATCTTTGACTCGAGATCTGGCGTCGTCACTTTACCACTCTCCTCGTTTTTCGCAGCACTCGCCTTTAGCGCCTCTAGCTTCTCGCAATTGTCACACACAATAGGGGTCACAGTCTCCACACTGGCATTCACACGTTTCAATTTGTTCGTCAGCGTACTGACATCATGCCGCCGACTAGCTATCAGCTCCTGAGTGTCCGTACATTTATTCTCCTTCACGATTACCGTCGTATTGCACGTAGCATTTTTAGTCGTAGCCTTTAAAATCGGAGCAACAACAGTTTCCTTTTTCGTCTCGTAATATTCCTTCACATTATTTGGTCCGAATCCAAATGTACGTTTCTCCACTGCACATTTACTGCATACGAAATCTTTTTGCGCCGAGAAATTCCTCGTCTTCACTGTTGCATCTACGCCGACACTTTTGACTCTTGGTTGGGACTGAACACACGCGTCGGCAGAACGCTTCGCCTCCGCCGTCGCCTGAACGGCCATCTCCTGGGTGAACACGACCGGCGCCACTTGAACGGAAGCGTCGCGGCGCTCCACGATGCACAACGCGCTCACTGGACTATCATCAACGCCGGTATCAACGGGCAACTCCACTTGGACACTAAAATCAAGCCGATTCGATTTCTTCTTACGCTCGACGCCTTCCTTGTATATCGTGACCGACTCTTTTACGCACGTTTTCACTTCACTTTCTGTATATAACTTCTCGATTGGAAGATTTGATCCTGAACTCACTTCACGCGTGGTGATTTTTGGTAATTTCTCACTACTTTCTTTCGTCGTTTTTGACGTCTCGATTGGCTGGTTGAACTTGTCATCCATGGACTTGAGCGAGATGCTGGGTACAGCTTGCAGATGGAACAGCGGGGGCGGGGACGCCGTGTTCTTCTGGTTCAGATGGTCCGTGCTAGTGGAGACGTGACGCACGATGGGACGGTGCATGGTGTCGATGTCACGCTTGATCACGGTGCACGACAAACCGATGTCACGCGTCACGGGTTTGACGATGACTGGCAGGACCACCGCCGTGCCATTACCTGGAATATCACGAGATTAATACACTATCTCCGGGTACCGACTCGGCCTAATGTCAATACTGAATGGGTCCTAACCATAATGTTCTATATATAACTAGCAGTCGACAGCAGTATCTTTTCCCCTATCCTTCATATCCTTTCGTCACTTCATTATAACTGAATGAAGATAATTATGATACCGCACGCTCATAAATGACTAGTCAATAGACACTTCACTTGGTGATTTTATAGGCGCGTTTAGACCACGTGTTGGCATCAGACATTAGCGACAAGTTCGATTCATAACGCATCAAGTCCAAGTTCTTGAAAATCGAACAGGCGGAAGAAAAATAAATGGATTTTGAGTGCGAAGCTCACGAGAAAAATTCTTCATGGAGATTTATTTTTTCATGAATCAATATCATTTTAGAAAATTACATTTCAGTTCAGACGATTTGAATATTTATGCGGTAGGTAATATAAGATGATAAACGCACTTTCACGCGGTATAAGTCGAGGTATAAGTGCCAACGAATAAGTGCAGTTCGTTTGATGATACCGCGTGCAGGAAATAAAGCGTCTCAGTCAGCAGGGCAACCCGAGTTATTCACCTTATCTCTTCACCTCCACAGTCTGCGCTTACAGAGTGCATGATTTACCCACGCCAAGTGACCTCTCTCGGTGATCAATGTGGCTCGTAACAATAGCTGTGACGTACAGAACTATATGTGACGTACAGAGCTACATGACTCAATGATCAAGCAATTGTGATTAACGTCGCACTCCTCGCCAACAATATTATACTGGTGGGAGGCGATTCAACGAATGATGTTAGTCGGGATCGGGAGGGGGGAAGAATCAAATTAGAATGTATGTAAATTGCTTTAGTTATTACTGGCGGAGGGAAGATCATGTCCAGAAACGATTTGGGAAGCAAACAATTATATAAAACAGATAATGAATGATTACGAGAATGATTGGGATGGTATGTGCGCTGAATAAAGAAGAAAGAGAATGCGGTCGTGGCCTATTACTAAGAAACCATCACATCATTTGTTGCTGGAATGTATCACCGTCTCAAACAAGTCTTGGTACACTCTCCACTGACCTATCGGCTGTTGAAGTTTGACGACGATGTCACCCTCCTTCCCCCTGTGATTGTTGTCGACCCTCTGCGTCGGCGATATCCTGCCGCTCTCCATCTGCTTCTTCTCCTCGTTGTCCTTGATGTCTGCTCCCCGCTTCTTCCTCTGCTTCTCCTCTTCCTCGCGCAGCTGCTTCTTCAACTCCTCGGCGCGCTCCTTGTGTGTGGCGAGGTCCTCGCGGAAGAATGCCAACTTGCGTTTCTCTTCCTTCGCCACGGACAGCTGGACCTAAGAAGTACATTTTAACAATGTAGCAACTATTTTACATTTCAAAATCGCTAATTTCAACAATATTAACACTGAAATAACACGTTTCACATTTCAGCAAAGCTATTTTTAACACTAAACACTAAAGCCGGGCCCAAATAGACGGTTTTTGCGTTTTCCGATTTTTTTCTATTAACCAATCACAAGTCTGCCGTGAGCGGTTCCTGGGCTTGTGATTGGTCATAAGAAAAAAACGGAAAACGCAAAACTCAAAAACGGTCTATGTGCGGAATCGTTCAATTCAATTAATTTATCTTTATTTGCATTGACAACAAAGTGAAATTCAGCATTGTTTGAGTACCTATGCTGTAACTCATACATTGATCTTCCATACGCATAGCCTTTTTGTACCAAGGGTACTAAATTTTACTTGTAATTGTGAAACGTAACTTTTGTTGAACAGTTATCACTTATGGAGGTATGTAAAGTATCTGGTAATGTTTCAAGAAGACAGTGCCAATGTGACTTCCATAAGAGTGCATTATCTAATATAACCAGACATGGGCAGTATCTAGATACTTGTATCTTAAGATACGTATCTTAGATACATTTGTATCTTGTATCTAGTATTTTAAATACATGAGCCAAATGAATCTGTATCTTGTATTTTAAATACCCATTTCTAAAGTATTTTGTATCTTTTTTGAAGATTTAAAATACAAGATACATTTTTATGTGCCTAGAATTTCAAAGATAGCTTGATCTCTTGCTTGATTTCAAACAAGCATCTAATAATACACGTTGCCGTATTGAATCGATCAAGAAAATGTTAAGTATGTTGCCTTCAGGGGCGGATATAGCCTCTTGTCGTGGAGGGGGCGATTTTGGAAAATATGAAGGGGGTCTAGTGGTATCTCCAGCCACGGGCGTACGCTGAATTTTTGCCAGGGGGTGAGGATAATGCAAGGAAAACAATTGTCCCACAGGCTAAGGGGGGTGTGGGGGGCGAGCCCCCCACCCTGCCCGCAGGGCGTTTTTTGGTTTTTGGACACTTTGAAATCAAATTTTGAGACGTTATGAGGTGTATTTTGTTGAAAAATTAATTATTTTTTAAGCTTGGACACTTTGGGGTAGTGCCCCCACCTTGCCTTGCAGGGTATTTTTGGTTTGTTGACAATTCGAAATTAATTTTCTGAGTTTCTTGTTTATAAAATGAAACTATACGTAAATAACACCACCAAATTTGTATGCTATCCTGACATCCTTGACCCCCAGTCACCCCTGTGGACGCCCATGCTCTCATCCACCAAATGCTTATCGCCAAAGGCGATTTTTTCCCGAAATATTGAAGAAAACATTTAGTTTTAGGGCACTTTTAGAGCAAAGATTAAACCTTGCCAATAAATAAGCCATGATTACGATATTTTTGTAAATTTGACGAAATGAAAAATCAACCTGCTGATCTTAATAGAAGGTGGAGGAGGAATCAGGGGGGGGGGGCGATCGCCCCTTCCGCCCCTCCCTGGATCCGCCCCTGGTTGCCTTACAAATAGAACAAATTAAAATTTAATTTAGAAAGTAAGTCCCTACATTTTTTACTGTTGGATGATATGTATGAGAATAAAAAAAGGATCTTTAAATGTATCTTTTTTTAAGTATCTAAAGATACTATCTTGTATCTTGTATTTTAAATACATCTCTAAAATGTATCTTGTATCTTGTATTTTAGATACCCAAATTAAAAGTATCAGTATCTTGTATTCCAAATACATTGAAACAGAGTATTTTGCCCATGTCTGAATATAACTTACACAATCACAGTGCAGCTTGAATGCATAAACAGATGCAATATTGTGCTGCTGCTATGCAATGTACTATGCAATTTCTAGCAATCACAGTTCGTACTTTTGTGGAATGTTGACTCAAGAGCTTAATTTTAAAAAGTACAGAAGTGTCAAAACTCGAATTGGAAAATTCGCAAAAATGTAATTATTTGACATCAACTATAAAAATTAAGATTTTAAAATACTATTTCGAAATCAGATGATTCCTATCTGTTATGTACTATTTATGCCACGAGCGAAGGGGCTTAAATCCACATAAAAAGATTCAATTTCTGAAAATATTTCTGAAAAATCTCAAAACAGCTGAACCAATGTGGACGTTTTACAACTTGAAACTTGAAACTTGTAAAAACGTGTGCATTCCAAAGAAATGAAGTCTCTTTTAGTGGATCCTAGTCCCTTCTCTCGTGGTCCATGGAAGCTGACATCTCTTCCTCATGATCTCTGGACTCACCTGCAGTATGGGGATGAGTTTGACCTGCTCCTCTAGCTCCCGCATCCTCTCCAGACTCAGTGCCATCTGGTGGCGGATATTCTGCAGAGAAAACAGACCACGTTACACCTCTGTCCACACATTACACCATTACACATTACACCATGGTCACGTTACACCAACACAGGTCTCACATTTACACCAGTTTTAATGGAGATTTCATGTTGCGGACTTTTGTGGATTTTTACGGATCAATGCTGTACCTCAGAGGTAGACGGCCGGAAGTCCATTTTCTCGATTTTGTGTTGTATACTTTTGGAAAGATGTATCATGTAACCAAGCTCTATCAATTGCCATTTGACTGATGTCCAGAAATACAGTTCTATTGGCACGGACGGGCAAGATACTTAAAAAAGTATCTTAGATACAATACAAGATACTTGATTAATTGCTCTCAAGATACAATATACTTTCATTTAAGAAGATACTTCAAAACAAAATGAGAATTTGGAGTCGGGAAAAAAATATGAGTCAATTCAGAATTTTTTACACTCTTTTAGGTGATGACATAGTCATACTAATTATTTATTTTTAATTATACAAATTAAAGAACTCACCCGCAATGCTACGCATTGACGCATTTATTTCACTCGCCAAATAAATTCAACTGTGCTCATTGAAACTGTGACTTGAACAATGACTAATATCCGCATTGACCAACAAACTATACAACCCCCTCCCCCTCACCAGCCAGATTTACACCTACAGGAAATCCAGCTACCCCTTCCAGTTCCCCCAACCCCCAGGTAACAGCAATTTCTTCAGAAAGTCCACAGGAAGTTAGATTGAGATCTCTGGAAATGCTTCCAGGCACCTAATGTGCCATTCTCAGAAAGAGTTTTTAAGTATCTTGGAAAAATAAGATACTCAAGATACTTTAAAATATGTACCTATATTAGATACTTTCATAAGATACTTAACACGTTTCTAAGATACAGATACTAAGATACAGATACTAAGATATCCTAATCTAAGATACTAAGATAGAGATACTTTTGTATCTCAAAATACGTATCTTAGATACTGCCCATTCCTGTAATATTGAAGAACCCATTCTCTTACACAATGACTCATGTTACCATTATAAATTGGATGAAGCAGAATTCCTGGTTTTTGAGCTCACCTCAAGAATAATTGAAACGGACTTACGGCCTTCTACTTCTGAGGTGCAGAGCCAGAATGTATCATGCAAGTCTGATTTAGAATAAATTAAATTTATGAAAATTAATAACACATTCAAGAAATTTGTGTTTTGAACAAACAGATATCTTTATTATTAAATAACACTTCCATCAACAATAGTCAACGCCAACGACATTTGGCCTCCTTACTGCGATCTAGATTCTATACCAGCCAATGTTATCTTACTCTCAGAGATCAATACTCGATCAATATAAACTATATACATGCCTCCACATTAGGTTTTTCATTTTGTTCGTAATGTGTGTTATTTTATTCCCTGGACAGTCGTCGCAAAATGTCCTGATTGATAATACACTCACTAGTCATTACCCTTTAAGGGTGATTTTCCAATGACCTAATGACATTGACCTAATGGCGTAATCGCAACAAGGGTTGTCGGAACATTATTACGATGATTGTACATTGATTGATGGTTCACGGAAATGGCAAAGAACTATTTCATAACTGTGTTTATTGTAATTCTTGTAGAGGCTAACTCGTGATGGTTAGCGGCTAACATGCCGTCCAAGCTGGTCTTTCAATTATACTGAATTACATGTGATCGTATGTTAAATGGATTTCTAGCTGACATGGTTGTCATAAATCTAAAGTACTAGGTAGTGGGTGTATTCGCCGATTTCCAGTTTCTTCGTATGTCGCCAGAAAACCGTTGAATGATGTTCACAACTACAGTCAGTATTCTTTTGGGTGATTCAGGGGTGAGTCAGGGTGAAGCTACACATTTCCAAACAGCAATCCATTCAGCTGTAAGGGGGGTCTTGGATTTAGTTTTTTAACATTTGAAAACTTAATTTAGGGGGCTATATAATTCACTTTTTATATGTGTGGGGGGGGGGGGGTAAAGGTTAGAAAATCTGTAAAATATAGGTGTCAGGCGATAAGTAGCCTTAACTTCTCGGGTTGTAATTTTTTTTTCAATGTTTTTTTTTCATAAAATACAAATAATTTACAAATACAAATAATTTTCTGTGGGGGGGGGTGTATGCCCCCCCCCTCGTCTATAGCGTCCATCACTTTTCTTCAAATTGTTCGTGAAAAAATTATATGAAAACTGAAGGCTGGTGAATAGATGACTGGTTTTAAGGATGATTAGGAGATTGAGACAAAGATGCTGGGGAGGACTTTGGGAAGGAACCCTCCCATCATTTTCCTCTCCCAGTATCGAGCCCGGGCACATGCTCTACCACCCGAGCCAACTGACCTGCAAGGCGCCGTGACTCAGCCCGGAGGCGCCGCTGCCGACGCTGGCGGCGTCGAACTCTTGCATGAGGGCGTCGTGGGCGGCGCTCGACGACATCGTCACCCCCGGCAGGATGTCCTCAGGCGTCACCACGGGGCTGGACAGACTGGACACCGATGTGCCTCCAGAGCCGTCGTCGTGCTCCCGTTGTATGTCCAAGTAGGCATCGGCTGCAACATTCAAACAATCTTGATCATCGAGAATCTACTTGGATGGGTGATCGTATCGTTCAAGTATGGTTCGCTAGCTGCTGCCTTGAGTCCGATATAATGGGAGTCGTTAAAAATAATAAATACAAATTTATATGCATAGGTTCACAAACGAGATATAACTGTAAATGATCATCCATGATATGTTTCGAACTGATACGGTTGGACTAGCGTATTGAGTTTTCTTGAAAATGCGTTATTTAGTCCATTACAACTCATGCGTTCCATATTTTAAATTTGCCGCGTGAAAGTGTATGTTTTTAGGACTGACTGTATAAATGGTGTACGATCGTCAATGTAAAATTCTCCATCAGCCAGTTCGATCGGGTGTTCACAGATATACCGATCGTCCCATCCTTAGCATTGACGCTCGGACGTCGCAATTATCACCGCCTTCTCTAATGCATCAATTCCAGTCAGTGCAGAGGATGACATTTGAGAACGAATTTCAAAGATGGCGCCTATGTAAACAAACATTCTGACTTTCGATTGAATTTTTGTTCACAACTTGCAATTGTGTAGAACTTCATGCTTTTTAAATTATTTTATCTTCGTTGTGTTAATAAACTGATTTTGAATATGTATCGTAAGAAAACTTAACTTTATATTCAACTCATAATTGGCAATATTAGCAGACTTACTGTGTTCAAATCAGAACTTTTCACTCAGTGCTCGCAGGCAAGCAACATCCAGGATATCACCCGTCTGTGCTCCAGTGATTGCTTTTGGGACACATGTGGCTTTTGGTGTCATTGGTCTTAAGGTAAGTCGACTAATGTCCAATTTGGGGTGTACCTACCAGAATTTGAATATATATCCTCATTCCGCAGTAGGAATGTGATTGGGTACACACGAGGCCATCGTTATACTCACTTCGGTACACATTCCTAAGCAATTATTGTAAGGGTTGTTGTAAAATCTAACTAGAAAAAGTTACGTCAGGGACTGATATAAGTGTGCTACACACTGAGTCAACTATCTAGGGTCAGTAGGTATTAATTTTTCAAATGAACACATTTTGTAGCAAAATTTAAAAAGTGCACTACGCAAAGTGAATATCAATTCCGATTCCCGTTCGAGATGAAGAAAGAGAGACTATGTTCTTATTAAGGAGGGTGTAGTTTTGGTTCTTACTCACGCATTTGATAAATAAATCGCAAAGATTGCGGCCAATTTCGTTTGAAGTTGTGCTTCGCTGGTTATGTTGACTTCAAAGGTACCTTTATTTGCTTAGAGAATGTTTCGTTCACTTTTCATGCCCAAATAACCTCGGTCCTCGAATGACTTGAAAGTTCAGGTACATTTTCTAAAGAGGGACTGAAAGTTGAGAGTGTACAAAATTGTTTTGTCAATATAGGTCGCATTAAAAATTAATTACCAAAACGCGATGAGTATAGGACACAAAAGTTTTATGTTAAACGTAAACAAGTTCACTGAAGCTAAACGCAAAGAACATAAACGATTGTTTCATCTATAGGTAAATTACGTAGTTTGACACACAGAAATAGTAACAACATGTGCGTTCATTGTAATAACACGACTGACATGTAGTTTTGCGACAGTGTAGATAATTTTATCTTTTTCCCGGTAACTTCCCGCTGATGTGATAATTTATTTTAAATGCACTTAAACATGATACATACTCACATTTTTCTCAAATCAATTCAAAGTTTATAAAGACTTGAACTATGAATTATTTCTAAGTAACAATTTACAAAAGAATCGATATTTCTGTATGAATCTACACTCTATACCCATGCAGTAGGTTAATAACACGAACACACTACCTTTCGTTATCACAATGCTGATAGTCAAATCACTCTTTCACCAGCTAACACATGACGCTGTCGACAAAACGGTTCACTCAACACTGCACTGTTCTCGGTAAACCAACGAGAAAGGGTTGTACTGTGGGGGTGTACCGTGCGCAAAGGAAAATACACATGATTCATAGTTTCGTTGTAATAGAAACATCAATATGATCGCGAAAAAGACCCTTCGCACTTCGTGTAGCACACGCAATCAATGTGTTTTTTTAATGCACCGTGTGGGTAATGGTTAATCCATGGTGTTTGGTATACACCGATGCGACCCGCTGTCTTGAACCCGACTGTTTTTCACGTATGTAGAATCGCAACTAAGTACAGTTTGAACTTGGTAGATATCTCTTCGGTCTCGTGAGAAGGATTATTGTTATACGTCGTGTGTGCTGCTTCTATTATTCCCCACTCAAGAAACAACCTCGCAATTATTACAATAAGCAGGTTTTACTTAGTATGTAAGTTTTTTTGTTCGGAATGTTTTCTAATTAATCATGTCATAGCAAAACATGCGCGCTTACCGTAACTGAAAAAAGTGAACTACCTACAAAGAGAATTTTAGTCGACACGAAAGCGTTGGATACTTGCTCGAAAACACACTGACGTGAAATATTCGGAGTGAAAAGTAAACTGTACCGCTTTATGCACGACAGTACTATGTGTGCAAAAACTAATAAATATTAATTAGGCAGTAGATAGCTAGGACACGGTATAATATGACCAGCCGGCGTGCCTAACCTATATTTACTGGTATAGCTTTACCCTACCACCTGTTACTTTATTTACTATATTGATACTAATGTGGACTTGTCTATAGCGCCAACTATGTTAGTTACCCTACATTACAGAGATAGCAGAAATAGAAACTTTAACTCCATACATGCCAAACAAGATATTAATTTAATTTCTTACCTGCAGAATCTAGAAAGATATTGTTGATGTTCTTGCTGGTCCTCTCCAGAGTCTCTTCAAAATCTTGGACGACTTTTTCCAAAGCATCTTTCACCAATCCTGTCGACTCTGCACTAGGTTCAACTGGCTCTGGTTGTACTTGACTTATTTCTTGTGGTATTTTCGGTAATTGTTGTTCCAAATTCCATAAACTCGGGCTTGTAAGTCCGAGAAGTACTTCCATGGATTGCCGCTGTAGTCGTCTTTCACGCCGGAGTTCTTTACGTTGTGTTACATCATTGCTACGCGCTACCGAACTACAATATCGTAAGAAGTCCAGATCAATGTGATAGCCGTATGGGCAGCAATCACATCGCTGGTGGTTGGTTTTATCGTAGCGCAATGAACCCCCTACAAAATGAGACAGAATGAATTAGAGCACGGATTCGCTACGAATGTATTTATTCAGGTGAGTAGGAAAGGAATGTGATGTAGGTACAGATAAACATTATCTTATCAACCTGCCAAATTATATATCGATACTTTAAAAAAATATGACTAGAAAGGTCAGGATTTTATGTAACACTAATCACAAATATAAAATAAACACGTATTTTTCTCTTAATTCGATTTTATAAAATATTCAAAACAACATCCTCCTACAGAATTCTACAGAATGTATAATTTTTATGAATGACCTTGCTATTGAACGTGATTCCTGAATAAAGCTATTCATATGATCATATCAATGCTTATAACTTTGCATGTAGCTATACAACAATCTTGTAATAACATCTAATAAAATTCGGTAATAAGTTTTATGAACTTGTAATAATATAAAATGTCTCATGGAGTCATGAACGTAATAAACGAAGATTATCTAAAGTTCGTCAAGGCAGAGTGAACAGGGCATGAGTAGATCCCACTCAGAGATACCGCTTTAGAGGATCGAACTCACGACTCTCGATAGAGGATTAGCTTTTATCATAGCGTCTTACCATTCTCGTTGGGTAGTTCTTGCAAGTCACTGGCGAAAGACATGTCGTCGACGTTGAGTCTCTAAGTCAACAATCAGATGGATCTGAAATCATAAATAGAACGAAATATTATCAAGTGGTGACAATAATAATAAAATATGGTTCATTGAGCGGGTTGTAACTTGAAAGGGTAAACCATTGTACAAACTAACTAACCAGCTTTTACGTATTATTTTTTTGTCGATTATAGCGCACGATCAATTTAGTAGTAAAATAGACATTGTATTGCGCACGAAGAGTGTGACCTGCTTTTTTGTGTGGGTACCCTTAATCAAATGATGTGTACATAGTGGTTCTAAATTAATTCGCTCTGTAGATAACCAATTTATCTGAAATATCAACCGAGAAAATAGAACATCACCTCTTATCTCTTTCGCTTTCAATTAATTACGAAAACGTTAGTAAAGTTTAAAAAGCCTATAAAAACGTCGATAACTCTCAAACTTATTGACAATTAGTGCGATTATAATACAGGTTTCTTTGCAAAATTTCTATGATAAGGTAAATAATATTAATGGGGGCTATAGTCAATTTTAATTTTTCAATCAGAGAATAATACATTCCCTGATCCTACAAGGATACAAATTTAAGCTTGATCAGAGAACGACTGCATGGGTGCCACAGATGAGCAGAAAACAAACAGCAGATATAAACAAAACAGTAACAATTAAAATTAATACAAAATATCTCCAATATTGGAATCCCTCCAATATTAATTAACCCATTGATTCGCTCAGCTAATTTTAACAGTGAACAGTCGGCATTTTAATAAACTACTACATTAAAACAACACGAAAGTCATTTGAAATGTCAAATAAAATAATATTGAACAACTTTCCACAACGTTTACGTCACGTCAAATCAAGCACAATCTTAAAAATCTTAATCTTAAAGCTGGGTCCACATAGACCGTTTTTGCGTTTTGCGTTTTCCGTTTTTTTTTCTATTAACCAATCACAAGTCTGCCGTGAGCGGTTTCTGGACTGGTGATTGGCTGTAAGAAAAAAAACGGAAAACGCAAAACGCAAAAACGGTCTATGTGGATCCAGCTTTAGCGTTTTACTTACGATCACACACACACACACACATCATCCCACGACTAATTCTACACATGTCGGCTATAGACACGTAATTCACGTATTTACGATCTTTGATAATTTATTTTTCCGTCGTTTCGAAGCCACTTGCCGTGTAGCATACGTATTATTCATAACAATGATTGCATATTACATGCAATTAACATGTGTTATTGTACTGGTAAATTGCAGAGGTATTGTCCATGTTACAAGACATTGACGGCTGTATTGTTGTTTATAGACGTCAATGGAATAAGCTGATTTATTTGTATATTATGTTTTCGTAGCCAAGAAAGGTATAGCCGGTATAGCCAAGTTGCAATATGCGATCAGCTTTGCACGTTAGTTTTGCATTACGTATAACTTGATAGTTTATGGAGTAATGCAGAGTCGTGAAAAATGTGTTTTAATCAATTTATTACCCATAATTATGAATCCACTTTGTGAATTTTATTGCGCCAATAGATCAAGTAATTAAAATATTAATTAGTTTCCTTTGTGTTTCAATTTGTTCATTGTAGTATCTAGGTACAATTATTCTCATTTTTTTTGTATGACACCAACGGCTGGTGTAATGGATACCTCGGTTCTCGTTAGATCACCGAGGTTAAGCAACATTGAGCGCGGTCAGCGATTGGATGGGTGACCATTCAACTCTGCCTTGCCAGGTTGCTGCCGTTGGGCCAGAGAGACTGGGGTGTTTGGGGGTTAGTGTGACGACCTCCCTCCACCTGTTATCAGTCTCTCGACGGCGCGGGTTGTGGAGGCCCGTGCTGTGAATGTTACATCGTCCTTCGGAAGGGACGTTAAGCCGTTGGTCCCCTTGGTATCTTTCGTCAGGAGTAGGCTACATGCCGGTACCGGGTTTCCTCTCCTCCCTTCTCTATTACATTCTCACTAGTGGAGCCTCGGCTCCGTTGAGAATATAGGCTTAATAATAGGTAATAATAATAATAATAATAATAATAATAAAGCAGTTTGAAAATAATTAGTCATCTCATCCATGGAGCAAAAAGTGTGCATATATGTGTACTGTTAGTGTTATTGTACGTGCGTGTTGCATGTGTTATCTTGAGATAATGCTTACTCGTCGAGTCACGCGCATTTCTGTTCGTATCACTTCCTGAATTTCACGTTTCTCGGGATAAGAATCTTGATTCTTGAGCGATGCGCAATTGCGATGATGAAGTCATCTAGGTTGGCTACCGTGATGCATGCATGTTTCATCTAGGAGGTGGCCATTCTAATAGACAACATTCAAAATTCACTGCGCATGCGCGACGTGCCGTGATGCATGCTGGGCTTAGGATGTGAAGAGTTTGACAGCTGCCTGGTTGACAGTGCTGAGATGCATAAAGGAAGAATGTTTTTCGGTGTTTGTTATGTTATATCATCTCTGTATTTAAATGTAACTAATTTTATTGGTATTCAACATTATTTTATGAATAATACTAAGAATAGCAGATCGTACGGAACAGTGTGTTGTGTTCCATTGAGCAAAAATAACACTAAATTTAGCCGTGAAGTGTCGTTTCACTACTTTCAAGGGACATTGATTTGAAGAAAGAATGAGGCGTGTGAGGCGAATTGGATCTCAGGGAAAATGTAGTAAATGGTCCCCTATTAAGAACCACAGAATATGTGGTGCACATTTTAACAAATCTGGTTATAAGAAATATGAAGAAAAATTGCCCTGTTTTTCCCCTAACAAAATGAATAAATGAATAAACCGAAATGAATAACCAATAGGTCAGATTGATTTGTTAATTAGTTATGTATACAGGAACATACTTTGTCACATTTTGTCAGAATTTCTGACAAAAATAAGATTTTCACATCTTACACTAAAATTTTTCAACAAAAACATAATTTATTGCGTCTTATCCATTCTTTCTTCAAATCAACGTCCCTTGAAAGTATTGAAACAACACTTCACGGCTAAATTTAGTGTTATTTTTGCACAATGGAACACAACACATTGTTCCGTACGATCTGCTATTCTTAATATTATTCATAATTATGTTGAATACCACTAAAATTAGTTACATTTAAATACAGAGAGGATATAACATAATAAACACCGAAAAACATTCTTCCTTTATGCATCTTAGCACTGTCAACCAGGCAGCTGTCAAACTCTTCACATCCTAAACCCAGAATGCAATGTTGATAGTTGTAGATGGCGCTCGGGGTTTAAAATGTTGTCTATTAGTTAGTGGGGATAAAGATCATGGAATCTTTGACAATAATTATACTTTTTATAGCGTGGTGGATTGATTGCTCTTAATAACGATCGATTATTGAATTTTATCGCATAATTCTGCATAGAAGGACAATTAAAATTGGGCTTGCTATTAAAATCGAATTCAATGTGGTTTCAATATCAAGGGAATTGTTTTATTGAGTTGATTTCAGTGCGTAATCTAAAGACACTTGCCCGAGGACAAACCTACATTTTCGGAGGTTAAACCTACTAATTAAATTAGTTGTATAACATCGTAAAGAAATAATACAATAATGACAATTTAAGTTGACAATATGGGTTTCTTTTTCATGCAATTCGATTTAGCTGTTCAGGGGGGGGGGGGGGGGGCAGGACAATCAATCTTGGAGTGATTTTGGAGTTCTGATTCCCAAAATATGGGTTTCTTTATCATATTTACATTTAACACACAAATAAAATATACCGACACGTATAACGTAATTTTCTTTCTGCACCTATTTGAAGCATAAACTATAAAAACAATTTAACCCTCCAAGTGCCACTGTCGATTTTTTCGACACTTGAAACTGTATTTCTAGTGCCACTGTCGATTTTTTTCGACACTTCGTAAATTTGGGGCCCTAAATTTTATTCAAGGGCGCACAGAATATTTTGTTGGTGGATTTGTGTATTTGATCAATAGTTGATCAATTGTTGGGCTGGATCAATCGATAAAATTACTTTAGAAGGCCGTGAAACAGGATTCATAAAGATGGCGGTGAAATCTCTCCTATTGTTACCATGTGTGCAATTGCGCATGCGCATCAACTAAAATCGACGTATTTTTTGTTCTATTGCAGATAATTGTTTGATTATTTTTTTGGTATTTCTCAGCATTGTAAATAATATGTAATTTAATTAAAATGATTATGGTCTTTAGTGATTAATTTGTGCAAATAATTTGGCAAAATCCTTTTTTATTTGAAATAAAATTTTATACGATAAATTATATTTTTAATCAATTGATATTTTGAAAAAAATTAAAATGTTATGCACTCATATGATTCTTTAGAGTGTTCTGAAACTTTTAAGATCGATCCCAATATTGTTGAACAATTATTTCATAATCAAATTAATTTTCCCAATTATGTCCACATTTCTGCTAAATAAGGCTGGCACTATACACTTTTTAGCCCTGGCAGTTGTAGGGTTAAAAAAAATAAGTGGTAGGCAGTATGTTCATACCAGTATGCATTTTTAATACCATTGTTGGTGGGCGGCGGGGGGAGGGGGGGGGAGTGACATGTCTGCATCATAGAATATGTCTGCATTCAACACTACACAGAATAAGTACCTCTTATTCATGGAAGACAGCCAATGGATGCATTTTCCTGGCAACCTATTCACAATTTCTTTTTGAGCACCAACGTTCTTTGATGCAAATTTACAATAACTCAAAACGGGACATTTAGCAATCCCGTATAAGGTCAAAAATAAAGGGATCATAAGAAAAAAAAAGAATGTGACTGTAAAGATGTATCTTGTTCCTACGTCGAAATTTCATAATCGATCGCTGGACATCGTTTACATTTACAAGTAGATTATCCTTGATTAGACTTTAATTGTTATGATAATTCTGTTTACCAAGAAGAAAGAAATAAACGTAGGCTTGATGAAGACTGTGTAGGTGTAGGTATGCGATAGGTGTCAATGTTTCTACATAATGATTACCAACAAAATGAGGAAATACACCCACGTGTTAGCCAAATAAAGCTACATCATCCCAACGTTCAAGTAAAATGTTATTCGACTCATCTATGAGATTGGCTTTTGAAATGACTGACAATGTAGAATAAGGTGTGAGATTGACTAACAAAATGATTACTAATGACTTGTATTCTAGTACTAAGTTGGCAGACACGATTCTGACAGAAACATACTTCCCTTTCGTCTCACAAAGTCGCAACTCGCAAATCTAATGAATAACAGTTAACAATAATTATTGATTTTTAGTTTATTCCTAAAGATGCATTAGGTGCAAAGATGAAGTACAGTGTTTAAGCATTATGATTATAATTGCAAATCCATCCAAAAATATCGATTCCGATTTGATTAATAATTGGGCAAAAACACGTTTAGTTCCGTTTCAATGAAGGTGTGGAATAAAAATAGCTGGCAATGACAGTGGAACATTTTGATTACAATACCATTTTCCCACTTTGAATTCGATATTACTAAGTAATTGGGTAAAAACATTAACGATGGTGTTCAAATTCTTAAATATTCCGATTTCCAAAAAATCTATTAATTTGAGAGTAAATTAGGGAAGCAAATTTAGAATTAGTTTATTTAAACCATCCATGACTGAAGAACAATGATACAATTCTCTGTGAATATTGTGGGCAATTGTGACACATGTTGCATATTACCTGTCAATAGTCGGGGCTTTATTCTGGACCATTGCGCCAGTTTCATCAGCGTCATATTAGAGATGACAGATGGCGTTCGTCAGTTAACACTTCATACTGATAACAGATTCATATCTCACGATATCGAGACATTTACATTTTTCGGATCAATACATACATTAATACTAGAACGAAATACAAAAATCTAGATCATTCAAACTTGTGATCATTTTTCTCGGATTGCGTAGTAAGTTCGCTCGACGATGCTAAATAAGGTAACCAGTTACACCTTATAACCCAATAATAGAAAGCTGCAACCTTATGCTAGCTCCTGCTGTAATCATCGTAATCAAAAGTTAAAACCACTGGTCCTGACAGCTTGCGATGATTTTCGCGAGTGTTTGAAATAACCAATCACCAAACCAATGGTTTCAATGTAATTGAGATGAGATGACCGTGGAGCACGAAACGAGTATATGCCAAGGTATTTCAGTTATTATCATCAGTGGCACTGAGTGTGAATGTTGAGTAAGCGGAGTTGCTAATAAGTCAAGTGCACACCTTGGTTCGAACTCTGAGATCATGCTATAGGTTTAGAGACAGACTAACAGGTGTTCAAGGGAATATCGGTAAACAAACACAGATGGGTCGTGCAAAACGATGTGAGTTTCTTTGATTTTTGTGGAATGTGGTATATTAGTTTTGGTGCGGATTTAGCGTCCAGGTATATGTTTGAATATTCAGTGCCCTGCGGCGAAAAAGGCACATGTTCGAAATACAAGACATAACGTAATATACAAAGATATTTACTTACCTCTGATTTGAAGGAACTCCTTTGATAATATGTATCGATAGATCACAAAATCCTCCGGTATGATGTCTTCTCATTCTTTATGATTCTTATCCAATTAGTTTCGTTGTAAATGTATGCCAGTAAAGAAGAGAAGTCTACTTTCACTCTCTATCTGTGTGATGGAATTGTGTTGCGAGCGAGCAATGCGCTAGGTAGGTTGGAAGTGGGAGACTGCCTGTGCCTGAGCCATGAGGATCGCGACTTGCCAGGTAGATAGATACCGCTCAAGGTTCCAGTACAGACTGAACGAACTTCATTTACCTTTTCAACCTGTTCTACCCACTCCATACCACCACCACCACTAACACTAAAACCAGCCACTCCAAAGTGTTGCCCCATTGTTTGAGAAAAAAAAGATATATATGTGAACGGATTTCTTTGTGGGTTGTGTCCCCTAGTGGGGGTACATCGCTTGTTGCTGGCATATGCTAACATCTGCCTCCCCTTATCATATGCATACATGTGACGTTTGAAACACACACCGGCTCTTTTTTATGATCGCTTGTAGAGATAGAGTGTCAGTTTAAAATCATTGACATTGAAAAAAAACTATCCGGCTATATGAGATTAGGTGGGAGGTGGGCGTAAGTAAAAATGTAGAAAACCTGTTTATTTACAATTTCCTGTGGGCAATTGGTTGGCAGTGCAGAATGCATGGGCCGTGGCCATTAAATTTAACTTTGTGTTTGAATACAATCAGGTTTTAATGCATTTTGATTATTCTAGCTATGTACTTCCATGCATTGCGAAATGTTATAAGGATAGATGCAATTATTTATAAGGATGTAAGTAATTTCATTGATTATGCGCCAAAGTGGAAACAGGTTTCAAATAACACTTTATAGTGTTGAACAGATTTTAAGCCTCTGTGTAAGATTTTTTTTTACAAAAAGTTAATTCGTTGTTAACATATCTCAACAAAGCAAGTTTGGATAGGGATTTATTATAGGATATAGACATGTCGAGTAAAATAAGACCATATTTCGACAAAGCTTGAAACATATTTATTGAGATCTTTACCATGTTCTATAGTTTGCAACATTATGTTTATCCACTTCACGAGTAACATTATATATATTTTTTCTACTGAGACATATTTGTTTACACTTAGAAACGATTTTAAATCTGAATATAATTTGTATTTGTATTGAACACATTGTTTTTTTCTTAAAAGAGATATTTTTTCGACATAGTTCTACAGTAGTTTATATTGATATTGGTCTGGGTTAGTATAGTAATAATATTTAGCGGTAGTTGTGGGTAGTACAGGAGTATTTGTAGTGATATATTTGATAATAGTTAGCTATTGTTAAATTATAGATTTGGATTATGTGACAAATGTTCTAGTTTTAAGGCAGATTCGATGTCTCCTCTAATAGGAGATGACTCGATTTTAATTAGGGTGAAAAGACAATGTTTCAAATTTCAATATTATTTAATTTAATTTTTTTAATGAGTACGATAAAAGTTAATATCGATTTTAATATTGGCCGCAATGCCCGAGTATTTGTAATTCAAATATTGATTTAATTGGCAACCGATTTCTAGAATTTTCAAATACATTCTTTCAAATTTAAACATACAAAACATTTATAACAAATATAAATTTTACCTGGGAAGATTCCAGTGTAGATGTTTCCTACAGTATATAATGTGTTAAAAGTAGTTAAAGCTAGAATCAACTAAATAGTATGTATATATTAGTGCTTTGTCAATTCGAGATTCCGAATTACCATATAGAAATGCACTAAATATATAAATAGGCGACTGTAAAAATTTTTAGTAGACGGATACTCAAGTGAATTGATTGATTTTTGACATTAAACGTCAATTCGTGGAAATTATGAAGACAATATAAATACTGTCCCGAATTTCAATTCCCACAATTTTTATCACAACACTGTTGAACATTAACATCGATTTAATGAAGTGACTTAAACGTATATTATACTGGTATGATAGAATCATTGAAACAGAACACCCACTTCAAGCAAGTCGTCTCAGAATTTTGAAATTTATCTATCGCTGTATTTTGGAGCGATTTGTTAAATAGCCGACAGAATAATATTTGAGAATAATAATTTTTAATCTGGTTTTCTACATTTCTTAATAATTCGAATATTGTATTATAAATTTACGATTGATATTTTTGTCCATTATTATAATAATATTTTGAAGACACTTGGCTCATTATAATTTCGATTCGCCAATTGCAATAATTTAATTGAACAAAAGAGCAAATTATAGTTGAAATATTCTGTCTATATCTCTCCCATATATTAAAGGCCACTCATGAGTCGGCTATAATATTGGTCCGCGAAGAGTTGTTACTTTTATCCTACTTCTTAGTCTTTTGACTTCCGTAGGTGAATGAAAATGATTCAACAATGCATTTGAACGTGTCACGAAGTGTCGTATGGGGAGGGTGGTCTACCATTCTTAGCATCCATTCCAATACATCCAGCGAATTGCGATTGTCACTCGTTAATAAAGAAAAAAGAGGATCGGTGATCATCATAAATCAGCTGTTTCATTAATAAAATGGTTTTTGGCAAAAAAATATTTTCCTTGTTATAATTACAGGAAATGGGTATTGAAACTGCCACCTGCCACCTAAAGTATTATTGACGCTCCAAACTTAAATAAAATACTTATTATAATTGTAATTAAATATCTTGGTAGGTAGTACTTTTACTAAATTTTGTGCATAATCTTCGTAACTTATATTCCTTTCGGCTTTATATTTCAAGAAAAAGTTCCATTTCCAAGTTCCGTTAGCAAAAGGACCGTTGACACTACATTTATTTCTCAGAACGTCTTCAACTAATCTTTCATATAATTACACTTAAATATTTTTAACATTCGTTATTCGCCCCTGGCATTACGTAACACGTGACTGAATAATATATTATTGAATCATTCTCTTAGTTCTTGAGTAACCATAATGCTTCTAACGCGACTCTAATTAATTCGGTATATAATTACGCATATTTCAATTCGAAAAAATAGCGTCTATTTTAGTAGGGATTCAATATAGCCGCGAACGAGCCGGACAAAGGATACAGCATCTTAGTGCTGTGTCTGATCGAGAGATGACTCCCTTCTAGAATAAGAACTTACTCTCTTCTATGCGTTGTAACAACCATATAGTTTATCACACATGAGATGAACCTTGCTAGTCCTAAGATACAAACCTCATTTTTTCTAGTTTCCAAAAAGAGAAATTGTTAAGAAACAACGAATATTTACTATTTTTTAACAGGTGTACAAACTTTGAGGAAAAACATAAACGTGATAATTTTTAAGGAGCGAGTTACCTTGAGCATTTGGAAGCTTAAATTACTATCTTAGTAATATATCTATTCATCTCCGCACATATTAAAAAATATATTCATTCCAAACATGCCAACGAATTTCCAAAAAACAAATACGGTACCTCGCCCCTTCAAAAAATATATCCATTCCTACGATACCAAGCTAAACTACTAATAATTTAAAATACAATTAAAGATCACAATGAGTAGGTAAAATGCGTAGATGTCTACACGGAGATCGTCTAAAGATGATCGGAACTTGTATCATCATCGGCCACTTTAATAATCGGCATCGCCGCTTGTTGCGTCTCGTCGTCAACATAATGCGACGAGGACGTCAGTTCTTCATGGATGCTACTCCTATTGACGGAGGTCTTGTGGATGTGATCGGGATACGGATGTGAGTGATGATGGATGCTGTGACGCGATGGATGCTGGAGACGCTGATAATTCGCTGTACCGCTTCCGGACGCTAGTCTCTGAGACGGCACCTCCATGGACCACGGTTCACATCGACTAAACTCACGGAAAAGTGCATCGGATTTCTCGTCAACTGAATAATCACGGGCGTAAGACGTCGAGCAGTACGTACGTAATGAATGACAACGACGATGTAATACTGGATTATCAAGATCGGTTACACTTTTACCGAATTCTCTTCTTTTTTTCGACGCTGATCGACCGCAACTTCTTCGACGGACTTCCCACAATGACGGTTCCGCTCCTGTTGGTGAGTGTAACCCGGAAACACCCTCATCCTCCATACTCTCTAACGTGCACGGCCAGATATCACTGCGTTTGGGAACGTTCAAATCACCGCTATCTCCTAACGACGGACGACGATGAGGGCGTTTAGGAGTGTCGAGTTCCGAACTGTCGCCGAGGTTCATGGGGCGCTGACGAGGGATGATGGCTTCCTGATCGCTGTCGTCGGGAGAGATGAGATGCTGCGGCTCCTCGCAGTTGGCGCTCAGCGGGTGTTGATGGTGGGCGAGCTTGCCGGGGAGACCGGGGTTCTCGATGCTGCGATAGCCGCTGTCGCCGCGGAGTTGGTGGAGGCGATGGCTCTGGTTCTCCGTACCTCCGGTGCTGTCCGTGTTGTCTGTTGTGCTGTCAAAACTAGTGGTTACCTGGAGAAATTGAGAGAATGTTAGACAAATATTCTCAACTAGCTGACCTGCCCGGCGTTGCTCGTGCTGGAGGGAGGGGGGTACATGAGAGTAGAGAATTCGGAAGATCGTTTCGTAAGTTTTATCAGGAACAGTGACATTTGAGACACGTTGACGTAGATTTGCATCAATTTTCATTTTTTTTGTAAGTTTCATTCCATTTATTCAAATTTTCTGAGTTTCGAATATTTCCACCAATCACGCTCTTGTACTAATTTCATTGACATTTTGTATTGTGCGACACCATTCAAGAATATTTAACTGGTTCAAAAATTAACATGGGCGGGATAGGGAGTTGGCATTCTTAATTGTGTCGGTATAGTAGGTTACTGTAGGAAGTACATTCTTTACACTCTAGCCTACAAAACTAATTTTTAACAGATTATGTTGGTTTTCTTTTATTCTTCCATTTAGCCTCACCAACAAAAATTTACGGTTTGACATGGTTTGACGTCATAGTCAACAAAGCTCAATGAATCGGACTATTTTAAAAGATGATGTAACTTTCGTGTTGTTTATAATAACCAAGGTCATCCGTTTGTTTTATCAAATATTACAAAATAGAGATAATGCGACTCTTTATACTTCACATTAGGATTATAATTATAGACCGTTTATGATTGCTAGTATTCTTCATCGAAGAAAATCTGAATATCCTTCCCTTCATGTTTTCTTCCAATCTCTATATGAAATCAAATGACTTAATTATTGAACTAGTTTTCGTGACGCCTCGAGCGTTAATTAACGAGTTGCGTTTGCGATGTTCTCTTCTCAGCAACTGCCTAATTCTGACAAGAATGGATTCATAGAATATAATGTAGCCCAAGAAAGCATGTTTTTTAAGAGTTGACTTAGTGGTTAGTGCTATTTGTGCTCTTCCGGCTTCAAAATTAAGATCATAGCTTTTACCCCGTTTCCACAAGTATACTCATACGAACATTGAGCTATATCGAGCATCTTATTTTTTACTCTCTTGGCTCGGGTATATTTCTTATATTTTTTTCCAGTTGTTGGTACGGTACGGGCATAGAGGTAAGAAGGGTTCTTCTCTTTGGTACGGGGATTTTGTTGTGGAACAAAATCCTCTGATTGGTTGCGACCAAGTTATCTAATAAAGTAGTGGGAAATGATTGTTTTAAACTTATGTCATCACTGAGTTATATCCTATCGAGATTGTACTCGAACCGGTGCTCATTTATCGAAGTGTTACAGCATAAAGTACGTATAGCTTTTTCCTACTATAGAACAAACATAATAATTTATCGTTTATCATGGATTTGCAGAATATAACGTCCAATACATGTCCAAAGTTCTATTATACTCTGGTTTTACCAATCTATGGTTTCAGTAAACAGAAAAACTGTGACATGAAAATGTTAAAACTTAAAGTTACTTTGTAGAGTTTATTTTTCAAATTTTTCATAACTTTTCTCCTCTCCGCTGTTGAACAATGAAAGAGCTAATGAAACTTGTGACTACACAACTTAATATGATAACAACTATCTTTCAAACCGGAGTTGTGAGATACTTTTACTTCTATTCTAAGTATTATTTTATACTCTAACATTACAAGCTTCTTTCACAGTCGTACTTTTCCTAAGTATAGAAACGAAGTTTTTACTCAAGTTCCAAGGTTTACTCTGCTGAAATCTTGACCATGCTCCACCAAAATCGCAGATGATCACACTGTTATCCCACATAATAGAACATACCTATCAGGAAACTGCCAAACATAAAAACATCAGATGCAAAGTTGACAAAGAACCTCAAGCAAGAGTCGAGAATACGAAGAATCTAATGATTTTATGAGGGTCATTTGGTCTCTTTGACGGAGAAGGTGTGCATCTGTGTATAAGACGAATGTATATTGAGAAAGTCATTAAACTAGTTACGACCTCTTACTGTTATGCATATGTATTTACAAATATTTTGTAACATGTGTACCTACTCATTATCTCCCTTTGTTATCTTTTGCATAAGCCTGATGCCATGACACTCGTTCTTTATAATGGATATTGAATGTGTATGTTGAGGAAGATAATGATGAATTAAAGTAATGATGAGCGGTGAGAAGAAAGTGGCCGTGGTCTATTATTAAGGGAATCTCCCTATCATTTGCATCGACTGAGGGACGTCACGAAAAAACCTCAGTCAATAACTAGGATCGAACCCAAGTCCAAAGCATTACCGAATGAAAGATCTTACCTGCTCGATCCTGCTTGCATCCGTCGAGGACCCCTCCGTGTCTATGGAGTCGAAGCTCGTCTCCTCTTGTGACGGCTGTCGCGCCCCCTTGGCCTCCATGCGACGCAGCCTCCAGCTGAGGATGTTCTTGTAGCTCTGTCGTCGTGACTCGTAGGTCGGCAGAGGCAGGAGGTGCCAGCTAGCAGACGTCGCTTCGTCCGTCGGGCAAGGCTCAGTGTTGGACTCGAACGACGTCGTGTGGCTGCTCGTAGCGACGTCTAAGACAAGTATTAAGGTTAATCTACAGGCTCGTAGGTTGGTAGAGGCAGGAGGTGCCAGCTAGCAGACGTCGCTTCGTCCGTCGGGCAAGGCTCAGTGTTGGACTCGAACGACGTCGTGTGGCTGCTCGTAGCGACGTCTAAGACAAGTATTAAGGTTAATCTACAGGCTCGTAGGTTGGTAGAGGCAGGAGGTGCCAGCTAGCAGACGTCGCTTCGTCCGTCGTGCAAGGCTCAGTGTTGGACTCGAACGACGTCGTGTGGCTGCTCGTAGCGACGTCTAAGACAAGTATTAAGGTTAATCTACAGGCTCGTAGGTTGGTAGAGGCAGGAGGTGCCAGCTAGCAGACGTCGCTTCGTCCGTCGGGCAAGGCTCAGTGTTGGACTCGAACGACGTCGTGTGGCTGCTCGTAGCGACGTCTAAGACAAGTATTAAGGTGAATCTACAGGCTCGTAGGTCGGCAGAGGCAGAAGGTGCCAGCTAGCAGACGTCGCTTCGTCCGTCCGGCAAGGATCAGTGTTGGACTCGAACGACGTCGTGTGGCTGCTCGTAGCGACGTCTAAGACAAGTATTAAGGTTAATCTACAGGCTCGTAGGTTGGTAGAGGCAGGAGGTGCCAGCTAGCAGACGTCGCTTCGTCCGTCGTGCAAGGCTCAGTGTTGGACTCGAACGACGTCGTGTGGCTGCTCGTAGCGACGTCTAAGACAAGTATTAAGGTTAATCTACAGGGCTCGTAGGTCGGAAGAGGCAGGAGGTGCCAGCTAGCAGACGTCGCTTCGTCCGTCGTGCAAGGCTCAGTGTTGGACTCGAACGACGTCGTGTGGCTGCTCGTAGCGACGTCTAAGACAAGTATTAAGGTTAATCTACAGAGCTCGTAGGTCGGAAGAGGCAGGAGGTGCCAGCTAGCAGACGTCGCTTCGTCCGTCGTGCAATTACATGTTACTATACTTACTGCACTTTAGAGTTTATAAGGAACTCATACATGGATGTAAAATAAATTAAAAATATATAATATTTTAAGTAATTGACATAGTTTGATTTAAAAACAATGTTGTGTTAACGCTAAATAATCAACGGAATCTAGGGATATTGAAATTCTGAATAGATCATCCAGAGCGCTGGACCGACTCATTGGACTGATGACGTTTAAAATTATATATCTGTACCTCAGAGGTAGTAGAGCTGGAGCCAATTTTCTCGATTTCGCGTTGTACACTTTTGGAATGGTATAATCAAGCTCTATCAATTGCCTTTTGACTAATATTAAGAAATACAGTTACTGCTGTCACCATTACAATAGTTTATGAGCTCAACTCATGAATCAGCCTTCCACCCTTCTGCCTCCGGTACAAATATAAAAAGCAAAAAAAAACAATAAATGTTTCTATTGATTTTTTGCTCTAGTTTTAAATTTAAACGAACTATTTTTTAATTAAAAATTAAAGCGAGTTGCCTATAATGTTTATTTGTAAAATAAGTGATGAATTACCTGGTGATTGGTCTGTCGATGATTTACTTTGAGTCGGTATTTCCATGAGCTCTAATTCTTGACCTAATCGCCCTTGATGTTCAAAGTCTCGTTTCAATGATCTCTGTTTGTGTAAAGACTGTGTCTTCTTCGACGTCTCTTGATGCGGTTTCTGCTTTTTATTTCTTTCGGGTTTGATTAAGTCTTCATCTTCTTCTAAAGTTGCTCTCAACTCCCACAGTCTTCGATACTCCATCTAGAGATATGAAACAATATTAATATTGACAAGAATAATCAATCAATTCCAAAAAAAAAAAACGTTGAAAATGGTTCGGAAATTGGACCGAAATGTGGTCTTATTACTTTTTACCACATGAAAATTCCGATGACTGGACCACAGAATCACCCAATCTCAACAACGATTGCTTGGAAAGCGTGGCCTTAGGTTTTTCCCATCAATCGAGATGGAAAATATTGACAGTATTTTGTATTGGATTGAATGTGTAAACAGAGAGGAAGATTTACCCTGAGATCGTCTCGTTCTGACTCTGAGATCACAACCATATCTTCATCGTCTTCAGCGTAGTAGTCGATCATCTGGCCCACGTTCACCTGGCAGAGAAGAAAGCATTCATTAGAATTAGAAAATGATGCCTATTCTAGAACGTATTCCCAATTCCATTCTGATGGAATCCGGTCTCGGCCATAAGGATTGAATCTATTTCCAGTGGGATTGGGAATATAAAAGTTTTAGAATAGGGCCCAAGGTAAAAACGTGAAATAAAATGTAATAAAGGGGTACAACACGTACAGTTCTTACAAGAAATTGCTACAGCAAATTGTAACAAATTGGTGAAAATTAAATCTCTTAATCCAAATCAGTTTTGTTTGACTAAATCTTATGAACGCTTTGTTGTAGTGTAGATATTCTAAAACAATTCTGAAATTTTATATAATAAAAAAATCTCAATAAGGTAGAATTCGGAAAGAAGGGTCTTAAAATGTCTGATATCTAACCAAACAGGGGCTCGAACCCGGGACCTCTCACTTGCCGGGTGAGAGCTCTACAGACTGGGCTACTGGGAAGATTTTCATAAAACCCAGTCTCTCAAGGTACATTTTATCTCTCTAATTCCAATGTTTTGATTGGTATAAAGAAACACTCTTGTTTTGTAAATCTCTTCCGGCAAGTTCAAGCGGACTCTTGACTATGTTTTTAATCAGTTCTGACAGCTGTTGCAAGACATTAGCATTCACTCCTTGGAGCTAGTCACATCAAATTAACATCACAGTGAATGAAAAGTGGACAACCACCATTCAGTAAACCTAATGAATACGTCATTTAAACCGCCCCCACTTGCTCCCGGCTGCTTTTCAACCAACTTACTTCAAATGTCCGAGAGATACGAATAATCCAACTGTACACAACATGAAATTAACATCATTTTTAGACGAACTAATTATAATGTTTATCCAAAATTATAACTACGCAATTTTTATTGAAATGGATCAAGCAACAGGAACGCTCAATATCTCTGACAAAACTTCAACACTAAAATATTTTGCAATACTCCAATTGACTCCAATCAAACCGAAAATCGCAAATAAACCATACATTATTTTTATTATACCCGAACCAGATACTTAAAAACATGTATTTTCGCGGAACCAGAAGAGGTAGCGAACGAAGCTTAGCATAAAGTTAGCACAATGATTCTTAAATCTTTTGATAAATACGAGTTCAGTCGTCATATTTCAATGATTTGGAATTACATTTCAACAATTAGCACAATTACAATAGTACGAACTTTTTTTTTTAATTAGCAACACGGAAAGTTAATAGTTGCTACCAGAGGCTGCTGTAAGCTTTTCTCAACATATTTCTTTAAAAACCTAATCCGGAACCGTCATGGGGAATCTGAACTCGTAATTGATAGAACCGGAAGAGAACCATTATAAATAAACATATTGTAACTATCTGATGATTTACCTCCTCGAGACTGCCTGTGTCATTGTATCTGACTTCACTCACGCTATCTGATGATTTACCTCCTCGAGACTGCCTGTGTCATTGTATCTGACTTTACTGCTCCTCTCATGCTATCTGATGATTTACCTCCTCGAGACTGCCTGTGTCATTGTATCTGACTTCACTCATGCTATCTGATGATTTACCTCCTCGAGACTGCCTGTGTCATTGTATCTGACTTCACTCACGCTATCTGATGATTTACCTCCTCGAGACTGCCTGTGTCATTGTATCTGACTTCACTCATGCTATCTGATGATTTACCTCCTCGAGACTGCCTGTGTCATTGTATCTGACTTCACTCATGCTATCTGATGATTTACCTCCTCGAGACTGCCTGTGTCATTGTATCTGACTTGACTCATGCTATCTGATGATTTACCTCCTCGAGACTGCCTGTGTCATTGTATCTGACTTGACTCATGCTATCTGATGATTTACCTCCTCGAGACTGCCTGCCTGTGTCATTGTATCTGACTTCACTCATGCTATCTGATGATTTACCTCCTCGAGACTGCCTGTGTCATTGTATCTGACTTCACTCATGCTATCTGATGATTTACCTCCTCGAGACTGCCTGTGTCATTGTATCTGACTTCACTCATGCTATCTGATGATTTACCTCCTCGAGACTGCCTGTGTCATTGTATCTGACTTCACTCATGCTATCTGATGATTTACCTCCTCGAGACTGCCTGTGTCATTGTATCTGACTTCACTCATGCTATCTGATGATTTACCTCCTCGAGACTGCCTGTGTCATTGTATCTGACTCCACTCATGCTATCTGATGATTTACCTCCTCGAGACTGCCTGTGTCATTGTATCTGACTTCACTCATGCTATCTGATGATTTACCTCCTCGAGACTGCCTGTGTCATTGTATCTGACTTTACTGCTCCACTCATCCTCCTCATCTCTATTGCACGGTTGAATACGGGAATGTTCTCGCCGCCAGAAGTCCAGGTTCGACTCTAGGACGGTCCAGTCCGTGCTAGGAGCACGATAAGCCGCCAATGAGCTGTCAGAATCCAGTTCCCAGGGGCTGGTGTGGGCTCGCAGAGGAATGTCGGATCTAGGACAAGAAGAATTTACGCGTTGATAAGCGAGCATGGATGACACACAACGAAATAACGGAAATTTAAGAGATCAGGGTATTTTTACATTAAGAAAATTAACTAAAAGGCCACTTATTCTTATAATTTCTGACGATGTTTCAAAATCATTATTGTGAAACTATAGCTTCTCAATGATTGTGCAAAATGTCACTTTGATCGGATACACGATATAAGATATGCATGCGCCATAACCTACTTTCAGCCGTTTCAACGAATCAAATTATTTTGTAAACAAAAATAGATGGGTGAACCTATTTGGGTGGTCAAGTTTCAGCTTGATTAGAGAACGGTCAGACTGTAAACATGGGCGCCCGCAGGATTTCTGCCAGGTGGGGGCAGGTCAAGGAAAACAATATTTTACGGGTTTAAGGGGGGTGTGGGGGGCGCGCCCCCCACTCTGCCCCGCAAAGCGTTTTTTGGTTTTTGGACAATTTGAAATCAATTTTGAGACGTTTTGAGGTGTATTTTGTTGAAATATTCAATATTTTTTAATTATTGCACTTTGGGGTGGTGGGGGACATGTTCAAAACTGCCCCGCCGAGCATTTTTTGGATTTTTTACACTCTGAAATCAATTTTTTTAGTTCTTTTGGATACAAAATGATACTATACGTTAAACCCAATACAATTTTTATGTTTTCCTGACATCCAGGTGGGGGCAAGCGCCCCCCCTTGCCCCCCCCTGCGGGCGCCCATGACTGTAAAGAAGGTGTTGATGATATTACGAGATTAGAGCGAAAAGTGAAGTCTCGAATCGGTGCGTTCGTGCCTCTCAGGAGGTCCGAAATAATGTTAAAAACCTAGGTGCAGCTAAGATGGTAAATATTCGTGACATGAAATTTGATATGCACTTAATGACATTCATGGACCTTGATCTTTAATCATTCGTCAGATTGGGAAGGAAGATGTATTTGTTTATGACAATTTGAAGTAATTACTAATATTATTCATTGAGTTTTGTTCAAGATCTATTCTTAAACTAAAATAGAATATTCAATATAGTTTTGTCTATAATTTAAACGAACTTTCACAAAAAGTTTGGATTTTATAACAAAGTTAAATCCCTATTTAATATTCCAGTTGGCCGTCAAAAATAGAACCACAACTGTGAACCGAAAAGACGCCGCCACTGTGTTACATGGTATGGTTGTATCTGTGTAGGGATTGAATAACAGATACAACTTTTTAATGCTGAACAAAAATACAGAAAATAACTGTGTCACAATAGTTAAAACTTTATTCATTTAATAATCGATGAATCTGGAACTTTTATCTGAAACTTATTGGTAGGTATAATTTTATGTACAGCTCGTGTGTGCTATTTTTAAATTATTACACACGGAATTGGAAGCTTTTGCAATACAAATTTTTATAAAAGAAACCATGAAAGCAATTTACAACTTTGTATGGTTTTTATACCCAAGGGATTTATTGTACTTGATGGTAGACTCTTCAATTACAAAACTTCTATAAAAGAGATAATGCCTCTATAATGACTCTGTGTAGTCAGTAACTGAAAGTCTGAGTAGAATTCTGATTTGCATTGATTGCTTCGGAACTGTTTGTTATAAAGTTCTATTATGATTGATATTTGTTGAATTTCTGTCACTAATAGAAAAAAAACATGATTATGAATTTTTTATATTAATTGCTAACAAAACTTATTGAACTATTTATTCAGGTTTTCAAAAAACTCCTCACATTTTTTGAAGTGTTAAATATTGTTTGTTTGTGACCAATATGTTTTGAAAACTCCAAACATTTCAAAGAAATCGGCTCAGTGCAGTCTGACTTTTCTAGTGCATTCCCGAAACTTTGTTGAGAAAGCGTAGATGCACGTAAAAGAGGCAGAAAAACAATATTGGATAGAAAATTCTCTTTGCTTATTCAATTTACTTGTTTGATTGAAAAGAATGGAGATTTGTATATTGAGTTTGCTTTGACATCGTTGACATATGTAAATGCAATAAAAAAGTATCGACAATCGATGGAGGCTGTAAGATTGGCAGCCTGTAGAGTATAGATGAAGAGGACGAGAAGAGAGAGAGAAAATCTTAAAATTAAAAGCCGCGTATTCCTTAAAAAAAATAGTAATTGAACCTATCAACGCTCCTTCATAGATATGTTCTAATGGAAACAAATTAATAATACATTAATTAAGGGGTAGGGGGGGTTTGAGATTTTAATTTCAGGGCAAATATTGTAAGAAGATGTCATCTGAGATCGATATTTAGCAAAATCAACCCATTTTGGAAAGTCAAAAAAATATCCGGAACGATCCAAACTGGTCAAAGACGATTCACAGAAATAATCGGAACTAAATAACCGTTGAACATAGCGACCTGAAACTTGGCATGAATAATCATAATACATATACCTATGAAATGTCGACGTCCTTTTTCGGTATTTTAATTGCAATTTTTCTAAAATAAAGTCGGTATGTACCGGAAATTTCGCCTATTTATTGGTGCCGTGGCCAGGTAAGATATCAAGTTATTAACAAAAAGAGCGTCGACGTTCTCTTCGCATTTTCATAACGAAGACAACGAGCCCACTTGCAAGTCTGTAGAGTGAAAATTGCGGTCTGTGCAATTTTTTTAATGAAACAGCAATATTTCGTAAAAAAAAATCGGGACCAAAATATTGGTGTCGAAAAAGGTCAAGTGGGTTGTAGAATCACTAATAGAATGAGGAAAATACATTATCTTACTCTTATGTGCAATAGTTTGGCCAATTTCATGTTTTATAAGTTTAGTCACGTGGTACCACTGGAATAGCCTTTATAAATAAATAAATACAAATAATATATAAAATAAATAAATAAAGTAATGAATATAATTATTTGGAATTAAGAAACGATAGAGAGAACGATAGAAAAACTCTCATTCACCAATTATTTACCATTTTTCCTAATAAAGCAACCAACCAACTCAAACAAAACGCATGTTAATACGTTTGCTCCCCGATATAATTCTAGTTGAAACATTGTTAATTATCTAGAATTAATTAAATTGAATCATAAATAGTATCATAAAGATTTAAAACAATGTAACAGCTGCACCTAATAATATACTTGATAATTGGTCATTCGTGTCTATATACTTAAAATCATCGAACCTCCTCCCGACCCTCCTCAGTTGCTAGCAGTATTTTAAATCTGCGGGCACATGTTACCAATCCATCAAGTGGTAACTGTAAACCATGCTTTACAAAGCTGAACATGCTTAACATTGCTCATGACACCTAGAAGATACATGGGAGAGATGAGCGAATTTTAAAATCATCCTCGATGAGCTGTATCCTTATATCTTACGCTATTATAAAATATTTAATTTAATTTGGTATTCTTAGTTTTGTCTTGCTTAAAAAGACTATTAACAATATAAATAATTGTGTATAAAATTATACGAACGGTTTTCTTGAATGACATCTTACATTATTGAAAAAATTATAAGAGGGATGTACCAAAAGTATCGGAAAAGTGAATATACTTTTGTATTAATTCACATACAGACTTCAAATTACACATGGTGATAGAGTAACTCTTCCTCTATAAAACGGAATGAAACAACAATGTCTCAATAGATGAGTTTGCGCGATCCTCCAATAATATTCGGGCAAAATCATGTGCACTGCTGTTTGACAATAAACAAAGGCTTTCGCAGATCGGGGCAGTCAATGTGTTCCCATCCATGTAACATCCATAATCTTACTCTTTGGGGATACGATTTGATTACGTGAACAAAGTATTGTCTCTAGGTACATGATTTTGCCCGAATATTATTGGAGGATCGCGCAAACTCATCTCTTGAGACTTAGATAAGGTTGTGTCATACCGTTCTATAGAGGAAGAGTTACTCTATCACCACGTGATAGTTGTATGTCAATTAATAAAAAAGTTATACCCACTTTTCCACTTTCGGTTCAGCTCTCGTATATTTTTCTGAGAAAGAAAGGGCCACCGCACACTACATTCGTAGTCGAAACTCACTTCAAAGATAGAACAGATATCATGTGATTGACATGTTTAGTAGGAAAACACAGCCAACAAAGAAACAGCAATCATTAATTTGAAAAAATGACGTTTTCCTTGTTTCTTTGTTCTTACCCTGGCGCCTTGTCTTGATGATGGTGAGCGCCAAAAGCTGTTGACAGAGTGGAAAGCGTGGGGGGGCTGGCGCTACCGCTGCGTGTGCGACCTGAGGAAGTGCGACTACTGGCGCCACTGGGGCGACGTATAGTAGCGATGTCAAGAGGAGGCACACCGGGGCCGGGATGGACCTCGACACTCACTATGCACCCCAACTTCTACAAACATAGAGAAGAAATTACATTTAGTACATGAGCTTAGGATCAATACGAAACTATTGCAAAAACATCGATGTTGAGATGAAGGTGGCATAACTACATGAAGGGTACGGCGAAGAACGATAGAAGTCTGTTTTAAAAATAAAATGAGTTATGTGTCATCCTGCAGTGATTTTGATGAGCATCCAGAATATTCCTTCGGTTTTTAGAAAATATTGCCACAAAGTCTTGAAAACGCAATTGAAAATCTATCTGTATGGAAGATAGATACAAGTTTAACATAAAACTTCGTTTATCTCAGTTTCATCCGCATGTGACTTATAGCGTTCTTCCCCTGTATCCTTCACATGTATTTGAAATAAAAAATTGGATTCTTATTCAAATATTACGTTAAATATGTTACTTCGGATTAAACCTCAACCTCTTTTCACTTGAGCCAATGGGATGGCTTGGTTTTCGCGCAGTTATTCAATCACTCTAGCTTATCTAATTGATGATCATCGTTTTTGAGAGCTTAGACAAAGATTATGGAAACTATTATTTGTCCCATATAATTCAAGTTGTACTTGATTTGTACCATTTGTATGTGTTTTGGTAACTGCCGCGCCGTTTTTTATGGTTTGTTGACTAAAGGATTTTTTACATTTATTTTAATTATTAGAGGGTCCCGTCATGTAAAACATGACCAATGTGCACCAGTGAGGTATGCGTAAATATAAAACGACAGCAATATTTGTCAGCAGAGTGTGCGTCGTTAATACATTTGACGTCGTTGATGACCCAATCTTAACAGAATACGTTAACAAATGAGGAACGAAGAAAAGCAATTTGATCATACCTATTATGGTAAAACAATTTCATATAAGTTTCCAAATTTAAACCAGAGTATTCGTACTAAGTAAAAATAAGAAGAAAAACAATGTATGAAAATATATATATACATTACGTTGATACCGTGACCTGATGCCCACGACCTTTTCTTAATTTGTAATGCTATGCTATTACATGGTATCTACGGTTTCATTATATACGTTCCTCAGATGTAGAGCGGAAGTAAATTTGTTTGATTTTGCGGTGCACAATTTTGGATTGTAATCAAGCTCTATCAAGTACCGTTTCACTGATGTTAACAAATAACGTTATATTGAAGTATTCTCTTACAATAACTCATGTCACCATTACAAATGATTGGTTGATGTCAGAAATACTGTTCTCTGAGCTCACTTCAAGAATATTGAAATGGACTTCAGCCCATCTACCTCTAATTAAGGTATAGATATTCAGTTGACAATGTAAAACTTAAACATTGGTGCTTTAAACTTTATCAACAGCAACATGAATTCGTTGTCAATACATGACTCAATACAGACCACTCTACGAAATAAGAAACGACTGAAAATGATTAATCTAACAACATTATTTAAAAACTTCGTCGGTTAGTTGGTTTGAGGGTTACAGAGCCGTGTTGATTAAATGTAGGAAGAAAATAATACGTTTGATCGTTTGCAAATTGCATCATGAGGCCAATGTTAAAAATCTATCGGCTTTGTTTGGTTTTCATGGCCCTCTAAAATACAGAAAAAATGAAAAATTTATAAAAATTACACTTTGACGTTTCTTGGAGTGAAGAAGTTTTCTATGTAATGTCTCTTTTGAACGGTTATTATGTGTTATAGTAGATTTTTTACACACTCAAAGGGATAAGAATTACGTTTTAGGTAAGTTATGGTTATTTCTTTACTTTGTGAAGGCAAAAGACGTATTTTTAGACACGATTGGCAATGAAAGACCACCATTTTAAATACAAAATAGTGCCGTTTTCAATGTAATGTAAAGATTTGGACAGTTATTCTGTGTTAAAATACATTTCTTATAAACACAAAGGGATAAGGATTGCCATTTAGGTAAGTTTCAGTTATTTATTTATGCACAAAGAGCAGAAGATGTATTTTGGACATGATTTGGGCAATGTAACGTCGACCATTTTAATTTTAAATACAACATAGAGAGTGTGCGCGCGAAATTGAGAGGATGCGCGCGCAGGCGTTTATGACACACAGACAGACAGACATAACTGGGCAACTATAAGTAAGATTGCTATTTTCATATTTTAATTTCAAAAGTCAATTGATCAGCTGAGCCAACTGATGTGAACGTCTTGCACCGTTATAGAAACTCAAATCATAACTAAAATATGGGCTTTAATTCTTTATTTCTTTATGGACTTTACCAATATCCACTCAGTAATACTCTTTCCAATATCTCAAAAATAACGTCTGTATATTTCGATTCGTAGTTGAAGTGCTGTTCAAGAAATAGAATGTATTCGAATATTCAAAGCCACGTTTTCCACTTGGCTGGAGCGTTTTAAAAGCTTCTACTTTATCCACTAATGAGACTATATATATATCCCCTGTAACTTTAGCAACGATTACTTATACCATACCTATACCATACCATTTGATATGAGTTTCATACAACGTAATAGCAATTCTAATTGGAAATACGAGACAACATGATTGTATTTTCTGACGAACAAAATTTGTTTGCAATTACAGATAATATTACTTGGGTTTCGAAAATATCAGCCATGAGCAAGATATCTCCCATGTTGCAATATTGACGGATCTCATCTTAGATATTGAGGCTTTCATGAGATTGGATGTGAGGAGAGGAGCTTTCCTCCACCTGTCCTATTTCATCATCATTCATGTGTGATGGTGACGTTCCTTCATCCCAGATACGAGTACCTACTACAATTTTAATTAATATGATAATTTCGATTTGTTATAAACTAAGGAAAGTCATAAATTGACTTTGGTCAACCTGAAATACGGTATTATTAGAGTTGACGACATCTTTGGAGAATGACATGTAGAAAAGTAGTGGTTTTTAAAGTCGTACTGTTCTGCAACTAGAATCAAAGTTAACGGATTAATTGTTATGATGATGATATGAAGATGATGATGAAGAATAGGTAAATGAAGGCCGGTGGGGAGGCGGTCGTAGCCTATTTATAGGGAACCTTATCCAGAATTTGCATTTCGACTGAGGTAAACCGCACGAAAGAATCTCAGAAAGAAAGGATGGCCGTGGGATTTGAACACTTAAGACACCTGGAGTGATGGAAAGTGTGCTAAATAGTCAGTTGCTGGAAAAATAACGCGACGTTCTTTCACTTATTCCGTTTATGATTAACGAATTTATTGCATGCATGTTTACTGAACAAAATGATTAGTTAAGAAGTAAATTCTTGTACGGAAACCCTTCGGTTTTAGTGTTTAGCCTATCAGGTTTAATTTTACACTGTGCATGTGCATGTGATAGCCAACCTATGTTCTCATTGAGTGCATCCTGCGGCTAAACTGAGTCATCTGACTGGTTGTTAGCTTGGCGCAGGGGTTGGTGGGAAGAATCGTGACTGGTTGTTAGCTTGGCACAGGGGCTGATGGGAAGTGTCGTGATGGTTGTTATCGTGGCGCAGGGGCTGGCGGGAAGAACTGTGATTGGTTTAGCTTGGCGCAGGGGCTGGTGGGAAGAACTGTGACTGGTTAAGCTTGGCGCAGGGGCTGGCGGGAAGAACTGTGACTGGTTTAGCTTGGCGCAGGGGCTGGTGAGAAGAACTGTGACTGGTTTAGCTTGGCGCAGGGGCGGGTAGGATGAATCATACCTCTCTGGACGACGACGTTGACACGGCCCAGGTGTCCATGCGGTGGTCGGAGTTGCGGGAGGACACTTGGCGCTGGAGGAACACGGCTGGCTTTCCTGCTTCTTCACTGGCCCTGGACAGAGATGAATACAATCAGTCACAGCAATGCAAGATGCAACACCAACACATCTCCACTGCTTCTTCACTGGCCCTGGACAGAGATGAATACAATCAGTCACAGCAATGCATGACGCAACACCAACACATCTCCACTGGCCACTGCTTCTTCACTGGCCCTGGACAGAGATGAATACAATCAGTCACAGCAATGCATGATACAACACCAACACATCTCCACTGCTTCTTCACTGGCCCTGGACAGAGATGAATACAATCAGTCACAGCAATGCATGACGCAACACCAACACATCTCCACTGGCCACTGCTTCTTCACTGGCCCTGGACAGAGATGAATACAATCAGTCACAGCAATGCAAGATGCAACACCAACACATCTCCACTGCTTCTTCACTGGCCCTGGACAGAGATGAATACAATCAGTCACAGCAATGCAAGATGCAACACCAACACATCTCCACTGCTTCTTCACTGGCCCTGGACAGAGATGAATACAATCAGTCACAGCAATGCAAGATGCAACACCAACACATCTCCACTGATTCTTCACTGGCCCTGGACAGAGATGAATACAATCAGTCACAGCAATGCAAGATGCAACACCAACACATCTCCACTGGCCACTGCTTCTTCACTGGCCCTGGACAGAGATGAATACAATCAGTCACAGCAATGCAAGATGCAACACCAACACATCTCCACTGCTTCTTCACTGGCCCTGGACAGAGATGAATACAATCAGTCACAGCAATGCAAGATGCAACACCAACACATCTCCACTGGCCACTGCTTCTTCACTGGCCCTGGACAGAGATGAATACAATCAGTCACAGCAATGCAAGATGCAACACCAACACATCTCCACTGGCCACTGCTTCTTCACTGGCCCTGGACAGAGATGAATACAATCAGTCACAGCAATGCAAGATGCAACACCAACACATCTCCACTGCTTCTTCACTGGCCCTGGACAGAGATGAATACAATCAGTCACAGCAATGCATGACGCAACACCAACACATCTCCACTGGCCACTGCTTCTTCACTGGCCCTGGACAGATATGAATACAATCAGTCACAGCAATGCAAGATGCAACACCAACACATCTCCACTGGCCACTGCTTCTTCACTGGCCCTGGACAGAGATGAATACAATCAGTCACAGCAATGCAAGATGCAACACCAACACATCTCCACTGGCCACTGCTTCTTCACTGGCCCTGGACAGAGATGAATACAATCAGTCACAGCAATGCAAGATGCAACACCAACACATCTCCACTGGCCACTGCTTCTTCACTGGCCCTGGACAGAGATGAATACAATCAGTCACAGCAATGCATGACGCAACACCAACACATCTCCACTGGCCACTGCTTCTTCACTGGCCCTGGACAGAGATGAATACAATCAGTCACAGCAATGCAAGATGCAACACCAACACATCTCCACTGGCCACTGCTTCTTCACTGGCCCTGGACAGAGATGAATACAATCAGTCACAGCAATGCAAGATGCAACACCAACACATCTCCACTGGCCACTGCTTCTTCACTGGCCCTGGACAGAGATGAATACAATCAGTCACAGCAATGCAAGATGCAACACCAACACATCTCCACTGCTTCATCACTGGCCCTGGACAGAGATGAATACAATCAGTCACAGCAATGCAAGATGCAACACCAACACATCTCCACTGGCCACTGCTTCTTCACTGGCCCTGGACAGAGATGAATACAATCAGTCACAGCAATGCAAGATGCAACACCAACACATCTCCACTGGCCACTGCTTCTTCACTGGCCCTGGACAGAGATGAATACAATCAGTCACAGCAATGCAAGATGCAACACCAACACATCTCCACTGCTTCATCACTGGCCCTGGACAGAGATGAATACAATCAGTCACAGCAATGCATGACGCAACACCAACACATCTCCACTGGCCACTGCTTCTTCACTGGCCCTGGACAGAGATGAATACAATCAGTCACAGCAATGCAAGATGCAACACCAACACATCTCCACTGGCCACTGCTTCTTCACTGGCCCTGGACAGAGATGAATACAATCAGTCACAGCAATGCATGACGCAACACCAACACATCTCCACTGGCCACTGCTTCTTCACTGGCCCTGGACAGAGATGAATACAATCAGTCACAGCAATGCATGATACAACACCAACACATCTCCACTGCTTCTTCACTGGCCCTGGACAGAGATGAATACAATCAGTCACAGCAATGCATGACGCAACACCAACACATCTCCACTGGCCACTGCTTCTTCACTGGCCCTGGACAGAGATGAATACAATCAGTCACAGCAATGCAAGATGCAACACCAACACATCTCCACTGCTTCTTCACTGGCCCTGGACAGAGATGAATACAATCAGTCACAGCAATGCAAGATGCAACACCAACACATCTCCACTGCTTCTTCACTGGCCCTGGACAGAGATGAATACAATCAGTCACAGCAATGCATGACGCAACACCAACACATCTCCACTGGCCACTGCTTCTTCACTGGCCCTGGACAGAGATGAATACAATCAGTCACAGCAATGCAAGATGCAACACCAACACATCTCCACTGGCCACTGCTTCTTCACTGGCCCTGGACAGAGATGAATACAATCAGTCACAGCAATGCAAGATGCAACACCAACACATCTCCACTGCTTCTTCACTGGCCCTGGACAGAGATGAATACAATCAGTCACAGCAATGCAAGATGCAACACCAACACATCTCCACTGGCCACTGCTTCTTCACTGGCCCTGGACAGAGATGAATACAATCAGTCACAGCAATGCAAGATGCAACACCAACACATCTCCACTGGCCACTGCTTCTTCACTGGCCCTGGACAGAGATGAATACAATCAGTCACAGCAATGCAAGATGCAACACCAACACATCTCCACTGGCCACTGCTTCTTCACTGGCCCTGGACAGAGATGAATACAATCAGTCACAGCAATGCATGACGCAACACCAACACATCTCCACTGGCCACTGCTTCTTCACTGGCCCTGGACAGAGATGAATACAATCAGTCACAGCAATGCATGACGCAACACCAACACATCTCCACTGGCCACTGCTTCTTCACTGGCCCTGGACAGAGATGAATACAATCAGTCACAGCAATGCTAGACGCAACACCAACACATCTCCACTGGCCACTGCTTCTTCACTGGCCCTGGACAGAGATGAATACAATCAGTCACAGCAATGCATGACGCAACACCAACACATCTCCACTGGCCACTGCTTCTTCACTGGCCCTGGACAGAGATGAATACAATCAGTCACATCAATGCAAGATGCAACACCAACACATCTCCACTGGGCTTGGAAAAAAACAGGAAAAACAAGTCGGAATTTCTATGCAATTAGCCGGCGGAATCAGTTTGCAATCCACGTTTTGAAAGGAATATATTTGTTTCCTGAACTTTTTGAACAATTAAAAGCTGTATATAATTATTCACGTATCTAGCTCTGGGATGTACAAATAAAATACACACATAATACTTAATATACCAATAATAGTTTTAAGAATTGTATTACAATATCAATGTTTAAAGTAATAGCCAATAGGACACAAACAATATACCACAACCTAATCTAATCTAGCTCTAGTAGACAAAATAATATATCAACAATATTACGAATCTATAACTTTTTATACGAAGATGCCACATTACGAGTCGGCATAATGACAAAGTTAAATATTTAATATCTTCGACATTTTCTCGTCAGTGTTGGACAACTCTGCGCTTCTAAGCTTCATTCTACACGTTGTTTCTAAGCAGGTAGAAACACTTCTAGATCTCATATGATGACAAGAGAAGATGACGTAGCATAGTACATGGTCTTATTAATACTTATAACAGAATATGGTAGTAGGTCATAATGAATTCATTGATATTCGCTGTCGCTCTATGTTGGGATTGGCTATAACGGCAGCGCTGAATGCTTTAGTCGATGTTGAATGCATCACTTTTATAACTTATTCTGGCTTTATTAAGACTATTATTCATTCTGTTTACGATTAGACATGTCTATATATTTAAAATACGACCACATAAGTAGCATATTGTACTGTGTCAGGTTTTCCTGCAATTTGGTAAAATGTAATACGATCTCAGCTGTATGACCTTGATCCGTTGCGTTCCCACGAGACGGCGCGTTTTGCCAATATTCATCGACAACATAGTTTTATATCCCGAACAAAGAAGCGCTTGTCAATGATTTTTTGAATGCAGGATAGAAAGTAATTGTTAAGTCCGACATGTACCCGACAATGTATTTATATAGAAGAAAGTTGATACAGTCAACGAAGTGCTTAAATGACTGTCATTTTACCAAATAGCCACACGCCTTTGTAATTTACACATTCTTGTTTACCTCAACTATTTGGTCTCTTAGATTCTGGTTCAAATTTCTTTTTTTTTCTCTCAAATTACTGATTTGATGAAGTACTGTATTTGCAACCCCTTATAAGAAAACAATCTTGTGATAGGGTGTCACGTACCAACACCATATCAATTATTAAGTTTGAATTTTGGGTATCATAACTATTGTCTAACTTTCATCGACAGAAGTCGATCGACAACTCTTACATAATCGATTATAACATTAAAATGGACCTATGAGTCTTATCGATTATCACTCTCATATGAGATGTCTATCGACTGTGGATGAAAGTTACACAATCACGATACGTGAACTTGTAGGATACAAAGTCTTGTTACAAAGAGAGAACGTATATTTGCATCTCCTACACGGTTGACAATTTCATGACAAAAGTTAGCGCCAAGATAAATTAGTTGTTACCATGGCAACAGCCAATAAGCAAACCCTTATGGAGATAGGATAAATCCTGGCTTAATCTGGATTTGTAGGATAGTAATAAGCAAAAGTTGCCAAATATTGTCGTGGAACTGGGTCGACCGTGACCGTGACCTATGACCTGTCTAGAGTGTCCACTGTGTAACCCCCCTCCCTCCCCACTGCACCCCCAACCCTCTCATTGGGGTTATACAGTGAAGGTCTCATGGACTTAATTGCGTTTTCCAACTTCTTCGCAAAAAATGAATGCAGAGGTTTCTAGATACGAAGTTCTATAGAAAGCGCTGTCCGGAAAATAAGTGGTTTTAGTTCGATTCGCGCAGACAGTTTTTCAGAGCATCGCTTTTCATTGTGTGTTATGGAAGTTTTCCAACACAACGGTCTTCATCATTCTTCATCTTCTAGAAATGCAGTAATAAGTTTTAAAAAATTATTATATTATCAATGACTATTCTTCTTTCTGCATTAAAAAAATAGATTAAAAACTCCTTACGAGTTCAACCTTTTATTCGATTTAATTGGAAAATTTAATTAGTAAATGTAAAATCCGATTATTTAGGAGCTAGAGGTGGAGAGATTGAGGGGGCACGTATAGTTAAATTCCCACGAAGTTGAGGTACGAGACCACATTGTGTATGTAATAATTAAATAGTGTGCAGGAAGGAGGTGGTCGTGGATGATTAGTTAGTAACCATCCCAGCAGATCCTGACCTTAACCTTCACGGTTAACCTTTGCGAAGACCGCGAGGGAATCGATTTCGAAATTCCCATGCGTAAAACAGAATATAGAATATTATTTAATCAATTTAATTATGGAAGAGCAAAATTATATTTACAAAACTTCTAAACTAAACGTGTCTGACGGAAATAGATTTTTTTTAAAATTTTCGGTAAAATTATCTCTAGCTATATCTGAATAATTGCATCGTAATTAATGTAGGCAAAGTACGTAACGTCGGTTGTAATTTTAATATTTAGTCGCAATTCCGAACCTGTTACTTACCAACAGCACCTTAAGCAATTTCATTGTAGTGGAGGTGCCGTACTGCGGACCTACAATTGACCCAGAGCCAGATTCTGTAACTTTATTCCCGACTGCAACGTGATTGTAGCGAGAAGATCCCACGCGAATAGACAAGCTAAATCCGATAGAGATACTCGAGTCTACTACTTGAATTGACTTTCTGTTTCACGACGCGTTGTATCGTGGAGGAGCCATGCATCATCTCCACACGAAGTCTCTCGTGCACGAGACAGAGCCGCGGGATGTCAGGATCATTTCCTTGCGGAGGAAATTACTTTCATCGTCGTCTTTGTAACGTCACAGATATCTCATATCCTTGCAAAATCACTGATTCAACTTCCTAATCCCATGGCTCCTTTATTATGTATGACACTCGACATTCATCGTATGGAAGAGGTCAGAACTTGAAAACCTGTCTTAATGTGGAGTTCAGGGTCACAAAGAAAAATCAATAGGGGATAGACCAAAAAAATACTTGATTTTGTTTTAAAATAGAATGGGGTACGTCTGATTTGACTCCAAGATCAATGTAGATATCTCGTTATTTTTAATTGGTGTGGCGGTAAGTTCGTATTGACCTGGTTACCGTGAGGGTTCGGGGACTTTGTGATGAGGAAGGTCTTTAGTTTGTTAAAGCAATTGGACCCCGGGGCTAGCACGCTGTCTACCCAATAGGCCGACCAAAATGCGGCACTACCCCCCCTCTTCCTCCTCGAACCACCCCACCACAACCCCTTGCTAAAAAACATGCCCTCCATCCGTTCTACCGCATTTGCTACAAACCACGCAGAGCTATCTCGCGTGGATCTGTTTTATAATGGACCTTTAATTGGACTCTAATTAAAAAACAATCAAAGTTGATTTATTTATTATTATTAAAGTATAAACTCACCCTTTCGGTCTTTCCAAATATATTTTATGAGTTGAATTTTCTTTGGATGGATAGACCATGTGGCCCCAACCATTCCACGATTTGAAAACGTCAATAGGTTCCAAGCACGAGGATTGAATACTACCACATTGCCATAACTGACAACAAAACCACATGACGAAAAGGAACAAATAATATTAGATTTTTTTTTTCCGGAACACGAATATTTTTGAAAACACTAATCTGATTTTTATCAGTTCCGTTAAGAATGAAAATTCCCTCGAAATCAGTTCCACGCAATGGTGATACTGATTTATCGCCGAGTGATTGTTGTGAGGGAACACGTTCTCCTCAGACCTACACTGCGACAACGCTGTAGCACAACTGCTGAATGAAGGCGAGTATATGATGACGTCACCACTGCGTCGACCAATCAATGTGCTAGTCCCACGCAACCCCCCTCCCCCCGGTAAACCTGCAACCCTCTCTGACGCCATGGTATCACATGCACTGCATGTGCGGGAGAGATCCAATCGTTGCATTGCAGTTCGAACAACGGATTTAGAACAGTATATACGACAGAAAGATTACAAGAATATTCATGACGGAGATATTATTGATGACTTTTTGGCGAGGTGAAAATATGTAATAATACGAATTTATACAAAAGCTTTCTTTTTAATGAAAGTACAATCGATTCTAAATTAAATATTAAACTAAATACTAATTGAATGGTTCGTATTCTTCATCAATGAATTAATTATTAGTTACTGATCTGGTGTGATAATCAATATTATACTACTATCGACCATAGCGTGAGCACAACTTATATTAATAAACTTATTTCCAAAGCATTGTGTTAACTGCTAGTGCAATTAGCAGTGTGCGCATGCGCTGAAACGCGGTAGTTAAACGAGCAGGAAAGTGGCGCGGAGGGATCTCCCCCCCCCCCCCCCCCCCCCAATGCCGTGACGTCACGGATCCCCCCCTCCCCGCGCTCCCTCTGACACGTCATTGTCTATCCCCAACGCAGCCTCCCACATTGATCCAGAGTCGGAGTCAGTTGAGTCATTGCGCATGGCATTGCTCTGTGAGAGAAACTTCACGTAATAGTATTTATATTCCAAAATCGAAATATGAAATTACTGATGTTCATTATTCAATGTCTCCCTTTCCATTTCACCCCCACGCGTATAACGGGGTTCCTGACACTTTTGGATTGTGGTGTTTCATTCAGGATACGTGCTCGATGGCTCAGTCGGAGTTATCGACACGTTTTACACTGGATCATGTCAGCAGGTGGTAATAAACTTAGAGTAATAAAATATGGTGTTAAATTCATACCCTTCATTCATTCTAAGTTTGCGCGGCAAAACCATTAGTTTTAATAGTAAACGATTATTTATTTCCTGAATTTTTAGACCATTTTCATAAATCAGGACCGATGTACTACAAAGCAAACAGTACACGGTGATGAGATAATATCGTGTCAGATATATCTGTTAATATCTGTTTCATGTTACTTGTAGCGAGTGTTACTTTTCGTTGTACTAAAGTTTGAGGATTCCTCAGTCTCAAGTCTTCTCGAAGAATGTCTTCTTCCATGTTTACTGTTCAAACAAGGGGGGTGGAGAGAGCAGTCGAAATTTCCAGTCTTGATTGCAAAGGCGGACCACAATATAGAAGTTCTTTGTTTGACTAGCGAAATCTCTACTCCAAACACCGAGTTACCTTCGTAACATTAGAGACTTCATACTTCATCTCTCCTTAAACCAAGAACAAAGTTTTACAAATGGTGGCAGATGTTGGACATTCTAGTTTTTAAATTCAAAATTTAGATTTCTGTGAATAAAGTAATCCATTAAGTTTGAAGCATTTTAAAAATCGTTATATTTCATTTCTTAGAATAAAACGCAGAGGTTCAGAGGTTGTTGTCGGAACTTTAGTTGAATGAGACGGGTGACGGTTTGTTCTCTACTTTTTTTCGATGAGAACGGCCATTTCTGGGCCACTAACTATAATACGCTTCTCTATTGTTTATCTGAATGTATCTTGTGTATGGATGGATCCTAAACATATATCAAAATTACAAATGGTGGCAGATGTTGGATTTCTTAAAAAATTAATTTCTGCATAATTTAAAAGTATATTATAATTGTATCGTGTCTCTGAATGAATTAATGTAGTTATTGGTGCTCGGGTTTAAATGGATGACGGGTTGTTCCGTGTTTCTCTGTATCGAACATAGCTTTTGAGGGCCAACAAAAAAGTAGACAGAACACGTGTCACCCACCTGCTGTTTCTCAGTTTATCTGAATGTATATTGTGGATCGATGAAAATAAATCAAAAGTACAAATGGTGGCAGATGTTGGATATTTTATTTTTGCATGACATTTTTTAATGAGAATGTAGGTTTTTGTGGAAAACTTTCATGGAGTCAGGATGTTATGAAGGGATGTGCGTTATGAAAAATATCCGACCGAACCGGAGCTCGAACCCGAGACATCTCCTCTATATTCCCTAACTATAAGGGGGTATTCTCTACCTTCATTCCATTCTCCTCGGAGATCTCTAACCCTCATTAGTGCGTTGTGTCTAATGTCCGTCCGACCGACCGGGTAGCTCAGTTGGTAGAGCCCTCGCCCGGCAAGTGAGAGGGCCCGGTTTCAAGCCCCGGTTTGTTCGGATATTTTGCACATTTTTCTCTTCCCAAAAATTTAATTTCTGCAATATCTAACGTATATTAAATTGTATTGTGTCTCTGAATTACTTGATGTAGTTATTGACTGGTTGTTTTGTGTTTCTCTGGGTTGAACGGCCCTTTTCAGGGCCAACAAACGCTTATACAGCACTCGCCGGCACCCAGCTGCTGTTTCTCAGTTTATCTAAATGTGCGGATGGATAATCAATATAAATCCCTATTACAAATGGTGGCAGATGTGGGTATTTTATATTGCATTGCCAAAACATGTATTTCTGCAAATAAAATGCTTATAATTTCTTTAAAGTAAATAAGTCGTATTGTTTCTCTTTGATTTTTTGAGAGAGTGCAGTCTTGAACTGGGGGGACGATATTCTTAAAATAATCTTGAACTGCTCATTTTTCACGGTAAAAAATGTTACTCGCCCCTTATAACTTACATATGTACGAAGAAAAGTAATCTGAAATAATATTGTCCCTCTGAATATGCGTTGTGTGTACATCCTCAAAACCCCGATAACAAATGGTGACAGATGCGGGTGATTTCATATCCACTTGTTTTCTGAATAAAAAAGCTTTTAGAAAACACCTTTAGTTCTAACTCTTGAATCCTTTTACATCTTGGATAAAGCATTGAATTAAACTGAGGTATATAAATTATATGTACACTCAAACCAATAAAAAACGGTACTTTGCACAAAACGGATTGGCTTCTGGTCAGGTTCCTTGACAATAAATTCTTGTTATTGTCAATGAAATCAGAGCTAACCTATTAATTTAGATTATGCATTAGCACAGACTTCATGGGATGAAGCCAAACCTTTATCAGACAATCCTTTTCCTTCGAAGTACCATTTATTATTTGTTCGAGTGTACGTCATTCCATTCCATTGCAGTATAATTGACTTTTTTATATTCTATTTGATGAGTGGCCTGGATGCAAAACCCATCATCACCACGTCATTTCCATTTTGCGTAGGTATGTGATAAACAGGGAAAAAAACAGTTGTCATTTCTACACTGAAAGCTGGGAGAATTGATTTTCAACCCTTATTTTGAAAAGGAAGATTTTTTCTTGCACTCTATTTAAAAGAGAAATAAATATAATTTTTAATAAACAGGTTTTGAGCCCAGTCAACTCACTTAAACTTTGGATTATTAATGTAATATATGGAGAATATCAACGAAAATAGAATTATCGTTAAAAGGAAGGAATAGAATGTCACAGCTAACCCATTTTTTGAAATAAGATTTTGATAAAAATAGATACGTAACTTTCCATTGACGCAACGGACGCAACCCACGCTAAGATGGCAAACCATACACATTGAATCCAATTGACTGTATATTATAATCACGTAATAGCATTTCCTTAGGACTTAAGAGAATATGTTATTTATAGCATATTTACAGTGCATTTGTTTGCTTTCAATCGAGTGATGAAGACTGCTCGCTACGTTTTAATAAACAATCCCACTTCCGCCACCATTTGTAATGTAGCTTTAGTTGCGGGTGTTGGAGGTGTATTAAATGTGACGTCTAATTAAAAAGTATAACTCCAGGTATAGAGAGTGTAACTTCCCATTGACAAATGTTAAATCTCAGCACCAAAATACTTTCAATATTAACTTATCGTTTATAAAACTTTGTAAAACTTATTGTATTCTCTCCTTCTAGCGTAAGTTATTGGAACTAGCAATAAAAATAACAATTATCAACTGTAACGTAAATAACAACATTTTACAAGAAGAAATACTCACGTTAGAAATAGTTTATACAAATTACAATACTTTCAAATTTGCTAAAATAATTTAATAAGTAGGAAAACGAAAGACATTTAAGGTGATACTAGCGCTCGGCCGTTTTAGAAAATTAAGAGAGAAAAATTGTTTCATAAGTGATTGTAACTTTTACAGGATGTTCACATGATCAGTCTGATTGGATATTAGTTGCACTTTTTCATTTTTGCTTATTGCATCGTTAATTAGGCGCCGGTTATTCAACAAAACCGCACAAAACTTAGAAATTTGCGATACGATTGGAGACCAAATCCGTTAACCAATTGATCTCAAATTTTAATTATGATTAGATGAAAGACAAACTTAGGGTTATCACTTGGCACATTTTTAAAATTTAATTTTATACGGCACCCAGGGAGACAAGAAAATAGCTAATTTTTCACCAAAAATCCACTAATTATTACTAATTAACGAAACAAAAAATAAAAAATGTACCAAGGGATAACCCTAAGTTTGTCTTTTATCTAATCATGATTAAAATTTCAAATAATTTGGTCTACCCAATTCGTCTCCAATCGTATCGCAAAAAGTGTCTACAAATAGCAGCAAAATTGCTCGCGCTTGCAGCACCTTAAGTTGTCACTGAAGCTGCAGTTTGTCATTCCAGAGGCCGTGACTATTTTTTTAACTTCTAACCTTCCAGCTTCATTTGAAATTTACCCTCGTCTCCACCTAGGGTGCGCACCCAGACTATTTAATGCAAATAATAATTAGTTCTTATATAAACTCACCAGGCCGGTAGCGTAACTCGAATTCTGGGCCCATCCTCGAGACTGCCGCTGTTCGAATCGTCTAAAATACAATCAAAAGTACCTAATACAATGATTAGCAATATTTACTTGATTTTGATTTTTGAAATTGCAACCACTTGAATGAAGTTAAATTGATCTGTCCAGAAAATATTTCTACTTAAACTATCTACTTTAATGCTTTACATTTACATGACAGAAATACAATCTTGATTTGGAATTTCTTAATTTTCGATACCTATGTTAAGGTATCGAGAAAAGAAACAGATATTTGTAGAAAAAAATGATTATTTACTTTACAAATAAATTCTCAATAGCTCAAATAACATGACTCCTAGTACATTATCGATTGGCGTTATGCTAGTGTAAATTCTTGGTCTTTTCTCTCAGTGAATCTGTTTTCTAAGAAATGTAATAATTCTCGAGCACTCTTACCGTGCGGAGATTCAGTTGTGTAGCAGACTTTTAGCGATCCTCTTAAATCTGACGTCAGCCGCGAAGACTGACTGACAGCTAATCCATCTCTGAAAAAAAGGATAAAAGAAAACAAAAATAAAACAAAGTTGAGACTACGTGCTTAACGACACTGTTATGACAGGTGTTTGAATTGATGTCATTTCTGTGATACGTTTTCAAAGTAGGATTTCACTCCTCGGGAATATTTTCTTCGAGGATTTTTACATCGTGTTTCATCGATGTTATGTGAGTATTAAAGTACAAAGTATATCAGCACACAGACATATCGTAAAGAATAAAAAGATTCTCTGATCCAACTAAATCCCATCCCGCCCTCCAAACACATGATCTTCAAATCATTATATCTTCAAAAAACGTTATCCTTATGTATTAAATCTCAAATTGGAGTCAAGTTTTCGCGAATTCTATAAATAGACCGAACAATATTTCTGATAAAAATGTGAATCTATAGTGTATCTCATAATCGATTTGGTAGTTGAACATGGTTGAACATAGAAGAGCGTGAAGCCAAATATATAAGTCCGTATTATACGGGCGACAAGATTCTATATTTAGCATCGACTCCGTGTAATGACCGAGATTGAATGGACGCGTCTCCGCCCATCACAACCCCCTCCCCTACTCCCCCACCCCCTCAACATCCACCGGCGTCCGTTCTGCTTTCAGCTTACAAAGCACGCACAGCAAAGAGCCTTAGACGAGAAGTAAACTTTCATTAGTTAGTACACACGGAATTTCTACGTATTTTTATTGGTACTTGCTAGCACGATCACATAGAATGTTATTAGAAATAAATAAGTTTTTTGTGTCATATCCTAGAAATTTAGTTTGAATTACAAATCAAATTACGTGTCTTGCTACCACGAGTTTTAAGAACTGTTAAAAACTTGCGAAATCTCATTTCGACTTAGTTGGTAATTATTTTGTAATTTGTTTTTTAAATATTTGAGTTCCTAGATATCGGTTTTAAATGATTTTTTAATTGACAATGACAAGCAAGCAATTTAAATCTTTGAATAAAAAAATCGAACTCGTATAAAAGAAACAAATTTCTTAACTGTAAAACAATCCTGCTACTCTTTATTGGGTCGAACTTTCACTTTTAAAAATGTTATTTTCAACCCGATTAATTTCAATTACGAGAGAATGTCTCTCCTGGAAGGAAAGTCCAGGTGTAGTTAAAGTAACATGAAACCGGGATACGAACCCAATGCCGTCTGAATAGTCAATAAACCGCAGTCGCATATGTGTCAATGTGTTTGCGTGCTATGTTATCATCCAAGCCAATTTCGTTGAAACTTTTAGTAGGGACGTTATTGGTTTTTTGACTGTTTGAAGAGTATTGGTTTGGAAATAGCTCGGCAGTAAAGAGATATGTATATGGATCTGCCTTGCAATCTCTGTTAAATTGCCATTAGAATGTTGTTATTATGGTGGAACTGTATAAAATAAATTGTGTGGAATTTCTAGTAATGAAGCAGAATGTAATAAAGGGATACGTACTTATGAAAATATCTACTCAGGAATTCAGAAATGTAATTCGTTTTGAAATGAAATATTGCGTCCTCGTAGTTTGATATGTTCTCTAATTCTTGAAATCTCTATAAGAGTATATAATCCTGCAGATTATCGAGGGGCGAAGAAGTTGGTTGGCCATGTGAGTTTCATTAGTGCAGCATCCCAGGATTTGTTCGCAGACTCTAGGGGACCATCGACAAGGTTCGCTTCGGAGATTAGGCAACTAGCCACATTGGAAATCGACCACTACTTCGATGTTACCATGTTGCCACAGAACGAAGGAAACTGGTACTTAATCCGATATTACATTGCCAGGACAATTCACATTTCACACTATATGCAATTCAATTCGAGTTATATTCAATCGTAGCAATCAAACCATAATGACAATCTTTTCGGTAGATAATGTGATTCGAATGGTTGATGTTTACATTCATGATGATTATTTCCATGAATTTCATGGATAATACAATAATCAATAGTTATAATTACTAATGCTATAGTATTTGATTAATTAGCAGTAATGAGCAATGTGTTTTCGGCTCGCAAGAGTTAGTGTTGACTGTCTGTTCCATTTTGTTTTTGTTTCACCGATTCTCAAATTACAATTAACAGAGAGAAGTTCTTAATGGGAACGTGGCATGTTGAGCTTGTTCATTCTTACGTTCAACTCAAGAGGTTGAAATATCATTAGAACGGACCCGAACAAAGAGAAGTCTTATCATAGACCTTTTTGCCATCACGTTTCACTTGAACAGAAGCGATGCCACTTCACAGCACAATCGTTTCGCATGTCAAGAAACGGTATTACTTTGTACAAACATTTCACGTGAAAATAAAAGAAAAAAACGTATTTTTTCAACAATCATTTCAAGTAAAACATCTTCAGATTTTCTATTTATTGCAAAGACTCTCAATTCACATTAGTACTTTCTCACTACACAATTGAATCCTTTTTTCACTCCTCTGCCTTTTTAAATCAAGTGACGACTTCTCTTCTCAATCAATAGAAGTATTAGAAACGTTGTCTCCTTATTCTTAATTATTGAAGGGAAATTATAGTCTCGTTTGAAGTGAAGCAAGAAAATGAAATGTACTCTTCAATCGTTCACAGTGATGCAGAATAACATCTAGTTTCAAGTTAAACGCAACAATACAGCAATTATGCGACGTGAAGCTTTTTTTTATCATAATGAACAATACTTTCAATAAATTACACTTTTTTTGGACACGCTCATTTCAAGTGAAGTAAAACTTATATATTCCCACTTTACCATCGTTTCAAGCAAAGAAAACTATATTCTCCCACTCCACAATCAATTCAAGTTAAGGAAAACTATATATTCCTACTTCACAATCATTTCAAATTAAATAAAACTCTATATTCCCACTCCACACTCATTTCAAGTGAGGTGAAACTAAATGATCCCAATCCACAATCATTTCAAGTGAAGTGAAACTAAATGTTCCCAATCCACAATCATTTCAAGCCAAGTGAAACTATATATTCCCACTTCATAATAATTTCAAGTGAAATGAAACTAAATGTTCCCAATCCACAATCATTTCAAGTGAAGTGAAACTCTATATTCCCACTCACAATCATTTCAAGTGAAGGGAAACTATATATTCCCACTCCACAATCATTTCAAGTAAAGGGAAACTATAAGTTCCCAACCCCAAACTTTTCAAGTGAAGGGAAACTTTATGTTCCCAATCCACAATCATTTCAAGTGAAGTGAAACTCTATATTCCCACTCCACAATCATTTCAAGTGAAGGGAAACTATATGTTCCCAATCCACAATCATTTCAAGTGAAGTGACCATTTATAATCCTCACTCCACAATTATTTCAAGTGAATTAAAACTATACATTCACACTCAAAAAACATTTCAAGAGACTTTAAAACAACATATTCTTACTCCAAAATCATTTTAAGTGAGGCGAAACTCCATTTCGCCACTTCAATAACCATCTCACGTAGAAGGGCTTATAGTATCTAACGACATAAGATCTTACCCATCCCCAATGCCACCTCGACACCACCTCATCGACATGTGAAAGAGTCTTCTCATGACTGCCAGTGTTACTGCTGTGATCAGATTTCGACTCTCTGCCGGTGGTACTTGCGGATATGTATTACGGCGCTCCAGTATGTATCGCGAATTATGTGTTCTTTCACAACTAGTTTTTCATGTTTCTTTGCTTCTTTCTTTCTTGTTTTGTTACTTTCGTGCTCTTTGTGATTTTATAGGTTGACCTAATAGGGGCGATGAGACACGACAAACGCACTCTTACAGTATTATATATTACTATATTATTATAAAAAGTCGGTCATCGTTATTATACACTAATAACGTTATTCTTGAATATCATTTTTCTCGAATGGAATCGAAGTAGTAGTTAGCATGTATAAATGGACGAACATGCAACTTATAAAGATTATAGAAACGTTATTATTACCAAATCATACACATACAATTATTTCGAATATAACTGTCGACTTGTATGATTGTATATAGCAAATACAAGTTATAAAATGTATTCATGGATGTAAAAAATTATGTTAAATACAAAACAAAACAAAACTACAAAGTTTAATTTTCTGTTGAAAAGTCGTTTGTTAAGTTGTTTTAAAAATAATTATCGGTTCAAAACTTTATTAAAATGACACTGATGATATAATATTGTAATTCTACACAATCCCCACACGATATTTATCACTGTTTCCCTATCTTGATCGCAGATTTCTCACAATTCTCTCCGTTTCTCTCTACTCTATATTCCGATCGTCGGTGTGTTTGCACGTGCTCGGAGACTAGTGTATTGTCAATTGCGACCCCTAGTCCCCACGCATGTTGACTGAAGAGAGCCTCGAGTAGGACACAAACCCGGCACCTCTTCATCTCACTCTCACCCTCCACCGTGAATAACGATGTGAATGGATGCGCGCGACGTTAGAGATCAAGGCGCCGAAATCAGACATGCTAGCTGACGCTCAGAGGCATCTGTGTGCAAGGTGGTGAAGCTTTTTGGTGGGAACTGAAGTGGTGTTACGAGTTTGGCCCGTTAGGTAGCATTAGGTGAATGAGCGATTTATTTGTTTGTGAAGGTAAGTCGTTATCGATAGAGATGAATTCAAAATGTTTGCATTTATCACTTTATTATTAGGTACATTCATTATTCATTTAAATGAGACTAATATTAATAATATAATGAATTCTGTATTCCAACGCTGCACATTTATTTTATAGTCGATTACCCGAGGTGACCCGAGGTCTTGAATAATATTTCTTAAATATGGTCATAACTTTTGAACAATTCTAATTATTTAAACATAATTTCAGTAGTTTATGTGCGTCTCTTTTCATTCACATTTGTTGGGACACAAATGTTCCATTTTAAAGTTGGTATTAATATTTTAAGAGTAATTGATGAAATAACTGCGTAAAACTAAACTATGTTTCATATTGTAACAGTTTGAATGATTCAAAAGTAATTGCGATATATAGGAAATATTCTCATAAGAATTATCCTAGGGGTGCAGCTGAATCTGCAGAAATTTTAAAAAAAGGTTAATATAACCCCATTTAATATTCAAATTTCTACAAGGACTAGCGAGTATTCTTTTAATTCTTGGTTTCTAATCTATAGTTTGTATTGTCTGTTTCCCCTGACTTTGCCCGGGGGGGGGGGGGGGGGGGGGGGTTGACATCCATTTCATTTCATTAGTTTCGTGATTTTACAGGAAGTTAAAATACCAAAGGAACCCATCACGACTCATTTTATACCGGAGTTAATTGAAAAATTAAGATAATATTAATAATAACATTTGTTTTGTACTTAACATAATAAAAGGTTTGACAATATCATAATATAAACATATTTCCACGGGCCAAAGTGTAAGTGAACCTACTGTCGTGAAATAGTACTAAATCGATCGTCTTACGATACGTATGTCAATAATACTTACACGATATTTGTATTTTATTAGAGTCTAAAGAATATTGCATATGAATGTGTGTGTTGCTTTTATGAGTTGTTTAAGTAATGTTGATACAAGTTTGATCCATAAACATGAAATACTGAAAAATTACACCACACATGTAAACATGCACAAGGGTTTGTTTGCATTCTAAATTATTAATATTTTAATTTAAAGTTGTGTTTGCGCAAGGTTACAGGGTTAGGATGTTGTTCATAAAATGCCGGGCAATAAATTCACTTTTCGCATATAGTAAGTTGAATATCATACAGGGTTCAAAAGAAGTAAAACACATCAAAAGATACACAAGCTCTTACGAATCTCCTTATCTTTAACAACCACAGGGACTTTCTGTTTATTCGACATCTTTTGATTTCACTTTCAATCCATCAACATTTGGTAAGTAAAAGTTGACAACCCGGTCAGCAAAGGGCGGCTATTCTATAAGTTTCAATATCGGGATTCGACCAGAAACCGATTCGGTGCAATGTTAAACCATATGGCCGTGAATCCTACTCGGTCCGAATCCGGGTTATGGAATAGGGCCCCTAACCTGGCAGACCACGTGGCCGACACGTGGCTGTGTCACACTCTGACTCTAGCTGTCAGCGCTGATGTGACAGACCACGTGGCCGACACGTGGCTGTGCTACACTCTGACTCTGGCTGTCAGCGCTGACGTGACAGACCACGTGGCCGACACGTGGCTGTGTCACACTCTGACTCTAGCTGTCAGCGCTGACGTGACAGACCACGTGGCCGACACGTGGCTGTGTTACACTCTGACTCTAGCTGTCATCGCTGACGTGACAGACCACGTGGCCGACACGTGGCTGTGTTACACTCTGACTCTAGCTGTCAGCGCTGACGTGACAGACCACGTGGCCGACACGTGGCTGTGTCACACTCTGACTCTAGCTGTCAGCGCTGACGTGACAGACCACGTGGCCGACACGTGGCTGTGTTACACTCTGACTCTAGCTGTCAGCGCTGACGTGACAGACCACGTGGCCGACACGTGGCTGTGTTACACTCTGACTCTAGCTGTCAGCGCTGACGTGACAGACCACATGGCCGACACGTGGCTGTGTTACACTCTGACTCTAGCTGTCAGCGCTGACGTGACAGACCACGTGGCCGACACGTGGCTGTGCTACACTTTGACTCTAGCTGTCAGCGCTGACGTGACAGACCACGTGGCCGACACGTGGCTGTGTCACACTCTGACTCTAGCTGTCAGCGCTGACGTGACAGACCACGTGGCCGACACGTGGCTGTGTTACACTCTGACTCTGGCTGTCAGCGCTGACGTGACAGACCACGTGGCCGACACGTGGCTGTGTCACACTCTGACTCTAGCTGTCAGCGCTGACGTGACAGACCACGTGGCCGACACGTGGCTGTGTTACACTCTGACTCTGGCTGTCAGCGCTGACGTGACAGACCACGTGGCCGACACGTGGCTGTGTCACACTCTGAGTCTAGCTGTCAGCGCTGACGTGACAGACCACGTGGCCGACACGTGGCTGTGTCACACTCTGACTCTAGCTGTCAGCGCTGACGTGACAGACCACGTGGCCGACTCGTGGCTGTGTCACACTCTGACTCTGGCTGTCAGCGCTGACGTGACAGACCACGTGGCCGACACGTGGCTGTGCTACACTCTTACTCTAGCTGTCAGCGCTGACGTGACAGACCACGTGGCCGACACGTGGCTGTGTCACACTCTGAGTCTAGCTGTCAGCGCTGACGTGACAGACCACGTGGCCGACACGTGGCTGTGCTACACTCTGACTCTGGCTGTCAGCGCTGACGTGACAGACCACGTAGCCGACACGTGGCTGTGTCACACTCTGACTCTAGCTGTCAGCGCTGACGTAACAGACCACGTGGCCGACACGTGGCTGTGTCACACTCTGACTTTAGCTGTCAGCGCTGACGTGACAGACCACGTGGCCGACACGTGGCTGTGCTACACTCTGACTCTAGCTGTCAGCGCTGACGTAACAGACCACGTGGCCGACACGTGGCTGTGTCACACTCTGACTTTAGCTGTCAGCGCTGACGTGACAGACCACGTGGCCGACACGTGGCTGTGCTACACTCTGACTCTGGCTGTCAGCGCTGACGTGACAGACCACGTGGCCGACACGTGGCTGTGTCACAGTCTGAGTCTTGCTGTCAGCGCTGATGATCAACATTTGAGCTCATGTACTTATTATCCCAAGAAATTAAAATGTTTTAGAGGACTTCTTAGTGATAAATGTAATTTTTTTTTAATCTGACTGTATAAATCCATGAGTGACAACAACATTTGGTACAATAATTTCAGTAAGAACGTTTTATATATTTTATTATTTAAAATTTCGTACCAATCAAGACTTGTGCTCGAAATTTGATTGACAACATTTCGTGTAAGGACACACAAACTCTAGTTTTGACTGGCAATTATCGATGTTTTCTCTATTGAACGTTCATTGATTATTTTATTTAGATAAATTTGCATCATAATAAAACATATTGTTTATGGCCATGTCATAACGTAGAGAACATGTGTTCAAACATTAGATTAGTTACGTACCCAACTCTGGTTTGTATGTCCAGTGCGTACGTTCCGTTCTCCAGTTCCAGACAGCGATATCGGCTCTCAACCTCCAGCGACCAATTATCATTAGCTTCATAGCTGCAATCATACATCGAACAATATCACAGCTATACCTAACGAGACTAAATTATTGTCAAAATTACACTAAATTACAACAAATGAGCTCTATTGAAGCATGTATATCCGAAAGTTGTTTTTCGGATGTTGTCGACATTTACGAAAAAGCTTTTTAGTCTTGTCTTTTAGTCTTTTAGAATGTACGAAATCCTTCCAAACGAGGCTTAAGGGGTATTCTGATATTTTACGAATAATTTGATTCGGAGAAAACTGATCTGTAGCTTCTACTGTCGTCAAATGAATTTAATGAATGCGAGTTTAATTAATACCTAATTTCTAATATGAAATATGTATATTATTTTGTATTGAAACGTAGTACTTGCTTTCCTTGCAATTTGGAAATATAATAGGTGAATTCAACAATTATGTATTCAACCACATCTTGAAGAATAAAAATCATATATTATTTGAATTTTAATTATCCTAAAGGAGTTATCTACGAACCAAAATGTTAGTTTTAGCTTAGGTTTTAGTGATATACTGAAATACTCTTATTATTACACTGAAATAAATTTGAATTGAACTGAACAATGTTACGTAGGAGCTTCTGAGAAATGTCACGTAACAATGTAAAACTAATTCGAAGAGTTTTCTGTAAATCTATTGTTCTTATTCCACAATCAAATATTTCATGAACGAAGACAGTTATTTTAATACTTAATCATGTATAATCTAAATTAGTAAACTTGCAAATATACTGCATAATACTTTTAAAAATCGCTGTTACTACTGTTGGGACGCCTGAATAATGTCGACTGGAATAATGTCGACTCACTCGTGTGACAGGGTCTTTTCATGAAGTGGAATAATGTCGACTAAAAGTCGACGTTATTCCAATAAAAGTACTTTATAATATTATCAACTGGAATTACGTCGACTTTGAGTCGACCTTATTCCAGTGGAAAAGCGTCGACTAAAAGTCGACATACTTCCAGATTTGGCACTTTAAATAAATTTTGATAAAGTGGAAGAAAGTCGACTCAAAAGTCGCTCTTATTCCAGTATCGTGAAAACAAAGTCCTCGATTGGAAGAACGTCGACTCTCAGTCGACATTATTCCACTGGAATAATCTCGACTACAAGTCGACGTTCTTCCATTGGAATAATGTCGACTCCACTGACGTCACTGACGTATTCCACTGACGTCACACCTTGATTTGGCGCCATTTTTAAACGTGTTTACGGTTCATACAATTTAGTCTGATTTTATTCTAAAGCTGGACTTGTTTGAATGCAAAGCAATATTTCATGTAAAAAAAAAAATCGGGACGGAAATATTGGAGGTAAAAAATGTCAAGTGGGATATAGAATCACTTATATAATGAGGAAAATACATTTTCTTCCTTTTATGAGCAATAGTTAGGCAAATTTCGTGATTTACATGCTTAGTCACGTGGTAGGTAGTATCACTTGAATTCCCTTGACATCGCACTGTTCTGCAGCGAGGCTAATGGCACGGATGAATGATTATGATGATGATTGGGAGATGATGGTGAATAGTAGGTAAGGATGGATGGTGGGAAGGAGACGGTCGTGGCCTATTAGTAGGTTACCTCCTAGCATTTGCCTGTATAGACGGTTTGCCTGTTTAGACGGACGTTTATTTGCATGTCAATAGACGGCAATTAATCTTTTATCTAATAATCTATTAATTGCAACTACATCCTTATTGAATTGAAATATGTTCCACTCAATCAACATAAAAGTATTTGTTTTTGTTTTTTATTGAAACTTGAGAATTTGTATTTGTAATTGTATGTTTCTTTTTGTTTTGTTTGCTACCTGGAGCAATGCAAGTTACACCGTTTCACAAATCAAGCTAAATTGTGCACACGGGTTCGGACCATCTTTTCTGTTTGCAGACCCCATTTACTTTTAAAAATTTCGTTCATTGGTTAAAATTAGAATAAAAAGAAATCCTCCTCTAATTGGAAGATAAACTAAAATGGTCAGATCAAGTTCAAATTTTGTATGGGCAAAATTTGCTACCATTTATATTATTTAACCATTTTTCATCCCACACTTTTGACACTTTTTGACTAATAAAAGGAAGAAGATGTATTTTCCTCATTATATAAACGATTTTACATCCCACTTGACCTTTTTTACCTCCAATATTTCCATCCCGATTTTTTTTACATGAAATATTGCTTTGCATTCAAACAAGTCCAGCGTTAGAATAAGCTCAGACTAAGTTGTGGGAACCGTAAACACGTTTAAAAATGGCGCCAAATCAAGGTGTGACGTCAGTGGAATACGTTAGTGACGTCAGTGGAGTCGACATTATTCCAATGGAAGAACGTCGACTTGTAGTCGAGATTATTCCAGTGGAATAATGTCGACTGAGAGTCGACGTTCTTCCAATCGAGAACTGTGTTTTCACGATACTGGAATAAGAGCGACTTTTGAGTCGACTTTCTTCCACTTCATCAAAATTTATTTAAAGTGCCAAATCTGGAAGTATGTCGACTTTTAGTCGACGCTTTTCCACTGGAATAAGGTCGACTCAAAGTCGACGTAATTCCAGTTGATAATATTATTAAGTACTTTTATTGGAATAACGTCGACTTTTAGTCGACATTATTCCACTTCATGAAAAGACCCTGTCACACGAGTGAGTCGACATTATTCCAGTCGACATTATTCAGCTTCCCCCTACTGTTCGTGATTTAAATACAAGGTTTTGTCAGTTGTTTTATGCCTTATATTTTATATTGCATTTATTGTAAATGTATTGTATTTGTGACATCAATGTTTTCATTGTTATATCATGTATACTTATTATCTTTATTATTTTTCTATTGGTTATACGCTCATCCCCACACAAGCATTGCTTCTGGGGTAGCGGCATTTTATTTGTATTGTAATGATTTTGTATATAAAAAAAGAAAAATTGAAAATTGAATATACAATTAACATTATCATTATTCTAAATTAGATTATTTCTCTGTGTCTTTTAAACTGTAGTTTCGTAAATTAAGAGCTTTGATAATAAATTTCACCCAGAGGTGAGATAATGTTTTTTAACTTCTTTATTATTGACACATCTATCTGTCATCATCTGTGTTAAATTGTCTACTCGTCCAACTTTAACCCAATTCTCCACCCACGTATATATTATATTAGTTTGTATGTATTAGTTTTTCATGAGTTGTGAATTCCCATAGGGGGAGGCTATTTCCATAGTTTATGTTGCAAAACTGTTCACAGAGTTGAACATTTTACTGTACAAAAACAAAAACTTGTAAAATGATTGCCAAGCTCCTAACTACCTAAAAGGATTTAGATCTTTACGGAGAAACAAGAAAGAATATTGTTAAAACATTTTCGCACATCAAATTCGTGAAATCATTTCGCCCACTTACTACCGCTAAACACAACATAAACCATCAAAGTAATCTTTAATAAAAATATAATAATTCAAAACAAAATCTTAAAATAATTCAAAATATACATATAAAAACTAAATTATGGAAAAAAATAAAACAAAAACAATTAATTTTAAATCATCATAAAAATAAAACATAAAGCTTGGCTCATAAGGTCAAGAAGAGGGCAACACAAGAAGATAATGACGAGGAAAGAAGAAAGAAAGAAAGAAAGAAAGAAAGAAAGAAAGAAAGAATACGGCGCAGAAGGAGATGAATACCTAAAAAAAAGTAAAAATGGTCAATAAAAGTCAATGTGCCAACTGCCAAGCGTCAAGGTGTTTTATGTTGATTTAAATTAATTTAATCTGTTTAATTTTCCTTTTCAATTATTTTGTTTTTATATTAAGCATTTGAATTAATTTTAAGCTATTTTTTTAAATTATTATAATTTTATTATAACTTTGAAGGTCTCTGTGGTGTAACGGTGCTTGGCAGCGTCGAGCTAGCGCCCGACTAGATTCCTATTTAAATATCAATTGGACAAAAACTTACTCTGAATTGTCATGTGATCTCCCTCGACAGTACTTGCAGAATATGAACACAGAAATGACGATAAGCAGACCACCAAGGATCCCAGAGAGTAGGAAATAGAGTGACAGCAGCTTGGGTGAAGCCACCTCCGACTGCGGGTTTACGTTAGTGTGCTGAACATAGAAGGGAGAATAACAGAAATATTAGTCACTTCATCGAATTTATACATTTATTTTTATAATAGTTAAAATGTTACACGAAATTAGTTCCATGTATTAGATTATAAGAAAACAAATGCATTGATATATTTCAAAACATAAATTCATCTTACAACCTTTCGATTTTTTATTTGCAGACTTACTTGTAACGATTACATCTAGATAGTGCTACTAGTCTTGTAAAAAGTAATTTTTTGTAAACGTACTTAGTAAAATTATGATTTCGGCACTTCATTCCAAAAAACTTAATGCCAAAATGGCCAAATCATGGGTCATAATTATTTAAAAAATCCTTATTTCCGTTACTTTCGTATTATGTTGGATATGATATAATAATTAATAATAATATTGTTCTTATTTAAGTAGTACGTGCAGCAAGCAGCTCGATTGTGTACCTTCAGCAAACGAATAAAATTAAAATAAAACGAAATAAAGGAGTAATTCCGTGTCATTTCGACCAACGAATTTTCATGACCCCCTTCGATTTTGATGAAACTTAGTAAAATTGTTATTTATGATGTATATTATGGTGGTCACCCCTGATTGGAATCAGTTTGTATATTTACAATATAATAAATTGAAGTTTCATGTGCAAGAACAATATCTGCTTTTAAAACGACATTTGCGTCGCATCTCATGTAATTATAGCACAAGGAATGTTCACATTCCCTGACATGACAATGATTTTTAATTCAATGCTCCGAAACAAAAACACATTCCACTCCAAGACTTTCAGGGATTGTTATCATCAGTAAAATAAACAACATGTATTTTTTTCAGAATTTAAAAAAAATTGTTTTTTTTTGGGGGGGGGGGGGGGGGCATTTAGAGTTAAAATTTGTTTTATTCACCCCTGACTCGAAACAAATATAAACATTTTAATTCATATTGTAAAACAACTTACTTTTATGTACATTTATTAAAAATAGTGCAGACGTCTCATTTAGTTCCAAAGTTTCAAGCATAAAACTCGAACAAAAAATAAACGGTACTTGAAAGGAAAGGATTGGCTGATGAAGGTTTGATGGCATCATCACGTCATGAAGTCTAACTAACACTAACTAAGCACTAACTAACCCTAGTGGATGAGCTCTGATTTCATTGATAATAACAAGGATTGATTGTCAAGGAACCTGACCAGCAGCCAATCCGTTTTGTTCAAATATGTACCGTTTTTAATTGGTTTGAGTGTACATAAGGGTTTCTTAAGAAGTGAGAATTTCGAAGGAGTGAGTACCAGATAGGGGGTGAAATTGACTAATCAAAAAAATACGTTTATGATTATTTTGTATTAATAGTAATTTTACTAAATTCGATCATCAAAATCGAAAGGGGTCGTGAAAATTTTTGCGATTTTTTGGTCGATGACGTGAAATTCAAAGGAGAAATAATGAGGAATAGGAATCGAGTAGAAAAATAAAAAGAAAGAAAAGAAATAAAGAAATAATAGGTATAACATACCTTAGCGGAAGAGTCTGCTTTTCCTCTTGCTCCACTATTGTCTAGGTATTAAATGTCTAGACCTATATCGCAAAATAAAGTTACACAATCGATCTGCAGCATGAATCAAAGTAATACTCACTAATTGTCTACCGCTTCCACTCATTGGTGGTCGACTCAGAATCTCGTCAATTCCAGCTGAACTGCAACGAAGAAGAGCAAAATAAACATTAAGAGTACTAGTAGAGCACCAAGCACAGAGAATCAATTACTCGATTACTTGATGGTGAAGTACGGGAAGATAAACAATTAGGAATTCTATACGTCTGGATTCGAAGTCAAGCATTGTCACAAAGAAGAAGATTTGTTCTATTTCTTAATTGCGAGATTTTTTTATATTAATCATCGTTAATTTATTTGTCTTCAATTCGATTATTTAAGCAACCCCTATAACTCATTGCAAATGCACTTTTTCTTTAAAATTAAATGTATTCCAATATGTGTATTATTCTCTAGGTAAATTGCCTCCTTACTACAGGATAGGAAGCTACACCACCTACATTCTAATAATGTTTTAGTAAAGATACGTAATGTCAACAGAAAATGCAATTCATATTTCTTAATTTAGATACTTTATAATTCCTAGAATTAATCGAAGTAAATGGAATTTCCTTGTAACACGACTAAAATCGATATGTATTTCTTATTAAAATTAATAAAGGAATAGCGGCCGGATTTTCAGATACAATTTTTTGTACATTGACGTTCATATTTTACAAATTTCACGTGTAGCTATCTATAGTAAACTGTTGAATAAAAATTAAAAAATCTCAGCTTCAACTATCCCATAGAGAAAATCACAAATAAAAGAACACCAATTGATACAGCGAAATGATATGCAAAGAGACGTCACTTTATATCATTTCAATACCAATTGATCACAAACGGATACTTAAAGGAATCAAACCAATAAAATGATATTGCAGCCACTTTTACAAAAAATATAAAATATTCAATAAAAAGAAAAAATATACAGAAATTCCATGCCAAATCTGTATGGAAATTTCTGTTTAGAATGAAGAAATAATATTCCATATCTCAAACTTCATTTTAGAAACAAGGGATTCGTGATTCAAAAACTATGCTACTTAACCTAGTTTCAAACTTTCATCTCTAGAACAGAGTAAACCCTCAAATACACTGTGAATGTGCTTCCATATACCTCGCTATAACATTGTTACTATTACATTATTGAATGTACTTCTGTCGGCATCTGTTGCTCCTCTTCTCTCGGACAAAGGTTTTGCTCTTCTAACAATCATCTCTGTAACATCATCTGACCTATAACATCAGTCCATCCACGAGCATATATAGATATACCTACTATAGAATACAACGATCGATGGTAGTCTGAACAGAGAGAGCGCAAATGCAATGCCAAAAATTCAGGGCTTACCAAAACATGCGAAAGATTCACGAGTATATTTACGTTCTATAATAAATCAATGAAATTTACTGAACGATGATATGAAAAATGTTTAGAAAATTTAATTACACAAAAGAATTCATATCTTTGCTTTCAATCTGTGCAGAATTTATTAAAGCTTCTTACGCCCAGTTTTCCAATACTCTGCTAACTTTTAAATAGATGATTAGCACTGTTTTGCCATGGCAACTACCAATTACATGTCTTGGATATTGGTTTTTGTATAATGGTATTGACAAACTTTTCCGTAATCTATGGATGTTGATTCCCGGTTGCGTGCCTTTCAATTCCTATTTGCTCTCTAATTCTTATACAAATGGGAATGGAGTGGGTATCAAGAGTGTAAACCAACGAGAATTGCCAAGAAAAGTCTCTTCAGTTTCAAATGAGCGTAGGTTTGTTGTCATGGAAATGACCTGAGCATTCCGATAGCACACACCATGTTTCTGCAGGGTATAATTAAGTTGAACTTTGTTTTAGCGAAGGAAATAAGTTCCTGCAAACTAATTAAGATTTAAAATGTTCTCATGTCAGGTGGAATTATTTTCTCCAGATCCTGAAAGTAGACATAAGTAATCAATATTAATTTAGTATGTACTAATTAGAAAATGTGTTACATACTTGGTGAAGGAGAATCGATTGAGACATCTTGAACCTACGCTATCATTCCACAGGTTGGCTTTATAAGTCTTGATGAGTGCAAATAGAAAGCTCTCTCGTATAAGATCTTCGCAGTAAGTTCAGAAGTCATACATTCAATTTATTTTCATTACTTGGAAAGTCATAATTTATCATCGCATATAAACTTGATTTTCAAGTTGTCTCACTGCATTAGAGTAATTAATAAGTTATGTTCAGTAATGCTCATTTCACATTCTCAACTCGAGTGTAAATTTTATGTGACGTCTTTTACCAAACGTATGCCTGCACATATTTTATACAACGCAGAAAATGCTTCGCTTGTAAAAATCAGATTTATAAATAAGAAATAATGAAAGACGTTATTATCGTAGAAACTAAAATCTTAATGTCGATAGTTATTTAAAATACTTACGTAAAAAAATACTTTTATTATTTTAAATATTTTTAAAAATTACTTTTCTGTCTGTATTTTCAATCAAACGAGGTGCCAACAATTTGAATAAAACACATTTTTTCAATTTTGTGGAGCACCCCCTTACTTGAAGGCATAATTTTAAATTATCTCTATGAAATTTGCAAATGTGTCCGGTACGGTTTTGTTATAATTTGGAGCCAATTACTTAACTCTTTTGAGACAAATAAATACGATTTGGTTGAGTGGTGATGGTAAAAGTAAAACTGTTTATAACATCGACAGCATGCAAGGTGGGCAGCATGGTACTTTTTCTCGTAGTTCTACCAGCCACATTATATGTACACCCAACAAATCATAAAACGGTATTTGATCGAAACAGATTGGCTGATGGTCAGGTTCCTTGACAATCAATCCTTGTTATTATCAATGAAATCAGAGCTCACGTACTAGAGGTAGATAACGTGTTAGCATAGACTTCATCGGATGATGCCATCACAAATTTTTCAGACAATCCATTTCTTTCAAATACCGTTTTATGATTTGTCGAGTGTACATTACGAAGAAAGTGTAAGAACTAAAATAACATGTTATTTTTACATTTTTTACGAAACAATTTCTCTCATTGAGCAATTCTTTTTTTTTTAATAATACATTTGTATTATGTGGTAGAATTATTGTAAAAAATGTAAATTATTTGACAGACAGTAGCTGAATATCGATATTTTCAAAATATCATCAATTGAAATAACTTCTATCACCAGCATAGCGATTATTTCGCAACATTCAACAACATTATAGATGAGATAAGAAGGATTGATGACATGTTTTTTCTCTGAATTATATTCAGAGTAACATCGTGTCAAAACATATTTACATAAATATTCACTTACTAGATTAATTATACTATGTTTAGATTAAATCATTTAGATTAAATTAAACACTAGGGCCGGTTTTGTACCTCTTGCTAAAGTTAGCATGAAGTTAGCAAGCACCTAATGTTTTACGTTGATTTCATCCTCTAGCTAATTCACTATCAAGAAGTTGAAAGACGTTTGCTAACGCTATCAAGAACTTTATCCGGTAGCTAACTTAAGCGAGAGGTACAAAGAACGGCCATTAGCACATTAATAAAATCATTAATCTCTTTATAAAATAACAGTACTGAGTTAAAATCAACTACCAAAATGTCGAAATCCTCCAAAATACTCAAATCCGTCAAACAATTCTACTCTTTAGTACCTTATCAGGTTCTCAAAGCGTTTCGCCAATAGAGTCTAGCACTTGAAAGTGGTGGCTCCTAGAGTCGAGCACTTGAAAGTGGTGGCTCCTAGAGTCGAGCACTTGAAAGTGGTGGCTCCTAGAGTCGGGCACTTGAAAGTGGTGGCTCCTAGAGTCGAGCACTTGAAAGTGGTGGCTCCTAGAGTCTAGCACTTGAAAGTGGTGGCTCCTAGAGTCGAGAACTTGAAAGTGGTGGCTCCTAGAGTCTAGCACTTGAAAGTGGTGGCTCCTAGAGTCTAGCCCTTGAAAGTGGTGGCTCCTAGAGTCGAGCACTTGAAAGTGGTGGCTCCTAGAGTCTAGCACTTGAAAGTGGTGGCTCCTAGAGTCGAGAACTTTATAGTGGTGGCTCCTAGAGTCGATCACTTGAAAGTGGTGGCTCCTAGAGTCGATCACTTGAAAGTGGTGGCTCCTAGAGTCGCGCACTTGAAAGTGGTGGCTCCTAGAGTCGAGCACTTGAAAGTGGTGGCTCCTAGAGTCGAGCACTTGAAAGTGGTGGCTCCTAGAGTCGAGCACTTGAAAGTGGTGGCTCCAAGAGTCGAGCACTTGAAAGTGGTGGCTCCCAGTGTCAAGCACTTGGAAGTGGTGGCTCCTAGAGTCGAGCACTTGAAAGTGGTGGCTCCTAGAGTCGATCACTTGAAAGTGGTGGCTCCTAGAGTCGAGCACTTGAAAGTGGTGGCTCCTAGAGTCGAGCACTTGAAAGTGGTGGCTCCTAGAGTCGAGCATTTGAAAGTGGTGGCTCCTAGAGACGAGCACTTGAAAGTGGTGGCTCCTAGAGTCGAGCACTTGAAAGTGGTGGCGCGGTGATTTCGAGTTCAACAGGTGCCAAGCTCTAGATAGTTCTGGCAATGTGACCAAATAGTCCATGAGAGATGCACAATGCACAAACACAACACATATTACACACTTAATGACACCGTACTCAAAGTTACAAACACATTTTATTGACATCGAGAATGATATTTAAAATCGTCGTCAACTAATTTGTTAATATTACAATAATTAAATTCGAAATTAACTTTTAGTTAAATAATAATAAGACACACATGAAATAATAACGTTCCATATTATTATGATTACTATTTTTGGAAATTTATGTAAATGTGAAATCAAACAAAGTACGTATAATTATTATTTCAGCATTACTATTCGTGACGTAACTAAAATTAAAATAACTACAAGCCTCAATACCAATTACGATATTAATATTGTAATTATGTTTCATAATAACCCCATCTACTTATGTATTACGCTACATAAAGTGACGTGATATTTACCTGATTCTGCATTAGGGCGGGTCTGTCACTCCGCTTATACACTGACATCTTCTTCCATGCTTGCATTACATCTCAAATCATCATCAAGAAACTAACAAAGCTCAAACCAATGAAAGAACACAGCGAATCTACGTACATTGCACATGGTATCTTCTCTACAACATCTACTTGTCGAACTGAAGGATACTACTTCACGTCCCATTCGCCACCCACCAAAAAGCGAATATCTACCCAAGGGTTATACAAAATGACGGAGCATGCGTAGACGCTAGTAGAAGGTCTCGCGATGTTGTACAATGGAGTTAACTCTTCTTACCTATGTAGGGTGTGGGTGGGTTGGTTTGGTAAACGTGATCTCGACATCTTGGCTCCATAGGGGATGCTGCCACGTGTTTAAGATACATTGTATAGAAATAGGATGATTATTATTTTTGTTTTATCTTTAAGACAATATTGTGTTACGATTGATGTTGTTGTTATAATAGGAATACTAAAGTTGTTTAACGCTTTGATATTTTTCTTCTTTGTCCTTTGTGTGTTTTCTTCTGAAGAGAACAAAAATATAAGAATAGAGGTGGCTTTTTGGAGGTAAATCCTGTCTTTTGAAAGGAGTGTTAATAATGTATTGGTATTGAATATTGATTTGATTTATCACAATAAAACAAGAATAATCTTACGTACAGCAGAATGATTATTTTGATCAGTGATTATATTGATTACATTGATTGATACTTTTTTTTTCTTTGTTATCTTTTATATTCTTGCATATAAACTTTAGAAATAAGAGCAACTTATGAATTAAAAATTAAGTACAAATTTCGATTTGTCATTTCAAAGCTCTTCTTTCGAGAAACAAATTTTGAAAAACTATCAAAAATCTTAAATCTCTTAATGATGTTTGACAGATTAAAATTAACATAACTATAGCTACAATAAAGTGTTAAATTCTAATAGAGCCTCT
>OW203763.1:25652992-25735809 GCA_934045905.1 Leuctra nigra | reverse complement strand
GGTCGATAACTGTTTTTCAGTATCATTTTCTTATAATTTTTTCTTTGCTCCAATTGTACCTAATATCGTCCTAGCCCTAATTATTGATAACAGTACTCACAGCAATGCAATGATCTTCAAATTAGTCATGATTTTTTAATTTTCAAAAACAATTTCTGAAAAGAGATAATAACTATTTGAAGAAGATTTGAAGCTAAACATGTCTCAAATTGGAATATTTGACAATATTGGTTTGTCCTAAAACACGATCTATGAAATTTATTACAGATTCGTGGCTCAAGACGAACAAAAAGCCTTAAATTATTGCTCTTTGCAACATAGTTGAGCTAAAATTCTAATAACTCGTAACTAGATTCTCCTTTTTTGGAGTAATAAGTATAAAATGGGCAAATATTAGTCAATATGATTTTGTGTGCAATATGTAGCAATGACTTGTGGCTATTTGCTTGTAGTCGTGTCGTTGCAATTAGATCGTCCAGCATCCAGCGAACAAACTGGATGATTTAATTTCCTGACCCCAAATATGGACAATTTGCCTGTCTCTTCGGTCGATCGTATATTTTTCTCAATCGCTACATGAATAATATCTCCTCTAGGGGTGTCCATTACTATTGAGACCTAACAAGGACATGGAAGGTGAATTGTGTAATACATCTGTGGAAAGAGTTGTAATCTAATTAGAATATTCGAAATAAAACAAACACCTATAGAATCTATAGAACCGTGAAACTTCATCAATAACTAAAATCGACTGGTTCCTTATATTTGTGAACTTTTTCTACCTCAATTTTTTTACTAATGCCGAATGCGTGTAGTTATTTCATGTGATTAAACAATATAATTGAGAGTGGGATGTTTTTAAAGGTATAACACATTTCTAAATGAGAATGTAGGTTCCCGTGGAAAACTTCCATAGAGTCAGGATGTTAGGAAGGGATGTGAGTTGTGAAAATACACGACCGGTTCGGAGACTCCTGAGACACTCGACTCAGGTTCAACGACGTCGCTGTGCTGAGTATTCGCTGTCTACACACTGGTCAGTCTACAAGTCCACGCGTCAGAGCTCTACATCTACACACTGGTCAGTCAACACCTCGACACCGCGTAAGTCCACGCGTCAGAGCTCTACATCTACACACTGGTCAGTCAACACCTCGACACCGCGTAAGTCCACGCGTCAGAGCTCTACATCTACACACTGGTCAGTCAACACCTCGACACCGCGTAAGTCCACGCGTCAGAGCTCTACATCTACACACTGGTCAGTCAACACCTCGACACCGCGTAAGTCCACGCGTCAGAGCTCTACATCTACACACTGGTCAGTCAACACCTCGACACCGCGTAAGTCCACGCGTCAGAGCTCTACATCTACACACTGGTCAGTCAACACCTCGACACCGCGTAAGTCCACGCGTCAGAGCTCTACATCTACACACTGGTCAGTCAACACCTCGACACCGCGTAAGTCCACGCGTCAGAGCTCTACATCTACACACTGGTCAGTCAACACCTCGACACCGCGTAAGTCCACGCGTCAGAGCTCTACATCTACACACTGGTCAGTCAACACCTCGACACCGCGTAAGTCCACGCGTCAGAGCTCTACATCTACACACTGGTCAGTCAACACCTCGACACCGCGTAAGTCCACGCGTCAGAGCTCTACATCTACACACTGGTCAGTCAACACCTCGACACCGCGTAAGTCCACGCGTCAGAGCTCTACATCTACACACTGGTCAGTCAACACCTCGACACCGCGTAAGTCCACGCGTCAGAGCTCTACATCTACACACTGGTCAGTCAACACCTCGACACCGCGTAAGTCCACGCGTCAGAGCTCTACATCTACACACTGGTCAGTCAACACCTCGACACCGCGTAAGTCCACGCGTCAGAGCTCTACATCTACACACTGGTCAGTCAACACCTCGACACCGCGTAAGTCCACGCGTCAGAGCTCTACATCTACACACTGGTCAGTCAACACCTCGACACCGCGTAAGTCCACGCGTCAGAGCTCTACATCTACACACTGGTCAGTCAACACCTCGACACCGCGTAAGTCCACGCGTCAGAGCTCTACATCTACACACTGGTCAGTCAACACCTCGACACCGCGTAAGTCCACGCGTCAGAGCTCTACATCTACACACTGGTCAGTCAACACCTCGACACCGCGTAAGTCCACGCGTCAGAGCTCTACATCTACACACTGGTCAGTCAACACCTCGACACCGCGTAAGTCCACGCGTCAGAGCTCTACATCTACACACTGGTCAGTCAACACCTCGACACAGCGTAAGTCCACGCGTCAGAGCTCTACATCTACACACTGGTCAGTCAACACCTCGACACCGCGTAAGTCCACGCGTCAGAGCTCTACATCTACACACTGGTCAGTCAACACCTCGACACCGCGTAAGTCCACGCGTCAGAGCTCTACATCTACACACTGGTCAGTCAACACCTCGACACCGCGTAAGTCCACGCGTCAGAGCTCTACATCTACACACTGGTCAGTCAACACCTCGACACCGCGTAAGTCCACGCGTCAGAGCTCTACATCTACACACTGGTCAGTCAACACCTCGACACCGCGTAAGTCCACGCGTCAGAGCTCTACATCTACACACTGGTCAGTCAACACCTCGACACCGCGTAAGTCCACGCGTCAGAGCTCTACATCTACACACTGGTCAGTCAACACCTCGACACCGCGTAAGTCCACGCGTCAGAGCTCTACATCTACACACTGGTCAGTCAACACCTCGACACCGCGTAAGTCCACGCGTCAGAGCTCTACATCTACACACTGGTCAGTCAACACCTCGACACCGCGTAAGTCCACGCGTCAGAGCTCTACATCTACACACTGGTCAGTCAACACCTCGACACCGCGTAAGTCCACGCGTCAGAGCTCTACATCTACACACTGGTCAGTCAACACCTCGACACCGCGTAAGTCCACGCGTCAGAGCTCTACATCTACACACTGGTCAGTCAACACCTCGACACCGCGTAAGTCCACGCGTCAGAGCTCTACATCAAACTGTGATAAGTCATCATCGTATTTTATCACCATAACTCTGTGTACGGTGCTGATAGAGAGTTCCGACGTACATTTCATTTCTGTTTACGCGAATGTAAACACGCTGCGACATTTTGTGTATTTGCCTTTATCTGGGTCAATTATAGTTATATTTTGTCTTATGCAAATTGTGTGAATGTATCACTTGATCAGCACGAGGAACCCGATCCATCCTTAAAATATAGTCAGCAACAACGCACATCCCTTCCTAACATTTCTAAATCTCATTCCCATCAAAGCTCACAACTTTGACTATATCCCTTGTGTAAAAGTCAATTCTATATTTCATTGCAGACATCTCCCCATAAGAATACCTAAGAATAAGTTCTAAACAACCTTGGTAAAGTGTAGTGTAGAGATTGTGTAACTTTCATCTTTCCTCGATCGACAAGTTCGAGCAGATTATTGTTGGCACGGAACTGCTTCTTGTAAAACGTTGAAACCGTTTCAATGCAAATGCTCTGTATAATCGCCGGTAGGATAATGTATATAATTGCTATTTAAACTGTGATACATTACATATGCACACGACACAAGTTGGATCTGAATTATGTAAGAGATGAGTTAACGTGACCTTGACTTGACATCCTGGAGGTGCGATCCTATTCCTGACTTATATCAGTTTAAATACTTCATAGAAATAAATAAATTTCAGAGAAATGGCACTGTAAGTGCACTGAAAAACGATTTTTATTGCATCAAGTTACAGGGTATGACTATTTGCAGCAAATGCAAATGGCAAAATATACAGAATACGAAGCAAATAATAGAAAATTATAAATATGTTTCAGAAAATAAAAATGAATGCATTAAATTATTCTAGAGCTATAAAATAATTAACAATTAAATGCTACTTTGTAGGTACGTAGGTATATGGTAATAAAAAAATACTTTGAGAGAGTATATGAGAGACTACTAATACTATGTTAAGTTATTCGAAAAATTTCTCTAGTGAAACAAAATGTTACTTTGATTTTATTACTTTGATATCACCCTCCCCTGCCGAAATATAATCATGTATACGCCACTTACATGTCTGCCACTTCCTTGTCATATGCATCAAGAGAGCCATTGATCGATACAAAAATATTTTTTTCTTGAAATTACAAGTTCAAAAACGTTTTCCTACATTTCAACTATATTGAAGTATAACATACTCATTTAATGTCATGTAGTTTACAACTCCGTCCAACAATGAGTTTAACATAATGAGTTAAACTTTAACATGGGAGGCATAGGAAAATCATTTTAAATTTGGTTTCAAACTTTTAAAATAGCACACGTTGGTATTGTTTTCAATTTTTTTCCTGATAGTATGTCCATAGACCATATGTCTACCATAAAAAAGCGTTTTGTTCAAATCTATCGTCACAAAATAAATAGATCTTCATTATAGCTTAAAAATTACACGATTTTCGTTGGCTAACATGGTCATACATGGGATTTCTTCTGGCTTAGATAACATGGTTGCGATATATCAATTTGTCTCAGAAACTGACACGAAAAGTGTTTAATTTTTTCAGTGATTGTGTATGGCGTGATTATCAATGAGTCACCAAAATTTCAAGTAAATCGGAAACACTTAGGTTTATGGTGTCTCTACCTTAACAACGTAAATCACTCCCCTCCTACCCCTGCCAAAATGTACTAAGTGCTACCCAAATTCCGTAAAAAATTACCATAAAACAAAAACAAATTGACATAATTCCTAGATTCCACCTTTATAATCGAAGTATTTCCATTCGGCATGTACAAAGAAAAAATTGAGTTATTTCAATTATTCCATGCATCCCTCGACGTCACCTAGTGTTTCGCGCACGTTTCGCGACGGTGATCTCATCTCCTCAATCGTGTAAAAACGACGTCATATCAGCCGGAAGTCACCCCTCAATCCCATCCCCAGCATCCAAATTTGAATGATCTGAATCCATGAGATTTGTTCCTGTTCCCTAAGATGAAATCGGGCTGAAAGATCTTCTTTTTGACATCCCACATGCCAATTGTTGTTCGGCAGTTTGGGAGATTAAAGCATCCGAAACGTGCTCAACATATAGTCATACTTAACGGTTAGATAGATAGGTTTATTATCCCGATAGATCAGTACATGATATTGGAGACATGACAATACAGAGTCATTGAGGTACAACAAATACGAATAGTACATTTAAATAGATCATTTCACGGAGTATAATACTCTGATACAGAATACAAACATGCATCAATCAAATATAATAAGACTATACTTAAAATCTCCACCCTTTGTGCTTTTTATGTGATAAGGTAATGAATTAAACAGTTTTGATTATGAGTAAATTGGTCCGTGTGTATAAAGCTGTAGATTGTGCTGTTGAAGCTGTAGATCAGATTTATGTCATGTATTATAAGAATGATTTAAAAATTTGTCAGAATCCAAATTCACATTATCTAGCACAAATATAATACTGTTATAAATATATAAACACGGAAGAGATAAAATTTTGAAACGTCTGAATAGCTGAGAAACCATAAAACAGTTGAAATAACTCAAAAATTGTTGCCGAAAATCGAATATGACGGTGAATCTAGGAGTTACGTCAAGATTTCGTTGTCTTTTTTACGGACTTCTGTGTATCACCTCGTATTCCGGTATTGATGTGGGTAGATGTCCGCTTGCTCTTGTCATCTTCATCATCGCTACACCTTGAACAACGTGAATCACACTCCTCACACTTCCATACACGGTGTGGCTCACTGAGTAAACAAATGACACAACTCCATGTCATCGTGATTATACTTATTAGATGTTTTACTTCATTATCCCTTGATTCAGGAATCAACATTTAAATTTTAAATTAATTTTATGCAAGTGTACTGTCAAAGGTGCGGTCAGAATCATGATCATGACCTCTCGAACCCAGCATTTCAACGCGCTAAAACCACTGAAGAGAAACATAAAACTAATGACAATCGAAGTATGTCACATCTATACCATGAACAGAACTTTCATATTATTCATAACGAAGTAGAATTCTCTTTGGAAGATGGCAAGCGGGCAGGTTTGGATTTAAGAAGACTCGCTATTCCACATCCCTGTGCTTGGTGTTTACTTACCTCCTGCCGATGCAAGTCTGATAGATCTCCCCGGTGTGATTGTCGTGCTGGGTAAAGAAGACTCGGTGCTATTGGACTCAGCATCACAAGCTGAAATCAAATAACCAGACCATGAATAAGAGGAAGAATTTCATGATATGGGAATGCAGGATGCACTTTCCCTCCTTCCTTGATAGGAAATACGTACACCGAAGTTCCTTACATTCAAGGTATTGATAAATATGGAATGATTTTTTTTTCGTAACTACTCGTTCGTGAAATGTGCACGTTTTCAAAAGTGAAACAGGTTACTAAAAGTGTGAAATCACTTATGTGAGAAATTCACTCATAAGAACTGCATTCCAGTAAAACTATATTTAAATGATCACCAATTTTGTTACCGCACGTTTTAAATAATTATCTAATGAATGAATTTGCTTGGTTCGTTGACTAGCATCTTGATTAATAATTATTCAAATTGCAATGATTAACACAATAATCATCTCAAATTAGTCATGTTTGGGTAATATTAGTAGTATTGCATAAAAATGTTCAATTAGATAATTATTTTGCTTTCACTCTTGCACTGAGTCTTCTGGGGTCTCTCTGCCAGTCTGTCACTGAGTCGCATTGCATTATTAACAGACCGCAACGTACGTCTGTTACATGATAGTGTTCGAACTATACGATGCACTCCGCAAACTTTCATTCGACACTCAACAGTCCAGATTCGTCTCACTTTGAAGCCTCGAACTAATCTCTACTCAACATGTGGTTTGTCTACCCACACACAAGATATACATTACCATAGTCAGAAACATCCTAAAATGTAAATATCCACTTATATTTGAGCTTTCTCCCAATTTTATTAGTCATTAATGCGCACTCTCTGTTCTTTTCAAATATCAATGGGTGCAGCTCTTCTAGCAGCCAGTTGGCCGTTATTGATAAATCATTGTTTGATTTGCCTTGTTCAAACATTTTGAGTGGTCTTTTCTGGAGTATCGTAAGTATAAAATTGATTGCCATCGTGATTGAAAAAGATGCGAGTTTTAAAATCCAGGTCAAATGGTATGAAAACAAACACAGTGTTCTTCTATCCTATCATTACTTAGAAGTAGTGTTATTATATCAATAACTTGACTTCATGTCTCCTATAATATTATTTTTTCTCGTGGATAAAAAGATTTTAAGGACTGTAATTATATCATATAGATAGTACCTATTCTCTTTCTAGAGCAACGAGCTAAATTTTAACTTCCTTGAGTATAAAAGGCTCAGCAATATATTATTTGTATAATTTTTTAATTTGCAAGAAGACTGTGGGTATAAAACTATGAAATTTTGATAACGTGCCGTTAGAGTATAGAAAAAGCATAGTAATTTCATAATTTTAATTTTGAGATTGTTGAAATTGTCAATTTTAGTTTGGATTGAGATTGTTATAATACGTAAATCGCGATTTTTATTATTTTATTCTTTGTTACTTACTTTGTTACTTGATTTGTATAACAAAATGTTGCAGTTAGAACCAGTAAAAATAAATTTGCAAGTAGACATGTATTTTAAACGACTTTTATTTCAAAACTATCGTTTTTCAATATTAAATTTTAAAAAAAATGTATCTTTGGCAATTTTGGAGATATGAACTTATGTTTTTTAAATGACCAGACAAATAGTATCAATAAAATGAACTCATAAAACGAAAATCTAATTTTTCACCATAAGTTCTCAGACCGCATTACATTTAGGTGAATAATTACAGGTTCATATAGACCGCGTTGAATTACTGTTCGTTACGTTTTGCTCCACTCCGAAGATCGTCTTTTTAAGTAACATTATTTCGATACTCCGAACAATAGTCATTACCATATTAGACAATATCATTGAATCGATCATTATCTCTGGAGTCTGTTCTGCTGTCTCAACATTGAACATGACTTGGTTGTTTTGTTTTAATGTAACATTCTGTTCGGTAATTTGACGGTAAAATGGACCATGAAGTGGCGTGCTGCTTTGAACATTTCTGACTCGCTCAAAGTGGTATTCGTCTAATTGGCATGAGCAAAATACAGCATTGTTTTGTTTAGAGCGATTGGCGTTAAGAAGAATAGAAGATAAATGCCATTAACGTTTCAAACAAACGGCGAAAGCGTGAAAAACGTCTATGAATATTATTGTATTCTCATTCATCTCGAGCATCAAATAAGAAAATCTTTATTTCTCATTGTTTACTCTTTCTCTTTATGATTTACAATCGAATCTAAGATGAAAATATACATGGATCTTCGTCGCATTAAATTTCTAGTTGAATTATGATAAGAATGTCTTCTGGAACCTGTAGAAGCATGCCAAGGTAGATTTGACGTGTGAGAACTTGTTTCATTGATATAAAACTAAAAGTGTCTTGTAACAGCGTCAATTCAATGACAGGTGTAAGCACGAATTGTACAAGGTTGGATAAATAAATCTAATTTATGATAATGTAGATGCCATTCTCATATTTAGTTTTGACAATGACCACAAAAAGTACATGTTATTCATCATTTCCTTCTTCAGGATATCAACACCTCCATAAACACTCATCTTCGTCTTCTTTATAGGAAGTTCATCATTATTCATTGCATTTTGATATTTTCATTTCAGAGACACATACACATTTCAGTAATAAGCCTTTTTGTAGACAATATAGATTTATGTATAACGTGAAAATATTATATAATACAAACCACAAATTTCTATTTTTGTCTAAACAAGAAATTATTATTTTTGCAATGAGGCATGAATTCTACCGCAAAATATACATTTTTTAATGTACATTCGATAAAGTCAACATTTCAATCCAATTTACAAATTGCAGTAGTTTTAAAATTGTAACAGTACTGAAATATTATTTCCAGCAATACAAGCTACTTTTAAAGGTTAAAGTTGATTTCATTTATTTTTAATCGATCTAATTTATTAATCAACTTACCTGTTCGATCCACATTATGTAGTAAAGTACAGCAGATGACAATCATTAAACACAAAACTTTCATAATTATTCGACACAAATCTATTTACAAACGAAATAACAATCTTTTCTTTAGCACTATTCTAGCCACATGTATCATCTTACGCTCTCTCCGCAACCACTTCTTTGGCGCTATGTAGTATGTGAATCCATTTCACTCCTTCTCGTGCAAAGTCGGTCATTTAACTAATCTCACTTCACTTCTCGAGTTCGGTTTGTACCTCAGCACTCACCACACCTTCTTTCACTTCGCACGAGGTCGATCAGGAACATAATGTAGCCGATAGTTAACTGTTCGACGGTGTCTTTAGAATCTTTCTTCGGGTTGTAATGGTGGTTTACCTTCACCCACTCACTTGCTCTCCTCAGTTCTCCTCATGAGCAAGGTGCAGTGTGCACGCTTTGCTTTTATACAATAACAAACATCTGGATTTCGTTTTTGGATTGTACAATTTTTACATAGACAAAATGTACTGAATATTGGGAGCTAAGATTTGTGTTTGAGTTTTAATTATAGGATAAGATTTGTAACAGATAGGGAACAAATTATAATTTTATTAATAATAACTGTTCATTATGCTCAATGGAATGTCTATCTTTTTGTTAGTAAGGTAGTTTTTGCATAATCAACTATAAGTACGAACTTCCAAGTTGTTTTACTGAAATATATCTATAACATTTATCATGTAAATTGAGCTAAACATTCCAGTATTTCATCTTTGGGAGTATTTTGTATGGCTGATCAATAGTAGATGATAAAGCATGATGTGTAAGGGGTGGGGGGGGGGGGGGGGGGGGGGGTGTCGCTCTGGACTTGCATTCTGGAGCAGGGTTCGATTCCCGCTGCCGACCTTCTGACTGAGGTTTATTCATGGCTATTCCCTCAGTCGAGTAGATTTTGTTAGAAATTTAATTCACCATAGTCTCGTTCTATTTATAAACCAAGACTGCCTTCTTCTATTCTGCTCCCTTCTTCTATTCTGCTCCCTTCTTCTATTCTGCTCCCTTCTTCTATTCTGCTCCCTTCTTCTCTTCTGCTCCCTTCTTCTATTCTGCTCCCTTCTTCTTCATCATGTCGGTCTTCCTCATGTCATTCGTAAGCAATGATCTAGCTGTTAGGTCGTCTATAAACACATTTAAAAGTAGAGATACCACAATATGATCTGAATCTGATCGGAACAGTTATAATTCTATTTAGTTATATTATAGCTTTTCGGGACTACCTACCTAACTCAAAGTATATTACCGGATCTTATTAAATTCAGCAATTATATGTGTTTATATATCTGTATCTCCGAGATAGAAAGCCCGATCTCAATTTTAATTATTCTTAAGGTGAGCACAAAGTCCAGTAATTCTTCCTTCGTCCAATCACATTTGTAATAGTGACACCTGCAGAACGAAAATACTTCAATACATTGCTATATTTGTTGACTTCAGTCAAATTACAATTGATTAAGCTTTTTTACATAAATCCAAAAGTGGGAAACGTAAAATCTAGAAAATTAACATCGAGCCTTATCTCCGAGGTACATTGTATTAAATTCGAAATAAATAACGATTATACATCTTTTGTCTTCACTAAAGCCAATGTATAATCCATTTCCTATAGAAATGAAACGATTAGATAATTAACGCTTATTTTTAGATAAAATTAACATTAGAGACAAACGAAAGCGTCCGCAGTTATTTCCTTGCCATCGGATATGAGTTTCAGACCACAATTGAAATTATCTGTATGGGCTCTGCTTTCCCTACACTTCACATTCAGCTTATTCTTCCAGATATCTTATAGCATATATGCAGATATCTTTACACCGCCCTAGAATAGTTATATGGAAAACCAAAGTCCATGTGATTCTTTTGGAAACCAGAGTCAATAATTATTTCTACAAAATTGTAGAAATTGTAAAAAAAAACATTTTGTACACAAATTTTACATATGTATATTTTCATATGTATAAATGTATTACGCTGCCATAGCGTATTGTGCAGAAATCTCTTAAAACACTGTTGAAAATGAGATATTGTTAATTGGCAGCCTACATGATTTTATAGATGCATAATTATCTTCTTTATTGATTTTCGTGCTCTGCTTGTGTCAACCTTGTACCTTCATCGCCAAGGTAGTGACAAAAAGTCGATTGGATTTGGAGTTCTTCTCCTCCGCTCGAGTAAAAATTAATTCATAAACTAAATATAGAAACTAGAAAGAATAAATTAGAAAAACATCCGAACCCATGAAGATACATTCTTGTTCACCGTTCCGTTAAGGGATTAAAGTGTAAATAATGGATCACTTAACATTCTGACGTAAAATTGTGTATTTAGAAATTGTAAAAATGTTACTGCATTGTTCGTTATTTTTGCGACCAGCGAAAGGGGCTTCCATGATTAAAACGAACAAAGTAGCTACCTAGCTCTAGTAAAAACAAAATTATTTTGTAATTATAATTGCATATGAAAACATGCGGCTGATTTGAATATATTAAGTAATTTGAATCGAACTTGATTTGGTGGAAACTCGCAGTATTTATATTATATGTAAAAGTATAATAATACTTACACTTTTAAATTATATTTATTTATTTATATTTTATTTATTTTGGTGGTGTTTGTTCAGACATTAATTTTAACTTTTATAGTACATAAATAATACATACTCATATGAAATTACTACCTTATTATTTAAATCAATTTATTGATGGAAGTCATTTTTTAAAATGTTGACCCGGGTTGACCTTTCGGTTCCAGCGAAATAAACACATATGAAAATCATGAACTTAAACAATCAATGCAGTCTATGTTTACTAAGTATTAAGTAAAAGAGGAATAGTGAACTTATAAGGTTATTGCTAAGTACTATAAAAGGGTATTGATGATTTCAAAAAAGTGCGGAATGTCTAAAATCCAATGGATTTAGACTATTCTTCATCTATATTCTATTCGATGTCTAGTTCAATGATTCTTGAGGTAAGCTTATAAACAAGTAATTCTGCGTTCATTCCAATCACTTTTGAAAGTTGACACCCCAGTCTTGTAAGAGAATACTTCGATATAATTAATATATTGTTGACTTTATTTATATGGAAATCGATAGAGCTTGATCTACCCGACTCCAAAAGTGTGTAATGCTAAATCTAGAAAATGGACATCGGTACAGATGAGGTACAGACTACAGATGAAGGAGAAAATGAGTTTAAAAATAATTCCATTCCATTTCGTTTGTTTGTTTTATTGATTATAAACATGGTATTTAAAATTTTTGTCAGACTAGGCCACAGAGCCATGACTGGCTAGCCTGTGGCAGTATAGGCGGAGTGCCTAGGGCCTACGACGCTTTTGAGGCCTACTAAAGGCCACTTTAATAAAAGCCCATTTCATTAAAAATTAGTTTACAAATCAACTAATTATCTTAAAATTATGTACAAATCGCGTAGAAATGCACCAGATACTGTCAGGAAATTCAAAATGTCCCCGGGGCTTTGCGCCCCGGACCCGCATGTAGCTGGGGGGGTTGGGGGGGGAGGACCCTCGCCCCAGTTCCCCAATTGTTTTCTTCAGCAAACTGAAGATCATTGATCGTCTCACCACTTATTATTTTACAAATTAACCACTGTAAAAAGTAAAACATTTCGGACATGGGCCTATACGAAAAAGTAATGCCTATAGGGCCTACGAAGGCCTTAATACGGCCCTGGTGGCAATATAAATAATTCAATAAACAATAACAAATCATAGATAAATACAGACATCAGACATAGTCGGCTTAGTACTTGTTTGTCCTATATCCACTTTTTGAAATTTTTGAGTTAGGTATTGGATATAACTTATTATTGACACTACTTTAATACAACACAAAATTTACGATTTTTCCAGTAAACCTTGATTTATGAGCTATTCTTTTCTAAATGGAATTCTAATTTTATTTTAAAAATGGCAAATTTTACCTCAAATAAAGTACTTTTTGATGTAGATTCAATTCCCCCTCAAACTTAGTTCAAAGATGATAGAAAATAGACATAGTATTTTGCTTCATTACGCCGCGTTTTTTTAAACTTTAAATTAAAAATATTAAAAATGTTATATTTGAAAATGTTTTTTTCTTAAATCAAATAAAATTGTGTAAAATAGGATATAGGACAAAATGCGTAACAAATATTTTGTTCCTACAACTTTCTTTGTCCTGACAAACATGTATGAAACCGACGATTTATAATCTGCAAATTAATTACAATAACACTGTAATGTGAATCTCCTAGCGATAGTATTACATCCTTCCGATTGATGATTTCATTAAAATATATTTCACAAACAAGATAATTTTGTCAATCTTTTATTACTGAATTCATTCGGAGTGCAATTCTGAGATAACGTGCTGTAAAATGTTTCTTTTTTGTTTAATGACAGCGGACGAATGATTATTAAGTCTGGGAAATGAATGATGTTGAAAAATGGGGAATGAGGGAAGGTTGGAAAGAGGCAAATGTGGTATAGTTGTAAGAAATCTTCCTTCTACACGATGAAGCCTCAGTCAGGAAGGCCGACTGCGAGTATCGAACCCATGTCTGCGGAGTGCAACTCTAGAGCGTGACTATCTGGATAAACTTGTCCCATCATGTTTTAGAAAATAAGAAGATTAATTCACTCAATTAATTAACTTAATTAATTTTATCTGTATAGATAGAATATGTGATTGAATAATAGTGTGATAATAGGTAGTACCTACCCAACACACGCATATAAAATTACTTTGAATCACCACAGAATTTTGAAAATACCTGATTTGATGAAAATTTTAGAAATTAAATATTTTACATGCACTTCAAGCAAAGTGAAATTAGTTTGATGAGGTTCGTGTTCATAATCGCAGATTGTTAACTTATTTTATAAATACCTAATAGTTTAATTATTATTACCTCTTTTTAATCAGATATAAAGAAGCTAATGGAATACATGTATTTATCTTGTTGTAATTGCGAATCATTCCCGAATGAATTATTGAATTTTCACATTTCTATTTTCTGAATGTGAGACACAAACTTCATGCTTCAATGAAGGTTTATTTTGTAAAAATAATATACCTTTTTATACAAAGAGCATGCAATTGTAACACTACAAAGATATCGAGATATCCAGATATCGTAGGAATAATAAAAATGTACTGTTTCATAAATCTGAGAGAATTTCAAATAATGTGCCATTTCATTTTACAAAGTTTAGTAACAGAAATTCGGCAAAGAGAGCAGCACTTGGCAGCAGCACTTAATGTGACGTAATGCCTGTACAGTCCGACACGTCGCGTCGTGTCCATGCGTCCAACCAACTAACCAAGTCCAAACCATCAATTCCAAACTTGACAATGACGCCTAGGAATAAAAGTGTACTTATTTCTCATTATTTAAGCATAATATTAAAAATAAGCGCAGGTGAGCAATATAGATAAACAACTATTACAATAATTAGACTTCACTACAATCTAGGACACTTTGAACAGAAACAAAGAAGGTTATTTTAGCTTGTAATACGATTATGCGCATCATCATTTTTATTATTATTTTTCTTAGGTATAAATATTACTATTATTAGTTTTATTATTTACTGTACATATAACTGTCATTGTAAACATTGTGACTTGTAAATATTTCTGACTTTGTCATAACTTGTACATACATTCTTGACGATACCCATACATGTATTATGTACTTGTCCACGGGATGATAATAAAATACAATACAATACAATACAATACAACATAGATCTTTCTAACCTTTAACCTGTTATCAGGGTTATCAAAAGAGGAATCAGGACACATCAGAGAGTTTATATAATTATTACGTTATAAAACCTCATTGGGACACTATAGGCTAGTCCTCTGAAGTGTTTTTTAAGTTTTCTTAACACAGGGTGCCTATTCTCGAATCGAAACCGCATGTGAAAATGTTCAACTCTGCGAAATCAAGTGAAATCTTTTGTTTTATCAAAGTAGTACCCACCTACCTAGCTGAATCCATTGTGCAGTGGCTTATTTCCGCATGGCCAACATTTTCAACAAACTCGAGAATAGGCACCCAGGAGTGACTTCCGCACAAATCAAAGGTTAATCAAACAGTTTCTTCAAGAGTTGAAGATGAACCCAGTTTAACATTGCCGGGTACAGGCCAGCCCATGCTAGAGCGGGTTCATCTTTGCCTGTCACCGACCGTAAACTGTCCAGACCACCCTCAAAACCTAAAACCATCGAGTCGAATTAAAATCTCATTCCACGGGAAATTCCTGGGAAAAATTCCATCACTATCTACAGTAGGTAGGTAGCATTAAATTGTATAAAACCACGATCAAGATATTCATTATGATTGTATTATTTTAGCGGCGCACTGCTTCTGGGACTTAAGCACGAATGAAGTTTTAACTCCATGATTCCAAGATTCAAGATTGAACTCTCGAGCAAATCATACATTCAAGTTTCAACCATTGGAGGACATCTTGATGGAGCAAAAACCAGATGTAAGTGTAAAGCAAGACCTAGGTATTCAATCACCAGATCAAGTCTGAGCCCAATGTTACGATAACATTGTCAACCTCAAATCAATAATTCCAGGATTCCAAGATTCATGTAAAGAGGTAAGGTAATGAGACCCATGCGGTTATTAAAAACGTTATTTTAGAGTTTTTCTTCACAATACCTTTAATGAAATTTTAAAAAAATTGAGGATTTGCACACAATTCGATTTTAGTTACTTAAGTAAATAATACCGTACTCTGGAGCCTATATTAGGACCTCTGCTAGGTCCTCATAGCGTTACGATTATGAAGAAAAGCATTGAGGACGAACCAGAGGTTGCAATGTAATCCAGTGTGTGACATTAAATTTAGTTTAGTGGGATTGAATTGTGAGCAAGCAACCTAATTATACAATAACATAATAACACACTAGGTAATTGCAATTTTTTAAAATTTTAGTACACTGGACTGGACACTGAAATTGGTCCGCGGTCAATGTTCAAGTGACACTACGGCTAGTATTTAACATTTATTTGAATGTAATTTTTTAGCACAAAGACCGTATGGCTAGTGTGAGTTTAGGGCCGAAAAATTACTTTAAATACAACTATTTACTTTAAATACAACTATATTGTCAAAATATGGTAACTCTACTTACTCCCCCACCGACGGCTGCCACCTTATCGCGGTGGTGGGGTTTGTGTTGGCCAACGATCCATTGCAGCTACGCCGGCGAGCATATGCTCATGTGTAAGGGCTACCCATGCCGGACAGGTCAGTGGTGAGGTCCAGACAAAGAGCAGCCAGGGTTGGCCTAACCATGTCCTCCCTTGAATTTGCGGTCCCAATCGGGCCGGCTTTCCCCCTCGAGATGGTGATCCCCCTGAAATCGGGTTCCGCCGGCCCGAATCCTCACACCTAGGGATGGAGAAAATATCGATATATCGATATATATCGATATCAAAAAAATATCGAAATATCGATACCTGAATATATTGAATATCGATATATTGAAATATCGATATATCGATATATTGAAATATTGAAATATCAATATATTGAAATATCGAAATATTGAAATATCGAAATATCGATATATTGAAATATCGAAATATTGAAATAACGATATATTGAAATATCGATATATTGACGCCTTACCGCATGATACAATTATGTTCTTAATTGAAGTTTATACCTACTATGGCAAAATAATTCATATTTGCAGTGCAGCGTTTACAAGATTTATGGACAATTTCTCAGATTATTCACATTATCTTTCTTATCTGGCCGGTGACCCTATATTTTGGAACGGTTGTGTTATTTCTATTTACATTTTCTTTTGAAATTCCTAGCAGTTTTAGGAGCAATTTAATTAATACAATTATACGATATATCAATATTTCCATACCTATACATCTAAATACTATTTCCATATCAATATTTCGATATTTCGATATTTCAATATAACGATATATCGATATATCGATACTTCGATATTTCAATATATCGATATTTCGATATTTCGATATTTCAATATTTCAATATATCGATATTTCGATATTTCAATATTTCAATATATCGATATTTCGATATTTCAATATTTCAATATATCGATATTTCGATATTTCAATATTTCAATATATCGATATATCGAAGTATCGATATATCGATATATATCGATATATAAATGATATCGATAGTCGATATCAAAATCCAAGTTCGCTCCATCCCTACTCACACCCCCCGGTCCGTCCCCATTCCGGCCTGGCCTTCCCACCAGTGCTGGACTCCCCCGGATCGGGCCCGTTACGTCAACCCCCTCCACTTAATCCTCCACTTAATTCAAGAAAGTTTAAAGTAAAATAATTAATGTGCGCAATATAACCTCGTCGTTGACGCGCCGTTAAACCCTATTAATCTAATCTAATCTACTTACTCGCAATATTTGTCTGAACTGAAGCTAGCAAAGTTGAGCTGAGCTGAATTTTTATTATTTTTTAACATTTATATCTCTCATCGCAGACCAAAGCAGCACAGGCGTGAGCACGTCTCATCGCAGACCAACGCAGCACATGCGTGAGCACGTCTCATTGCAAACCAACGCAGCATAGGCGTGAGCACGTCTCATAGCAGACCAACGCAGCACAGACGTGATCCCATCTCATCGCAGATCAACGCAGCACAGGCGTGATCCCATCTCATCGCAGATCAACGCAGCACAGGCGTGATCCCATCTCATCGCAGACCAACGCAGCACAGGCGTGAGTGTGTTGAAAATATTTCTACTCGACCAAACATTAACCTTAAACTTCAGATTATTTTACATGCTCAGGGAGATAATTGAAATCTTTTACAAGATAAAAACAATTTATTCATCAATCAATAATCATGAATGTATTATACCTAGGTACCTACTAACTGCGTACATGCAGGGTTGGCCTGGACTGGAAATTTGATTGGACCAGTTCTCTAACTTAGTTAGGCACTGTACATAAGTAGCATATATTATCAGTGTATATTGCATAACACACCAATGTAATTTCAGCACTGGAGTTGGTATGATGAGATAAAGGTGATTGACTGCGTCAGTGAATGAACGTTGTCTCTTTTGATCAAAATCTATTTTTCAAGAATAACATGTTAACTGCTGCTCTAAAATTAACTTTAAAATGTACTGTAATATCATTGACATCCGCTCTATATACCTATGGGATTCGTGACTGCTATAGCTGCAGCACTGAATGCTTTCGCCGATGTCGGAGGCCTTACTGCAAGGCCAAATTCTGGCAATACTATAAAGAATAGTATTATTAATTTTGTTTAATGCTACTCTGTGTCTACATATTTATAATACAAGAGCATCAAAAGCATATTGTTGTGCTGTGTCAGGTTTCCCTGCAATCTTCTCAAATGTAAGACGATCTCAGCCGGACGAGTGAAGAATTTGACCTTGGTCTATACGTAAGAACGGATCGGTTTCTCTTGCAAATCCCCTAGAGCGGAAGTCAATGCTAATATGCTGTAAATCAATTTATTTCAACACTGCTTGGCAAGAACCGTTCCAGCCTCCTCAATTTAACATTTCAGTCTCCCAAAATATTCTACGCCCAATATTTTACAAAAACTTAAATTCTCAATTTCGCTTTAATATGAAATAAGTTACAAATCACCTCATGTATTTTATTCCCCATATAAGGCTGTACATTGTTACCTAATTGTGATTTTAGGAATACCCAAGTTTCATTTTACCAGCATAGTTTATTTTCACTAGTGTCTTATAGAATCTGTGACGAAGATGAAGATTGAATCAGCTAGTAAGCAGTGCTATGTTAGGTCTAACCTGTATTGTCTTCTTTGTAGTTATCTGCGAAGCATCTCTCCAACCATCAGCTGCAAGAAGGCAACTGCTCGTGACAAACCAATGTAATCGTCAAGTTGGAAAGTGTTTCACAAGGCTTTGTTGACATTGACACTGACACAGGTTATTAATGTTTGTTAGGAGAAGATTGAAGAGTTTAATCAAACAAAGCCCTGCCCTTCATTTTTTTCTCAAGATTCCTTTGAGCTAGATAATTTAGGGGAGCCTGTTGTACCTTGGACCTTTGTCCATTTTCGCGCCAGTTTTATTTTTAAAAAATTGGATCACGGTCACGCCTTCCCCCATTGTAATTAATCAGCTTCCACGCATTGATTTGCCTACGTTCTCTGGGGACACAAAGCAATGGCCAGAATATCATTCTTTGTTTACGTCTCTCGTGCACACTAATGAGTCACTGAACTCGGTGCAAAAGTTTCATTATCTACGATCCACATTATCTGGCATAGCTCTCCGTGATTTCTGGTTTTCAAATCGACAGTGAAAACTACTCGCTCGCTTTTGATGCGCTCGTTCAACGTTATCAAAATAAACGAATTAATCAGTCCAATCACCAGGAAGTGCTACATGTCATGATCAGCTGACTTGCTGAAGTTTTGGGGCTTCTTACCTAATAGAGATGGGACATTGAATGCAAAATATCGATGAATCGAATCGAAAGCAAAATATCGATTCAATCGATTATCGAACCCCAAAAAAACGATTTATCGATTTGTTGAATTGATTTTTAGTAAGAGCAGTCGGTGCAAAATTCATTAAGGAGAAAACTGTCAATAAAAATTCAAAGTTGATCAGAGTCAGTGTTTTTGTTTCTTGATCCATAGAGCAGGCGGTTGGAACGAGAGTTGAGGCGTCACAGATCTCCCAGATTCATGCTTAAAAACGGTGGCGCGAGCGCTCGGATTTGATAGAAGAACGATTTCAATACTCTCCGATAGCTCGGAACAGGAAAGAGGCACACCCTTGGAAACATAAATACCAGATCAAAGTAAAAAAAGATAATCTAGTTCAAAATTTATAACTAAAACCTGCTGAAAACAATGCATTATTAACACTTTTGCGAGGTCTGTGGTTTCGATTTGATTTTTCACTGAAATGAATCAAATTAACGCTATATCGAAACAAAACATCAATTAAAAAAATTGATATATCGATTGAAAAATATCGATATTTCAAAAAATCGAATCGAAGTCCCATCTCTAGTACCTAATTTTATAGTTTTGTCCATTTCAAGTAACTAAATCGAAAGGAATAATCTTTGTTATTAGAGGCATTTGTAATAAAAAAAATTATTCAGTACTTTTTTGCCATGTGCTTGTGTTGTTTTACATTTTATTTAATTCATTATAATAATTATTTTAAACAATTCATAAAATATATCTTATTTGATAGTAACTAATCAACAAAGTTTCTAACGTCAGCCAGTTAAATTTAGTTAAAATTAAATTAATTTCAAAAACTTTTTTTTTTAAATTAAAAATTAATTTGAATTGTTTAAAACTTTATTTCGAACTTAAGTTCAAATTTAATTTAATTCAATGAAGGTATGTGTTTGTATAAATGTTATGAATTTTATGTATGAATTTTTTTCTTTCGAATTTTATTGTATGTCAGGTTTCCCCTTGGCGTTTTCCACTGGCCGCACTATGTTTGCACTGAAATGACGTCACCATAAAATATTCAATACAGATTAAAACTGAGTGCAGAACTAGCGGAAATCACCATTAGCAAAATAATTTTTTTAATGAACTTCCTTAGATGTATTGAACCTTGATGGTTTTTGGAAGCTATGTAAAATGTATTTATCTTTTTTTAAGAGCTGTCATATAATTTACTTTGATTTTTTCCCCTGAAGATGTGGCTTCCCGTCTTTCATTATACTAATCCGTGGAATATTCAGATGTATGTATACATTTGTTATGATATAATTATTGGTAATATCCAGTAACAACAATAAATTTCCTATAAAATTTTATGAAATTTAAATTTTCTTGAAAAACATAGTAGGTAGTTTGTTTGATTAAAAAATATTTACTTTTTGATAAAACTTCCATAACATAAACTGTCCTTACATTTTCAACCAATTCATGTTCAACTTATTGAGAACGTTTTTCTTTATTGTTTAAAATTGTATTTCAAATTGTTTGGTGAAATTTACGAAAATGTATTTTTGAATACACTCATACAACAAAGCAGAGTTGCTTCTTGATCAAGATACCCTGACAAATTGAGCAAAGCGCTTCTCATTGAGGACGGCCGGGTTCAATTTTCGTCGTTGGCATTATTCCCGATTAGGTTCCTCGGGAATATTAGCAGTTTAGAACATTATGATGACAATGAAATTATTCTCGCACTCTTGAAGCATAAACCAAGCGAGCTCCTACAGCATCCCAAATCCCCCTTCAATGATTCTCTCGTCATGTTGTTCATACTTCATTTTTTGGATCAACGCAACAAATTATTATTAAATTTTGCCCCGTTAGTGAATTATGGCATGTTAATAATTCAGGGAGCAGATTCTATGTACGTTATATTCAATTCATTTTATTAATTGAAGACACAATAAAAAACATTTTCCTGTCGCCAATATTAGTAAGTTAATTCTAGTTAATTGCTACTCTCTCTTGACGGCTGTAACAGTACAAATGTGAAGTTGTGATAAAAAATTTAACTTGTGAAATGTATAAATTAACGCAAAATATTACCACGCCAAAGAAACAAAAGTAGACGCTCTCTTGCATATTTTTCTGTCGTCAATATTAGTAAGTTAATTCTAAGAGAGCGTATACAATCTATTATGACGGTTGCGATAAAACACTTACACCGGTTTGTTTCACACATTCATTCATTCCTTCCTTCGTCACAACACAATGTTGTTGTTTGTTACTACTGTTAGTGGTTAGCAAAGGTCACGTAATTGCTCGACAGGTATTGATGTTTGATGCGATAAGGCAGACGACTCACTCCACCCTACCCCTTATATTTCACAGCCTGGGGCTAAATCTCCTACTTTTACATGCACAAAAGTCATGTTCATATTTCGCGGTCGAAAACGGATGTACTGCCATCTACTGAGCCAGAACGTTATTACTAGACCTGTCATAATATCCTTAAGGGGCATGATAATTTTTCTTGCATGATAATTTTTCTTGCATGATATATTTTATTTATTTATTTATTTATTTGACTAGATTGGTTACCTACATACATAACATTAGTCACGTCAAAACTCAAAATCCCATTAACATTCATTATTACAATAATCAACAAAACTACAAACAGAATAAAAACATTTTTCCATGAGAAATTTCCTTAATTACCATTTGAAATTTGTCTTTATCAATTAAACTCAAAACTTTGAGGTCTTTATGTAAAACATTAAAAAGTTTACACCCCATATGCATATGTATGCATGATAATTCCTACTGGTCCAAGGTACAACGTTGTACCTTTTAAAAAATATCGATTCAATCGATTATCGAACCCAAAAAATACGATTTATCGATATGTCGAATTGATTTTTTTTTTAGTAAGAGCAGTCAGTGCAAAATTCAATAACTTTAAGGAGAAAACTGTCAATAAAAATTCAAAGTTGATCAGAGTCAGTGTTTTTGTTTCTTGATCCGAGAGTTGAGGACCGATGGAACGAGAGTTGAGGCGTCACAGATCACCCAGATTCATGCTTAAAAACAGTGGCGCGAGCGCTCGGATTTGATAGAAGAATGATTTCAGTACTCTCCGATAGCTCGGAACAGGAGAGAGGCACCCCCTCTAAATATGATATTGAATAATTGAGTGTAATTAATGAAATTATGACATAATGAAGCCCAAAAAAATCAAACTGGTTGCAGAAAGTGCATTTGTTAAATACTTATATATTTTTTTTTTTTTTAATTGTATATTGTGCATGCAAAAAATAAAAATTTAAAAGTGGCCCAATGTACAACAGGCTCCCCTACAGCAAATTATTATTATTATTATTATAATTAAGCCTTTATTTAAAACAGGTATAAATACCCACAAGTATAAATACAATAAACATATAAAATATACATATTAATAAAAGCACACAAAAACACATACAATCAGTTCAAATTCATTATAGATAAAACATAAGATTTAAACTTCGTCATAGAATTAAAATTATGTCCAATTTCCGATTCAAGTTAGAACAATAGTTATAGGTTTCCTGCAGTCTATTTAAAACAGAGTATTTCAATACATCGATTCTCACTGAGGGTGCCCTAAACAACTTATGATTTCTGGTTGGATGACTTGGCACATGGAAATTAATATAATTTAACAGTGGTGAATCCACTAGACTATTGACCAACTTGAAAAGAAAGATCAAGTCACTACACTTACGCCTATTGACTAATGAAATTAAATTTCTCTTCATACATTCCTGGATGTAGTCCACAGCATGGCATTCATTACCTGAGTAAAAACACTGCAATTTAATAAAACGTTTTTGAACATTTTCCAAACTTTTTATCTTTGTGATATGATGCAGATTCCATACCACGCTTGCATATTCCAGCTGAGGTCTGACTAGTGATGAATACAATAATTTATTCGTGGACACACTAAAAGACTTAAAACAATTACGCTTCAGCAAACCCAACAATCTATAAGCCTTAGACGTAATGAATGGAAAATGTTTATTAAATGACAAGTCTTGTGAAATAAAAACACCAAGGTCTTTCACCGTACACACTCTAGAAAGCATTTGCCCCCCCATGATATATTCAAAATTTATAACATGCTTCCTTTTGTTTGTGAATGTGATGGAATTACACTTAGGAATATTTAGTTGCAACATCCAGCATCCACACCACAAGGTAAGACTATCAATATCCCTTTGAAGACTAATACAGTCACGCACAGGTTGATAGATCTTTAGGTCATCAGCGTACATTAAACATTTCGACTTATTTATTTTACATGGAATGTCATTAACATAAAGCACAAATAGTAACGGACCAAGTATGGAGCCCTGAGGAACTCCAGACTTTACACTCTCGGTACTTGAATTTACATTATAATATTGTTACGTCAATCGTAATTGAGTTACTTTCTTATTCTTTTGTATAGTTATTTCTTAGCCTAATTATGATACTTTGTTTGTTCTAATGTACATCAGCATGTTCATTTAAAATCTTTATGGGAGCTAGTCAAAGGTGTAGCTATGAGTAATAATACTCATACCAAAACTGGACCCTTTTGACTGGCAAACAGGTGTAACGTTACGTTTTATTGAATAACTTCGCCCTTGTTTGAGATAATAATTCTTTTCAATATGGTGCAATGACTTGTAGCGAAGTTAATAAAAAAATATATAATGGAAATGTACAATTTTGTTTTTGAGTGTGAAGTCGATTATTCTGCATCCTTTTTTTCGTTTAATTTATGATGAATAATGAATATATAATGAATTTTTTTGTTGAGTGAAGTTGGAGGATATGATCCAATTTTTTTGTCAAATGTCAAACCAACTTAAAGGAGGTTAGGAGGAACTTAGGGGGTTGTATAGGTATAATACAAATGCCAAAACTCAGTTCTGTTTGGCTGGTAACTTACAGTAATAGAAATATTGTGAATACTAATATGTACTGAACTGATTATTTAAAAACTAGTCAATCGTATTGTATTGTAAGCAGGGCCGGCCCGTGGGTAGGGTGACCCGGGCGCCGATATTTTGGGGGCGCCACTTTATCAAACTCCTAAATTTTTTTAGATTTTTCGTATGTTTCTTTCCATAATTTACGATTTACGACTTTTAGGGGAAAGTATAAAAAATTAGATAATTACTTATTTAAACGCAAACGCTTTAAATATTACTGAAGTGATTAAACCTAAAGAAGCCTTAAAGTATTCGCCAAAATGCATAAAATTGTGTCTAGCGTCTAAGAAAAACTTGTAATTGTTTAAAATCTAAAAAACGGCCTGCGGGGCAACAATTGGAGGTTTGTTTGTATCAGTATGTGCATTTTAGAGCCCCAGAATCACTTTCAAATTGTTTAAATTCAAAAAAACGTCCGGCGGGGCTAAAACTGGAGGGCTTTGCCCCCCTCCCCCCACCCATCATGAAAGCAGTTCCTAAGCGCCGCGCCTGTGTGGAGGCATATAAAATACCCTGTAAAAGGGGGGGGGGGGAAGGGCCCAAGTTTTATTTGCCCAGGGCGCCAAAGAGTCAAGGGCCGGCCCTGATTGTAAGTGATTTGAAATATCCGCACTTTGTACAATATGTACGTACAACTCAAATCATGATGTCAAAATACATACCTACCAAACCTCGGTACTACATAGTAAGTAATGTTTGGCTGGTAACTCGATAGCTTCAGTAGGTACACTTGAACAAATAATAAACTGTATTCAAAAGAAAAGGATTGGGTGATTAAGGTTTGATGGCTTGATTAACGCATCATCTAACTCTAGTAGGCGAGCTCTGATTTCATTGATAATAACAAGGATTGATTGTCAGGGAACCTGACAGCAGCCAATCCGTTTTGTTCAATACTGTTTTTAGTTGGTCCAAGTGTACAGAAAATGAACTATTCTTCAAATTTTACTAGTAAATTAGTAATTATGTAATATCTTCTTGATATACAATCAAGTCAAGTAAATACAATACCTTGGCAACAGTGCCGAATATGCTATAAGTAGCAGTGCTCTGGGCTCGGTCGTTGATCATCTGTAGGAAAATTGTTATAAAGCCACGATTTAAAGTTTAAATATAGCTCATTAGTACAGTACAAAGATTGAATAGAGTTACTGTGGGACTACATCAATAACGCAGCTAGCCTACGAGGTCAACTTCCTCTACACCCAACATATGAACATCATGACCTTGTGATAAATCAACGACATCCAGCCAGTGATGAGAAGGTGGTGCCCATAATGGTGTTGTCATCGTTGCCTTGTGTTATTTGGCTACACAGCCGATTGTTGACGCTTAGATTTTGATTAGATTTATTTGAATTTGGTTAAGCTGTTTTAGTGTGACAAATATTTGTCACAAATAATTGTTTACACGTCACGAACGTGAAATCTCTTCAACAACATTGTATAACAATTCAGTAGAAAGACCTTGACAAACACCTTTCAAAGTAGCATAAAAGTGCTTGATTGTGATAAGCAAAGGATCAGAAGAATGAGACAGATCATCAATATCAGAAAACTCCTTGCAGGTTACTAGGACATATTTTGTGTCATCATATCGTCCCCCCAGTTCAAAACTACGTTATTGCAAAAAAAAAATTTTTTTTTTTTTTACTAAAATGTCTTTGTCAGGACCTCACTTATTATGTCCAGGCAATGATGCAAATTCTTATATTTCATAATTTGGTCATCCTAGACCACATAACGTTGTATTACCTGTAGGTCATTTTCAACTTTTAATTCGTTCAATACTACGTTATCTGCAAATTTCAAATGCTATTTACAGAAAGTGTAGTCTTGCACCAGAATTATATGTAAACCTGGTGTCAAAACTAAATTCAAGACAATGTTATTTGCAGATAGTGCAGTATTGCTCTGGAATTTACCATGTTAAAAATCTGTCTTTAGAAATACAACTTGAGAAGAATGTTAGTTCAATACTGCACTATCTGCAAATAACGTTGTATTGAACAATAAATTTACATATTATTATTAATTAATATTGTCAATTATAATAATCCAATCAATATTTTGAAAAGTACGTAATGCGTATTTCTGTTGAGACTAATTACATAAAAATAATGATACCATTTAACTGTTATTCTGATTTGTTAGGCGATTTTGAAATATTAAAACGTCGTTTCTCAACAATGAAGTTTTGCAGATAACGTAGTCTTGAACTGGGGGGACGATATAAAATTGTTTTTTTTATTTAGTCTTCAACCCCGTCAATTGTGGGGGTCAGCGAAAAAGGCAACCAAATTACATATTCTTATAAAAAATGGGATAAGTACATAGTTATGTATATAGCTGAGACTTGATTTTAGTTGGAGACAAAATCAGTAATATAAGTGATTACTCAGGAAATACTTAAAGTAAAAGTAAATTGTGTCACCTTGATGTTTTAAGGTGTAATGTAAAAATTGGTCTGAATCTTGTTTGACTGTTTGACTATCAAATTACCTATATATTTTAGGTCTTAGGCTGCAAATGTGTGTTCGCGACTTATAGTCGCAGCGAGTTTACGCCGGCGAGTTGTCAAGCAGTTAGGTATTCTCGACAGTTTTTCCGTAGAACACATTTGGATCTTCAGAAAAATCCTACAATGAGCGATTTTTTTACGCTGACGCTGTATGTTGTTAAAATGTAACACTGATTTAAATAGGAGCGAACACACGGGCGACATTTAGACGCTGCATTTTTCTCACGTTGTATGCAAACCATTATTGAATGACGTCACTGATATGACCTTGTCAACTACTAAAAACTGACGAGTGTGTTCGACCAAGAAAAATTATTGCTTCTAGTTTGCAGCCATATTCGTATTAAAACCCCTTATGAGTATGACTATCTTATTACAACCTCATGAATTGTTTAAAATATAACTGATTTTGTTGGAATTAGTCAATGGCAATTGACTACTGGAGTCCTCCAGGAGCGTCAACTGTCAACATGTAAATGTATGATGAATGGAATAAATCAATCAATCGATTGAGCTTGATTATATAATTCCAAAAATGCTCAACGCAAAATTGAGAAAATGAACTTCTGGCATTCTACCTCTGGTGTACAGATAAAGATATCATGACTTATTTAAAATGCAGTTAAAAATTAGACACTGAAGAAAATATTAAAGTAAAAAGTAATACAAGTATAAAGGATTTAATGGGAAGCCCGCTCAAATAAATAATAATAATCCATCCCTGGTTCCAATTTAATGGGTCAGGGGGTGGGTATTCCCACCAACACTAGGGCCGCAGGACTCCTGGAAACCGGCTGGCCACGCCTGGCGTTTCCTCCTCTTCTTCCTCCTCTTCTTCTTCCACTTCTAATTGTTCCACAAATTCCTTCCACCATGTTCTGTCCTCCCACTGTCTCTCAGCCTCCAACTCACTCCACCTTCCTCCTCTCTCCAACACATCCTCCTTGATCAGTCCAATCCACCTGTCTCTTGGTCGCCCCACTCTCCGAGTTCCCCCTGTAGCCGCTTCAAACACCCGCGTCAAATAAATATTGCTGAATTTTAATTTTCATTATTAAATCATTCTACATCACTCGCCGTGCTCATCAGTATCAAAAATGTAGGCAAAAGAGTCTTCTTTGATTCAAATCTCCGCGCCAATGTAACCTCCTAAGCAAGTAGCGCTACCACTTACTAGTGGTAGCTCATGCAACCTTGTGAAAAATGCGCGGTAAATTTCAAATATGATTCCATGAGTAATGAACGCTCGATTCCAAGGTGGATCACTTCATTAATCATGTTGATTATGTCCAACAAATAACAATCCATTTCATGTTATCTAGAGACGTAATAATCTACTAAAAACAAAAGATTGCAAAATCTTTGAAATTTAATGATTCTATCCTAAGTTTCTAGCACACCATATTTTAAGGAATATCAACAACTGGTAGGTATTTACCAGAAATTAAAATTATATTGTAATATGTCTAGAATTATAAAATTATAGAATTTTTCAGATTTATAATTACCGTTTTAAACAAAGTTAGTTGTTGGAAGGGGGGCGGGGTAGTTGGGGGATTGTCTTACGAGCGGAGTCGTTGTGATTGTGAAATAAAGCAGATATTGTGATGTTTCCAAGCCGTACTGTTCATCAGTCTCAGCCAGCCTGGAAGACGCAGACAACAGCGTCCCTGACCACGGCCCTTTTGAGGGCAATAGAAAGTACATTGCAGGAACACTGGACAAAATAAGTAGCAATGTTGGGCAGTTGAAATTGAAATATTGATATAGAAAATATTATGTATAGTATACTTAATTATTAATGAAAAAGAATAATGTTAAACCATAAATTATAATGTAATTTATACTTTTGTGATATAATTGTGTAATAAATTTTATAATATAATGTTATTATTTATAGATAACAATCAAATAATTAAAATACTTAAAATATGTATAATAAATATAATTTACTTTCATCCAATTAAATTCAATGCAATAGAGTTCATTGCAATATTCTATCGCATACAGTGGCATGTTCAACATGTACTGCAAGTTACTCCTCAACATAAACACGCTAAAATAGCATTAAAACTAACACCAGTTGCATGATTAATATCTTATTTCAATACAAATAATACGACAAATACACTTCTCATTTAGGATTTTCATAGAGAGGCTTTAATTTTACCAATCTCTCAATATTGTTCAATATTCTAAAAAGCAATAATGCCAATCCGTTAGAATGTACTGTAAATTAGTTTTCTATTAGCAATATGAATAGAAAATGTCTTAATTGGTCTGTGCGATGCAATGCTAGTAATCGAGTACCTCGAGTAATCGAATTTCACAAGGAATTTGCAACAGCGAAAAAACTATTTTCTATATGGAATTCCTATTTTCCACGCTAATTCCCTACAAACACTGGGAGGTCCCTGGACGCGTCCTAGGCCGTCCCAGATGGGCGTACGGGCCTGCCCAGGGACCTCCCGTCTTATGGGTGATTAGCATGGAGTGAGACTCCCGGGGCCTGCCACTGGGAATAAGCCCGGGCGGCGGCCTGGGCCGTCCCATGACGCCCGCGCGGGAGGTATGGGCCGTCCCTGGACCCTCCCGGGCGGCCCGCGCGGGAGGCATAGGCCGGCCCTGGCCCCCGCCCGGGCGGCCCGCGCGGGAGCAGCTGCTCGCTCTGTAGCCCCCTCCCCCTACGCACATTCCATAACGGTCACGTGCTAGCTTGCTAGGTACACTCTCATTCAAAATGCAGTACCTACAAAACGTGCCTCTGATCCAGACACGTGCATATAGGCACTAATTTTGAATGCGAATGTACCTGGAAAAAATACGTTTCATTAAGACATAATTAATTGCAAACGTGAGTGACACGAGAAACGGGATTTTTTCACAATTTCGGAGAGTGGGCGTTGCCATACGAAAAAAATAATCCAGGTATTTTCTTCCAGGGTCAATGTATTACTTCACAGTTCACGGAATATTTCACAACAGTTGTAATTTGTTTTGTCAACTAGAAGAACAGTAGGTACCTACTCAAACACATTAGAAATGCATTTAAATGGTCAAATATTAATAAAAAAAAAATAGCCGGTATATTATAAAGTTAATCAGTGGTTATTGGAAGTTATTTTATCTCGCCATGTTTCCCTATTGTTTGAAAGCTGTTCCACTGACCTGACACATTACCTAAGGTACCTCCTACTGTTTTTATTTTTAACGCATTTTTATTTGGAGGAAATATTTTGGGATCATTTGAAATCCTCAACTTGACTGTCACATAATGGGGAAGTCTCGTGAAATTCAGATTTCAGAATAATAGACCATTATTTTATGAAAGTTGATTATGTTGCTGAACACAGATGTGATTTTATTTTTGCTGTGGGATGAATAGTTTTCAAGGAATGAATTAACAAAGTTTGATTACTTTTAACAGGAAAATTTACAGAAAATTGACAGATGATCCACAATGGTAACACATTAGTGTAAGTGGATTCTTGTAATACGTCGTTTTTCCCGCCAAAAGTCCCATTATAATTGAATTTCATTTGCATGAATTAATTTTTAACATTTCGCGGGTGACAAATGTCAGTAATTATTTGCGTTGATATTTAAAAACTTACTGGAACAAAATTTCTAGAGACTTAAGTATTACAGGTACCTTATTCATAAAAAAATGAAGAAGGATAAAAAGATCCATAATTTTTGTTTATGAATCGGTTGTTGGATTTTGAAATTAGCAATTATTTTTTGATAATCTCTTACAGGACGATTGAATCGTTTCAATAATAATTTTTTCACGTACTATTCCCTACTTACTTAGGTACTATATTGTTTTGATAAATTACAAAAAATAAAATGCTACACATAGGAGATTCACTGCAATTGAATTTTAGGAATAATAAAGAGCAGGAAAACACACGAAAATTAAAAAAAAAAAACAGTTTCATATAATATAAACGTATATTATTGTAAAAGATTATACTACCACATCACTTAAAATTTTTAAATGTCCTTCAACCTTCACACGTCACATAGTATCAAAACATTCTGAGGTAGGTACTACCTGGCAGTGAGTCTGGCACGCTGTCTCTTAATCGACAAGACACAATTCGGATTTTACTTCACTCACGGATATGTTGGCACAATTTTTCATCTTCAGTTTTTCAAGAAAATGAATGCACTTGAATACGTATTTCTTTCATCTGAAAAAATAAAATTGCAAAGTATTTAGGTAATGTACCTTGTACTAATAATGTTCGCAAGCTATTTGCAATTATTTATTATTGTAGGTACAGATTCTAACCTAAACAAGATTTATACAAGATCTTGAAAAGTTTAGCAAGATCATGCAGCGTATTGTTAGCAGTGTTTTTTATTTTTTGTGTAAATTTTTATTCGGTCAGACCAATGAAAGTCCAACATTTACAAGATCTTGTTATCAGTAAGATCTTGTTAATTTTGTCAATATTTAACACTATTATTATGCTATGCTCAAAAGAATTTGCCGATTTAATGGCCAGATACTGGATTCCATCCATAAATTATTAGCACACGGTCTTGTGGTGTCGAGGACTGACATCCGCAATCTATGTGGATGCAACTTCTTTTGAGCATGAGGCTGCCTAGCAAATAGTTTCTACCTACTACACAAGAACTATTTATGTAAATAACTGCAATAGCAGATAGCTGCAAATAACAGTCTTTACAAAAATTTTAAAAATTGAATTTTTGGCACAGAGTGATCCCTAAAAAAAAGAAAGATAGATTCAATGAAGAATTTGTAAATTGATAGGATAAACTTCTTGGCAATGAATAATACAAAAATCACTTTTGTGTTGTGTGACCTGCCACAATAATCACTTGAGGTAAAATTATTACCATTAGGTAGTACACTATTTATTTAAAACCCCAATAAAAATTTGAAACATTCTATATTGCATAAATGTGATTTATAGGTAAGGTTAGAGGAAATACTACACATATAAAATACTAAAATGTGGCTTACCATCAGAGAGTTCTGAATCATTACATCTGTAGGGTAGGTAACATTTAATCCATTAACTCGATGAAGTCCCAAGTCCTGTGCATCTTCAGAATTCTCGCTAATTTGCCAAGAAGTAAATTTACTTTTTAATTGAAGTAGGTAGGCAATTAAATCGACTCTAGAATAAGAGCAGTGCAAGTTCACGGTGAATCTGTAGAACCTACAAAAAGTAAGGTGAAAGTTAGCAACTCAAATTAATTTCCTCTCAGCCATTCCGTGTTACGGGTGTACGGTTGTAAGATGCTATGTTCAGCATCTTATTCATCAAAATAAAAATAGTTAGGATCATTGTGCAGCCTTCTAAATTTTTTATGTAATTTACATGGTTCGACACAAAATTTAAATTTAAATGCGGTCCCACAATTTTACTGATAACAAAATAACTATTCAAACTTAGCACAAAACTGATTACATATTTGGAATCAGCAAGAAAATACCATGAATATAATATAAAAACATGCTGATTTATTTACATTTAATAATTCAGCAGTCATATGTATTATGTGGCATATGTCTGCATTCGCATGGAATGGCTGCTCTCTTACCACCGGCGCGTTAGAGGAAATTCAAAAGTGCGGTTTATTTTTTTGGATGACAACATTCAATCTCAAAAATTTTACTACGTATTTGAATGAAGCGGGACCACCATTCAATGTATGTATCTACTACCTCCGACAAGAATGTAATTTCCATGCAACATAATTTTTACTTTCGGATCACAACAAAAATGTTTGTTATTGGCCTTGTAAGGTACCTACATAAACAAAAATAATTGCTGTATATCTAAAATCCTTGATAAAGTTAAATAATTAAATATAATGAAAATATTTACCACTCTGCTCGGTTCGGTTCTTAATGTTTCGGCTCGGTTTGACGATACAGCTTGGTTCGCTCGCAGGACGAATACGCGCTTTGTTTCTGGAGTTCAATATCTTAATAGCCTATTTTCTTCCAGAGTAGATTCACCTTTAACAAGTAACATTATTAAAACTGCAGTAGGTGCCTTGGTAGGTATGTGGGATGGTTATTGGTTAATGTAGGGTGAAAATATTCCCAAAATAGGCGGAGGTACGTACTAGGTACCTACAGGTAGGGTTCCTACTGACTACTACCACTGATATGTATAGACTACCACCCCAAGCAAACTGTTTACCTACTTTATTTATTTTATAAATACCTAAACTACCTAGTTACCTAGGTCCTACCTAGTTGGAAATTTTACTTTGCATAAATTGCTACATTTCAAAAATGTACATGTGAGGTTAATGTTTACTGAACATTGGTCACACTACCTATTGGTTTATTAGTATCCCCAGCATACAAAACTAAAGTAACAACGATTAATGCCTGGATACTTATGTAGTTGTGATGAAGACTCACCTTCAATGGGTTGTATGGCTCTGTGATGAAAATCCAAACAAAAGAGGCACAACAAAACTGTAATTATTTCACGATTTGTGTCACATTAAATGGTTTGAACTGAGACAAACTATTCAGCAGTGAACACGCATTCACGGACACAGATAATAATTGAAATCACATTCAAAATCACTCAAAAGGACGTAAACTACACACTCATGACACTCTGTAAAATATCAACAAACGTCAAACGCCGCGTTTGAAATGAAGAAGGGAGAACGGAAACAAGTTGATTCACGAAGATGGCCGACTGCCGAGTTCATAAAAGAAACTTTACTAATAACGTTTAAAATGGTATGAATACTTTGCTTTGGAATTGTAAACATATTTATTCTTAAATCAATATATCCATGTGAAATGTAGATGTAATTATTATAGAAATGAAGTTATAAATATGAAAAAAATAAGTCATTAGAGCAGCTCAAATTCAAACAGTCGTAGCGCCCGCGCGGGCCGTCCCTAGCCATTCCCGGGCGGGACCAAGACGGGACATTCCTAGAAATTTTACAGCCAGATAAAACGGATCGGTTGGGCTCCGTTGGGCAGGCCCAGGGCATGCCCTAGTAGTTCCCGCCCGGGACGTCCCACTTGGGCGCTAGATGGGCAGAAGCCCGGGCCGCCCAGTGTTTGTAGGGTTTTGGCTGTTTTTCTGACACTACCTCCACCTCACCTCATAACAATAAAGGCGCAAAGAAAATCCACATTTCTGAGGTGTTTACAACGTTTAATTGGCGATTGTATTTAGACATTTCTGCGTTGTCTGGAGTGCAGTGGAATGTGGGTAACTCAAGCACAATTAGCGAGCGTAAGTGGAATGTAGGTAGCCCTAACACAACTCTAGCACTCGCCGGTTGACTGGGCAGTAGAAATTAAATGATTAGGGTTTCATTAAACCTAATGACCTGAACCAGAACACAGAATACTATTCACATAACATTTCGAAGTTAATGATGATGCAATGCACACACATTACGTTCATAAAATTATTTGTAAATTTTACATCAATATTTTTTTGTCTGGGGCTTAACGTCGCACTCTTCTGCAGCTAGGCTAATGGCGACGGATGAATGATTATGAGGATGATTGGGAGATGATGGTGATGAGTAGGTAAGGATGGAAGGTGGGAAGGAGGCGGTCGTGGCCTATTAGTAGGGTACCTTCCCAGCATATGCCTGTCGACTGAGGGAAAACTACGAAAAAACCCCAGTCAGGAAGGACGGCCGCGGGAATCGAACCCGGGCCTCCGGAATACATACGTCAATATTATTGAATTGAATTAAGGTAGAACCACCATAACCTCAATGTTTCCGATTTACTTGAAATTTTGGTGACTTATTGATAATCATGCAATACACAATCCATGAAAAAATGAAACACTTCTCGTGTCCAGTTTCTGAGATAAATTGATTTGTCTCCCCCATGTTATCTTATGGCGGAATAAGAAAATCGTGTAATTTTTAGGCTAAAATGAAGATCTATTTTTTTTGTCTCGATAGATTTGAGCAAAAAACTTTTTTTATAGTAGACATATGGACATACTATCAGGAAAAAAATTGAAAACAATACCAACGTGTGCTATTTTAAAAGTTATATACCAAATTCGAAATGATTTTCCTATACCTCCCATGTTAAAGTTTTGTTCATGCTCTGATAACATAAAATTGAAAACTCATTGTTGGACTGGAGTTGCAAACTACAGAACATTAAATGAGTCTGTTGTACTTAAATATAGTTGAAATGTAGGTAAACGTTTTTTGAACTTGTAATTTCAAGAATATTTTTTTTTTGTATATATCGATCGATTGCTCCCCCTTAATATTGACTGTCATATTAGGAGTAAAGATGCAAAACCTGTAATCTAAAAACATTAATGAGATAGATGTAATTATACGTAGTTTATATTTCTCCCTTTCAAAATGCGGATTGGAAATTGATTTCCACCCCTTTTTGTAGGAAAATACGTATGTTTTTTTCTGTTTTTGTCCGAACTATGTGAAGTTGAGATGGCGTGAATTTTCATCTAGCCCCCTCATATCTTAATTACATTTCGTAATGAAAACAGTAATTTAAAGTCATTCCATTACAAATCATTAAATTATCATTAAATAGTATTCCACAACAACACAACAATTTGCATCAAAGATGGTTTTAGTGTTCTATTCTCATCAAATATTGCAATAAAAGTGATTGGAAGGTGCTTAGCAGATGAGTTTGAATGATAGAAATTGACGAGATCTTGGCTTGAAAGATGTGAACTATCGCTATATTGTATGTCAGCAGCAGACAACGAACCTCTGAGTCATACGCCGACCATTACGTGAGATTAACCCGCATAATCCACTCAAGATTATGACAGTTTAACTAATGTCCCAATAGACATGTGTGCAAAGTTTCAATGTTAAATGGTTTTACTCGATTAATTATTGATATATATAGACGGGTTGATAGGTTGATAATGTCAACCTTGAAAATGTATTCACGTTCACAAAAACAATGAACAATAAAGAAATTAGAAATCTAAAAGTATATTGTGGACGGCACAATACGGCAAATTAATACGACAAACTATCTATGATACGACTGATACCTATGTTATCTATGAGAGCTACGAAAATGTCAAGTAGCCGTTGCAATTGCATACAGTTTATATTATATTCCTATTATACTCATTTCTATTAAAACAACCACCAAGAATGTAGTATTGAAATTAAAATGTATTAAATCCCATATTGAACAGATTTTCATCGGATTCAACATAATGTTAATTAACATGAGTGGTAATGATGGACAGAATGGCTTCAACAACATTGTTCCACAAAATGTGCGTAATATTATTGTAGAGGTACTTACACTGGCATTGTGTTGCAAAGCGTTTCTGTTGCGCGTTGAGTGCGAGCACGGGCGAATACACTGAGCAAATTCTGACACATACATAACACATGTGAATTTAATAATACATTTTAGTTGATGGCAACTTTATGTTACTTCAAACACTCAAAAATATTACATGTGACGTTTGATCTATAAAATTATTTAGAAAATCTAATTTCAATATTCATTGACACCAAAAAAACTAATAAAATTAATACCTTATACATTTATTATAAAATGTAATAAATAATTAATGAGTTTCTCGTATCAAATCTTTTATTGTGTATTGAGCTTTTAGTTTATACCATAATTCAACTACAGTGCACTTCTTTCAATTTATTCGGGTTCGCACACAAGGCACTTTAACATGTGGGTTTCCCTCAACAGTTAGTTGATTTCTGACACTGATATTTCATATTCATAATCGCTAAACCAACCACGATTGAGCTGTAGTCCATTTGAACAACAAAATTGGTCATATTATGATTTGCTAAATTTGTAATATTCCTAGAAGAACCTGCTCGAAAACTAGACAAAAACAAAAATGAGTGACACATTTAAGTCTCCAAATTCAAATCGCTCATAATCATGCCTGCACCACTTACTCGTTTCCTTATCAATAGTTTTACACAGAGCGTTTCGAATTCATGTTATGATAAGGTTTGTTAACAGATACTGACTTTGTTCGAATACGTATCCATTGAAGAAATGCAAATTTCCAAAATGCAAAATTTTCATTAAGAATAATAACCTAATATAAGAAAGCAAATTGATGTAAGACACCATTTTTTCCTAGTATTTCTAGGATGTTAAGAAGTTGATCTTTGGTATAAAATTATCATTCCATCAATTAAAAGTTTTCACAAAATTTCATTGCAATTCAATAACCACATTTCAAATGTGTGTCTATAGGATTTTGTTGCGATCTGCGTACACACTTGCTGATAATCTGTGTGTTCAATTACTTAGTCAACTGATATTTGCGAAATAAAAACAGAGAAAGAAGGGGGTGAGAGGGGGTGAAGAGGGTGAGTGTCCCTCGTCCAATAATAATTACGTTACAGCAGATCTCACTTTATAATAGGTGCATGTACACACATTAATACAAAATTTATTTCTGAGAAGATTATTAGCATTTTTCTTAAACTCTCAAATCATCCATACACTTTGCAGCATTTTAAACCAATAGACGTAACCTCTGGAACTTTGAAAAGGAATTAATTGTTCTATTTCTTCAGTTTCAGATTTAATTTTATATTATACAATCGGCTGAGGTTTGAGCGTAAAATTTGATTTGGATGTCAGAGTTAAGCTATCTTTTTCATTCAGAACATTCAGAAAAGTTAGCATTAGGTTTTATACGCATCGAAGCACTATTATAATAACAAAATACTTGCAGCTCCTGTAGATCTATAAACCAATATACCAATCACATACGAATCAAATCGCAACAAAAAGCCTTCAACCATCGACAGTATTAGTATCACAACCCAGTCATTTTCCAAGTGTGACAGCTTTAAGCTCTAGATTACGTTACTGATAACAGTTTGTATAGGGCGCCATCTTCTAGTGCTGATGGTGTAATCAGTGGGAAAGCTGCTTCCACGGCTAGTTTTCAAGATGATACGATCTCCATGCAAATTCTGAATAGGATGTCAACGACGAGTGACTACGACTGCCAACCCTTAGCTCTTTATGAGAACTTCAATGCAACGCCGTTATATAGTGTGTGTGTTTTGCTGTGTGTTTTTTTATTTCGATGAGAGAAAGAGAGAGAGGGTGGGATGACGACCGCGACTGATTTGAGAATGATAGAGGCCCTCTCGTGTATCTCTTGGAAGGCGAGAAGACGTCCGATGTAGAATGTAATCGGGTGTTTCGATCTCTATTTAGGTATGGAATTGAACAGTGTTACTACTTCCCGTTGAATTAAGTTAAGAGCATTCGAATTTTCTGTTTAATGAATTAATCAACAGTATTGGTGCAAATGAAGATTAGGTTAAAGACAAGTCTAGTTTGTCTAGTTTTGGAGCAGGATGGGATAGCAAACTGGTACATTTGGAAACTTAAATCAATGTAGAATATAATTACTTAGGTATATTTAATTAATCTAGACAAAATTAATAAAACTTATTTTTCTGAATAATATATTATTTTGTTAAAGTGGAGGTGCCGTTTTTTCTGATGAGGCACTTCCACCTCTCATTGAATAATATAGAAAAAAACGACTTAAATAAATGTATGCGTTTTTTGGAATTCACTTTCAAGATTACTTGTTAAATTCCTTTGAACACGTAATGTAGAGTATCGGTAGTCCTTCCTTTGATCCAACAAATATTAATTGAAATTCTAATTATTTCTATGGCTATATTTTCGGTTTATGTTCCAATTAGGGTGACTAGCGGCAGAGTCAAACGGATTCGTAAAAGTGGGGACGTTTGTCCAAGAGCTCTTTACAGCGTTGTGTACCCGTGTCAAAACTCAAGCACACAATTAATGATGAGAGGGTCGAAGTGTGCTGGAATAAAAAGAGTCAGAGATATAAACATATTAGGTGTGTGGATTTCAAATAGTGAGAGTTCTGAAAGAAAATTTTAACAAAGACAATGAAGACACAACCATCACACTTATTATCTCGTCTCAACAATTTCTATTCAACTTTACTATATTATTATTTCTGTTATTTTATTTGATACATTTTTATGAATCACAAGATATTATTTTGAATGTAAAAGTCTGAATTCTTTGTGCGGAAGTCTCGTGCTTGACTCGAGTTGTCCTTCTCTCGCATCGCTTTGATCAAACTAACGATCTCTCTCATTTGACTTATGCCGTGAACGTCAAGTGTCATTGTGACGGTCTGTCGAGAGATGAAACCATGGACCGTCTTCGAGGAAATACAGACTCGAATCATCGACCTGTACCAATATTCAACTCGATAATGATACCTTCTAGAAGATCAGAACTTTTCAATCTATGGAGAGAAAAAAAAATACTTGAGAATTCGTGCGGAGTAACAAAACTAACGCTTCACTTCAAAATATTATTATAATACAAAGAAATGAAAACTATTTTCTTTGACAAGATCTCAAGTAGTTACATTGTGCCGTTCTAATGATAACGCACGTGGAGGAGGTACCAAAGAGATGATGGGTCCATATGTTATCACAATCTGCTTCCAAGCTCCTCGCTGCTCGCTGAACCAGCTGATATGCCAGATAAAGTGATGAAGTGTCACTAGATTGTCTATATCCTGCATGATCTCTCACCCCCTCTCCGACAATTGAATCTGATTTGATCAAGAGCATCCGAGCAGCATCTAACAAGTTAATCCACGTTTTCTCAAAAGGTTCTTCTAGTATTATAATGGCGCTAGAGTTTGCTTTGTTCTTTCTCCTCCCACCTCCAATCACCTGGTGAAACGAAGAACAGCTCACTCGGGTCCCAATGTGATGCAAAAAGGGTAGTGGAACGGAATGTCTCCTCTCTTCAACCCAAGTGGCCCACATGTCAAACGGCGTCCTCCCATTGGTTACCGTATGAAAATGACGAGACCCTATTGGTTCAGATTGAGTCTACCGACAGCCATTCACAGGATGAGGGTAGACAACCCTCCCTAGCACCCCCCAGCAACCCCCCTCAGTCTTCCTTACTAATCATCTCGTATCACCCCTAGCGCCATTTCACCAGTTACTTTATTTAGCGGGATTATGTATGGACTGGGTTCACTATGGATGCATTTGGTGTCGAACTCTGTGCCGTGTGGTAGTCCTGATCGACATAGTGGCGGGCCGAAGAGCTGTCACTCTCAAGCGAAAGAGAAGGTAAGCGGGACACATGGACACATTTATCTCAGGACAGGACAATTATCAGGAGAAAAGTGACAGTTATATAATCTATAAAATTAAAATTATTTAATTTTATTAAACGAAAATAATTTAATTTCCCAGCAAAAATTTGTCTCTCTTTAGTTCATGCACCCTATATTTCTGGATAAGATAATTAATATCAAATGTCATCCATATATAACAAAATTTTCACACACATTTCTATTTATTTTTTAAAAATTAGCTCAGACAGGCAGAACGATGTATATTTTAACAGATTTTTTTCTAATAACGGCTATAAATTAAGAACAGTCTAAAGTTTTTAGTTTTATTAACATATTTTCATTATTTTAAATCAACCGTTATTCTAATTTTATAACCATCTCCTATAAAAACTTTTTTCTATAGCAAAGAGCATAGAAAAACGGATCACCCCATTATAAATCGCAGAACATACGAAATTCTTAAATTAAGTATAGCAAATTTAATTGTAACAATTAGAATATGTTATGTAGTTTTTTTTCCTGTCGCGAACATAAAAGTCTGAACTATATCTGCATACATCTTGAGTTATGATCAGGATGGTCGCCATCCCTGCACATAAATACCATGTGTGAAATATTAGGTGAGGGACGTAGTTTGACGAGGATGGTGGGGGTAGAACAGGACCAGGCCAACAAGTTTCAGACTAAAGTAGGGGTCGAAGATCATTTGACGATCAGTTGATGTTGCACCCGTGTTTGGATTAGTTTTACTTTACCTCGTTGTGGTTGAATAGCAAGCTTGGATTTTAAATACACTATGACGATAAAGAAATAATACATTATCAGTTAATACATTTTAGATAACTTTTGTAACGGTACTTAAGTGAAAAGTTTCATGGATTGATGTAACTTTTAGAAGAAATTTGAAACATCGAGCTCTTGTTATGCAATTGATGTAAGTACATTTTAAATATTTATTTTTATTTAGTTCATGCATACAATTTAGATGCATTTTATGATTATTTTAAAACAGTAAATATTTATTGTAAACGTAAAACCTATTTGTTGAATTTTAAACGGTGTTTGCATAAACCCGCAAGAGCGGAGCGTCGCATAAAGTTTCATCTCTCTCGATTCACTCCACAAATTGATACAAACATTAAACAAAACTTATTTATATTTGTTTAATAGTATAAAATATCCGGGAATGCATTCTGACAATATGCAATGACCTATAAAATATTTGGAATGGCAGGTCAGGCATGTTTTAAAAAAGCTATTGCACTATTTGAATGATTGTATAGTTTATGGTTTTGATTCTGTTCTACAAAGCCCTATGATAATGCACGGGCAAATTGCATTTAACTTTTTAATTTCTTTAATAATTTCCCATTTTAAACATGAGCGTCAAAAAATAAAATATAAGTGTACCGTCCTATCAGTTCATATTAATATTAGCACCAAATCATATTTCTCTACTATTTCATTGTAGAGTGTATTTTTGAAAGTTTATACTATATACATACTTTACTAATAGTTATAGAAACTATTGAATTGAATTGTCATATATTTCTACACTTATAAGTAAATGTAGTATTGTGTTAAGGTAAAACGAAATGCGAAATCATAATTTTGAAACCGCCAAATATTTGTTATGGTTACATGAACAACAAAACTTTCCTGATTTATAGGGGTTGTTATCATTCAAATTCTCCTGCCTACAAAATAATAAACTAGTCCCACAATTATTTGATATTTAATTGTTGTGAAATAAAACGAATCCATAAACAAAAACATAACTGCACCAATACTTTACGGTACAAACATAACTTCATTAAAATAACTGGTACAAAATATTTGAATTAAAACTACATTGTCTTGTATAATTATTATGTCATAACAAAATCTATGCTAAAATTTATCTTGTGTATCATATTACACGTTTATCAATACTTAAATTGATCTTTTGAAGCGTTTAGCGAGGGTGCTAGGATAGCCGTCGGGTGTCGTCTAGGATAGCGAGGGTGGCCGTCGCATAGCCACCACAATCACTGAACTGTGAAACTCAACCAAAAATGCTAATTCGTGAGCAAACGGTGTCACAAAAAGTGATTCATTATAGAACTATCTAGTCAGTGGTGAGATAAATGCTAGTGATTACAACAAGAAATAGTAGTGTACGTGCATTGAAATCTTCTTGTGGGATATATACAAGGGAGGGATTGCGTGCGGAGGTTCGCGTCGTATATCACTCGATACACTGAGGTCACCTGAAATCTCTCACCCCGCTTGACCGCAGGAGGTCCTATAGGTCGCATTTCGAACACTCGGGAGTCGGGATTCACGTCTGTGTCAAATGATAACGATTACCTAAAAGGTAGAAGGGAAAGTGCAGCTGTCTATCATTGATTCCCTATGGAGATATCAAGTTTGTATAAATCTAAGGATATATAGGAGAAATAAAACTATACTTATAGGTGGAAAATACAGCTCTAAACGTGTTTATAAGCGATTTGTGCTACATGCAATGATAACTAATAGGGAGTAGAAAAGTTCATTTTAAGGAAATTTAGTAATCAATTGATAATTATTTTTAACCATTATAAATTATTTGTGTTGATATTTACAAATTTTCATCAAAAGAGTTGTTGAAAATACAACACTTTAGCCAGCCCCACAATTGGAATTGACTTTAATTATGTATACCTATGTATAGACCACTTGACATAATTTTCGTGAGGATTAGGAGTTGTTTTGATTTAGTAAAAATTTACATCATAAATAACACATAATAAATACAAATTTTTCAACATGGAATACGACTTAAGATACTCAGTCGTCTTTGATATAACAAAATAAGTAAAAAGATCCTTCAAATAGCTATAGTTTGGATCTGTATAATCCAATATCCAATATATTATAACAGTACCAACAAATTGATCTTGAGACCTACATCCACCTATATTATTAATAACTTGTTTTGACAAGAAAATCGTTCATGATGGACAGTGGGTATATTCTATAGTATAGAAAGGGTTTTGGGAATGAGGAAGTCGCGGTCTAGCAGAAGTTATACATTGCAAGTGATAGGATAATTATTTCAAAGGGGATAAGAATCGAACCCGAACCATCCGAATGAAATTCCAATGCGTTGGCGTCTGAGCCAATTCTTCAGGCACTCGATCGACATTTGAATACAGTTGGTAATATTTATTTATTTTATCAACTCCATGGTATTTAAAAATTAATATTAAGTAAATAAATAATACATTTATTAAATGAAAACATAAAATTTTCAACATAGCTCAACGCCTTTTTTTGTTTTTTATTAATAAACAGAAGAATATTCTGGACACACGAGCAACTGTGCAAAATATGAAATTATCAATGAACTATAAAATTGCCTGTGGAATAGCAATTCACATGTGGCTAACAAACTTCACATGAATAACAATTCAATTTGATTAACTTTAGGTATAGTACAAATTCAGCATAATGGCAGATCTTTCTAAAAATTGGTAAAACCATAAACTTAAAATGTTCCGGAAAATTCCACGTCGAGAGCAACACGTTGAAACATTCAGAGCTTGTAAATTAATTGTTTATAGCTTAAGGTACTAAGTTGGTATTTTCCTCACCAGATGATGTAAAATTACTTTCTTATGTATGGTCAAGTTTCAGTGTTGTAGAACATTTTACCCTACATGAAAATGTTATTTTACTCATTTTTACATCAATTGGTGAGAAAAACCAGGCGACTCATGAAGGTATGTAATATAGCATATTGTTTACAGTGTTATCTCATAATGTCTGGTGAAAAGTGTTCCAGACAGTTATCTGCTAGATAAAGAGGTCGTGCGTATTGGCATTTATTTGCCATAACAACCGGCTTATCTTGAAAAATCAACGTTGATAATTGATACTTTTCTTCAAAGTTGACAAATCAGGCTCTAAGAAATAACAAAATATCAACTTGTGCAAGGCTGATGGCTAGGTCTTTAGCAATGGCTCTACTGAGGAGCACAATTTTCTTCATCCTCAACTGTACATGTTACATATTCATCGTAATCTACACTAGGTACACATACAACGGTTTTATGAAAAAATGGTTTCATAAACTATTGCCAATTCAATGCAAATGATTATTGATATTTCGAGTACCAATCATATGAAAAGATTGAAAGAATTATAACATCAAGAGTCCCAGAAGGAGTTTCAATTTGCTTCAAACAATTAGTGCACTGCAACTTAGTGAAATAATTTTAGCTGTTGGTTTAGAAAATACACGAATAAATAACAAATAATCCAGGCATAAATTCTTTATAAAGTATAAAAGAATATGCATATTGTTTCGTGAAAACAGTAATATGTAACGTATTGATGATTATTGTTAAATAACAGTAAATCACATACTTATACTTTTTCAGATTTTTTGTTACTGCATTATTTTGTACGTACGATATATTGCTTTTCCTCTCAAAATAATTTGTTTTGAAATGATAATTGTTGGACATTTCTTTCATCAGTCTAAAAGATACATGTAAATAATTTTTGAGTCAAATAATTAGGTAGTACCTACATAATACCTAATGCATTTAATCTGTTTGAGATGCCATATCTAGAGCCAAGATTATATGGTTTTAAAATTGCCTAAATTTCGTTTTAAATATTGGCAATTTCGCGTTTTGGTGGTTTTAAGATAAAATTTCTCGTAGTTTTATGTTAATCAACACAAATTATAAAATCCCAAAATAGAAATTTTACAAAATGTTTGATTTTAAATCGAAATTTCGTGATTAAAAGTGATAAAACCATATAGAATCTTGGCTCTAGCCATATCTAATGAATATTGAATTCATGAGATTCAATAATGATTCCTAATGCATTGAAGAAGATTCAAAATGCATTGAGTGGTATTAAAACGTATCAATGGACAATTAGCTAATTACTGGATATATTATACATTCCTGCCACCTTCATTATACGGGATCGTAATGAATATATCAGAAGTCAGATCATCCTTCTTAAATATAGGTCCATAATATGTATTTGCTGTATATTTGTATAAAACGAATAACTGCTCCTTTCTCTAAGGTATAATTCTGCTTAGAAAGACAGACCATGGAGGATGCTTGTGGTTGTGGAATCATCAGCAAGCAGTCAATTGGGTCAAATGGAGCATTTTATTATAATATGTGCAATTATAAATCTTTGTAATATCTACGATATAATTTTTTTGGAGTAAGTTAAAAGAAATTCTTTAAAAATATTACATTTTATTAACTGAATAAGTGTATTACATGAGAGCCAGATTAGATAATTTAATTAGTGTTAGTTGTGACTGAATTAATGTACAATTTGCTTGAAAGTAAACGAATTTGCACTGTAATGGGTGTTGTAATAGGGTTGTACATTTACTATTGTAATTTCAGTTTTAACGATCTGTGCCTTTTAGTCAAGCATATGGAATGTAGAATACATGAAGTCAACCAAACTCGCACTTGCGTGAAATATGACATTGTTTTATTATGCCACTTAAATTAGCAAAATGAAATGGGAATAAATCAATTTTCAATTTATTCGCCCTGCTTTGCCCTGCTGATGTTCTCTTTCCCGTCAATTATTATTATTATAAAACAATTTCGATTGTGATGATTTTATATTGAAATACTTCATGTTAGCATTAAAGTTCATGTGTTTTTTAAGATTAAGAGATAGTACAAAATATTCTGTGAAATCATTTCTTATTTCTTGTAAGTCTGTGTTTAGCACACAATTTATATTTTGCAAAATATATAAGGTTTCTGCAGAAAGGAGCACTCTAAGATATTATCTTTGCTTTATTTCTGTAAAGTTATTGAGGCTGTGTATAGATGGAATACTATACGAAAAATAGTATTTCTAATTTATACAGAATTTTTTAAATTAATATGCAGATAAATTTTTTGTTAATTTATAAAATATCTTTGATACTCCCTATATTATTACAAATAAATGGAAATCGATCATTTTTCTATACATTACATAATGTTTACATTCTCATATAATGTTTGTACAGCCAAGAGGATCTGAATCCAACATATAGACGATATTAGGTCACAGTCTCCTCATTCCGAATGGCTATGCAAAAATTCATCTGACATTTCGAATTTAAAAATTAATACAAATAAATAAGTCACTTCAGAGTTGATGGAATCGAAATCGACTTTGATTTACTTCCCGTTTGTTTACTTTTATCAAGGTATTTGATGTATCCCAATATTGATACAAATTATAAAATATACTTCAGTCGATTGATATGACAAGTAAAAACAAACAACGATATAGGTCCCATCCGAGGAGAATTTGCATCCGATTAGAGGGTTATATAAACTCGGGCTATCAGTCATGCTATTACCATCCCAATTGAAAACCTCCAAGAAAACCAGCTTCGTGGGGGGATGGTTAAAAAAGGGTGAGAGCTGTGGAAGGGAGGGAGACCAAAAGCAAGACACTTCTGATGGTTTGAGGGGCGGTGACATGGAAGGCGTCTTGGCGTCTCAGCGTCATTTGCTAGAGACATGCCACTGAAAGCGTCGGCAGTCGACAGCTGAAATTGGTAGGTGATTCCAATCTCCAAAACCCATTCAACATAGCAAACGACTCAAATGGGTTGATTTGACGTGGCTATAAATGGAATGAACTAGGAAGTAATGGGGCAACAGCACACCATCAGGTCTCCTCGCCTTTCTATCTGTATTCCTTCTCGTTCGAACCGAAGATCGATTCCTTATCGATTCGGAGACTTCATTTGAGTAGGAAAAAAGTCGAGCAATGTTGAATATTTCTAAAAAAAAGCTATGTGTTTTTCTGCTTGCAATCAGAGTGTGTTCAACCACAGAAAACAATCTATAAGTATTTATACCCATACCCGGTATAATCATTATCTCTATTACATGCTATCACTACTCAAAGCTAGAGCTATTCAATAAACAGAACAACCTTTTTCCCTGAAATATGAATGGCATATTCATATGCAATTGTTACATGATATTTATGGTTATGTGCCCGATCTGTAAAAGCGCTGTGAAAGATGAAGAGAATCCATCCATGAAGAGAGAGAGAGAGAGTGAGAGAGGAAGAACAAAACTAAAATTGCTATCAAACAAAGCGAATAATGTAATGTGAACGTATCCATGGAGAACTTAAACACAATATCAATAATAATTATAATTACTCTCTGTAAATAATCAAGAGTAAATTTACAATGATTGATACTCGACGTAACTTCGTACGGAGCAATTTGGCTCAGGTGTCGCCACTCTGGGCTGCATTCCGAAGTCGTGGGTTCGATTCACGAGGCCTACTTCTAGACTGAGACTTTTCCATGAGTTTTCTCAGTCAAGTCAAGAGGCAAATGCTGGGAAGGTTGCTTTAGCTAAAGACCACGACTGTATTCTTCCTCCTTCCATCCTGATTGTTCCTTCATCATTATCTCCCGATCATCCTCAAAATAATTATCAGAATGCGAACGTTTAAAATAACGAAGAAATACTATTGTAACCTAATGTACAGGGAAGAACACAAAATTGCGTAGCACACAATTATTGTGGTTCGAAAACTTCAGTATTTTCATAATTTTGATTTAAAACTTTATATTTCAAATTCAAACTTTAATGATTTTCAAATGATTTTCAAGTTTTAGCTCCAAACATGAAAATAAGACGATACATCTGAAAAACAATCTTATTTGTAAATACTCTGGTGTACGTTTTAGATAGTTGATCATAAACTTATTTGTCGAAGAATACGTAAACACTAAATCTTACTAAATCTTAAGGTATGAAAATTCATTTTTGACATATAGCATTAATAATATTATTAATATTATTTCGGCCTCATTGAATTATAAAAGAATTTTATCTGGAAATAAAATCACGATTTTCCAATCTTCTACAATATTACAGTACGACAATCGTGGTATGTCAGAAAAAATATTGAAGTATAATACTCGTGCAAAACTAGTTTCAAACAACATTCAAATATTTATTTCGCAAGTGATTGGAATATTCGATAAATGTTTCATGGTCATAGCAGTGCGATGGCATCAGATCGTCGAAGTAAAAAGATCATGTTTCGATCATGTGATCGGTCGATGTTGATGATCCGCAAAGTCTCAAGTCAGCTGTTGAGGACGCGTGTCTGTTATGTTGAATGCATCATAACGGTCTTATGTAAGGGTTGATTGTGTCAAATGAGCGACTAGCAAGAGGGTATAAACTCGCACGTGCACTACAGGAAGTTAGTTGATCAAATGAACCGGGCCGACTGGGATCTTTGATTCCGTGCTCGATTTCAAACTAGAACACCGTCATATGATGCTTGCATCTGCTCGCCGATCTTACCTCCCTCACTTGCGAGACAATTACCAGGAAGATGTGGCACGCTTCGCTCACACAATCCCGAGGAAGTGGGAGTTAATACAAGACACGAGCCACATTTTTACATCACTTCATTTCTTTATCAAGTTTTCAATGCAGTCGTCATCCTGTTACGAGGGACATGTATTAGGGAGAAGTTTAGGTACTCGATTAGACAAACACGCCGGGAACCGACGTATTCATTAAGATCCCGTTCCGCGTTTTCCGATGCTAAACTCAAAACTTGCAATCTTTTCAGCACAATGAAAACCATTGTGAATTGGGTGAAAAGGGATTAATTTTCGGTGTGACCTAACCCCATGGGAATTAATTACTCCCCCTACCCCGCTTCCAGCAAACAGAACTTGAAGTGGTATATATCGTTCGAGTTGAAACTCTCGCTTTGCTAGTCAAACAGACATCGTTTCGAGACTGAAAGACGAGCTGGTAGTTTTCTTCAGTGTTGACATAAAACAGTAAAACAACCCTTGTCCATATGTCGGTTGGACAAAGCCGTGATTTAGCCATCTGGCAGGCATTGCTACTGTTAATTGCGATGTTAAACGACAATCGAGGCGCGCGTCTCTCTGTCTCTCCCTGCCAGCGAGTTGCCAGGCGAGAGCGAGCGAGAGGGTGACGCTGGCAAGAGAGTCAACTGCGAAAGATGAGGGGAGAATCTCGCTATTGTATCAAACCCAGCCCCTATCGCAAGTCTCCTGCGGATGTTATCCCATTCAGTGGCCCGTACACAATTGATGGGGCGGTACAATCCTGCGGGGAGGAGTTGCTGGTTGCATGGATGTAGTCGTCACTCGTCGAGAGAGCTTTCAACGTGAACGTGGCCGTGAACATCAGTCAATGTCATCATGCCTCTGTTGCAGGTCGGATCGCACGAGGAGACGACGTGGACGTCGTGAACGTGGTCGTGAACAGTGATGCAGCCGTTCCTCCCCAGCATCATGGCAGTGCAGGAGAGTTCAGAGGCGACGACGGCGTCCGCCACCTCCGCGCTCACCTTCTCCATCGCGAAGATAATGGAGCCCGACAAGCAGCGCGGTCCAGTGTTTCCGCATCTGCCCTATCCCGTGCATCTCGACTCGGCCTTCAAGAAGTATGTCCCCGCATTTCGTCCACAAGATCTCTTACATCAGTACCCTCTGCTTTATTATCATCCGAACCAGTTGTTGCGCGTCTACCCCACGAGTCCTGGCTCGTTGACGAGCAACCTCTCAGTCACTCCCGTCACTCCCGTCACCTCCGCCGAGCCGCAAACAGCGACGATCAAGTCACCGACGAAGAGGTCGATCCAAGGAGTCGCGAGCACGTCAGTCGCCGGCAAACAGAAGAGTTTCACGTGTCCGGAGTGCGGGAAAGTGTTCAACGCGCACTACAACTTGACACGACACATGCCCGTGCACACCGGCGCTCGTCCCTTCGTCTGCAAGATCTGCGGCAAGGGATTCCGTCAAGCCTCGACGCTGTGTCGCCACAAGATCATCCACACGGCCGAGAAGCCGCACAAGTGTCACACGTGTGGCAAGGCGTTCAATCGCAGCTCCACGCTCAACACGCACACGCGCATCCACGCCGGCTACAAGCCGTTCATCTGCGAGTTCTGCGGCAAGGGATTCCATCAGAAGGGCAATTATAAGAACCACAAGTTAACGCACAGTGGTGAGAAAGCGTACAAGTGTGCCATCTGCAATAAAGCGTTTCACCAGATCTATAATCTGACATTTCATATGCATACACATAACGAGAAGAAACCGTTTACTTGTAAGATCTGTGGGAAGGGTTTTTGTCGGAACTTTGATTTGAAGAAACATATGCGCAAGTTACATGAGCACATGAACTCTTCGCAAGCGTCCACGTCGCCGTCGGCAAGTTTCTCGAGCGTCGCGAATTCGTCGTTCCTTGCCCCGTTCCTTTTACCACCTCCTTGTTCAGCCCCTGTTTATATCACGAAAATGTTGTGACCCAACCCTCTGTTCTTCGCATCGAATCATTCCAACGCGGCTCGCAATCTGCCTTGAGACATGGAAGTGATAAAAGCTGTGCTGTTTCTCTTGGGTATTACTATTATTATTATTACTATTATTATGCTTAAATATTATGCGACTTCCTTCCAGACGAAAGCAAAAGAAAAGGGAGGAACAATGCAACCCGTCGGTTGGTGACATTACGGAGTGCAATACAAAGATGTTTCTATAGAATTGTGCGTTTATTCAACTGCTATTACTGAACGTCCCCATGCCATGTGTCTATAGTACAGCGCTAATGCCATAGTCCAGCATTGTTATAACGAACTTTGCACAAGAATACTTGTAAAGCCACAACACATTATTATTATTCTCTTCCCAGCACTGTATACGTGATCCTGCACTGTGAATATGTTTTAGAGTTCAAGTCTGTACAGGCTTTGCAATACCATAAAATGAAATTGTACACAACGCACAAAGAAATTTCACTTTCAGTACCTACTAAGAAATTGATGTGGTACAGTAAAATGAAAGCCTGCAGAAACCCCGTGTAAATTATACTGTAAAGAGTAATTCTATAAATATATTTATTTGTAGGCTCAGTTATTAGAAATCCCCTGATGTAAAATGTATTATGTGTTGTCATATAAAATAATATATGGTATGAAATAAATCGAAGTTAGTAAAATTAAGTCCGAGTTACGATTACAAATGAATGGATCCTGTAATGTTCCTTCCTACATCCTGAGCCGATGACGCAAGATTACGATGATGCTCTTCCTAATAAGCACGTTCAAGGAACCTCTTGAGATGATCATCTGATCTCCACATCTTCCCGCGCATATTCAGCACAGATTGATCTAACAGCTCCCCAATCTTCTCTCGAGTGCTCACTGCAGATGATAGGACACAGCATCAACTCTTTTAACTGATCGAAACAATGGACCCAAATGATGTTACAAGATGTGATTAGTCAAGAGAAGAGAAGAATTGAAAATCGATACAAACATCCACCATAAAATTATAAAATACCTACAATAAATGCTTCTAATCCTCAGTCCCAGATAATGATATTATTTATAAGACAAAGAAAATAGATAGGTATTAAGGTAGTGCTTTTTCACTGACTAAAACTGAGTTCATGAGAGGCAATAAAATCAAAATCATTTATTTTCAACTTGTGTTTAAATGGAATTTCTAAAAACTCTTGAAAACAATTTTTTCATATTGAAATGTTGAGAATTTGTTGTCAGTATCCATCTACTGATATACCTTTTGTTTGTAAACGCCTGGTTGAGCATTTCTTTAGAAATAATATATTTTTTCTCCAATAATATCAAGTTTATTTGATTTCGATGTAGATTCCACTGTCAAGTGAACTTATTGTACAGATATTAAAATTCAGACATCGAATGCGAATGGGAATATCTCTCCCAATAATGCGGAGGAATTGGTATAGATTCTGGTGATCGAAGAAGGGAGGGTGGGAGGGTGGAATTCCTCGAGGTGAATTAGAACAGGTATCTTCCAAGGAGATGACAGGACTTGATGGAAGCTTTCAAGAGCACCTGTGTGTGCAAGGAAGGTTCAATAGAGCCGATATTTACTACAAATAGGATTAAACTGTTGAGCAGACTGGATAGCGGACTTCCTGTGATCTTCATCACGTTAACAACACCGAAAATACAGAGGAAAGAAATGAAACGAAATGATAAAAAGAAGCCGTTCTATATAAGGAGTCCAAAGATTTCAACAAAAGCCCCTCTAAATAATAATAACTTGGATTCAAACTGTGAAGCACCCAAGTGTCCATGGTCAGTCCCTAAAACGATTAAGTATCGAGATAAAAGTAAAATATTTCGTAAGGACCAAATCAATATGGTATGAATGAATTGGTATGCGCACCAAATCAATGACATTGCGAAGATCTAGAGAATAATGAAAATAACGATAAGACTTGTCCGTAGTCAGTCCCAAAAACGACTAACTACAAGAAACTAAAATAAGTAAACTTGTGAAACATGCTGGAATTAAACAAATATCTACTACTCAAGCATGATTAATAACGTTCTTGATTAGACCGAAATGCAATATCTTAAAAAATAATGAGAACCGTCATTACACCAAAGTTCAACCCCTAAAATCCCCCCTGAAAACAAACTCTTTGTCATCTTTCTAACACCTCACGGTTCAGTCAGCAATATTCAATAATATGATGAACTGTGAACGTTGTTCGCCCCATCATAATCCGTTTCTGATACCTCACCTCTATATTGCAAAGCCAATGCAATGCGTCTATTGGTGACCGAACCTATAGAAACACACGGTGGAATCATGCGCCCTAACACCTGACGCGAATCAGATCCGAGCTCCAGCACGCTTCGACACCTTCATGACAATGTGTCTGTCATTAGGGATCGACGTGGGGGAGTATCACTGAGACAAATAGGTGAGGAGGGTAGAGAGAAGGGTGACACTTCAACTATAAGATGTACAAATATGATCGTTTTACACTTTCTCTGTAGTAGAAGTAAGTAGTAGTAAAATCATTTATTAGCTATAAAGCTATTTCTTACAAACATCTTCAATTACATTTATAGATACCTACAGCTTAATTACATGTCAAGATAATAAATACTACGTCAAAAATTACAGGATTATAATATAACTCTATAGTTAATTACATTTCAATAAATTAAATACATGGATAGTAGGTACAGTCATTGTCGAGTAGGTACCGTCTCTTTTACTATGTTTGACGACATTCGAAGGAATAGAGCAGTTTGGCATGAATTTATTATTTCCTCCCTATTGGTCTGATATTTTGTTATATGACATTATTCGATTAATAAGTTTATATTCATAAAAATTACATGTTGTAATAATAATAAGTAACTTATTAATGCTCGGTAAACTTTCTGTCCCTTTTATAACATTGTTTTGTTTGAAAGACGAAAACAACATTGTAATTAGATTGATCTCAATATAACGGAATTTTTGGAGTACCTGATTAGTGATTATGTTATACGTTATACCTAATATTACATTTAGTTTTACGTATGAAATAAATATTTTCAATTGAAGGTATAATATCTCAATAATTGTTCAAAATGTAGGTATTTAATTCAAGCTTCATACACAAGAAATGTTAAAGAATTCAACTCTAAAACCGATGTAAATAGGTTGAAAGATCATCTTGGCCGATCTGCCAATAAAATCTGACAGAAAATCTGCTATCATCGGACACATATTAAATTGATGAACCTTGAAAATAATTTGCTTTATCAAAGAGATCTCTCCTCAAAGGTGATGGAAAGCGTATTTAAACTTTTCGTTTCAACAACTATTTACTTCACATCTTTATGCATGCTATACAGCTTCAGAAGATATCTTTATTTTGTAACATTCAATTCAATCTATATTGTTCATTTGCATAAAATAAAATACAAAATAAAGTACCTATATGAGAGAGAAAGTGGAGATTATGATTTGCAATCTTCCTCAATTGTAATTATTGAAATATGTAGTGTCCCTTAACAAAAAATCGCTTGATTTTCATTTGCTAGACGGAAATGTGATCAATTTATAGGTACTTTAGTAGATACAAAGATTAGTGAGGACGATCGACCAATACAAAAGATGAATGAAGCTGGTATCCGTTGATTGCCAACATTGGAACTTAATCCACAAGAAGTAAGCACTCGAACTGAACAAGCTGGTTCTTACAGGCCTAATCAATCAGTCTATAAGGGTGCTAAAGAAAGAGATGAGGAGTGAGAGAGAACGAGAGAGAGATCGAGCAAAATATTAGTAGGGGAGGGATTTTGGGGGTGAAAAAGATGAGCCACGTATGTGATAGAACCGAAAATGAGGCATCTCGAAGCAGTAATTGGCTCCACGTTCTAGAAAGCGACGACAAGATATTGTGATGTCAAATACCATTTCCCAACCGTGAACTCAGGAAATCACCCCTCTACGTTTCAAAATGGCAGACGGCGCAGTGGTTGTCACCGCAGTAAGCGACGCCGAGGGGAGGGTGGGGGGGAGGGCGCCGGTAGCAAGGGGGTGGGGGTGGATGGCATTCAGAGGTGTCAAGCCAGATAATCGGCTAACACCAGATAATTAAACGTCATCCCTTCTCTCCCCCCTCCACCCCGCCAAGAGGTGACGTCACTGGGTTGTGTTCATCTCTTCTATTAAGAGAGGATTATCTTCAGCCATCAACCCTCTAATTCATTTGTTTCACTTTGTCGTGTCGCATGCAAATGCAGATCGACGGATAACAGATTTAAAACACACACACACAGACGGGACACGAAGAGTGAACACGTGAGGACAATTGAGTCGAATATGGTTTGGTGTTTTGACGATCAAACTTTTGAAGATGCTTAGCTTTCGAACATTTATATAGATATTAATGAGGTCAATGATGTGATATCTAACTTGACGTGTCTCTGTAGGTTGTATGGTATTTTATATCCCAGAAAAAAATCACTCCGTGTAAAAAAGGGAGCCAAGTCTCTTCAACTATGAAAAAAATGCGAGCAATCTAAAATTCAGCACTGAAAAGTAGTGATATCAAAAAATGGACCACGTCAAAACTACTTAAAAATATCTAAAAAATACTTTGCGCATCGTGCATAAATAATATAGACGTGTTAGCTAGAAATCATTAATCAATGTACCTACCTAATTATATCTATAATCTATAATACACTAAAAAAAATGAAAATTTCAGATCGATCGATTCAGCCGTTTAGGCTGTGGCGCTGTCAACAGGGTTTCGTGATATCAGAATCAGAATCAGAAAGTGGTGGAATTTCACGTTTTTCACGGTCCTCTAGCTTGCAAATGGCATAACCAATTGTTGGCTAACTTGGTATATGTGGTGGGGTGGGTCATAGCTCAAAATTAAAATATTTCACAACAATGTGAGATTTTCCAATTCCAGTAGACCGAAAATGCCATGTTTTTGCTTACAGTAAAAGTGGTTGGTCTGCTCCTCAGTTTATTAGGCAGTAACGGTACGTTGAGTAAGTGTGACTGTAAAGTACGACTTGGCTGGGTGGAGCGACCGCTCCACTAGATTGTTGTTAATTTCACTTCATATACCTTCTTAATTTTTTAAATAATATTATGTTATTGTAAAGCAGAATAAAATTCGTTAGTTTCAATCAAGGCAACTATAGGCAGGAAAATGAAAAGTCATGTTCTTGAACAGATTTTTATATTTTACATTATTGATCATAGAGTAATAAAATGTGTATCTGAATCTTATATATAAAAATAAAAATAATCCTCGTAACTCAAATCAATACTCTAAGAGCAAAAATACCAAAGAAACCAAGTTTTAACACAATAGTATTTGAGATATTTTACGTATACCTGTATCAAAAATAAAACAAAGTATAAAATTGAAAAATCTAATAAGAAGTTCCTCGCGATTGATCGCTCATATAAAATTCCATTATAAACTCAATACCACAGACTCAATACCTACGTCATAATAATCTAAACGACACCTAACAGATTTGTAATACATAGCATGTGGTTACTTCTACATACTATCAACAGCGTATTATGTAATGGTTTATCCGGAACCGAATACTACATTGTGTTCTAAAAACATTGCTAATCGGCGTATGAACCAAACAGGTATCATGTTGCGCCAACTCCAACACATGTGAACCAACACGTGTGATCCTGTTTGACATTGTGTCATAGCAACGTCACAACGTTGAACCCAGATGAACATCTTCCGCGCTTTATACCTGCTCATCCCATTCTATCTCTGACAACAATCTCGACCCATATTAGCAATCCATCGACGCAACAACCCCCTGAAATCTATAGCTTCTGTTATGAATAGATAGTTTAAGCTGATGATAATGCGTGTGGACAGTTTTACTGTCTATTTGGGGGATCACGTCAACAACAATGCTGAACCTTCAAACAAGATGCTGCGTCGCCGGATGAAAATGATCTCTCTCATCTCTTGAGACTCTGAGGGCTGCTCACGTTGTTCCGCGTCTAATTAAGACGACGCTACTAGAAGACGCCGCGACGTCATTACTAGCCAGCTTATCACTGGTGTTCGCTGATAACAAGTAGCTACAGGCGAGATAGAGAGGCTGAGGGTGATCCTGTGAGAGGCTGCGGTAGGATTCAAGTATTCGGTCTGTTTTGCCGCGAGCTGTTTTTGGTTTTGTCTTCATCAAGTATATGACACACAGGAGTAGAGTATTCAAAAGGCTTCTGGAACCGTTGGTTATGAATACCGTGTTATATAGACTTCGAAGGAGGTTTTTGTAAACCCAACATGGGGTCTATACTCTATACGCATAGAGCACCCTATATGAGCACTCTGGTTCAGTGAGCTTTTGAACATTGGTTGCTTGGTTGGTCACTTTTCCCTCTGATCTTCAGGCGAAGCTGCGGGAAGCAAGCGCGCCTCTTTTGAGTATTGTCGGAAGATTTGCGTCACATCTTGTTTTCGAAATAAAAAAGGAGAGCCGACAATGGAGCAGTTTACTGTCAGAACCAATTCCAAGCAGAAGCTTAGTTCCCATGTTGATCCGATGTGGCTGGCCATGCCCTGCTCTTGCTACCCCTAATTAAGCCTGTTCAATGCACGAGGAAGAAAGAAGAGAGATGCCAACTTAGGATTACGATATCTCTTCTCCTTCTCTCCCCCCACCCACCACTTTTTTAAGTCCCTTCGAGATAAAAAAAAAAATAAAGCGTATTTTAACAAAGACTTGGGCTGGAGTTGACATTTCTGATGTCAAAAGAACATTCATTATTTATTGTAGATCTAGAAGAGTGGAGAAGTTCATCTTTTTGCTGGAGCTTTTGTTGCTGAAGCAAGCCATAGCATTCTTAGCTCGACACCATGAAAAGCTAATGGAAATCCAGCCAACTGCTCACGAATCATTCATAATAGATGAAGAAGAACGCAATCACTCCATCTTGCTGCAGGAACTCTGGAGCGCAGCATCGCAATCACAGATCTTCTCTCATCAGTCACCAGTGATGATGTCAGTCGAGGAGACGTGATTGCTGATCCGAATATCTCAATAACTCATCTCGAAGAAATCACCAGGATTCAATTGCACGCAGAAATATCACATTTATATGCGAATTGGCGTCAGAACTAACTACCTAATATTGTTGTAATTGCGTTTCTATGGTCTGCGATGGAGTGGCTTAAGACTCTTAGAAAGCAATAGAGCTTGGCATAAAGGCTAGAGAGAGAGCAGGAGAGAGAGCAAACGAGAGAGAGAGAGAGAGAGAGAGTGTGTGTAAGGGGATGGGTTGTGGGTGGGTGGGTGGAATAAGGGATTTGTCAGGGCGCGACCCCTAATGCGATCTGTGGACATAGGATTAGTTTAGCAGAGTGAAGAACGGCAAAACGAAACGAACGGTTTTGGCATTTGGCATTATGAGACCGCATCACGTCGTGTTTTGTTATTCACTCGTTCAATTGAACCCCCGTATAACACCCTCCCCTCACCTCCCGCTTACAAACCTACCCCCTGTTCATTCTTGACGGCCTGTCAGCTGTCGAATTCTGATCGCGAGACATTTATGTTTTGCGTTTTGATTTCCTGAAGACCTGTTTATTGTTAACGACTTAAACTCTCGACGATGGATCGAAAGGAATCTTTGGAGAGTGGGAGAGAGAGAGAGAGAGAAAAGTGGTACTGCGTGGGTGACAGACGAAGAAAGAGAGGGTTATTCAAAACAGAAGCACCCCCCACCTCCCACCCCAAGACTCACAGCTTCCTTCTTATGCCAACTTCTACCCTTCTAACTCCAGTCGTAATATCGATCAAAGTGACGAAACGAGAAGTTTAAATTTCAGAATAAATTAATTTTCTTCGTGATTAAATGTTAGCATCTTGTTGGTTGGCGAAAATCAGTAGGATTCCAGCACATGAATGTTTCTAACTCATTTTACATATTATAAATACAGCCTTAGTCGATACATTTCATCCAACCAACGTGAAATGAGACGTTCTCCACCGTAGCTGAATATAGGTATTTAGTTACACATCGTTATTTCAAGACTAAAAGCTTTTGCCAAGGAGAAATAGAGCAATGCTTTCACTACAATGAGATAATTATTTACCTACCTAGGACGATTTATGGTCGATATGAATTTTCATGGATTCATATTGTTATAAGACACAACATTTTGTAGCAATTCAAAAAAGCGAAATACAGCTCGGGATAATGTCAGAATATTCTGCTGGATGGATCGCTAAAAAGCTCGATGTGCTGCTTTGCTCCGCGGTAGTGATTGTAAAGACTATAATGATTAATAATTAGTCTAGTTTAGCAATACATTTAAATTTCGCAGAATGTTATGCAAATATTTCTCAGAATGTATTCTGCAGATTAACTTATTAAAATGGTTATACCAATTTCAATGAAACGTTGTGCAACATTTACAAGAATATTCACTTGTTTGAATTCTTTAAACGTGGCTATATCTACTGATAGTCAAATGCAGATTCCGCACAATGCCTTATAAGTTCATTTTCTCTGAAACTATACTCAGTTATGGCTATGTGACATAATGTCCGTATAGATTAAATTAATAATGTATATTAATATCAATAAAAATGTTTAAACAAAAGCAAACTTGTATAACAATTTCTCTCAATGTAAATGTGCTTATACCAATGAATCATCAATTGTCAAAAAACATAAAATACAATATGAATATATCTAGACGAAAAGCTTACATTTCCTCTCAGTCTATAGAACACCAACAATACTGGACTTACATAAACCTATCAATGGAGATTATTTCATACACATTGTATCATGACGAATGCAATGGTTCAGGGTTGCTTGATTCCGATCTGTTGCACAGCTTACACACAGGTCGCCCGTGCATTCTGTTGAATTCCCATCATGGACACTGACACGGGGATGGCATGTCACATTAAACACATTGCATTGCAATGGATGGCATATATCGCGCCTATTATACCTATTGGTGCAACTAATGAAAAGTGTCTGGACGCTGTAGCATGAATGTTGAGTCTCGAGAGGATACAAATGCAGTGTTTCGAAATATTCAGGAGGTAAAACACGCCAATATTGACTCGGAGTAATTATACGATCAAATAAAATATTTACAGTGAAATAACAAAATACAAAAATGGTGTACTTGGAATTGGCTTTTATAGATATCGCGATAAATTTCAGTGTCTTCAACAATTGGAAGTTTATGCGCATGTGTTTTTTATAAAAACTAGTAACTACCTACATAATTGTGGAACGAGAAAGTATAGTATTAAAGTTTGATATAATTCATGTCTGAGTCCCTCTTCAATTTCTTTCTCAGATGAAGATAAAAAAATCCTAAAATGTTGTTTCAATTTAAAGAAAGAGGAAAATACTTCTATAAAGAGATATGACAGAAAATGTATTATATGAAAAAAGGTAAGCAAGCACGTATTAATTAACTACATACTTCGTTAATTGTCAACATAATTTCAATCTCTTTGTGTAAAAAGGTAGCTAAAGGAGTACCGGTTCTTATAAACCAATGTGAGGTTTTGTAGCATCAATACAAACAGAATGTAAAATAATATTTCAAATTTTGTCTCATCTTTGGTAACTCACCCCTACATCTTTGACTATAGGACTATAGTATTTTTAAACATGTCGCTATTTCTAATATAAAAGCAAATTTAAGTTTATAGACTTGTCAGAGTTCATTAAAAGCAGTAAATCATTTCTGCCCGACACAATTGTTCCAGCCTTCATTTAATGACCCCAACCACTTACCAACCCCATGTTGAAACAGCCACTTATTAATACAACACCCATGTAATTGTTAGCAAATACTGTATTCTGTATTTGTGACATGTTTCATAGCTGGACTCGTGATCGTGTTTACCATACATAAACCTTCTGATGGGTTTCTTCCAATGGAGGGTGTTACAGTGATGAGGGGTTAAAAGTTGAGTGGTGTTAGCTACAACGCAATATACTTCGCCCCTTCCACTCCACTCACCATTCCATGTCAGCCTGTGTTCTCCATGTAACCGGACAGCACAAGTGAAATTCAAACGATGTTTCAAGTATAGGTAATAATTATCTTTCATCCCCCATTACACTTGTTTTCACGTTGATCGAGTCATTCAAACTTAACGGTATGCTGACAGAACTGAACAGCACTGAATTTGATACTTATTTGGTTTTAATGTATGTAATGTAATTGAGCAACCGAAAGAATGTTCACAGAGTTGTATGAGAAATTGTTGAAAGTTTGGTAGTGTAAAATTCAATGGAGCAAAACGTTTATGAACACGAATTTTAAAAATTAAAATTACAATGGAATCAAGATGCAGTTTATTTCATTATCTAACTATTTTGAGAAGTTCTACTTTATGATCATCGTCAATATACAAACGATTCAAAGTTTGCTACTGACGAAATAATTGGACTGCCCACTTGATGGTATTTAATACCTTGAAGGTTTTTAATAGCAATATTATATATGGAACCAACATAAAAGGCCATCTCATATCTTATTGACGCATTTACATAAGGGCATTTGCAAACAACTGAAAATCAAAGAAGTACTACAAAATACAAAATGAACATGATGTAACAATTGAAAAGGTACAAGTCAATGTACTCGTATTTTTATTTGATGCTTAATTTCGGTGGCAATAAATCCGTCTCAACAGCACTGATCCAAATCGAAAAACAATAAATCACCAAGGCTTTGATTAAAATATTTACCAGTTGTCTTTTTTACTGCTCTAGATAACAATTTCAACACAATTTATAGTTGAAAAACTTTAATTACTAGTCTCGAAGCACACCATCTAACTTGCCTGCCCATTTCAATGTTTTATTACTAATCAATGTTACCACGATTAACTTCTACCGGAAGCATGTAACAAGGGGGCAACCAACCCCAAGTAATAGTTAGAGGAGGGGTAGTAATTACCATATTGCCAAAGCCATCCACTTCGCACCACAATATCCTAAAGCTATTGGGTAGAGGGGGGGGGGGGGGGGGCAAGGAGTCCCCCACTCTTCAGCATTTCAATCCTAATGGTATATAACCATGATAAGCTAGGATTTATCAAGAGGGATGAGTTAGTTCATCAAATTATACGCTGTTTTAGTAGTAAGTAAAAAAAAGCAATAACATGTTTTTACTAAACGATGGGGTGGTCGGGGGTGGTTTGGAGAGGGATGTTTCCATTTCGTAATAATTCAATATTGTTTAACTTTTCAAATTGGTAAAATCTATTTGAAATAAACCACTTATGTATCAAGTGGAGTATCAAATGCAGGGGGAATGTATGGTTATTGACAAATGCTCATAATATACTCATCGTCATTGAGAGTTAAGTTCATTAAATTGCAGTATAGATATTTATGATATGGGTTATAGTGTAGGATGTTGTTACAAACTCAATCAAGCAATTATTTATTATTTCTTAGCAAAACTAAGTTTTTAGTTTTATTAGTTTTTATCATCATCTTTACAATTTGCGTAAACTTATAAATTTGCATCCGTCACTAAAATACACCCAGATAGATAGTAAAAATTGACAGTAATAATCATATGAAATATTTCTGTTTTAGTTATGTGTGTTTTTGTTTTGTGTTTGTTTTGGATTGTTTATGAAACATATACAATCCATTCTAACTACACAATTTAAATTTACTACGAAATAAATATTACAGTACTTGGCGTTAGTATAAAAACATGAGAACTATTTTATCAGTCAGTGTCTTAGACAATTAAAATTGAATAATAATTCAATTAAATGTTTGTGCCTGCATTAGGATGTGCTACAAGTAATGCATGCAGTGAAGGTATGAGTGTTTTAAAACGAATGAGATTGTACATGCAGAAACAAAATGAGAGTAATTTCAACCAGGCAATTTTATCGCCATATCAGTAAAATAAAAGTCAAGCGTAACCTCCTAGCTACCCATTCCCATCTTTTTATCATGATGTCTTACTCCCTCAATGTGACAAAAGCAAGAAATGGGAAGCGTTGGATATGATCATCTTTCCGTGATTATTGTGCTGCTTTGACAATACGCCAGTCGCCTCCAAGGAGGAAACTTAAACAAAGACTGCTCTTATTTTAGTTTGAGGAATTAGTTGTGATAATGTTCGATGAAAGTTCCGCAAAATCTATATTTTTCTTATTTTAGTTGTGTTTAACTTCACCACGAGACACAATGGCGACGAATGAATGATTATGACTGATGACGTTGATGATGATGATGATGATGATGATGATGATGATGATGATGATGATGATGATGATGATGATGATGATGATGATGACGATGACGATGATGATGATGATGATGATGATGATGATGATGATGATGATGATGATGATGATGATGATGATGATGATGATGATGATGATGATGATGATGATGATGATGATGATGATGATGATGATGCTGATGATGATGATGATGATGATGATGATGATGATGATGATGATGATGATGATGATGATGATGATGATGATGATGATGATGATGATGATGATGATGATGATGATGATGATGATGATGATGATGATGATGATGATGATGATGATGATGATGATGATGATGATGATGATGATGATGATGATGATGAAAGGAAGGATGGAGAGAGGAAAGTAGCCGATCGTAGACAACAGAAGGGAACCTGCCCAACAATTGCCCACCGACTGAGGGAAACCACGACAAAGACTCAGTCAGGAAGGACGGCCCTGGGAATCGAATACTTCCCGAGTGTAAATCCAGAGAGTTACTGCCCCAGCCAGAGATCACGTGTTTGTTCCCTTTGTGTTTACCAGATAAAAGCTGGGAGACATACAGGTGTGAGGTGTTACATTTTATATATTGCTCGCAATGATACCTATTGGAATAGTTTTTCTGGATTTAGGTTTGGTATATTCAATGTATTATTTACCTGTTTATGGAATGCTTTTCCTAGTAATAGAACAGTAATATAATAACATTAACAATATATAATATAATAATAACAGTACCTATCAATAATAATGTGATTACCTACAGGTAATCGCATTGTTTTAAACTAAATCGTATCGTGCGTTATGCCAATAACAAAACCATACACTCCGTTTTAAATCCAGGCAAACCTTGCCATGAATTCATACTCTTTCAAGTCACTTTTTCCTGCTTTAGGAAAATATTTATATTAAACACAGCTATTACACTTTTTAGGACCATTTTTTCTGACTTGCTCAATTGAAAAAAAAGAACCGGGGTAGTGTTGTTAATCATTTGGAGTGATATAAGTAAAGGAATCTATAACAAAAGCGTTTAAACAATGATTACTATATTCCTATACAACATTTAGTTTTTGGTCAGTACAGTTTCTTCATTCTTTATCAAACAATATCAATCGCAGAGCTTTTTTTAAGGGTGAATTGTGACGTATACAAGGAGTTCAATTGTCTGTGTAGAAACAATACTCGTGTATGCGAGGAATTGTTCGCTGAGGGTGCTTTCAATGATTCCAGGGGTAGCACGACCAGAAGCCGTTGTTTCCATCACACTGGCACACTTTAGTTTAATGATGGAATATTCACGGTGGGGGTAGGGGGTGATGAGAAGAAGTGAAAACAACACAAGGGTGTGATAAATAGCCGTACCGAGGAGAGATGTGGATGAAGTGTTGGGAGAGCAGAGTGAGAATAGTCCTATATAGAATCATATTTCAAATGTTGGAAAAGGAACTCAAATCGTCATATTAAAATAATATAAATATATAAAAATAAAATAATTTACGAATGAAGGTAGACGTGGCTTAAGAAAATCAGCAAGGTTAGCACGGTAGCTCTAGGAATCTTAAAAATAACCAATCATTCTGATTTAAATATGCAATTTTGAAATACGTATGCCAAAGAAATAGCTCACACGTGTTTAATATGTCACTTTAAACAGTACAATCAAATTATTTGTCATTAGCTCGTAGATTATTGAAGATATAGGTACAGGTACAATGGTACAACGAAACAAATTATCTTTTCACAGGTATGTTGCTAAAAGCGTTTTACCTGTCAATGCCATCTGCTACTAAATATTATGGACAACCCTATTTGGAACAATATTCAATTAGATATTTTATTGTATTATTTCAATTTCGAATATTCTTTATTTCATTTCTTATGTACAAGTATGTGAATTAACTTGTATGAATAGGGAAGCGTAAGTGAAGTTCGATTGCGAATTGCTACCGCTCGTATGGTCGTATGAACTTTGTAATACGTTAATAATAAGTTTGAAATTCCACATAAATTGAGTTACCTGAGTACCTAAGTTCGGTAAATTAGGTAAATTAAATTGTCCAAAGGTCTACTCCAGCCAATGGTCCAGGCCAGAAACTTGTAATTACGATACTTTTTTGATCTTGTTTAAAATGAGTCCTTCATCAACACCGACTTTCTTCTTCACAAGTTCGGAGAATCACAGCAACATCTAGTTGAAAGCTCTGAACAATTCGCAGACCCATGGGGTTTCAACCCACGACCAAATGAATATTATTATTATTAGTCTTTATTTATTCACAAACAATACTAAATCCACTCGTACGAATATACAAGATAGAAAACTAAACACAATTTCGAATTACATGTTTGTGACGAAACCAACGTATAAGCTGCTTCTATTGAAAACCATGGAATTTGAATGAAAATGGTGAATCAGGAATCTATTATTCTGATTCAAACAAATTCGAGCAGTTTGAACAAATTTTTCCTTGCCCATGCTATTCTGCAATATATTTAAACACTATTTAACAGAGAATATCTGTACCTCAGAGGTAGAAGATCGTAAGTCCATTTCAATTATTCTTGAGGTGAGCTAAAAACCATATGTAGTTCTTCCCTATCCATATTTGTATTAATGACATGAGTCATTGTGCAAGGGAATACGTCATTATGACTGTATTTGTTGATCACAGTCAAATGGCATTGGCAAGATTGATTACATCATTGAGAAGTGCAGTAAACAAAAACGAGAAAATTGACTTCCGGCCTTCTACCTCTGAGATCAGATGTATACCTACATGAATACTGAAATTGTGGGATGTGTAAGCATATATTGGGGTGGTTAACTATAATGTATAGGTTCATTTACTCTTTGTGGGTTTCAAAAAAAAAAAATCTATTTCATTTTGATGAGGTTCTATTTATTGTATAACGATTTTGTCATACAAGTCTCTCAATATTAACTTAATGTCTAATCAAATTGATTGTTCAAACCAAATCTAGAGATTAGCGCCGTGTTTGAAGGCAGGAGGCATGTAGCTGCCATCGAGTAGATAGAAACCAAAGCTCAGGCAGAACATACCAATGCAATTCAATCCATGCCTAGATGTCAGCTATCGAGTGGAGACAGCCAGTGGCAGTATCTACGAATGTGTACCAACTATTGTTTGATGAACATTACACTTGAAAGAACATCACCACGGCAAGAGTATTCAGTAAGTGGAGGAGGGGGGGGGGAGGGGGGGTCGTACCAATGTTTGCTCTAAAACAGCATCGAGGAGCGATATGCGACGGCCCGATTTCTCTTGCCGTTCCCCAGGGACAATGATTCTATACCATGCTCTCATCCCTTAGCTTGGCAATTTGTGACGGAACAATAGAGAAGTGGGGGGTGGGGGACCGCTCGGAGGCGGCACTGGGGGGTGGAGATGTCAGGCATTTGGCGGACCAATGGCTTCAATTTGGCCCCAGTCAACTTGTTGGTTGCTATGCCAACCGTTTCCACAAGAACCTATTTTATTAATGAGTTAGCTTTATGAACATACATATCTTTGTATACTGAGATGGGATAGTAAAAACATGTATTCAAAAAGAAACAGTATAAAAAATAAAAATGGAAAGTCTTTTGTAATATCTACCAGCTGAATGGAAAGATAAGTGGTTGAATAAAATAGAAAGCGTAGCTCAATTTTCTAATTTTCTTTAAGAGAATTTACATTTTCCTCCGTGAAAAATATTCATGAATGTTGCTATTTTCACGAGGTACGCAAAGAAAGGTACGGTAAAAAATGTACAGTCTTAGGAAAAATCAATAAACAAAAAGTACAACATTTCTTGTGAAGTTTAAAAAAATAATAAACACGATATTTTCAACGCAACAAATATTTGAGGTCATTTATTCGAACGTTATTAATAAAATAAGTTATTTGACTTTTAATAGAATATCTTCAGATTTGATTCAAAATCTTAGTTTAATCCTTTACGATAGAAGTTGTCGTCAATCGCAAGAACTCCAGTCATGCGTAAGCCCCAATTCTATCTCTGTATTTGGGGGTTGGGGGGAGGGGGGGGGGGGGGGGATGCGACGCTGAGCGCCGTGGCACGGTGTTTCGTGTTTGTCTGAAACGAAGGGCAGAGGCGGGTAAAGTCTATTTGTTTGGTGGAATGAGATCCTAGTAGATCAGTGCAGGCGAGAGGCTGAGGGAGGGTGAAATGGGTATATCGGGCTGGAGAAGAGAGGATAAATTTGTTCATCTCTTCAATATCAAACCATCATGCAAATTGGTAATGATGACTGGACTTTGCTTCGATCCCCAGTTGACTACTTCACATTTCTTATAAGTAGGTAACTTCTTAGCAAAACATATTGACATCTATGATTGGAAATTTGATATTGAATTTTGATGGACGTATTACTGATTAGTGATTACACACCTGATGAGAAAGGATTTGTGAATTTCAAGTGTTGATTTCTCCAACTTACGAGGCTATACTTTTCGGACTGATAAATTCTACAAACGAATTCTTCAAAATTGAATTTAGTGTAGGTACCTATAACTACCTACTTTTCTCGTTCTGAGCTCTGAGAAGTTTACGTATTTCATCTCAAATAAATGTCCATTTATCAAAATACAGGTGGATTGCTAAGAAAGTTGAAGTTGTTCAATGGTAGAATAGATTCCTTGTGTAGAACAAGCTTATACATGTATTCCTTTACTGTAATGTTTTCAAAAATAAAAACAAACTTTGAAACTTTGAAACTGAACTTTATATGGGAGTACATGCGCGTAGGAAGGGGGGGGGGGGGGGAGATGGAGGGATTATCCCCCCCCCCCCTCCCACTCGAACAGGCTGACACCCCATTCACCATACAAAATTAAGTTTAGTATCCGAGAATCACTTAAAAATTGTTTAAATTCTAACAAAAACGCCCTGCGGGGCAAAAATAGGGAGTAATTTGTTGTAATTTGAGCATCCAAGAATCGATATAAAATGTTTAAGTTCTAAAAAAATACTCTCGATTTCTCGTTTTCTTTTACCATGAGTACAACATTCACTCTATACATATTTAACACGTTTTAAGTTCACACTCAAAATATTTAGGCAAAAATTATAAGAAAGGTGATTTAGAATGTTATTTAGAAGTTATTTGACTTTTGAATTTGTTTTTCACTGCACACTGAAATGTCATGCGCTGCATTACCAGTAGCAGGTGTAATAGAGAAGGCGGTGATAATCAAGACACCCGAGCGTCAAGGCACTGATAGGACGATTGGTATACCAGTGAACACCCGTTCGAACATGCTTATGGAAAATTTAGCATTGACGAACGGAAATATTGATACTATACATTCTGAAATCATTAACTTTTGAGCGGGAATTTTAAAATATAGAACGTTATGAGATTAAATTTATTGTTCATAAGGCTTGTCAATAATGCATAAATATAAATAAGTAATTAATAAAATGTCCAGCCGAATTGCGTGCTTGGCCCAAGATATTTCAACAACCCTCCTGTTGAAATTAGGATTTTGCTCATGATTCTTAAAATTTGACTATGTTTAAATAATTTGTAAGAATGTAACATTGAATCTAAAGATAGTAAAAATTTCAGTGAGAGATATACATTGAAAAAGACGGATCTTAAAAATAAAATATTATTTTTGCTCTATTGCTTTTAATATAAAAGAAGAAAAATTTAAAAAGAATACTCTTTTAAAACAAACAAAAAAATCTCCCAGTTTCTTATCCTATATTGTAAATGGCAACAGGTCTTCACGTTTGTGCACTGAAATATTCAAGAGCTCGCTCTTCCCCTCATGGCTTCCACTGGTGTAGCGTTACCACTTGCTTCTGCCACCAAATGGGTCTGTTCTGTTGACTGAACGCTTCCATGCCGCCCTCAGCTCGAAGAGTGCAACTATTAGTATTGAATAATATAGTACAGCTACACTCTATACATCTACCAGATGGCGTTCATGTCTGCAAGAATAGCGATAAAATAAGACATTTAATATTTTATCATGCAGTTTTGGTACCAATTACCAATTGTTATTTTTGCTCAAGGAAGATTCATTTAAGAACTAAACAAACACTTTAACTTTAATCAACTTGCAACTATATAATTGCAAACAACTAAAAATGTGATTTGACATTGACTAAAAAAATTCAAACGAACTTAAATTGCCTTGTTACATCAAATCATTTCACTGATTTTGGGTGACTAAAAGAGACTGCAATGTTAAACTTAAAAATCTTGTATACGGAAGAATATCGTGTAAAAAGAATGGGGTCATTTTGACGTAGTAGTTAGTAGATAAAACAATATACCGTTATTGTAAACAATATTAAAGTTTGTAGAAAATCGGTTTTTCAATTCTGAAATTTGACATCAAATTTCATCCGAATTAAGGATTTTTTAATTACCTACCTAATATTTTCGACAGCTTCGTAGGTAGGTAGGCATCTTACCTACTATGATAATTTCAATGTTGTATTATAATTTGTGAGATAGGTATTGTTGTTTTAGTAAAACTAAACTCACTAATTCGTCTCATTCAGCCACCCTCTCCCCTATATGAAACACCTCGCTATAGGAACAATGAAATGGGCAATTGTCGGACTACTTTCATGGAATAGAGCAGAGAATGCTATACAATTATTCGATAAATATATATTTTTATTCATTAAGAAACAACATACAATAAAAATCGAGTTCTTTCAGGATTGTGTTAATCATGTGTATTTATTTATTAAAAAGCTTCGAATCCCTGTGCCATGTTATCTAATAAATATAATAAAACAGGATTAAATTGTTATTTTGTTGCTTCAAGAAAAATTGTAGCAATAAGAATATCTATATTCTAGATATTTTTCACAACACACATCTCTTCAAAACTGTTCATTTTTTAAATACATAAATACACAGGATTAGCACAATCATGTCAACAGCATGAATGTAATAGCATCACTATAAAAATATGTTTTCTGCCCTCACATTTCATACATAATATATTCTAGTATTAAGCGTTTCTCATCAAGATAAGTACGATGTAGATTATTACGGTGGGAAGGTAATACTTGCAGAATGCATCACAGCCCATGGGTACATCATAATGTACATTACTTAGTAATAGAATCATTATGTTTATAAATTAATCCAAAAGGTCCTACCAAGCTCCTTGGTCCTACCCCACAAAATGACAATGTTGAAGACATAGCAGCAGTGTTTGAATCCAGGTTCTTCATTCTAAATGAAAGGTGAAACTTTTCTAGATGGAAAGCTATTCAATATTTCAATATAATCTTCGAATGTAGAACAAATTACATTTTGTCCAGCGATTAAGCAAATTGCAGATTAAGAGGGCCGTGTAGTGAGCGTAGCCTTGAAGAGTTTTTTAATCGATTTTTATCAATGTAATGGGGTTGTTCACGCAAAACTATTGTAGATGGCGCTGCTGTTCTAATCGTCCGGGAGAGAGCCAATCAAAATGCATCTAGCGGAATGGAAGGTTTTTAAACCTTGGCGGGAGTTTGATTCAGAGATCTTGGATTCAGAAACCAACCAATCAGAGAGAGGCACCTCCAATGCCGCTAGCGCTGCGAGTGAGAGCAAATGGCAGTGAACAACCCCATTGTTAACAAAATAGGGCTTTGTACGAGTATTCAGAACAGTTCAATGAAAATAATTTCATAGTTTGGAATAGTTATTAGTTTTATTTTGTCCAACAGATGTTAGGTGCCATAATTTTACTAATTTTCGGGCACTAAACGTCTGAAGGACAAAGTAAATCAAACAAACCATTACAAGCTATGGAATTATTTTCATTGAACTGTTCTGAATACTCGTACAAAGCCTTATTTTGTTAACAATTACATTGGTAAAAATCTAAATTTCTCGAAATTTGGGACAAGAACTTCGGGCTTATTATAAAATCGTCTTCATTTATAAAACTAATTCACAATATACATTGCCATTTAATGGCAGTATATTGTCGGGCACAGCACAGCGGACGAGTTCATACCACTTTTTTTATACGTTCACAATCACAAACGACACAGTTCATTTCTGGACGCTCCACAGCCGAACGCCAACTTCCTCCAACAAACAGGCATGGAGTCATACAAGCTTATTAATATTATTACAATGAAGTACTGTATTCATACACACAGCTAAAAAGTAGTCAGGTCAATATTTTGTGCTCTCAATGCACTAGGATAAAATAAGTTTTATTACATTTTTTAATGATATTCAAACCTCTGGCAACATTTTAAATACATAAATGACAAAAAATTCTCAATTCAACAATATGTAAATCTTATTAACTCCACCAACAGTAAAGATGAAAATTTCGGCAATTTCAGTAACCTAATAGGTACAATATTTCTCCCAAGGCCACAAGTTATAAGTGCTAGGAAACTGTCATGCTACATCAAGCACAAACAGTGACACTGCCTATTATAATGACGAGACAACTTCAGAAATTAGTACGGAGTGTGTACTCCAAGCGTAAATGATCCGAGCAGTACAGTTATCTCTCGATTTAAAATGCTGCACTGCCAACGAGGAACTGGCACAAACAATACAAATGGCTTACTTAATAATAGAATAGGTAGCCAAACAGTCAAGTAGTCTTACATGTACTTAAATACACAAACTCTTTAAGTACCCCACTTTAAAACTGAATGAAATTTAAATTCGTACAAATTTAAATTTCGAATTCGTACGATGTTACGTATTTAACCCTCATCGAATTCATCGCCTTCACCCATGCCCAAAAACTCTTCAGAAATAACAGGCTTTACTGCCGGTACAAACTTATCAATTGCCAATGATGGCTCACCCTCCAGGAGAGGAACTTGCTGCGGCGGTTGAATGGCCACTTTAGGCATTGGTGGCGGAATAGGTTTGTTGAAATATTCGGTTACCATTTGAATGGCCATGTCTGGCATTGGTGGAGGAATTGGTGGCTGAGGTACGACCCCCTCTACACAAGCATCATCAGCTGAAGAACACGAGGCTTTGGGTTCACGAGCTGAAACATCTTTTGCGTTCCCCGACGTTTTCATCTGTTTACTGTTTAGCTCCTGCAAGACGTTCGAATAGTGTCGTTTATCTCTGAAATCCACATCAATAAATTCGAGATCTGAATCATCGTCTGACTCTTCGTTTCTGTCACCCATGGCCTCGAATACGGCTTCAAGCTCACTAGATCCACTCTCATCGGAAGGCCCCTGATCAAGAGCATCTTGTTCTCCCTCCTCTTCTGGTTTCAAACGAGCTACCAGACGAGCAACTTCACGTTTCAAGTCATTCTTGCACAGCATTAGCAAGTTCATGTGCCGCTCTATTCCACTCATCTGGTGGTTAATAGAATCTACTGCTGCAGCACATGGATTGGTGTTTATAAACAGCCTCTCTGTTTCTTGAACTTTGATTGACGTGGCTCGTAGGAGGATAGCAAGCGCGTTAATCGAATGCAGAGTTCCACCAAGCTCATTGGGTGCTGGAGATTCAACGCGTTCTTCAACCGTCGGTGTGACTCTAGCGAGATTAAACTCTAATCGAAGCTGCTTGGAGACGACCTGTATTTCAGCCGTGAGCAGGGAGATTGTCTGGAAGACGTCTGAGAAATGCTGCGACGACGGCGAGACTTGTTGACGGACCGGTGAGAAAGTCTTGCCGATGCGGGCCAAGAACTCCGAGAGTATTATTGTGTACACTGACAGGGCTCGCTGAAATCCACGAGATTGAATTAGTATAGCTGTGACAGAGTGTGTGGGGAGAGTGGAGAGATGGATATTGTTTAGGGGATCATGACAAAGTCAACTAATTGCACATTGCAACTGCAGCATTTGTGAAGTCCATATAATGTGCTTGTCCATTAAAAAATGAATAATTTATACTGTTTTAGAAAATTACAAAGAAATTATTATTTTACTAAGCACAAAGATGTAGCTTTAGGGTAAGCAGAGATGATTCGAATATTAATACAATCATACTCATTCATCATTGAACCTAGTGATTGTTAAGCCTACGTCACTAAGGATAAATATATACTGACACATGCCATCTAGCAAACCAAGTGTAGGTTGAGCTCACCATGATCTCGGTCACCTGGTACGGCACTGTTGCTCGGACCTCGACATGGTAATATGGCACGCAGTCGTTGGGCAGTGGCACAATTGTCTGCAGATGGGAGCTGGTTTCATAGATGATGGAGCACACTCTGTTGGCTGCACAACACACGGCGTTACGCAGGCCTGGCAATGTCAGGGACGGCTCAGTGGGTATGACCCAAGGCAAGTAGGCAAAGCACATGTCGCTTCGCGGCCTGACATGAAACAAACAAGATCTGATTGACACTTTTGTTGGCATGATTATTCACCAGGAAACTAACATTTCAAAATTACAAAGCCTTCATTTCAACTGTTTTATCATTTAGAAACAAATCAAACAATAACTCTTCTAAAAAGGTACATGATACCAAAAATATTATTAAAACAATAATCAATAAACAATTCATCTGTTCCCTTACATGTCCATATAAAAACCACATATGGCCTGGGTAAGCGAACGGGAAATGCATGGTTCGTCAAAATGTTTTTTGAAATTTCTCTTCACGCTTACAGAATTTAAAAAAATCAAATAGTAAAGACCCATTACTGCCTGAAAGATAAATAATGCCACAAACTGCACTACTTTATGACCTCTGGTACGACCTCAAAGTGTTAAATACAATTATTTTACCATAATATTGTATTTAACACTTTGAGGCCGTACCATAGGTCATAATGTACTCCACTGTGGTGCAATATTTAGTCTATAAAGCTGTAATGGGTCCAGGGCCGGTTTTAGGCAGTTTGGTACCCTGTGCCAAGGTCCAATTGGCGCCCCCCCCCCCCCCCAAACAAACTTCAGAGACGAAATTCGTCGAATCGAGGTTGCCTACGATTACAATGGGGGGCTGGGGGGAGGGCCCCCCAGCATAATGCGGGTCCGGGGCGCATAGCCCTGGGAAAATTTTGGGCTTCCTAGATCGCATTTGACACCTTTTAACATATTATTATACTGATTGGATTACAATAGGCAATAATATAATTTATACATTTCAATGCAGGATTATAAAACTTTTGATTACTATTTGACGAATTCAACATTGTAAGCTAAAATGTGTCCATATAGCTTCAAGTTTTTAATTACATTGGTTATTAAAACTAGTGATTAAAACGAGTTTTAATATGTATGCAACAATAATAGCAATACATATTTTATAATTTGGCGCCCCCTCGGACTTGGCGCCCTGTGCGGGGGCACAGGTCGCACACCCCTAAATCCGGCCCTGAATGGGTCATTACTATTTGATTTTCTAAAATTCTGTTAGCGTGAAGAGAAATTTCAAAAAAAAAGTTTTGCCAAAAACCATGCGTATTCCGTTCGCTTACCCAGGCCTCTTAAGTTGTTACAAGCGCTCGACCGTTTTAGCAAATTGAGAGAGAAAAATTGTTTCATAAGTGGATATAACTTTGGTAGGATGTTCACATGATCAGTCTCATTGTATATTAGTAGCACTTTTTCATTTTTGCTTCGTGCCTTGTTAATAAGGCGCCGGTTAATCAACAAAACCGCGCAAAATGATGAAATTTCCGATACGATTGGAGACCAAACCCGTTAACCAATTGATCCCAAATTTTAATCATGATTAGATTAAAGACAAACTTAGGGTTATCACTTGGCACATTTTTTAAATTTAATTTTATACGGCACCCAGCGAGACAAGAAAATAGCTATTTTTTAAACAAAAATCCACTAATTCTTACTAATTAACGAAACAAAAATTTAAAAATGTACCAAGGGATAACGTCTTTTATCTAATCACAATTAAAATTCCAAATAATTTCGTCAACCCATTTTATCTCCAATCATATCCAAAAAAGTTTCTACAAAATGCAGCAAAATCGCTTGCGCTTGTGTGGTACAAGCGCAAGCGATTTTCTTCGAATTCAGCAATTCTTCAATATGAGTAAAATTATTAATTTTAGATTTTTTGCCTCCCTTTGTTTTTACAAAATATACAAAATTAAGATAAATAGTTCATATAAATATTAAGTAGTATTTCATTTCATTGCACAATTATTTACTGAAGTTCTTTCTAAGCAAGCTGCAGACTGATGAGGGGGAAAGGGAATAAAGTGAAGGGATGCAGGGTGGGGGGAAGGGGAAGGGGATACCAAAGGGCCCTCGCAATGGCATGGTTCAGTTAGTCTTTGTTTTCTGAGATTATTAACTGGCATCTGGTTTAAGAGCGCTGGAAACCTCTTCACAGCTCAGACTTGACAACAAATGTTGGGTAACAGAGCAATTGTTCAGACATCCACAGACCACTAGAACTAGAAGAGTTACTGCAACAAGAGGCATATAGAAGGGAAAAATACGTGTATGAAATACATTCAAATCAATCTGAGGTTATTAAAATAATAACATAAAACAATGACAAAGAAAAATGAAAACAACTAGTTCCAATTAATTAAATAATGTTTTTCTTTTAATGCGTCGGGCAGCTTAATATTAAATTTAATCAAGCAGAAAATTTAACAAAGACAAAAGAAAAATCAATTAGAAAGAAAATAAAAACTATGTAGAAATAAGAGGTACAGAAAAACGAACACCACAAGTGCGGTGCAGTGGAATTTCGAATCTCAATAAAGTGGGATCAAGAGACAGCAAATATCCCACTTTACAGATGAACTAAAAAATGAGTAATTTTCGAAGTGAATCATAATTTTTGGCATCACTAGAATCAGAATCAGTCCATAAAAGCAATGATGATTTCAGCACCATAAAGGCTAACAACTAACAAAACTGAAGTTCATAAATCATATATCATCATAAATATTTACCTATTGCACAAAGTTTGAACTCTTTATTTAACAGGCAAATGACTAACAATCCTTTAAAACCTGACAACTCGATTGAATAACCATTAGCTATTCAGTCTAGTTACTTAAATCAACTTGTCACGTGACTTACAGAGAGCCTCCACGCAGCACATGATCATTGTCCAGGATGAGAGTTGTACTCTGTTCCATGATGTCCAGCAGCTCGCGTAGAGAATCGATCATCGTGTCGACGCGCGCGAGATCGCGGCGGAAGCTCGTCTGCGCCCACATGTCCCACGCGGCTCCGGCAGTGACGGCGGCGGCGGCGGCGGCTATCGGCCAGACGAGATACTTGCGGTTGTCGCACAACACAGCGATGGCCACGGCACCGGATGTGGCGGCCAACAACAGAGAGGCTCTGATGGCAAGTCTAGGCGGATCTGCAACCAAGCACCAAAGAGATCACTTTTCGTAGACTTTGGAATGCAATACGGGCTTTTATGAATCCATCATTTGAAAATTGAATGTTTGTACAATTTTGGTGATTTCAGCTAGGAAAATGTGATTTAAAATATTTCATTTTTTTTTTTTACGATTTTATAACTGAACTATTCCAAATTGAACTGTTCCAAAGAGGTAATATAGATTTTGATTGAATCAGTCCTACTTTATAAAAAACGAATACATTGTTTACATATTTTTACTTTTTCCCTCATATTTTAGGGACAAAATGAAAATTCATTCATACATACATATTTAGATGTTTGAATCTATGAAATTCGGTTTCTATCAAAAAAAGTCAAGAAATCGAAATGAGCTCTCTTGAGCTTGGAGTCTTATTCCATGAGTCAGTTATAACAGGTTCATCAATCTGTGATGTGTTGATGAATCAATATCATATCAGAGTTCTATCTTACAATTAAAAGATTTACCAGCAAGCACTCAATATGAAGAGCATGTACTATGGGATAATTTATATGCAAATAGCATTCACCTTGAATCTGGCATGAATCGATAGGGATGATCAATTTTGCCACGATTTCCTGATCATCACGGTACAGCAGTCCAGAAGTGACGATCTTGGTAATAATTTTCTCATACTTGTTTTCCTCATTCTGAAAATTACCATCCATCATAACTAGAGTTAGTTAATTTCAATTTCTCAAAAATACAATTACTATTCATTCGACTTCATGAAGAAATGGAATTTTGCTACATTAAATATGTTTTCAATTATATAATGTACCATATTTCTTCATAAAGTTGGTTAGCAAATGAATTCACATGGATTATATGAATACAATAGATGTGTCAATAATCGAGCACAAATTCAAATATGTGGCTATTTGTTCATATGGGGAAAAGGGGTTGAAAAGTACCAATTGACCATTGGAATTGTCAATACAGATTTCTGTACCTCAGAGGTAGAAGGCCATAACCATTTCAAGGATTCTTCATATTTGTAATGGTGACACAAGTCATATTATTACCTATAAGAGAATCCTTCAATATAACTATACTTGTTGACTTCAGTCAAATTGCAATTAATAGAGCTTTATTACATGATTCCAAACGTTTGCAACACAAAATCAAAAAATACAATCGGGCCTCTGAGGTACAGATTTTATCTGGGAAGATGTATAGGTATAATTAACAAAACAGACCACATACATACCTAAAAGATTTACAAAAATAATATAGGATGAGGGAGCATGACATGTCAATGTTATGTCTGTTACAAAGCATTACCACTTTATCCTTCGAGTTGGCGCTTGCGACGCTGTACAAGACCAAGGCGGCACGATCTGCTGCCTCTGCAGCCCCTACTTCTTGCTGGTGCAAGGGTCCAGCGTCCACCTGGTCCAAGGGTCCGGCAACCGGCTGGTCCGAAGGTCCGGTTTCCTCTTGGAGCTCGGGAACATTGAGTGTCACAGCCCGTGCGGCGGTCTCGGATTCCTCATCGACAAATGGAAGGGAAGGAACCTTCCAACACATAACACATCGAGCAATTACAGAGCTGCGTGATACTGGAGGTATCACTTATACATAATCTGCACCCAATTCTGGTAAGAGCTCAAGGACAAACTAATAATTTACATTCAATGTTCAAATCATAAGCATGACTCCCGTAATCACATCAAATCTGTGTACACATTGTGTAAAGGGTTTAGACTTTAGAGTGATGTTGGACCTAATCCAAAAAATTGATTTATATAGATAAGTAAAAAGATTTTTGTTTCATTTTTGTATGTTTTTGTGCATTGTTTGTATTTTACTACAATTTTATTGCTTCTATGCTCGGGATTTGGACATAGTTTTAACCAAGTTTCAAAACAAGTAGTCATTTGCATGGTTAGTTCAATGAATTGTCAACATGTAGGTATTGAGAACCTATACCTACTTGGACAGCATAATCTTATAGATAGATATTATGGTTTATTATGGCACTCAACTTAATTCACTCAGTTTAAAAAATACATCCCTGATTGCACGATTGTTTTCGTCTTGCCATATTTTTTATTTTAACCCAAAAATAATACATACACAATAGTATTTTATATACGTCATTTATATTGGCATCCCCAAAGTCCCACTGGTGCTTGAACTTTGAAGGTGGCAAATAATATTAATAAATATAATTAACATGAAAATAATACAAAATCTAAAGAAATACAACCAACGAAAATAAATAGACACAAAGAGAGAGAGAATTTTACTCTTGCATGTGATCTTCTATGTTTAATGAACAATTTCTGGTATTATGATGCAGAAGGATATTCAATCATATTATGTAAGTACTCGGGCATAGACCCATTGCCTTAATAAAATAAAACGAAGACGATTAAATAGCGCAATGTTTTGTGCCTCTAAACTTTGCTTAAAAATCTGCTAGAACTCAGTTTTATCAGTTTTATCAAAAGTAATTAAATTTTTATGACATCAGAGTAATAAAATATGTTTACGAAACCACCTATAAAGCTTAAAACAGTTAAAAATGATGTATTACAAGAAGAAAACACTAATATTGTGGCCAGAACAAATGTGATGATTCAAAATAGAATAATTAAGTATTACTCTCCACTTAGCTGTGACTGGGTTCAATGAAAAAGGTCAACTAATACTTGATAGACTATAATGCGAAGGTAAGTTATAACCCCATGGTGGAACCATATCAGACATAGACACACATACCAGATCTCCTGCCACTCCAGCTGCATGAAATTCATCAAACAAGGACGCATCCTCTGCATCTTCCATCTCTTCCATAATCTTTTCCATCGTCTGCAATGCAAATAATACACAGTTCTTGTTATCATGGCTGTCAATTCATTCCTTGATATAAAGAAGATATTGACTGATGTTGATATCTCACTCCAGTCGCACAGTGGCGTATCATAAGGAACATATTTCGTGGAAGGGGAGGGGGGGGGGGGGCGAAATACCATGATTTTAACTAGGAAAACGCTCAGTGTAACGCGTTGATAAGCGAGCACGGGTACGTGCAAATTCTCGAACCGGAAATGCGTACACAACGCACAGAAAACATATACATCCATATGGAATTGATTATGATATCAACTTAAAAGTGTATGCTTTTCATCGAAACTTTAAAATAGCATCTAAGCACCTGGTTCATAAAGCAAATCAGAATCAATTTTCAATTGGCACTGGAAAACATTCATTTCGATACTTCATTACTGACAGATATTAAAAATGTAAATAACTTCATACGTTCTTAACTGATTGGGATGAAATTTTGTAAAATAAGAGACAATATTGGTCTTAATGATCATGCAAAATATGAGTTTGATCAGAATTATCGAAGACCGTTTTCATTTTTCAGCCTATCAGGAGATATTTATTTAAATTTTAACCAATGAATCTGAGTAACGCGTTGATGAGCGAGCACGGATACGCGCAACACCTCGAACCGAAATTCTGTCTATCGAAAATGTCATTAAAAGCCAATAATTCTAAAATTTCGCCACAGATTTGTATAGAAATCTCAAAACATTCCTAAAATATTGGTCCAAATAACCATGCAAAGCTTTAAGTTGATCAATTGAACCTTTATGATTGAACTGTTCCGTGTTAATTTTCAAAAATCACAGGATCTCCTTCAAAAAATATACCTGAGACCACTCATATGATATAAGTGTGTCTACACAATATCAGATCGACTGTTGAACGGTCATTATCAGTTTCATTTGCGTTTGAAAGTTTCTGCTCTAACTACCTTGCCTTGAACTGAAGAGTCGAAGTCGCCGTGAATTTGACAGCCAACACGCTAATAGTCCGTAAAATGTCAATTACGTTTGGATTTAAACACAGATTAGTATGAAAATTGTCAAAAATGCAGCTAATGTTGGTCCCAACCATCATGCGAAGTTATAAGTTGATCGTTCAATCGGTTATAGTTTAAATTTCTAAAAACACAGGAAAGATGGTTTTAAATTTTAACCAATGGGAGGATTTGGCTGAAACTTTGTTTGATTGGGTACAATGTTGGGGGTAATGACTTGTCAAAATTTCAATTTGATCAAAACAACCAATCGAAAGTTAATTTTTTTTAAATTTGAACCAATCAATGGATTTCAAAAAAATTAGGGTCTGCAACAATCAGAAATGTTACGTACATGTGTGCAAAATTTCAGCTCGATCGAAGAAAAACTCTGACCTGTATATCGTCAGTAACAGAAAAAAAAAAAAAAAAACAAAAAAAAAAACAGAGGTCCGTGCCAAAAGAGCCAAATGGAGACGCTCGCTTCGCTCGCTCAATAAATATGCAATAATGCAACTTTTAGGAAACCTACATTTCAAACCAAAATGTAGTATGTTTTTCCTTGAAATCTAAACGTGTTTTAGATCTACACATAAAAAAATCAAGCATTCTGCTTCTAGAGAGAAACCAATAATTGGTTGTAATATTATTCCCCATCAATAGAAAATAGTACAGTAATATGGCATTCAAACTTTTGCACTTGATGTGCGATACAAATTAACATTAATTGAAATGTAGATCGTTCTGTGCGCATATTGTATGTGCGCAGTTTTGGTTCTAGAATCCATCAGGGAAATACTTTCGTATAAATATAATTAATTCCGAAACAAGTCGCGAAGATATGCAAACTGTTCTACAACTTCAAGGACAATATAAAGGTAGGAATGGGCAGGTCTCGACAGAATTAAAATTCAACTACAACTACTCAAATATATCAGCTTTGTTATGCTCCCAAGATATTTGATGATGAAATTATCAAGTTGGCCTTAGCGATAACTGACTAGGTCATCACTTACGCCTTTACAGTGAACATGGGACATAAAACTCAGTCGGCGGAGGGGGGAGGGGGGGAGGCACATGTAGGATCAAGGTTCTCATGTTGACGCGTTTCAAAAGCAAATCAGACAGTGAATTTCAGAGCAGAGTGCTGATCGGATGAAGTGAAGATGTTAGCTCAGAAGATTGTCAGCAAGGAAGTGCCTGATATTGAGGTAATTATAGTAATTATAATAATTAGGGTTATACGGTAAGTGGGGGGGGGGGGGGGTAAAGGGGTGAGGGTGGATGATGTCATCCAAATATTGTCAAACGCAGATTTGATGATTTGATTGTATGATTTTAAAATTAAAATTGACATATTCTAAATTTCCATTGAATAAAATGAGTACTAAGGTGGCAGAGGGTGGGATTGTCACTTCTTGAACATCGACTGTCGACAACAAGTTGGCAGATCGCAACACATGTTGTGCGAATCATTCACAGCAGTTACTCAACCATGGTGCCGTCCAAATCCAACACCTCTTTTGTCACGCCACAAAAGAGAGGGTGGGTAATTCTAGAACTTAGTATTTTCCTCCGTCACTAATCTGGGTGAGGATAACACCACGTCCAACACCTCGAACATAGGTACCGCATTGTGTTCAATTCAAGAACCTCATTGTTGGACGCGTGATAATAGAAAATCCTCAGCGCTCATTGTTGACGTTCACTCAACTCAGTAGTTATCAACTTCAAAATTCGTGTAAATGTTAAATGTGGACTTTGGAGTCATTCTTGCCATACAGAGGCTTACACATTTGACGAGAATAGAATTTATATTATTTACTTGATAACACATGCCGACGAAATATAGGTTTGGTTGTAGCAGTTAGACCCGGGTTATTTGGACCAAATGATGAACCCATGTATGTCTACGTGGAAGGGGGGGGGGGGGGAGGGGGGAGGGAGGGGGCATTGCCTACCCTTGTAATCATATCATCAGTCCCCTCCCCTTGGAAGAAATTGTAGCACGATGTAAAAATAAAAACACGAAACAATTTATGAAACAAATACAAAATGTTTTACAACAGTGTAATTTGACATAACAAAATAATATTATAATTAACATAATCGATACCTACCGGAAAGAATTTCAATATTGAAATGTTTCTGATTCCTAAAATCAAATATTTTTATGATCCAAAATTGCATTAATGGCAACCGAAACGACTTATCCTGGTGCGAAATATTCTCGGGGTCCCTGCCCTCAACGCCACACCAACCAAAGCTTATCACTAAAACGTTACTGCTTTCAAAATTAAAAACATCTGCCTCAAGTTGGCCCCACCGCATGGGGCTAAGACGAGACTTGATGAACCTCCATTAGTAGATAATGAAATGGACCAGGCAATGTCAGACAAGTTTTTGATCTACTTAAAATAATTAGAGGCTTATCATAATCATAAGCAACGTCACATGAACGTGTTACAAAGATGTGACCAATCACATAAAAAGTATCATCTCAATCCAACTTTTGGGAAAACTATAAAATGTGTTTTAAACGGGATTCAGTAAGTTCTATGACTTAGATAAACGCAGAAAAAATTGTGGGCAAACTGCAACATAGTCTCAAACCCCAAAGTGCCCAATAGTTGCCTCAATCTACCCC